>CAUOFW020004169.1:668225-1387411 GCA_963454935.2 Ilex paraguariensis
CACATGGAGACATGAAATTATCATTTGACCACCCTACATGGTGGCCCATAAAGATGGGCATGGTTCGCTGAATTGCGTGCCTCATCATAAAATATTTACAAGTTATTTATTCTCAAACATACATACTAAGCTATCACATAGTGGTATGGCTCAGAATGATTTACCCTCTATATCTCATCTCCAACTATTTTTATTAAAAAAAAAAAGGGGGAAGGGGATGATACTATTGCTTGTCACGGCAGGGCATCAAATGATTTTTGGCCTTATTTCGCATGAGTTTTACATTGTCATATACATAGGGGATGATACTATAGCTTGTCATGGCAGGGCATCAAATGATTTTTGACCTTATTCCACATGAGTTTTACATTGTCATATACATATTTGAGCATGCACAGATATGTGAAAGATGGGGCAAATTTAGCAATTGGGTATATTGTACTGAAGTTATTTTGGACAATTGTCTTACACTTTTTAAACTTTGTACCCCATATCAAAATTCAGGACCATCTTGACACGTGGTCATATCCTCTTTATCATAATTGGGCAATAAAGCCTTTGCCTTAGCATTTTCATGGGCTCATTAATGTAGATAGATATTTTAATGATTGTTATCCCACCTGTGCTAACTAATGGTATTTTTTTTATGCGAGGGACACCATTGCTAAGGGCAACCTATAATCATGCACTTTCCACCAATGAATCATGGCTTTGACAAGCTCAGGGAGTAGCCATGAAATATGGAAATCTTGCATGGTCGTACATTTTCAAAATTATCGTAACTAATTTTGAGGTGATCTTGCCCTCTCATGACATGTCACATACACATTGTTGGACAAGGAAGTTATTCTCTCAATGCTATGAGGACACTGCGGAATATGGAAATAATGTGACCACCAATCATGGTGTTCCTTGACAGCAAACTGTTGCTCGATGAATTGCATAGTAATTCAAAAAGGGTCTGCTCTAGACTCCTAATAAGCTCTGCCAAACAGAATGGTCCCTTCCTCTAAAGAATCTCGGTCAATGAGTTCTGCAATTCGGGCCGCGGACATCTTGCGGCAAACTAAAATGGAGTAGCTTCCTAGAATGAGTCATTTGCATGGGTTTTCCTGAATTTTGCATACTATAAAAGCTTCATGTGATGTATACCCTACTAATTCTCAAAGTGGAGGAGGCGGTCTCAAGCAACAAGCTGCTTCTCGTGATATGACTTCTTCACGACCGGGTCTATTTTGGTACCTCACTCCTCGAGTATTCTAATGACAAGTAAAGTTCTGCAAGTTTACAATAGAAATCTTGAGAATTCATGCCCTCAAAATTCTCGTGGTTACGGGTCTAACCAACCTCATTGTTTGGCCAAACACTACTATAACAAATTCATCACTATGGCCTTATTCAAGCAAAAACAATCAGTTCATTGGGTCAAACACGTGCCGACTGCAGATAACTTCGAGCGACATGCTCACCTTGTGGGTGTACTTTGTTCCGCAAGTTTATTCTATAGCTACGTTAGTAAATCTCCAAATCACTCTTTGGTGCGGTGCTGCTGTACATGTTATGATGCACCATATTATCTAGCAGCGCGCCTTGCCATTAACAGTAACTAACTTGAGCCCTCCACGATGTGGGTTTCTTACGAAGGATGGTCATGAAAGTTTTAAAATGGCATTTACAACGAAGCTCTTTACTTTAACATTCCTTAAATATGTTCCAAAGAAATGAGCTATTTCAAAGTTTCTTTTGCAACAAGACCTATTCATGGTCCCTACGATGTAGACCTATGTGGAGTGGCACGCTCAAAGAAATTATTTTGAGGGATCCTAGTTCATGCAAATTATGCTACAACTGATATGTTGCATATATATCCTGAAGTGTGACGCTATTCCTCAAACTAGTCTTATAACACTAGCACATGGGTTCGATGAAGAACACTGGCTCAATCTTTATGCTCACGGATCTAGGTTGTAAGGGATTTTGGTTCATAAATTGAGCAAACTATATAGGGTTGTTGCGACATGGGTGGACACATCTCCTCGACGAGGCAGACACGTCTCCTCGATGGCGTGGGGAAATGACCTCTTGCAAACCTCTGCCAAGGAGCCTTATCCAATTTTACACACCCTATATTGTGATGATTTTATAACTTCAAGGCCATTATGAGAAGTTTCATTCCTGCACACCCATTTGATCATATCCGACGTCAGCCTCATGACTCAAAAAGGAGGTCCACCCTCTATTTTTTGGGTGAAATTTAAATGGCGATAACATCATCCGCGGGACCCCTTGATTCACGACAACCTCCACAAAGTATCATCTCAACATACGTGGACCATATCTCCACTGACTTGGATGTTTTTAGGGGCCCACATCTATGTTATTAGCAAATCATGAAGCCCAAAATTTTACCCTGCACAACAACAAATGTGTACCACCACTAGGGTTCACTAATAAAAGTTGAGCTGACTTTGTCGTAAGATAGTCACAGCTTGCAACCCTTAGAGTGTTATACCTATCTCGCCCCCTCTGAGTGTTAGTCGCATCTGGTCAAGGTCGGTCACATGTTTTGCAGCTAACATGCTACATATTATCTCTAAATGCATCGCTATGGAGGGAGTAACTACAACCAAATCCATTCATATCTTGACCACCTGCCTTCCAAGAAAGAGTTTCTTTGGCCGAAAGAGCTGCCGAAGTGAACCCATAGAGGTGACATATTCAAGGGAATTATTTCGAGAAGCATGTTCATTTCTGTATGGGATTTTCATAAGCGTCTGGAGCAATTCGTAGGCATGCCCATTTTCGTCAAAAGCTCACCAATGCTCTTTATTCAAAGCCTGAAATTTTGTAAATATCAAAGGTCTTATTATTGTCTCAAAGCAGGGATTTCTATTTCCTTGAAGAAGTATTAATCAAGTGATCTGAATCCATGCGATGATAGCCTAGTTCGGCTTTCACTGCGGAAGTACAAATGAGAGCCCCATCCAAAAGACGAGAGTGGCACCACGAGCATATCGTGGTAGAAATGGTAAATGGTAAATGGTAAATGGTAAATGGTAAATGGATCCTTATCCAAAAGGGCAAGAGTGGCACTACAAGCATTTGGGGGCAATCCTAACATGACCTAGCTAGTCCGCCTCTCTCCCACCACAAAAATGGTAAATGGTAAACGGATACCCTCAAAGGTAAAATGGTACACTGTTGCTCAGCCGACCTTAACATAGAGCAGTGAGGATAGAGCATGATTTTCAGTCTCAGCTCAAGGTACGGGGCTTCAAAGGCTTAGTCTGTTATAACAAGTCACCCATTGTACGGCGCACTGCCTATTGGGTTGGACCTGACTGGGATCCTAGGAGACTCTGATAAAAGGGTTGATGGTTTGGATCAATATATAAAATGAGCATGATTGTCAATCTCAGCCCGAGGTACAAGGCTTAGTCTGCTAGAGTAGGCCACCCAATATATCGGTTGCTGGTCATTGGGTTGGCCCAGACTGGGATCCGAAAAGCTTCTTACACAAAACCGATAGTCCAAATCAACAAATGAGATTTCTTGGTCATCCTCATATTGGTATTTTTCAACAAGAGTTCATTCTTTTCTACAAATACTGACATTACTTGTACGAGCTCACCTCAAACTAGAAATAATATAGACTCTGATACCCTATTAAGGGGGCTGGTTTTTCAGGAGTCTTACATCAACACTTTGCTATGGTGATAATCTAGAAGCATATTTTATACTCCCTGGAGGCATGTTTTATATAATCTGGAGGCAGATTTCAATTTATCCGTGGTCAACCTCAAAAGGTGCGTTAGGATTTACCCTATATGTTAAGAGATTATCCTATTTTCGCGAACTTCAATTCGTACACTTGTGCAATGGTGACTCTATACTTCAATTGCGCAAAGGACATTTTATTTATACGCTAATCATTGATAAGAGGGGACGCGTTCTCGACAATTATCTTGCCTATTTGCAGTTATCACTAAGAGAACATAACTGCTTATATATCCATATGCCCAGTGTAGCAGAAATAGACTCAGACAGTGGTATTCTTAAAGCGCTATCATACACATATCAGGCTCTCTCATTCAAAATATTTGGCATTCCAAGATTCCTCGCGACCATTATGCATGCAAAGTCCGACAAAAGAAGGTCCAAATGTAGGGGTAACTAGCCATAACAGTGCTTTTGGCAATGGGGAAATAATCACAGAGAACTCGAGACCATTTTACGATTTTTTTTGCTTTTTAGCGACACTGCAGTCGGCTCACAAACAACAGTTACAGTCAAAGACAAGTGCAGGTAGACTATAATGTGCACGCATAAGATGCTTCCTGCAACTTGGCGTGCGTATGGGGCAAATGTAGTACCCCGATAAGTTCAAGACACATGTTTCCACTATAACAGGACAAGTAGCAACAATTATCAATTGATTTGAAAAATGACGCCTAACAGAGTTCAGCTGGATTAATATAGATAATAGTGACAAGCGCGACACCCCTAGGTACAATACCATTAGGAGTGACACCCCTTGGCGCGACGCCCCCCTCAAGCACAATACCGATTCAGGACAAGACACATCTCCATAGCATTGGAAGTGATAAAATGGACCTTTCACCAATGGTGGATAGAAATGGAATAGCAAAAGTGTGGAAAAAACCTCAGCGAGACTCGCCTCCCCCACTGCGGGAATAGTATCATCAACCTATTGAATATCGTTGCGCAACTGGCCCACTGGACTAAGAGGTGTCCCCACCTAGGGATAGGGGAGTATGACCCTTTTCTCAAGGAAGAATTGAGCAATAGGGACGGATGAACATGATTATCAACCTCGACCTGGGGCAGGGTCTCGAAGATTTAGTCTACTCGAGCAGGCCGCCCAGTGTATGGCTCACTGCCCACTAGGATGTGCTTGATTGAGATCCGGAGAAACTCCAAAGGTAACTGGGGTTATTAGTCCGAATCAACATATTGGATGATGGGACAAGTGGATTGGTGGCTGAAGGACCGAAACCATATGATTTTTCTCTATTGGGCAGCTCGACAAAGGTCTAGAAGAAGAGTATAGAGAGGGAAAGACCCCATGGTAGGAGTGTGCTGGGGGCATCGCGGACATGGCCCTCTCGAGGTCATGGTTCTACGGTGACCAATTGCGGTCATGGACCTTGGGAGACCGCTCTTGCCTTGACTATTGCACCTTCCCCAAGACACGTTCATGTTGCATTTGGAGAAACAACACATCTACCTAGTTAATGTTTGGACGCATGACTCGTGTGAACGGCCACTAGTATTGCCACGATCGAGGCAATTATGGGTTTGCGGCGTGCAGCCCGACCTGTCGGGGCACTGTGCTATAAATGCCCACATTACTTGCCCACTGCGGAAGAGGATTTTCTGGCAGGTGAGAGCATTTTTCACCTACCCTCTGCCCAACTGGTTCATCTTTTCGTTAACAGGCTGCTCGAGTTCCTTCCATCCCATCCACTTATCCTACTCACCTTCTTTGATTACCCTTTGTATAGATATGTATGCCAACCTCTTTTAACTCCCCCTAACAATTGTCTTGTACGTAGATGAGTTATTCAATCTGAGACTTTCATTGATGGTTCATTTGGTAGGAATGATGGAAAGTATGAAGGATTAAAAGTATAAAAGATACAGTTTATATCCTTCAAGGAAGGAAAGTGTATTTTCTTTCTTTTGTGTTTGGTAGGATGGATGAAAAATAAAAATTACTAATTTTTTTTTGTGCTAGCTAAGATTAGGGTGACAATCAAATTGTGTCGTGTCAGATTTGTGTTGAGTAATTACGTGTTTGTGTCGAATATTAGTCAAATTTAACTCAACTCATTTAACTAATTGTGATGTCGAGTTGTGAGTTGGCCTTTTTATTTTCGTGTCGTGTTCGTGTTGATCCACATAAATTTTGAATAAAAAATTTAACGTTAATATTATATTTTCACTTAATTGAATCCACGTTAATATTTTTTCTACAAACTAAAAATTAAAAAAAATAAATATAATATAATAATAATAAGTAAAAATATTTCTTTTATATAATAATTATGTCAATGCTTAATAAATAGTTACAAATAATTAACATTTTATGTCTATAATACTAGTTAAATATGTTAGTTTTGTGTTATCATACAAACGAGAAAATAGAGAATATGTTTATTTTTAAATAAATGGGTTGATGCTTGATGGTGTCAATTTTGAATTTGACGGGTTAAATTGAATATGAGCTTTTTATATCTCTTGTTCACGTGTCAAGTCATTTTCAAGTTTATGTTGAGTTATAATCAAGTTCGTGTTATAAAATTCGTGTTGAATTCGAGTCATGTTATCGTGTTGAATCGAAAATTTTCACCCCTAGTTAAGATGAAACAAATATTTTTTTAATTTAAATTTTTTATTTTTGTTATTTTTTATTTTTAAATTTATTTTAATTTTTTTTTAAAAAAATATATATATATTCATATTTTATTATTGTATTTTTATATGAAATTAATGTATATATAATATATGTATACATCAAAAGATATATCTATATCTATATAATAAGATAGCTTTCAAGTTAAATTTTATCCCCTACACATTTTCCCCCCTAAAATATCACATCATTCATTTATATCACATGCCCAATTATTTTAATATTTGATTAATTTATAGTTTAATATGATTTTTATTTCAAACATTATCTATATACGATAGTATACATATGTTGATAAAATTTTATCAGATTACATATTTAAAAAAAAAATTGTCAATATTTTTATTAAAGTAATTGATAAACATAGATTTTAAATGATATAATCAAATAAATGAATGAAAGAAAAATTATTATTTAATATAGTGGGATAAACTTTTTTGGGCATTCGAATTTAATCTTTTATAGGGTTATGACTAGTAGACAAATAAGATATATCTCAACACAAATAATTAACTTTTCATCCACTTTTCTTTTGATTTTGGAGAGATTGATTTTGGTGAGTTGGAAGGAAAGTTAATTCATCCACTTTTTTATCATTCATATTTTTATTTTTTACCAAACATGATGTTTTATTTATCCCTCTAACTTTTCATCATTCTATTTTTCTATCATATTAAGCGGAGCATGAATATTTTTCTAAGATGTGAGACATGTGATTCAATTTATGGCATTACAATCTTGGTCTAATATAACAGGTTTTTTTACCTTTTATCGCAAAATGATTTGTAATCGTTGTCCCAATATTTGTCATCGTCTATTTCAGATCGGATCCCCATCTCTCTTGACTTTCAAACCAACGTTTGTTTGGTATTCTTTGACACAGAAGGATCGAGAGAATAAAGACACGCTTTTCTTGGGAAGATGCTAGACTCTCTTTTTTTAAGTATGACCTAGCCGAAAAAAATTGAAAGAAGACTACACAAAAATTAAAAAATCAAATGGTATGAAACGTGAAAATACCCATGTCTTATACATTGTATAATTTATAATTTATATAAAATTATTTATTAATAAAAATTTGGAGTCAAAATTTTTTTAGAAATAATTTGAGACTTCGACTCTAACTAAATGAATGGAGACTCCAAACCCATCACATAAATTGTCTATATTTTGAATAAACAAAAATTTATCACTAATATAATATATTTCCACTATCATAAAATGGAGAGAATATTTGACATGATAGACTAAAAATGAACTTCAAACTACTAAAACATGGTCATCATGGTTGAGCCCATTTCTTTTATTTTATCCAAAGAGATTTTGGATCAAAGTGAAAAATAGCTCCAAAAATATATGCAAATTGGTGAGTTTTTTTTTTATTATAAATAATATAACCACCCAAGGTATGGAATGACAAAAGGCAAGTTGTTTGCATTTTAAAATTGTTTATAAAATCAACCCCACAACAAAATTAATATATTATAAATTATTTGTTGTGATGACTTGTATTCCAAGTCAATTGTTATTTTTCTATTAGGACTCTAATTGAAGACATGAGTTTTCATTGAAGGCCTTGATAGACAAGTTTGGCTTTAATTAGGATTATGTTGGTTTTATTATTTTAATGGAGTTTAGTCCAACATGGACTTTTGTTGTTTAAACTCCAACTCTTCAAGGAGTCTCTTGTTTTGTCCAACACGTGAAAACTCCTCACCATGAAGACATTGTGAAGGAATCAAATTCCTTAGTCCAGAAGCTTAAAAGGATTCGGTGTGGTCTTTGGCAGGAGTGAATTCAAGACACGTCTTCATCGATTCAAGTTTAATGGCGTCAAGTTCTTTGAGTAACAAATATTTGTTTGCTCTATTTTGTTAGTCTAATAATTATTGTAATATTGGAATAGAGCGGGTGAATGTTCTTTTGCCTTTATTTTGAGAACTTTGTAATCTCCAACCTTTAATAATGAAATCTTGCAGCTGTATTTCGTTTGTGGACGTAACCTTGCTTGTTGAGTTGAACCACGAAAATCTTTGTGTCCTATTTTTTTATTTCATTGCATTATTATTTTGCTTGTGATTTTAGTTCATAACAAATTGGTATCAGAGCTATTAGTGTCAGCATGACTACAACAAAATTCAAGATATAAAATTTGATGGTTAAAAAAATTTCAATTTATGGCAAATCAAGATGAAGGCATTGCTTCGTCAGCAGGGTTTGGCAAAAGTCATTGATGAAACTTTATCTAAGGAGACAGATCAAACTAAAGTTGCTGATATTGAAAAAAAAGCACACAGTGCAATTCAGTTGTCTCTTGCTGATGAAGTTCTTTGTGAGGTTATCGATGAAGACAAAGTCGAAAAGCTATGAAAAGAGTTGAAAAGTTTATCTATGAAGAAGTCTCTCGCAAACAGCTTGTATCCGAAACACCGGTTGTATACACTCATAATAAAGGAATGTATGCCCACTAATGAACATCTTGATGAATTCAACAAAATTATTATTGACTTAAAAAATATTGATATTAAAATTGGGGATGAAGATCAAGCCCTAATTGTGTTATACTCGCTGTTTGATTCGTTTGATAATTTTGTTAATTCGATGTTGTATGGGAGAGACTCAATCTCTTTAGTTGATGTGAAATCCTCTTTGAATTTTAAGGAGTTGAGTACTAAATAGAACGGTAAGGGCAGTGATGCTCAAGTCGAGGGTTTATTTATGAAAGGTCGTCATGATAATTCCTCTAATAATAATAGACGTCGATCTGTTGAAAGAAATTCAGATAAAGAAAAAAAAATATGGATATCGATCACAGTCTAGGAAGAAACATAATAATATTGAATGTTTTTATTGTCATAAAATTGGTCAATATAAGCGTGATTGTTTTAAGTTGAAAAATAAAGGGGGATAGAGAAAATCAAATCCTTTTGATTTCTCCAGTGTTGTTGGTATTGCAGAAGATACATCTAATGGTTCAGATAACGTCCTTATAGTCTCTGATGGACGTCTTAATGATGAATGGATTCTTGATTCGGGTTGTTTCTATTATATGTGCCCTAATAAGGATTGGTTTACCACCTATGAGTCAATCAATAGTGGTTTAGTCATGATAAGAAATAATATTGCTTACAAGACTGTTGAAATAGGTATTATTCGAATTAAGACACATGATGGGGTTGTGAGGACTTTGACAGATATACGACATATTCTAAAATTAAATAAGAATTTGATTTTCTTGGGTAATTTAGATTCCATTGATTGCAGGTTTTCTGCTGAAGGTGGAGTTATGAAAGTCTGCAGAGGTTCCCTGGTTGTGATGAAAGGTAAAAAGATTAATGGCCTCTATGTTTTTCAGGGTGATATTGTGATTGGTGCAGCTAGTGTGTCATCTTCAAAAATTTTAGATTCAGACACTACTCAGTTATAACATATGTGTTTGGGTCACATGAGCGAGAGGGGCATAGAAGTCTTGTGTAAACAGAGTTTGCTAGATAAACAGAAAATTGAGAAACTTAATTTTGGTGAGCATTATGTCTTTGGGAAACAGTGCAGAGTCAAGTTCAGTATAGCTATTTATAGGACTAAAGGTACAGTTGATTATATTTATTCAGACCTTTTGGATCCTTCTCAGCTTCCATCTAAGGGTGGTGCTCGGTTTCTTTTGACCTTTATTGATGATTATTCAAAAAAGGTTTAGATATATTTTTTGAAATGCAAGAGTGATGTTTTTGGGACTTTCAAGCAAGAGAAGACTTTAGTTGAGAAACAGACAGACAAGAAAGTCAAGCGTCTCATAACAGATAATGGTTTGGAATTTTGTGAAAATGAATTTAATAAGTTCTGTTAAGATGAAGGCATTGTCAGACATCGTACTATCCAGTCTACTCCACAACAAAATGGGATTGTAGAGAGAATGAACATGACTTTTTTGGAGAGAGCATGTTGTATGCTCTCTAATGCAGGATTATATAAAGATTTTTGGGTTGAGGCTGTCAATACTGCTTGTTATTTGGTTAATCGTTCTGACGTTCTCCATCCACTGCTATTGCGTTGAAGACTCCACATGAGGTATAGTCTGGTACTCCTACTGATTATTCTGATTTAAAAATATATGGTTGCACTACTTATTGTCATGTGAATGATGGTAAACTTGAGCCTAAAGCTAAGAAGTACATATTTATTGGTTATGCTAATGGTGTGAAAGGATATAGATTGTAGTGTTCTGATCCTAAATCACCTAAGTTTATAGTCAGTAGGGATGTTGTATTTGATGAAACTTCCATGTTTTATCTGAGAAAAGAGTTTGTAGTTTATGTAGAGAAATAACAAGGTTATAACAAGGAGGTGGAGCTACAGGTAGAAGCTTCACAGAAAGTACTCAAAGTTTAATCTATTTCAGATTTGTCTGATTCTAGTTCAGATGATGACCACATGAGCAATAGGAGTATAGTATTGCCTGTTAGGAGTATAGTATTGCACCAGGCAGGGAGAGAAGGCCAATTAGACCCCTTCAGAAATATGGGTATGCAGACTTGGTGGCTTATGCACTGACTATAACAGAGGAGTTTGGTGTTTAGGAGCCTTCCACATATTCAGAAGTTGTCACAGGTAATGAGTCTGCACATTGGATTTTTACTATGGCTGAGAAAATTGAATCTCTTCATAAGAACTAGACTTGAGAATTAATAAAGTTGCCTAAGGGCATGAAGACTGTTGGTTGCAAATTGGTCTTCAAGAAAAAAGAAGGAATTTCAGGGGTTGAATCTGCATGATATAAGACACGATTGGTTGCAAAGGGTTGCAGTCAAAGAGGGGATGTGGACTTCAATGAAGTTTTCTCACCGGTGGTGAAACATAACTCTATTCGTGTATTGATTGCCATGATTGCTTCACTCAATCTTGAGCTTGAGTAACTTGATATAAAGACAACTTTTCTTCATTGTGAGCTAGAGAAAACTATGTATATGTGTCAATTAGAGGGATTTATTGTTCAAGGTAAAAAAGATCATGTTTGTTTGTTGAATAAATCATTATATGGTTTGAGACAGTCTCCAAGATAATGGTACAAACGTTTTGACACCTTTATAGTAGATCATAGTTACTCTAGAAGTAAATATGATAGTTGTGTGTATCACATGCAGTTGTCAGATGGTTTTTTTATATATTTATTGTTTTATGTGGATGACATGCTTATTGCTGCTAAGAGCATGTTAGAAATTGACAGGTTGAAGAAATAGTTGAGTTCATAATTTGAGATAAAAGAGTTGGGTGCTGTAAAGAAAATTTTGGGTATGGAGATTTATAGGGATAGAAGAGCAGGTATGTTATATTTATCTCAAAAGAAATATATTGAGCAGTTTTGGATGCAGAATTCGAAGCCCATGAGTGCTCCATTTGCCGCTCACTTTAGGCTTTCAACAGCTTTATCACCACAGAGTAAGAATGAGGAGCAGTTTGTGTCTCGTGTTCCTTATTCTAGTGCATTTGGAAGCATCATGTATGCTATGGTTTGCACTCGTCCATATATTTCACAGGCAGTTAGTGTGGTTAGCCGTTACATGACTAATCCTAGAAAGGTTCATTGGCAGGCTGTGAAATGAATACTTCGTTATTTGAGAGGCACTACAGATGTTGGCTTAGTATTTGGTAAAAAAGATGACATCGATTCTACAGTTGTTGATTTTGTTGATTTACATTATGCGGGTGATCTAGATAAGAGGAGATCTCCGACAAGTTATATTTTTACTTTATTTGGGTACACTGTAAGTTGGAGGGCGATCCTACGGTCTACAGTTGCTTTGTCTACCATAAAGACAGAATACATGACAGTATCAGAGGTAATTAAAGAAGCAATTTGGTTAAGAGGTTTGGTCTATGATTTGGGCTTGGAAGAGGAGGTAACTACTGTGTTTTGTGATAGTCAAAGTGTAATACAGTTAACCAAAAATCAGATGTATCATGAAAGGACCAAACACATTGATGTTAGGTATCACTTCCTCATTCGTGAGGTTATGGCTCATGGTATTGTCACAGTGAAAAAGATTGCTATAGCGAATAACCAAAGCAGATATGTTTACTAAGCCGGTACTAGTGCTTAAGTTCAAGCATTGCTTGGACTTGATTGATGTTTGCACTATTTGAGTAGCATCCTTCGGGGTTTTTGACGAAAGCAGCGGTCAAGTTCACTTTGGTTGGATGGATTAATGGAATACAAGTCAATGTGAAGATTTGTTGTGATGACTTGTATTCCAAGTCAATTTTTTTTTATTTGGAATCTAATTGAAGACATGAGTTTTTATTGGAGGTCGTGGTAGACAAGTTTGGCTTTAATTAGGATTATGTTGATTTCATTATTTTAATGGAGTTTAGTACAACATGGACTTTTGTTATTTAAACTCCAAGCCTTCAAGGATTCTTTTGTTTTGTCCAACACGTGAGAACTCCTCACAATGAAGACATTGTGAAGGAATCAAATTCCTTACTCTAGAAGCTTAAAAAGATTCGGTGTGGTCTTCGACAGGAGTGAATTTAAGACATGTCTTCATCAATTCAAGTTTGACGGCGTCAAGTTCTTCGAGTAACAAAGATTTATTTGCTCCATTTTTTTAGTCCAATAATTGTTGTAATATTGTAATAAAGCGGGTGAATGTTCTATTGTCTTTGTTTTGAGAACTTTGTAATCTCTAACCTTTAATAGTGAAATCTTGCCGCTGTATTTCGTTCGTGAATATAGCCTTGCTTGTTGAGTTGAACCACGTAAATCTTTGTATTCTATTTTTCTATTTCGTTGCGTTATTATTTTACTTGTGGTTTTAGTTCATAACATTTGTTAAAATATAGCTCTGATACTAGATGTAGGATCTCAAAATAATATTAAACACTCAAAATAATCTCACACCATTCAAAAGCTTAATCAAAGAAAAAATATGACAAAGCAAGCCGAAGCCCAAAAAAAAACCTTCTGCCATAGATAATTAGTTCTGCCATAGATCATTGGTTACATATATTAGAAGACTTAAAGAGATCAAAACCTATTAAAAAACTAATAATATCAAACCTATTGTAACTTTAATTAAACTACTCAAAACTAACTAAAATACTTTACGAGTCAAAACTCTTAAACACATTAAAACTATAATTAAAAACTAATACCAAATAAATAAAAAATAAAACACTTGAAAAGTTTGGGTCAAACTCCAACAGCCTCCCTTAAACCAAACTCTTCAATCTTGATCATCCCCAAGATCGAGTTTATCACCCTTAATTCTGATTCACCAATATTTTTGAGCACTATGTGCAAACATGTTTGCCAGAGTCGCCACAATTCTCTCTGTCTTTCAAGAGCCTGCGTCTTGGGCAACATCATATGTGCATCTATGTCCTCGTCTTACCTGCTCTTGAGAGGTCTCAACGGTCAATGTTTCACCATTCAAAAGTAAAAGCATAGTGACTCATAACCCATGAGACATCAAATCATCACTATTGAGTTTATGTCAGCCCAATAACTTCCAAACCATTGGAATACTGCGACTTTAACTCTGAGAGCCAAAAAAAATTGAAGAAACATCTTCAACAAAGCACGTGTGGTAATTATTGAAATCCAAACAATCAGGAAGCAACATAGTTTTTTGTTTGATTTCATATCAACTTAATTTTTATTTTTTTTTTGTGAATCTAAATATGAATTGTACATACGTGGCAAGAGAGTATTATTCAACATGAACACCAACTTGATCATTGAATCACTAATAACATGGTTTGATTGTTGCACCAGGATCATTAATCTAGTTTTGATTGTTCTACTAGAATCATCAATCTAACTTTGATACCACTTGTTGAAATATACCTCTGATACTAGATGTATGATTTCAAAACAATATTAAACACTCAAAATTATCTCACACCACACAAAATTTTAATCAAAGAAAAAATATGACAAACCAAGCCGAAGCAAAAAAGAAAACCTTTTGTCATAGACAATTAGTTCAGCCATAGATTAGTGGTTACATATATAAGAAGACTTAAAAGAGATCGAAACCTATTAAAAAACTAGTAACATCAAATCTATTATACCTTTAATTAAATTATTCAAAATTAACTAAAATACTTTATGGGTCAAAAGTCTTAAACCTGTTAAAACTCTAATTAAAAATTAATACAAAATAAATAAGAAATAAAACACTTGAAGAATTTGGGTCAAACTTCAACAAATTTTATTTGAATATATTTTTTGGGTCAATCACTATTAAAGAAAAAGAAGATGACGAGATATGATCTTAAGGTCAAAGAACAAAGGTGATGACCGTTAAATCAATCACTAATCTCTTATTTGAATTGATGATGTATAAAATAACAATATGTTAAATATTCGTAAAATGTTTTTTCGTAAAAAAAAGTAGGGTCAAAGGATTGTAGGTTGACAAAGTTGATTGAGACTAATAAAAAATAATAATATTTGAACCAAAAAAAATAAAGACTAGCAAATAATAATATACTAGAGCCAATGTAAGAGCATCTTCGACTGCAAAGAACAAAAATAACTAAAATTTGGCTAATCATAGTAAATAATCATACTCTAACATATGTTCTTCGGATACTCTAAAATAGATTTTTGTTACAGTGATATTCTAAAGAGAGTATCATTGTAGCAACTTATAAATATATGTTATATTATTTTCTCTCTCTTCCTCTTCTTCTTCTATTCTTTCTCTTTATCTTTTTTATTATTTAAAAAATAAATAATATAAAAAAATGAGAAATAATATTTAAAAGGAGTAGTTAAAAATATAGAGAATCTGTTGGAGTGTGTATTAAAAAAATGAGTAATTAAAAAAAAAAAGTTAGAGCCTCTTTGGTTTGAGTTTCAAAAAATAGTATCCAAAAATAATTTTTGATAAGAGTTTTAAGAAAGTGGTTTTGATATTTTTTGAGATAAAAAATTTGTTTGGTTAGATAATTTCAAAAATAATTTTATAATACAGAAAATAGTAAAACCTGTTTGGACAGTCTAAATATATATTTGAACAGTAATTCAAACATTAATAAAAAAATATAAAAAATTTATTTTTAAATTGACAATTTCATAATATAATATATAATATAATATATTAATATTTAAAAATTTAAAATTGTTCTACTTATTTTCAAAATTTTCAAAGAAAATTCTAAAAACATGCTTCACTTATTTTCTGTTTCTTTGACTTAAATCTCATTTTTTTCTCAAATTTTAGAGAACAAAATACTAAACAAACAAGTTTTGAATGTTTTTGAAATTTTGGGAACAAAAAATTATTTCCGAAACACAAATCAAACTTGGTCTTTAACTAAAATACAATTTGTTGTCGAGATATTCTGAATTCATGTAAGAATTTAAACGACACCGTCATAGTACTTAAATGAGTCTAAACGATGCCGTCTTTAGCCGCCTGCGTGTTGCCTTAGGTCCCCATTTCCTCGTCATTGCCCTCTAGAATCCGCTCACAGCTTACTTCTCTCTCTCTTCGACAAGAAGGAAAGAAAGAGATGCACCGACTTCTCCACGGACGCCATAGCACCTGTCACCCCCACAAAAAACCCTAGAAAATGCAAATCCATAAATACCCCTCCACCTCAGTAGAAAAACATTCTCTAGAACCCAAACAGCACAGTTCACAATCACCACACCTCAAAAGCAAGACCAAAACCTCTCTCTCTAATTACCGCTCTAAGATTCCATTCTTTTCCTCTCCGGAGCTCTAATCGGTACATTCCTTTCTCTCTATCTGTCTTTCTGGATTAAGCTTTCTTTACTTCGCTTCTTTGCTTTCGAATCATATACAAATGACGCTAATAACGTGGTTAGGGTTAGGCTTTACAGTGATTGGACTGATTGTCCTTGGATTTATGCATGCAAAGCCTTTTGACCTTGGTTAATTGAATATTTCTCTGATTCTGATTATTTCGATGGGGTTTTGTGGGGTTTTCAGCAGTTTGTTGCACTATATGCTTCCCAGAAAGAGACCTGTGGAAGGAGAGGTTGTTGACGGCCACGACAGTAGTTCTGGTGGAGAGAGCTTGCTCAAGAAGCATCAGATCGGTTGTTTGATCTTTTCATCGCGTACCGCCACTGACAAGACCACCACTTCTGACGATAACAAGCAGAGCGGCGAAGTCAAAAGCAACAGCGCAATCGGTAACAGCAGCAACGAACCGTCGCTGACGGATATGGCTTTCGACAATGGGAATCCACATGACATCGATGAGGATCTTCATAGCAGACAGCTCGCTGTGTACGGCCGAGAGACGATGAGGCGACTCTTTGCGTCGAACGTTCTTGTTTCAGGGATGCAAGGCCTCGGGGCTGAAATCGGTATGGATGTTATTTGTCAGTTTACTTCTTTACTGGCTATGGGTTTATATATTTTATTCTATGTCATGCTTGATATTGTCGCTTAATATATGGAATAAGAGACGTGTAATCTAATCATCATGTAGGAGATTATGACAGATCGGATTAGTAAATTTTTCAAAAACCATTAATTTCGGTCAGAATTAGTTTTTGTTGTTCGATGTGTTTTTTTAGCTGTTAATTTTTTTTTGTATCTTAGTTAATCCAATAGAAATATGGTGAATATACGGTGGTTAATCCTGCTACTAGTAGATTAGTGCTTAAATTACTGAGATGGAGCTTTAAGTTGAATATATGCACCTAAACTTCTAATGTTCTTTTGTTTATTCTGCTATGTTTTATATTTAACTATTGATGTTTTGGTTGCTAATTTTAGCTTCATGTTGAATCATAAATTTTGAGTATGTGGTTTTGTAGCTTATTATTAATATTTATGCAGCAAAGAACCTTGTGCTTGCTGGTGTCAAGTCCGTCACCTTGCATGACAAAGGGACTGTGGAGTTGTGGGACTTGTCCAGCAATTTCATTTTTTCAGAGAATGATATTGGTAAGAACAGGGCACTTGCTTCTGTTCAAAAGCTGCAAGAGCTCAACAATGCTGTGGTCATTTCTACCCTGACTACAGAGTTGGCGAAAGAACAACTTTCTAATTACCAGGTAGGTAACATACTATTTCAGTGGTGATGGATATAGTACCTGTTGGCAAACAATTAGGTTTATATTCAAAGTTATTGCAACTAATCGCTTTGTTCATACGTAAATGGTACAGGGAAATGTGACCTGTCCCTTTCGATGTTTACAAACCTTGAGCTTGAGGATGTGTTGTCTGATAACTCCTCCAGTTGTTTAGTAGGAATCTTTTACTTTTTGTTGATTACATCCACAAAACGGGGATAACTCTCCCCTGAAATGAATTTCAAAGCCCATGCTCACCTTCTTTTGTAGAAGAATTAGTTATTACCCGTGTCTGAAAGCACTATACAATGAACAAAAAAATCTTAAATAATTGCTCAAATTCAAAAAGAATGTTTTAAAAATATTCATACAAATTCTTCTTTTAAAAGGGCTCGAAATATATCGTCGAGCATATCCTTCATATTAATGAAATTATCATAACAATATATAAAAACTCACCCAAAACAACACTATACATACAGATACCTCTAAAAAAACAAATACTAACATAACCTAATGAAATTTACAATCTTTAAAGAATAAATAAAATGAACAAAATCTTGCTTATTTAGAAGACTAACGAATTAATTACCTCTACTGCCATTCAATCCAATAACACAACATAATTGTAAACTCATATATCATATTTCCAATCCACCTTATGCCCATATAATAAATATTTCGAGCAAAAAAAATAATAATAATAATACTAACAGAACACAATTAAATTCATAATATTTAAGTGATAAATAAAATCAACCAAATATTATTTATTTATAAAACTCATAAACTTTTCACCACTATCACCATTCAATCCCAAATGACACAATATAATTATAAATTTAGTCACCTAATGTTCAATCCTCCACGTATAAATATAAACAGAAACACACTCACACATTTTTTTTTGGTTACCAACAAACCATCCTAATAAATAATTTCTTTTATTAGAAATACAATAATTCACTTTTTAAGATAAAATAATAATAAATTAATGTTTAATTAAAAAATAGTTAAACATTATGGACACCTCTTGAGTTTTGACAATATTACACGGATACCTCTTGACATGGATTTTTAGACTAATGTGTTATTGGTTTGGTTGATACTACCAAGATGATTTGTCTTCATCATTGACTCCCTTTTATTTTACTAGGGCTAGTCTTCGACCGAATTGCATAGAAAAAATTGAGAATGTATTAAACTCGTTATCACAGTACAATCTTACATAAACACAATGATTTATCAACTATTACAACATTATCATAACCATGCGAATAATTAAACAACTACAATGGTAATCAAACTGCATTTAAAGTTATAGTAGTCTTAAACATGCAAATAAGTAAGTACGGTATAGATATATAAAGAAAATTGAATCTCACACCCTTCATTTTATACCCTCCAAATCTATGTAGTATATACCTTCACAAAATACACACATATATATACTGTGTGTGTACATACTGTAACTGCAGGTAAAGAAAGGCTGCATAGCACAGTGATATACACTCTGTCTCACTGTTGCAAACCTCCAACACTACATAATTATGACATGAACCAAAGCAGAGGGTTAAGTGTCAATTTTAAAAGATACATTCAACAATTGAAAGTGGAATTGATACAGTAATATACTGACAAAGAATAATTAAATGTTGATAAATAGCAAAGATGCATTGACAATCATATTCCTCTTAACACTTTTTTAAACAAACTTTGATGGTGTCGGAGGTAAAAAAATATTCAGTGAGACGTAATTCTTCTCCTGCAAGAGAGATTCTCACTGCTGCTACAATCTCAAAAGGCTCGAATTCCACTAACTCAATCCCTGCAATGATAATTCCAATCCACCAAAATATTGGTCCCTCTTTCTAATAATTATTTCTTTTTTTTGTTTCGTAATTGTTACTACAAAGCAACAATCACAATAGACAACATATAATTCAAGTAAAATACTGATTATATAACATAGGAACAAAGCTATATGTACCATTTATTGTGGCCAATACGAATCTCAACTATAAGAGTAAGGCAATCCATCACAAACCATTGTCAACATCAACAACCAACCCAAAAATCAATCCAAAACCAAAAAGGTATTAAAATTCAGACCTACATAAACCAAACAGGAACATCAACTTCCCAAGAAATATAATGAATTGAAGAAAATACAAAATAAATAGTTTTAATTCTAATCAAATTAATCCCAAGGCTATGAATTTTGGTAAACCATTGCAGCAAACTACCAAGGATTGTTGCAAAGGCGGTGTTTTACCATAGCACTAAATATGCCAACAAATAAAGTTTTGGCACATTACATAACCACAAACAAACACACACACCCTAATGACACACTGAAAAACACTTTTCACACACAGGAAAAAGAGAAAAAGAGAACACACACTCAATGCACACAGAAACACACACAGAACACAAACATGCGCACACAATGCACACACCATAAACACAACGCACACACCATACACAGAGAGAGAGAGAGAACACACATTCAACAAATACAAAAATACACAGAAACAGAAAAAAAACCCACACAGAGGGCATAAACACAGGCACACAACGCACACACCACTGACCACAGAGAGAGAGAGAGCACACATTCAACAAATACAAAAACACACAAAAACAGAAAAACACACACACAAAACATAAACACACAGGACACAAAAACGGGGACACACCACTGTCCAGAGAGAGAGAGAGTGCACATACTCAACGCACACAGGAACAGAAAAACACACATGCACACACTCAACGCATACAAAAACAGAAAAACACAAACACACACACACTCAACGCATCCAAAAACAGAAAAACACAAACACACACAAAAAACACTAAGACATGCAATATGCTGTGCATGCGTTGTGCTGTGTGTTTGTGCAGAAAGTTGGAGTGAGAGAGGGGGGCGAAGGAGAGGGACCTGTATTGTATTTTCGGTGATGGATCTCTCGGCGGTGGTGAGTTGGTCGGATGTGTCCACAGAGAGGAGAGAGATAGAGGCTAATAAAGGAGAAAGAGAAGCACGAGAAGAGAGAAATACGGAGCGTGAGCAAATTAAGCAATTGGAGAGGCTGATTGGGCGTGAGAGATTTAATCGTTGGTTTATGAGAGAGGGAGAGAGGCAAAGTTGGGGAGTGAGAGATCGCTTAATTTAAGGATTGGATTGGGTTGAGAATTTAATTGGAAAGTCTGATTTGAATTGATCGTGCGTGAGGGAGAGAGGGGGAGACAGGCAGAGTTGAGGAGTGAGAGATAGCTTAATTTAAGGATTGAATTGAGTTGGAGAATTTAATTTAGGGCTGTTAATTTTGGTAATTAAAAATTTTGAACGGCAAAAATATTTTAAGAGTTAATGTGGTACGTCAGATTGAAACAATCTGAGACGTCAATAGTTTGAGACAGTTCGAGATGACGTTTTCTATTGGATGGTATTTTTTTTTGGTCATGAAACGATCTGAGCCGTTCTTTATATATATATATATATATATATATATATAGAGAGAGAGAGAGAGAGAGAGAGAGAGTGAGAGTGTTTAAAATGCTTAAGAGATAGGGGAAAGAGAGAGTTATATGAGAGATAGGAGTGTTAAAGTTAAGTCCAATTATGATTGTCGGATCAATAATTCTCAAACAATTTGAGCTGGGAAAAGTTCAAGACAAATTTTTTTAGCTATTTTATTATATAGATTAGGAGATACCACTTGAACGAATATCGGTGAATGTTGGCAATTTGGTACGGACAATGTCTTTTACAACTAAAGTTTCCTACAATGGCTTTAATTGCTTGCAATGAGTGGACAATGGCACCCTTTGTTTGAAATTTATTACTCATGAATCTTTTGGTGCAATTCCAAAGAAAAGCATCTATCGTAGGATGCTTGGTTCCTCTGTTATTATGGACATGGTTTCGTTAGGAGGATCTGTAATTACCATGTTTCCTGATCTACATACTCTGTTGCATTGGTATAAGAAATGTACCATGCTTATAGATGGAGATAAGTAGACTCGAACTGCCAACATCCGCCTCAAGGTAAACCACCACCTCTTGTAATGTTTTAAACCCATTCTATTTAGGGAGGAGGGTGTTTCAACATGTTCAAGGCGCCAAAGACTCCATGTTGCCTTAAATTTGTTGTACTTGCACTTGAATTTCAATGTTGCCTGAACAGAGGCCTTGAGATTTTGTTGCCTAAAAATATAACTGCCTTATCATATGTAAATTGTTGTTAACAGGAGTCAAACTTGATTGGGACAGAATGGTAGCTGCATTAACCGTCTTTTATGTGGTTAATATTTGTATTGTTGCGATGGTGATCATAGACAGTTTTTGTGTCACTAATAGTATCATCATGCTCTATGTAATGGATTTGTGCATGCAATTGGTGATCTTGAGCCTTATATTGACACTCCTCTGCAGGCTGTGGTGTTTACTGATATCAACCTGGAGAATGCGATTGAGTTCAATGATTACTGTCACAGTCATCAACCTTCTATAGCATTCATTAAGGCCGACGTAAGAGGCCTGTTTGGCAGTGTGTTTTGTGATTTTGGCCCCGAGTTTACTGTTTTTGATGTAGACGGCGAGGAACCTCATACGGGTATTATAGCTTCAATTAGTAATGATAGCTCTGCCCTGGTGTCGTGTGTTGATGATGAGAGGCTCGAGTTTCAGGATGGGGATCTTGTTATTTTCTCAGAAATTCGAGGAATGACGGAACTTAATGACGGAAAACCAAGAAAGATAATTAATGCGAGGCCCTACTGTTTCAATCTTGATGAGGACACCACCAATTTTGGTGCATATGAGAGAGGTGGTATTGTCACTCAGGTGAAGCAGCCCAAGGTTTTGCACTTCAAGCCTTTGAGGGAAGCACTTAAAGATCCTGGTGATTTTCTTTTGAGTGATTTCTCCAAGTTTGATCGTCCACCTCTATTGCATTTGGCATTCCAAGCGCTTGATAAGTTCTTATCCGAATTGGGATGTTATCCTGTTGCTGGTTCAGAAGAAGATGCTCAGAAGTTGATATCTATTGCCAGTAACATCAATGAGAGCTTGGGAGATGAGAAACTGGATGATATTAATCCAAAGCTTTTGAGATACTTTGCTTTCGGTGCACGGGCAGTATTGAACCCCATGGCTGCCATGTTTGGTGGTATTGTTGGACAGGAGGTTGTGAAAGCCTGCTCTGGAAAATTCCATCCACTTTTTCAGGTTATTTATTGATTTTCTTAAATTGTCTGCGTCACAGCTCAAAAACTTTCGGTGGCTTGTTACTTGGCCTAGTTATACTTTTTTCCCTTGTGTAGTCCTTGTCAAGGCTTTTTACTTGGTTAATTTTTTAACATTACGTGTATGGGACAAAGTTCAGTTAGAAGCTACTCTTACCGAGTTATCTGTTTCCCTCTTATATGTATTCATTTTTGCGGAGTACTCAGCTCATGGAATGCCCTTCCCTCTCTTATCTGCTGCGCTATTTGATTGCTTTTTATGGTAGTCTGACTCCATTTTTTCTCCCAATGTTTCTACAGTTCTTCTACTTTGACTCGGTCGAGTCGCTTCCCACTGAGCCATTGGAACCCAGTGATTTCAGACCATTGAACAGCCGTTATGATGCACAGATCTCAGTGTTTGGGTCAAAACTCCAGAAAAAACTGGAAGATGCTCAAGTTTTTGTTGTTGGATCTGGTGCACTGGGCTGTGAGTTCTTGAAGAATCTAGCTCTGATGGGAGTTTCATGTGGTAGCAAAGGAAAACTAACACTAACCGATGATGATGTCATTGAGAAGAGTAACCTCAGCAGGCAATTTCTCTTTCGTGATTGGAACATCGGGCAAGCCAAATCTACTGTTGCTGCTTCTGCTGCAGCATCAATAAATCCTCGCCTACACATTGAAGCTTTGCAAAATCGCGTGGGCCCTGAGACTGAGAATGTGTTTGATGACACCTTCTGGGAGAATTTAAATGTTGTTGTTAATGCCTTGGACAATGTCAATGCCAGGCTGTATGTTGATCAAAGATGTTTATATTTCCAGAAGCCACTTCTTGAATCAGGAACCCTTGGTGCCAAGTGTAATACTCAGATGATCATTCCTCACCTGACAGAAAACTATGGAGCTTCAAGAGATCCACCAGAGAAACAAGCGCCCATGTGCACTGTGCATTCCTTCCCACACAATATTGACCACTGTTTGACATGGGCTCGGTCAGAGTTTGAGGGCTTGCTTGAAAAAACACCTGCGGAAGTGAATGCCTACCTTTCCAATGCAAGTGAATATGCATCTGCGATGAGGAATGCTGGTGATGCTCAGGCCAGGGATAATTTGGAACGTGTTCTTGAGTGCCTCGACAAGGAAAGATGCCACACATTCCAAGACTGCATTACGTGGGCGCGCATAAAGTACTTCCTCTGATGTTCAATTTTTTTTTGTTTATTCTTTTGTGTATGACATTAATGGCTTTTTGCTGGTTCTAACGCTTTCTTTTGTCTTTAGGTTTGAAGATTATTTCGCTAATCGTGTGAAACAGTTGATTTTTACTTTTCCTGAAGATGCTGCAACCAGCACTGGGGCACCATTTTGGTCGGCTCCTAAGCGCTGCCCCCATCCACTGCTGTTCTCTGTTGCTGATCCAAGCCATCTCTATTTTATTATGGCAGCATCCATTCTACGTGCTGAGACATTTGGCATCCCTATTCCCGACTGGGTTAAGCATCCTAAGAAATTGGCCGAAGCTGTTGATAAAGTGATAGTTCCTGAATTCCAACCAAAGAAAGATCTAAAAATTGCTACTGATGAGAAGGATACCAGCCTCTCCACCGCTTCGGTAGATGATTCTGCTGTTATCAATGACCTAATTATGAAGCTAGAGCAATGTCGAAAGAATCTGCTACCAGAGTTCAGGATGAAACCAGTTCAGTTTGAGAAGGTTTGTCTCTATATCATCCCTTAGAAACTTGCATATCTTCAGGGCCTGCTGCTTTATTCTCAAGCCATTATGGTTGACAGTCGCACTCATCACTCATCTTAAATTGGTGCTTATAGGCAGTGGCAATGGTATAGTTGGGGAAATCTGGGTTATGAACCAAGTTGAGTGGAGACCCTGCCCCTCTCCTCCCCCCTCCCTCTTTTTTCTTTTCCCATTTATTTGAAAGCCACTTAAGTGTGACAAAGATCTGATATCTTCTAGGAATTTAAGGTTTTACCTGTCATGTGGATTTGCAGGATGATGATACAAATTACCATATGGATCTGATAGCTGCGCTTGCCAACATGAGGGCGAGGAATTACAGTATTCCTGAAGTTGATAAGCTGAAAGCCAAGTTCATTGCTGGAAGGATAATTCCTGCTATTGCAACCTCCACTGCCATGGCCACCGGGCTTGTCTGCCTTGAGCTATATAAGGTTCTGGATGGAGGGCACAAACTGGAGGACTATCGGAACACATTTGCCAACTTAGCACTCCCTCTGTTCTCCATGGCTGAGCCGGTTCCTCCAAAAGTCATTAAGCATCGGGACATGAGCTGGACTGTTTGGGACAGATGGATCCTTAATGACAACCCTACATTGAAGGAACTTCTCCGGTGGCTTTCAGACAAGGGACTGAATGCATACAGCATTTCATTTGGAAGTTGCCTGCTCTACAACAGCATGTTCCCACACCACAAAGCACGTATGGACAAGAAGATGGTGGATTTGGCGAGAGAAGTGGCTAAGGTGGAGCTGCCGCCATACCGTCGCCATTTGGATGTTGTAGTGGCATGTGAGGATGACGAGGATAATGACGTTGATATCCCTCAGATATCAATTTACTTCCGTTAAAAACTTCATCTTCGAATACCCCCGAGTCTGTTCGTTGGAAATTTTAGGGTGAGAGCTCTCTGCTCGCTGTGCCCTGTGATTCTGGTGTTCAGTCAATGAGAAACAGTTCACATATAATCTGTAATATTGAATACTTCAGTTTATTTTCCTGTTTGCTTTGTATAAACTCCATGTTAATATTGCCTGCTCTATTGATCTGTGTGGTTTTATATTTGTGCTGCTGTTTAATTATAGTAGTTCGGAAGAGTGACCTTACCAATCAAACTATAGGGATAAAAAGCACAAAATTAGAGCACGGGATCGATCCTAGCGACCACAGGATTAAGGACGGTGTGGTTGAAATCTAGTAGTAAGTAACTCACACCTTCTTTAAGGGTGGTTTAAAAAAAATGAAAGACAGAGAGTCGTATCGGTTCACCAAGGGCAGGGTGAAAACCTATATTGTCGTGTCAATGCTAAGGGCTCAGTTAGCTTATTAGTGAATTGCAAAACATATCTCGTTTTAAGTGCTACACAGAAACCATATGAGGGTGAATAGCAATATTAAGGTTACGAATACATCGGCAAGGGATATTTTGACCATGAATCCAACTTAAGCCGAACTTTCTGCTGTATACTCCAGCCAATTGAGATGTGAATCAAACACATATCTGGTTACATGGTGAGCAGTTGTAGTAATTTGTATCGCTGCATCCAATATTTTTGTTCAGATAGTGGGATGGAAAATGTATGGGAGAAAGAGAATTTCATTTCCCGTCACCTACTTACTTATTTTATTTAATATTGTATTGAGTATTAAATTGAAGGAAAAAAAAAAAAGAAATTCTCTCTTTTTCTAAGATATAAAAATAATTCAACCTGTGGAAACTCTGAAAAGATGGATGCTGGAGTCTTTGATTTTTCTGAAGGACGGAGAGATATAACAGAAGGTACTAAAAGATTTGTTCCCTACATTGTAACGCAGAAATGCCGCCCACAGCTTTTTCAAAAATAACTTGTACGAAAGAATATACTATCTTCTAATTCAGTAAATTCCGTTCATGCAATTATCGGTAGAGAAATTCAATTGACTATCTCCCAAAGAAAATTCCTCGGCTCACCAGCTTAAGTGCACGTCAAGTCCCAAAAAAGGCAAAGCTTGCATCAATAGCTTGCTCAACTGTCATTCTCTATCGGTCAGTTCTTATCAGCACCTTCATCAAATACAGCAGAGTCCCCGGCCCGGAAATCCAGTTGCTTCTGATGTTTCAAACGGCGACGATTATCAAAGTTTGCCCATCCTTCAAACTGTCAAAAGCAAGCCATGATTATGGGGACCAAATGTAAAGAAAACATGCTCGACCAATTTATGAATGTGGGAGGACACGTAAATACCTGGCGGAGAAGATCCATTGTTATTTCTGTGCCATGTAGGTCCAGGGTCGAGAGCTGCATGCACGTTTTGAACAGGGTAGCAGGAAGAGATTTGAGCCCATTGTTATTCAGATGCAAGGCCTGGACACAATTTAGACACAATAGTAAGCACAGGAGCCACAGAATCACAGATGCAGTTTTCATAACATTTCAACTGACTACCACCAATATGCATTAAGGTCCAACATTGTATGAGAATCTGATGAGATTCTATTAGTCTACCTTCCTCATTGTTCACATGGCGAATGCATGCTACTTTATAATATAGGTGGGTAGTGACTTAGTCATCAGATCATAAGCCTTAGTTAAGCATATTTGATGGAATTCATCAGATTTAGTGCCATCAAAGTATTGAATTCCTATTCCACATCATGTTCAAGTATACGAGTAACATCTTAGTATCCTGTATGCTAATACTTTGCCAGCATAACCTTCTTATATACTTTGGTCCATTTATGTTAGTTGCCCGCTCGAGTAATGTAACCAATATTAGATTTTCTTTTGCTGATTTATCTGAGGCAAGAAAGCAAAAAAGGAAATGTAGATGCTCCTCTCCCTTTCTCTGCAATTAAAATACAAATATGAATGGATCCGGTGTGTTTTCTATGAATATAGTAATTTTCATTGCCTACAAAAAGTTGTGAACTAAACAAATAAGTTCATTTTCCCCCTCTGATATACAAGGGCAAAGCTGATTTATCGATACACTCTAATCATAATAGAGAAGGGCTCACAGGGAATAAAGCTGAGTATGGTAACAGCCAATTGTCATATCCAGAAATCCTACTAATCACCCTCAAGAGGAAAACAAAAAATACCCAAGGATATACGACAATAGCAGAGAAATAGATATGGACCTTCAAATTTTTTAAACTGCCAAATGTCTCTGGCAGCTCTAGCAGAAGATTTGATGAAAGATCAACCTACATCACACCAAAATTTGATCAAAATCACAAAAAAAAAAAAAGACAAAAGAACAAAAGGAAAGGAAAGGAAAGGAAAGGCAGAAACACAACTCGAGAGAGAGGTCCTGGAGTACTACCTCAACAAGGGAAGTACAGCCCCCTATACGTGTTGGAATGGTGCTTATCCTAACAGAGCAAGATATGACAATTAGAGGCTTGACACACACCTAATGAAAATTCATGGATAAAGCCTTTAAAAATTAAACTTTTACGGAATATCCTAATCCCAGGGACAAGGTCCAGAATCTTTATACAGATGGACCTTATGTCATCATACATGGTATTTTCCAGCACCTAACACACTGAACAACCTTGTAACTAAGATTGATCCAATCGAACTTAAATATACATATTTATAGGTGCATCCATGTTGATGGGAAACAAAAAAGAAAGAAAGAAAGAAAAAGAATTTATAGCAAGACACTAAGAAACCAGCAGCTAAGTCATTCATGCCAATTGAAATAAAAGACATGCACAGAGGTGCAAAACAGCTCAGTAGTTATTGTTTGAGAATGTTACCTGTTATTATTGGCTTTCAAAACTTGAAGCTCAGTCAAAAGTCCTATTTCTGTTGGGAGACATGTCAACTTGTTGTTTGCAATATGAAGTTGCCTCAGGTAAGTTAAAGCACCCAGCAGAGAAGGCAAAGTCGTTAAACTGCATTAATCACGAGGCCAATTTAAAAGTGTTGCATTGCAGATTTCCATCATAATTTGTGTAGTATGATAACTTAGCCATCTAACCAGGTTATGTCTCAAACAAGCGGGTGAGCACATTTGCACATAAATACAGAACATCAACATAGGGTCTCCTAAATTCTCAGGAGCATAGAAATCAATATAGAGAAAATTTGATACACTTATCTGCCCTGCAATTTCAATGAAGTACCCCTGGTGTAAGATTTGTTTTTGTAGACTTATAATTTGTTAGAATCATGTGATTGAAACATGCACCGAAAAGAGCCCAACATCGACCGACACTTACCGTGGCACCCAATATCAGTTCATTGATAGGACCAACATAGGAACTGTTGAGAGATTTCTATATTTTACCATGTAAAAATGGGAAACACTATCTCAGCATACAACTAACAAATTTTTTTTCATGCCTTCATCGAGGTCTAAGAAATGAAACATAAAGAGCTTGTTCGGGTTAACGAGTTCTCCAGCTTCTGTTAACTCCCCCTTCCTGCCTGCAACCCCTTTATTCATTATGAATTTTTTAGGCAGGTGTCTAAGCTTGTGTCCAGGGAGAGAGAGAGGAGATTTGTGTTCTGTATTATCATGGTAACGTAATAATCAAACCAAAATCTAATGGTTTCCTTCGGTGTGCTTCCATTTTTACTAATTCATGCTTGCATTAGATTATTTTACTCTGCTCTTCCAAGTGATTGTTTATACAAAGCTCAATTATATGTCGAAAGAAACTGATATTGTCGGCCGGAACACAAACATTGTATGCATGAGAGAGAGAGAGAGAGAGAGAGAGAGAGGTTGAACAAATAATCACAAGTTGCAGATAATTTAATACATATGGATGCACCTTATGCTTTAACTATAAAAAAAGAAGTTCACAGCATAACGTGAGTAGTTCGTGAATGAAAGATACTATGACAAAAGCACGGTAAATATGATGAAGGGACAATCATCTTACTGGTTCTGGCTCAAAGACAGAACATTCAGAGGCTTCAAAGATGCTATTGCTTCCCAACTAATGCATTCATCCCGTATCTCATTTGAATTCAGGAGCAGTTTCTAACAAATCAAGTAAACAAATAAATAGTCATACAATTCCCTACTGGAGAAGCTATATTGAGTAGCTAAAAGCTTCAGTAGAAACAAAAGATTATGTCTACCTGTGCGGAAGTCAAACAGCTAATTGCAGCAGGTACATCTGGTAGTGAGTTGTGGCTGAGATCAAGTACTCTCACAGAAGCTCCGCAGATCCACACTTCCTCAGGTATGGCCTTTCAAGTTGAAATCAATGAGATTTTATGCATGTGCATACATTGCCACATGTGGCACCATAATTGTATCTGGTGTTGATGACATATGACTACAAAAGACTCCTTACAAAATATTTTCAACATTGGAAACATGAAATGCAAGGGATCAGTAATGGAAATTAGAAAGATTGAAAGGCTATCAATAAGTTCCTGACTTTCTCTTTAGTTTTTCTAATTCAATAGGTGAATGAACAAATATTCTGCACAAAATCTTAGTCCCACCAGTTTTTGGTATTTTAAAACACAGTAATGAATAGACCTTGATCTTAAAAAGGAAAGTCACAATAAAATAAAGACCACAATACAATGCAACAATGGCAACACGCACATATCAGTTAAACTAGAATAGATTAATCATTAATCAGAACCTTCAAGTTAAAACAAATAGTAAACATCCACTTTCAATAAGAGACCGACCCACTAAATGGCTACTTCTACTACCAAAGGTACAAAATCATTTCATACAATAGATATTCCCATGATACAAACTTACACATACAACAAAGCTGATTAAAAAATCACCCAAAAAATCCATCACTTTCTGAAAAACAAATTTCTTTTTTTTTTTTTTGGGTACAGAAAAACAAATTTCACGATACCTTCAACTTGCATTCAGACAATGCCACCACCCCAGTAGCCCTCCAACGATCGAGTTGACTCTTTCCAACAGAAACATAGGGTTTTTCCTTGTTTCCTTGATCAGTTTCGGCAGTCCTCCTCAAACTGGATGGTACAGGGGCTTCGTTTCTAATCGGACCATCCTGGTGAAAATATTTACAATGTTCACATGTCAATTCCTATAAATTCTTACTCAAGATTAAATTTTGAAGAAAATAAATGCAAAACAAATGCCATATATGGGGGAAAATTTCATCCACACCACCAGTAAATTGCCCTATATTCATTATTCAATGACAACACCTGCATTATCTAAAACTTTGTTGGACTTACTGCTAGCCTACATGTCCCCTTCATTCACACCCCTTGCCAAGAGTGATCGTTAGTGGCCAATCAAAAAGTGGCCGACATCCTTCCAGATTCTCGTAAAATATCAATTTTACCCTTCTCTCCACACTCTCTTACAGACCAACCACCATCTCCACAAAAACTGCCACACCACCACCACCAAGCCAACCACCTCACACCATCACTACCCATTTTACATGACAAATAACTAGTTCATATGCCAACATATACCACCACATAGATGGATAATTCATAGAAACACCCTGTAAATCGAGTAGAAGTTACATAGCAGTCTGCATCTTTGACCACAAAAATATTGAATTGTGAGATCATCATATGCATTTTGATCGCCTATGGATGATTGTTCATGAGCTAAAATTGGGCTTTCTTCTTCGTCTTCCTTTCTTCCAACACGAGTAAGAAGTTCTATAGCAGATCTCTGTTTCCCAGGATCACCACCATTGGAATCTAGTTGTGAAAGCTGTTCACGGAAAATAGAAAGATTCCAAATCAAATAAGTATTTGTAGTACACTTGAATAACAAGAAAGTGATGGATCATCAAGAAACCTTTGCTGTGAGGGTTCTGATCAACTCTTCTAACTTCAAAATGAAAGCTTTTAGCTCCTCGCAATGATTCTTGGCCCAATCTAGCTCCTGATTGAATGAAAGCAAAGCATCACAATTTCAGTTAATGAATAAAACTAAATAGCGTAATGTAAAACAATCAAAGAAACCAACCTTTCTAAGGTCATCTCTGCGTGGCATTTGTTCGTTCAGGGGTGAGAATTTGACATCTCTTCAAAAGCGAGCGAATGTGTCACTAAAGTAAATAAGAAATTCCTTTCATTCATTATTGAAAATAAGACAGATAGTTAGGAACCATAATTAGGGTAAAAGAATATCACAAACCACCAAGTTCTGAGGGCAATCCACATCAGAGACCACACCACCGCAAAGAAAACTCGTCTAATCATTCCGCGTAGCAACTCCGGCGATGGCTTTTCTTGGTCAGTTATTCCTTTTTTCAAGGGTGTGTATGAATTTTTCCCCATATATATGATCAGATGTTTCATGCATATACATCAATGTGGGTCTGCAAGTGTAATAAATTAGAGCAAATTGAGAGGGAAACGATAAAGAATACTCCTTGGTGAAGACCCTGAGAAGCCATGAGCATGATCTTGGACCCATTTGTGACCTCCGATGACCTCAGTGTGGCCGAATCCACAAGAAGTTTCCCTTTACACAATTAAAGCATCAAGGATCAACAACTTCTTGTTAGGGTTTTGTGACATATATGCATACATTCATCTAAATATATAAAGACACGGAGAGAGAGAGTAATAAGAAACCTCTGAAGATGAGTTTTTGACCTCGAGTGAGGACGTCGGTGAGGGGTTGAACGAGAGATTTGAGGTCTTTGACGGTGGAGTCTGGAGAGAGAGTGACAGGTATGGCTTGTCCTCTGAACTTGATAGTCACCGTGATTGAACTACCAGGATCGCTAACGTCACCTTTCTCTTCCTCCATCTTTCTCTCTCTTGCTTTCCGCTCTGCTATCTTCTTGGTTTTGCTCTGACTTGGAGAAGACGATGAGCAATTTGATATGATCACTTCACCGACGCTCGTCTGGTTGAAATATTTAAAGATGACTAATTGACTATATTGACCTTTCAAAAATTAAAAAGACTATATTGTCCTCCTTTGTTGGGCCGTGTTAAGACCTTGATTGTGGATTGGGTTTTTCTTTGGTCTTGGAGGAGTGGGTTTGGATTACACAGCTAAGAAAAAAAAGCTAGCTAAGTAGAGAGGGCCCAAAGCTTAGAAATAATAAATTGAAATTGCCAATCCTACTATTAGAAAAGTCAATTATTTCTACTTGTAGCTCCAACTTAGTTAGAAAAGTCAAGAAAGATTTACCAAAAAAAAATAATCAAGAGACAACGTAAAATTATAAAGAGTCAAGATACTCGATTTAGGCTCGATAAAGACTACCTAGCTTTACAGTCAAATGTAAACAAACATCTTACAAAGCCAACAAAATGTGACTATTCTTTTTTTTTATTCAATATTTAAGAGTGTTTGACTTAGGTTACACGTCTTTTAACTAACTTTATTCCTAGTTCTGTCAAAAGTAGATCATCCACGTTCGAATTAGGATATTCATAAGGGATATATCCCTCATGACCTGACTCCAAAAATTATCAACATTCGATTTTGTCCTCAGATGGCTGGCAGGTGATATACTACTCTGCTAATTTGAATTCCCAAAAAAAATCCAATTTTGATAAATAAAAAAACAACATCCTAGTAGGATGATAGGCTAGTGGGCTTAAAATCAGAAGCCCAATCCAACTTATAGTGGGTCAAGCCCATTAGATATGGTTTGGGGTATCTGTAAAATTCCAAGGCATCACAAACCAACATCAGAATATTCGGGTCATTTCTTGGTGAAGAATTGCCATGTGGGTTCAGTGCAGACCCACCCCCCACTTTCTTATCCACTACCGAGACACATGGACCTTTTCAGAACCCACCCACTTTTCTCGAATTATTATAAACCTTTAGCTTTTATCAGAGACGTATGCAGTACTACACAAGCCTTTGTCTCCTGTGCAGTAGTCCTTATATTTGGTCCCAAACCAACAAGCACTATTCATAATTTTCTTATGGGATTCGGCTTCTCTGGCCATTAAAATTAGTTTATAGTCTGTCTCATTATCAATGGTAAAATTGCCCCATTATAATTTAGAAGTTATGAGTTTCAAGTTATGAAAACAATTTTTTTATGTGTAGAAGTAAGACTACGTACATCTAATTTTTTTCAAACGCTACAATAACAAGTATTTAATGTACTGAGTGGTGTTTTAAAAGTCGGCCTGGCCTGACTGGTTGATCCGATAAACCAGCAAACCAATGCTCAAACCGGGCCAGTTCTTATAAAAGACCCTTTGTGCTCGAAAACTAGGATAAAACCGTTGAACTAGTCAAAAATCGGTGAACCCGTTTGAATCGGGCGAGTTGATTCAAATTGGACAGGTTAATTAAAATTGTATAAATACAAGAATTTTTACACTTTTTAGGCATTTTGTATATTTGCCCTCTTTTATTTTACCCGAAATCGCTCCAGAGTTCAGACCAGATACGAGAAGGTAGCCGCCACCGGTGATTCCATGCTCTAGTCTAGCCTTCAACACCAGCAGGAAACAAGGACTCCACACTCTAGTAGACTTGGAACCTTGAATTTCAATAGAGGTATTTTTCTCTACTTAATTTTACAAGTTGTATTGAAAAATGAATATATTAAAATTGGATGCATGTTTGATGATTTTTCTCTACTTAACTTTATATGTTTGATGTTATTTTTATAATTATTGTGATTTTTTAGCCTATTTTTTAGTATTTATAATTATTTTTTATTTATTTTATATTTACCTGTTCGACCAGTAATCCATTGACCCGATCCTTTTGCCGAGTTGGTGTCCGAGTCGAATTTTAAAACTACAATACCGAGTACATTTTTTTTTTAAGTCTGTATCATTATCAGTCGGATGAAATTAGTATTTTACATATAAGTCGGACCTAAAAATCTAATATTATATGATCGAACGATGTGGTAATGATATAGTCCTAGAACATTATTATACCAGTAACACTAGATTTCTTCGTTAAGAGTCTATAGAACATAAAATATTTTTATGTTCCAATAGCATTGCTATAGCAATTAATTGGATGGTTAATGGACCACAGATTATCAATCAGAGCGGCAGTCCTATCCTAAGGGTGAGGCTAACGGTGAATTATTGTGTTGACTAGTCTACAAGCACATGACTGTTCACACTTCATGTGAGATCCAGGGTATGGAGAATCGTAGTCAATGTTCATGGTTGGCGATCACTTCTCTCCCTCTGCTTCATCGATTATTATCCATTTGCATTGGTGCAGGAGCAGCTTCAGGGTTTTTTTAGGTTCACATTTCTATTTATATATAATTTTTTTTTGTAGTTATATCACACGATAATACTAACGTAATATAATTATTACGCCTAATATTTACTCGTGGGTGGCCTGTGGGCGTGGGGGTGGTGGGGTGTGTGAGTGAAGCAGCTGCATGTTCTACCTTCGTAGATCTATGCTGTTTTTTTTTGATATACATCGAGAGATCTAGTTTTTTGCTAATGCAGAAGGGATCATTGTGTGAAAGGGATCAGTGTGGATTTATGACATATGAGACTCAGGAAACAAAAGATAAGAAGTTGATTGGATGTAAGTATAATAGTTGATGAATGGATGTAAGTATATTAGTTGATTCAACTATATCTATCAATTATTTTTTTATGTACACAAACTTCAACTAATTCTCTCTTCAATTTGGTTAAACGTATGTTATTCATGTCGGGATTGAAAAATTCATAAGCGATAAATTTGTCATAGTGTGTTACTAAAGAATTGTCAAAATTCGAATTAAAAATTTTTGAATTTATAATTTATCTTTGTTATCACTTGAATTACTCTTATTTTTTCAACCCTTCTTCGTCAAGAGAGAACATGGATTATTTTTTGTGGTTGGGTGTCATCTTTCAAATAGGTTGGTCCCTAGATCATTATACAACTTTCAAGTGTTTATGAAGTAAAACCATTCTTACTATCTGACTACATTAGTCTAGAATTACCAAGATAGTGTCTTGGTAAGATTTTATTCAAACATATGGAATTAATTTGTAAAAACTTCAGATGTTTTGGGTAATAGTCATTTTATATTCCAAATTGTATCGTCAAACCATGTGGGATCTCAAAAATCAAAGGGGAGATTGATCAAGAGTCTCGAATGTTGTCAAAATAATACCATAATCTCTTAAAAATATTATAATGAACGATTTTTTTTTTGCCTATTTATTAATATTTATTATTCAAGAATTGTGAGTAGGAGACATAAGATTGACTAGGTCCATATGAAAAACCTCTCGCAATTTCCTCACCTTATAACTAGGACCTCTCATTCTCCCTCCCCCCCTTTCTTACCCTTAATTAGCCTTTAAGCTTCATTATAGCAAAGGCATAATTAACCACCACCCCTTCAACTAACTTAACCAACCGCCATTCCTCTCCGTCTTTTCTCCTAAAATTTCATCTCATTTCACTCCCCATATTCTCTCTCCTATGAAAAAAAGCTCATAAAAAAGAAAGACAAAAAAAGGAGTCTTGACGCTCTCACCACCCTTCTGTCGCCCCCACCCCGCCAAACTCTCACCTCCTCCGTTCTCAACTCCCGCTTTAACCTACAACTACCCCCAAATCCATAACACCCCCATATTTTACACCTCTCTCGCTCTTTTACTGCTGATAATTTCGTGGATTGCGATTCGTTTTTGGGTCTCTGGTTCGATTCAAGCATCAAAAATCTTGAAAGTCTCTTACCCCCATGTGGTTATCGCGCAGAAAATCGATTCCTCGAACTCCCTCAAATTCCTCAAATTTCTCTTTCTCCTCCTTCAAAGATATCCAAAGCCTCTGCGCCGCCGACTACGTTTCCGACCCACAACACCCTCAACCCAAAAAACCCAGCTCCATTTTCCACCGAGTACGCCTCGCCAACCTAGTGCTTCGCTCCCTATCAACCCAACGCAGACTCGAAAATGCCTCACCGTCGAACGATGCGGTCAAGCCATCTGAGCCGTCGATCTCTCTTCAGGGAGCCGAGAATCGCATAGTGGTGTACTTCACGAGCCTCCGCGTGGTCCGATCGACATTCGAGGACTGCAACACTGTCCGAACGATCCTACGCGGTTTCCGCGTGAAGATCGACGAACGAGATCTCTCAATGGACCCTTCATTCTTGGAGGAGCTGCAGAGGATCCTGGGCCAGCTTGAAAAGACGAAATTGACTCTGCCCAGGGTTTTCATCGGCGGTCGATATATCGGTGGCGCGGATGAGATCAGGCAGCTCCACGAGACCGGCGAGCTGAAGAAATTCGTGGAAGGATTGCCGGCGGCGCAGCCAGGCACTTGCGAGGCATGCGGTGGGTACAGATTTGTCCTCTGCGACGAGTGTAGCGGAAGCCACAAGTGTTACAGCGAGAAAATTGGGTTCAAGAGTTGTACGGCTTGCAATGAGAATGGTCTCATCAGGTGCCCTTCTTGTTCTTCTGGGCCACTCTGAAACTTTTCATATTTAGAAGAAAAAAAATATATATATATATGTGAGAGAGACAGAAAAAGAGAGATTAAAAAAATTGGGAGGTGAAAAGGTTGCACTTCTTTTTCTTTTTCTACAGTTGGGTAATTTCAGTTAAATATTGTAGTTTTTATTGGTGGCTGTATTTGCTAGGACAGGGTAATTTTGATGCAAATGCACAATTTGGGTTAAGAAAGAGAAGGGGTGGGGGGAAGGGTTGGGTTGGATGGAAACCCATTATCCTTTTCTTTGTGAAGTAGTGAAATGTGGGAATGTAGGATCATCTAATGTTCTTTTTAAGGTGGATGTGTTTACAATGGAAGATCTTTCTTTTAAGATGGAAGAGGTGTCTACATGAAAACTTTAGGATATTAGGGTTCTCACTTTTGCTTTTGATATGTTCTTTGTTTTTTGGCAAATTGTTCTTGATATGGTTACATGGTTCAGGAATTAAAAAAAAAAAAGAGAAAAGTCACCTTGGGGATGATGAGATAAATGGAATGTATGGTAATTTTGATCTCCAATGAGCCACATTGTTTTGTTAGAAAAATTCATGGATGAAGATTCTGTTTTCCAAGCTTTGTGGTGTTACCCTGTGTTTGTTATCCTGTCTGATAATTGATATGGAGTGTCCAGCATTAGAGTTTTTGGCTACTATTTTTTTGTGGGTTCTTTATAATTTTCAGGTGGAGTCGTTTTCTAAATCTAAGTACTTGGTTGTGGAATACCCACCTAATTCTTCAAAGATCCGGGCGCTTTTTCATTTTTCGATTAACAGAGCCGTTCCCTTCATAAATACTGACATTTTATGTTGATCCGATAACACACTGGAGTTCTTACAATCATTATTCTACTGTTATTTAGTTTAGCCATCTTTCATTGACACCAAACTTATTTATAGTTGTATGTTAGACTCTAAAGTGGGTGGTCAAAAACCAGGTTCCCAGCAGAATCGCTGGTTTATGTTATGAGGACAAATCCAATTCAGTGGCTGCTTAAGGCTTCGTTTTGTTTTACCTTATTGGGTGATAGTGATTGATTGTGCCTGGACTTTTCCTTTGGAAGACAAACAAAACTATTCTACAGGATGGTGACTATGTGATACACGGCCAAGAGGGCTGAGGAAACTCTACCTACATTATTCATGGAGGTATGGCTGTTCTTAAAGGCGTGGGAAATTGGTAGCATTTAGTTATGATCCGGAGTACAATAAACACTGGAGGCCACAAGGATGTGCAAGCCTTGTCTCCTAAAAATCTCGTGCAGTAAATAGAGGATTGTTTATGTTCCAATACAGTAGAGGAGTCATGATAATTTAGTAGCTTCTGATTTTAATTGGTTTGAGGGAAGTGGCTAAAAGTCCAAATTTGTGGCCTAAAAACATGCTGACTGCTAAATACCCCACTTGTAGCTTATTCCCAAACATCCAAATTCTAATCTTATTGCCAATACCACCTCCCTTCTCCACCATCGGCATGGTTCCCTCGCCGTTGTCAGTCTCCCTTCTTCCATTGATACGATTCCCTCGCCGCTACTGATCTTGTCATGAACATAACCCCTTGTCTCTCTTTCCATCTTGTAAAAATATGGCGTCCTCTCAAATACAATCGAACATCAATACATAATTGGTGTAAAAAGAAAAGAAAAACCCAAAATCTCACCGCATTTGTGATTTAGTAGCAAATCTTATCTTTCGTTTGATAAGAAAAATAAAATGACGAAAAGTTAGAGAAATAGATAAAATATCATATTTAGTAATAAATAAAAATAAGAATGATGAAAAAGTGGATGTATTAGGTTTTTTTTTTTAACTCAAATTAATCTCTCCAAAATTAAGAGAAAAAAATGGATAAAAAATTAATTATGTGTATTAAAATATATGATATTTACCTATATATATCCTTCAATATATGCATTAATTTTATTTATATTTTCTTCATCCTACAAAAAACAAAAAAAATTAATTTTTTTCTATATTTTATTCCTTCTATAAAACACAAAAGAGAAAAAAAAATTCCTCGAAGAAAAAATTAAAAATTATTATCACTGTCACTTTTTTATTCACCCAATCAAACACAATATTAAAGTCTAGTGTAATTAACTAAAGTCTAAAACAATTGAAAATTGTATGCACGCGGCGACGCTGGTCACCCATGCGCGAAATAGAGGACGGGCTTCAGGGGCACAAAGGAATGGGCCAATAGAAAGTCTTCTTTTTTTTTTTTTTTTTTATCAAGGGCCAATAGAACGACTCAAAAAGTGGATTTTGAGCCCTACGAAAATCAATGAGTTATTTAGAAGTCGGTACACCTAATTAGATTTATTTGTAAACAAATATATAAAACAAAATATTTTAGAAATAAATACATAGCCAAGATACAAAAATGTAAATGCCCATTTTGTAAAATTTTTTTGCTAAAAATTTTAACAAAACATTTATTAAGTGCTGAAATTTAGGGTCATTTAATTCAAAATTTTATATCTTTAATACACCTTGATTCATGCGTATTTTTTTTAGAAGTGGTTTTATTTTAAATTATATTTATGCATTAAATATTAACTACTACTAATTTTATAAGAGAATTTTAATATTTCGTTTATTTTAGAATATATCACTTGTTTAAATTTTAAAAATTATTAATATCCGAACTCTATAATAGTGTAACAAAAAAAGTGTAACAAAGACAGTATAACAATCCACTGTAACAAAAACAGTGTTCAATAGTTTTGTACATGTGGTAACAAATTCAAACCGAAGATGAATTGTTTTGAATGAAATTATATGAAAATATATGTTTGACAAAATGTAATAGAACAATATTTTGTGTAAATGACTTGTTATACTGTTCGGATATTAACATAATTTAAAAACAAAACCACTTTCCAAAAAAAAATATGCATAAATCAAGGGAGGACATACAAATATGAGATATTAAAATTTTTTCATAAAATTAGGAGATGTTTAATGAACTACTTTTTAAAGAAAATACACATGGATTAATAGAAGACAAAAATGTCATAAAAAATCAGTAAAATTCAAATAATATATTTAGATATAAATAAGTATCCAAATTAAGGAGTTAATTACCTAATTTTTTTTTTTTATGTATTTTTTTACAGCTGACTCTAATTTATTATACCCTTTCCAACATTTTTTTTTGTGTTTAGTAGGTCCACTTTATCCATCTGAGCCCAACCTTTGGCCATCATTACGTGCACCGAGCCCATTTGTTGCTGTTTTAGTTTCTGTTTCAATTTTAGGTCCTACTTATTTCAATTTTCACTTGATTCTCTGGTCTTAAAAAGGCCAACCTGTTGGGCTTTGGTGCCGCACATGGTCCTACCCCAGCCTCTCTCCATATGGCTGGCTAGACTTGCTCATGGCCCAATAGGCTGTTGGGTTTTCTAGTCAATTCATGGACCCCGAGCTTTTAGCTGAATCTTCTATCTGAGTAATAATACAGATCGTACCTTCAAAGACCATGTCAATATGATAAATATTATTTAGATTTAATTTGATAATTTAATTTATCAATCTAATGCATCGTAGCTATTGATTGGAAGTGACTGTCAATTAATAGTAGGGTACATGGTTACTCTAATGACAAAAAAGTGATTAGATCAACAAATTAAATTCAAATAACATTGTTCCATAAATATCGTAAGTTTCACAATTTCTAATATCTATTTAATATTCAATATTCTTGTCTAATACTAATTCAATTAATTTATTATGTCTTTTAATCAATTGTGTTATTTTTAATTTCATGTTGCTTCGTATTTATGTTAATGGTTTAAATTAATACCTCTAGTCAAATCATATCCTACATAATTTTTTTTGGATTAATTGCATTAGAGGTCTTCAAACTATAAAATTTATCTCAGTTTGATCCTTAATATATCAATTGCATCATTTTACTCCCTAAAATATTAAATATATATATAATAAAGTATAATACAATTTAAATTTCAAAAGATAAATAAAATGACTTTTACTATTCGCGATTGAGATCACTTTAAATTTTATTTTAAAGTTAATTTAACGGTTAATATCAACACTTCAAATTTAATATGAAAAATATGCCCCTAAAGATGTGTTTGAAATGACTTTTTAAAAATATTGTTAGAAATTATGAGAAAAAAAAAAAGAGTTTCGAACGTCCCCACCACACTACCTCTAACACTACCATCCTTATCGCTCCACCACTACCACCACCATTGCCACCACTATCACTATTGCCACCCTACCATACCCACCACCCCACCACCACCACCACCACCCCTTACCACCATCATTATTGCCACCCTATCACATCCACCACCATCATTGTCACCCCATTACCATACTCATCACCCCACCACCATCACCATTTTTATTGCTCCACCATCATCACTACCACTACCACCACCGTCCAACCACCATCATCATTTCCACCGCCCCACCACCACAATCCCCACCATTACCATTGTCGCACCCTACCATCATCACCATCGTTGTCGCACCTTAACACCATCGTTATTGTCCCACTATTACCCTTACCACCTCTACCACCCCCACCTCCACCCCATGACCATCATAACCACCATTGTCACTGCCCCACCCCCACCCCCACCCCACATTCATTACCCCACCATCATGGGCACCCACCACTGATTGTTACTATCGTCGTCCATGGCCACTACCTACCACCATCGTCATTTTATTCTTATATTTATTATTATTACCATCATCATTTCACTACCATAGTTGTCCACTGTCAACACCCACCAGCACTTGTCATCGTTCACCACTACAGCCACCCATCCCCACCATTTTTATCACTGCCGTCCATTTGCCACCACACATCACACTGTCGCCTAGAAGTATCCATCGTCGCCCACCACCATCATCACTACCCACCGCCGCAATCGTAGTCCCACCATCACCACTGTCAACCACCATTACTGTCGTCCCATCATCACCACTGTTGTCACCCACGGCTACTACTATCATCATTGTTACTCAAAACTCATCACCACCATCACCGTCACCATTACCACTCTTGTTTGTTACCACCACCACGGTTATCGCCTTACCCACCACAACCATTACCGTCTCTTATCATCACCACTGTCGCCCCATTACCATTACCATCACTCACTTCCATAAAATCGGTGCTTAAATTTTTTTATCTCTTCTCTGTGTTTGTAATTTGATTTTGGGTGTGAATTCAAATATGTTGACATTTTTTTATTACTCTGTGCCTTTAGGTACAGAGAATAACTAATATTTTTATGTGGTCCCTTTAGTAGACATCATCCAAATTACTAACAATTTTTTATCATAAATTTGTTACATGATACCTACATATAAAAAAAAAAAAAATTTAAATAGCTATTGATCAAAATTTGTGAAACTCATAATCAAAACTATGTAATTTGGATAGCTCTTGACTAAAATTTGGATATAAATTTAGTTAAGAGTTATCAAAATTATTTTTTTTGCCTATATTCAAATTTTACATAACAAGTTTATAATAAAAAATTATTAATAATCTTGATACTGTCTATTAAAGCATGACATAGAAATATATTAAATATTTCAGTGATTAAAGTGATGCAATTAAAATATTATGAATCAAAATAAGATAAATCTCATGCTTTGAGGACTTCCATTATAATTAATTAATTAATTTTTTTTTACAAACTTTAAAAATAACTTCTTGGAGCGCCACCCATGATCTATATGCTTGTCAATGGGGCCATTTTGTGTTTTTAAGGTATTTTGTGTCAAAATTTAGACAATATTATATATATATACACACACACACATACACACATCCGACTTAGTTACAATTATGGTTAGTTATTTTTGTATCATGTATAAATTAGATTGCTTGAGTTCATATCAAGTTATCCACCTCGACTAATCTTCTCACTTGTTCAATCAAAAACAAATCATCTACACAAGAACTATAATATTTATGAGGGACATATCCCTCGTACCTTGACATAAAAAAATTGTAAAAATTCGAACTCAATACACCATTTACTAACATCAAATCATTTTGTTTATAACCAGAATTCATACCGATCGACTAAATTCTTACCCATTAAGAGTTGCTGAGTCGTAACCACGACACCGTGCGTTGCCCACTCAGTATCAACTGTTTTATCAGGTCACAAGGCATTTTCTGTCCACTTAGGAGGTTATAGTGTCGTTTTTAATGGTGACCAGAATTGCCCCACTTCAGGTTGGGAAACTGACTCCACTCAGGGAAAAAAAAAACACCCAGAAAAATTCAGGAGCAAGTATAAGGTGGCCCAGATCCGATTAGTATTGTGCACCTAGTGGTGGTCCTCTCATTGATCCACACACAAAATGACATGGTGGAAGATTTTATGATTACATACCCAACCTAAAATTTGTTTATTTTTATGTGCGGTGCACCATCAATTTTTTGAACCATTTTATACTTCAGAAAAGTGGTCCTTGAAATGGGCTTAGAATCTTCTCTTGTTGTCGACATTGTTTTGATCAATAACACCTATGTTTAAGAGGGGGTGTGGGCGCCTTCTAAATTTATCATCATACCCACTAATGGACCATGAGGGGGGCAAGTGAGCGAGGACTGATCGAAAATCCGAGTTACTTGATTGACCCTCTCGTATTCGATTCATTAGAATTGGAAATGAATAAAATCAATCAAAAATAAAAATCGCACAAGCAAATTAACAGTAGATGAGTCGGATTCCCTTGAGATGATCTATTAAGAAATTCAAACACTTCTTTGTAGAACGAAAGAAATATTTACTTTTGTTTTGAGATGGAAAAATTCAAAATTTAGCCCGATGCGATGAAAATGGTAGAAGACGGCGCTGTAATTTTTATTTTATTTTAAAAAATCTAATGGATATAAACTTATATTGTATGTAAATATTTATATTTCCACATGCTCGACCATCCCATCCATCCCCTCGATCCATCATTGGTTGTTGAATATGAATAAAAAATGCTTGTAAACAATTTCTTTCATCATTGGCAACAGAAAAAATAATATGTATTTTCTGCCGGTACTAATTACTATTGTTCTTTGCCTCACAAGTACGCTTCAAGGAGTAACTTACAATCATACAACTCCCTCAACAATTATATGCAGTTATATGGACCCAGACAATAGCGAACTAATTACTATATAAATAGCTATGTATAACGTGAATAATCTTAAATGAGAAAAAGGAAAAAAAAATACTATTTAAAAAAAAAAATCTTATAGTCACGAATCAAGTAGTATTAGAATAGTAAACTAATGAATAGTAGTTTCCTTAACTTAATGTGTCCTATTGCAGGCCGTACTCCAATTATTCTATTCTATGAATGACTGCGGAAGAGGAGGAGGTTCAGACCCATTCAAACAAATTGCTCTGCCTGATATTTGATTCATTTCATACTCACGATTTAGCCCATGTCAGGCATGATTCAGAGGCTTGATTTGTGATAGATTCAAAGTCAATGAAGCTGCTTTTGGGCATTGAATTTGTTAGGGACAACACAATATGTAGAACAGTACTTATAATAAAAAAAATATTATTTGAATCTAATTTAAAATTTTAATTTAATGTAATTATTGAATTTAAAGTGAGTTTCAAATGAATTTAACGACGGAATTTAATTAGGTTCTTATAAAATTGTTCAAATAGATTGAGCGATTTGTACCATATAAATTATGATTGTTTACTTATGTTTCAATCATATATTTATGATGAGTTTGAATCTTGATAATATTTTGAGTCAGATTATGAGAGATTTATCTCTCATAAATATTTTAATCCTGTCATGGATGACCTTACTTTAAGCAGGCCAGAAAAAAAAAAATCGAAATACGCATAAATTATATTATTAAAATTATAATTTTTCGTAAATTAAGATATTTATGAGCCCAAAAGGCACCAAACAAAATAGAAAATAATCAGCACGTGGCTTTGTTAATAAGAGTTGAACGGCGCCACTATAAGAACCGAACCCGGATGAAATTATCAAACATATGAAGAGATCCGCCGCTGGCGCTGGCAACGGAGCAATGAAATTCAACGTGTTTCCGCTTGGCTGAACTCAGAGAGAGAGAGAGAGAGAGAGAGAGAGCACTTGAATCGATTTATCGGGCATGTTCTCTTCCAAGTTTAACGAAACATTGCCTGTTTGTCGCTGAGCCAAATCAATATGTTTTCGTTCCTTATGTCGGTAAGTTTCAGTTACTATATAAAACTCATAAACTCACCGATTTGACGCGGTTTCTTCTCACCCATTACGAATTAGCTAGCACTTGCAGAGACACCACTAACACAATCTCTCTCTCTCTCTCTCTCTCTATATATATATATATATATATATATATATGCATATATTTTTGATATTTCTGTCCTTCACCTCTGTCAGTGTCTATGGTTGAATTTTTCTTACATTATCGCAACTCGACTGAAACAAGTTTGATTGAACTACATAGATATATTAGTCTTTAGAAGTATTGCTTTGTTGAAATGGGTGTATGGTGGAAATGGAATCCGTTAAAGCTTCGCGTAGCTATGATCTTGGCGGCGCTTCTCGTGTTCCATAACAATCTGAATCTCTGTTGTTCTATCAACAGCGAAGGTACGACGTAAATTTTCATCGGTTTACAAGTTTAAGGCTTTTTTTTAGCTTTTGGGTTTTCTTGCTGAAGAGTATAAAATTGAGTGCAGGGTTGACATTATTGAAGTTTCGAGAGAGAGTGATCAGAGATCCATTTAACGCTCTGTCAAACTGGAACTATGTTGATGGGGACTTGGATCCCTGTTCCTGGTTCGGAGTCGAGTGCTCAGACGGAAAAGTAGTAATCTTGTGCGGATTCTTTTACTAATTTTGCACAAGTGTACATGCATTCGTGTATATACATACATAATTGCATCTCTATATGTGTATGTTCATGAAGTAGTATTGCCTATCACCCTATTTACAGATATATGTTCACATCTGTATTTATATTTTGTTGATTGTTCAGAGTTTATATTTTGAGGACTGAGATTTCCATTTTAGACAAGACTATGCTACTTTGTCAAAAGCAAAATGCAACTCTAAAATCAATTAGAAGTAGGGGACTTGAGATGCATTTTTTCTTTGGTCCCATCGAAGTGTCATTTCTAGTTCTATGCACAATATTTGTAAGGATGCTTTGACATGGTATATGAAATTATTAGCTTCATTTTTTCATCTTAGTTATTTGCTGGAGCTGCCAATGAAGTTTAGAGGAAACTGATCTCATGTATGATGGATACATTAGTCTGAGTAGTGAGTACAATGTTTAATGCTGTAACATGTTCTTGTGATATGAACTTTGGTTGCCCTGGTCATAAGTTACAACGTTACATGACAAGCTGCAATGACTTTGTCTGAATCTTTGGCATCAAAATGGTTGAGCTTTGTTGGAGTTTTGTTTCACTAACTTTTTCATGAGCATTTCTAATTGGCATGTTACTACCTCCAACTGTAGTCATTCATGAAGATGACTTAGGCAAATGATTAAATGGTGCTGCATGATGGTCCTATTACAGTTGTTTAGAACTAACCTAACCATTGATAGAGAATCCTTTAATTTCTTCACATAATTTAATGATTCATTAAATATTGAGGTATTGCGCTTTCTCGATTCCCTTTAATGGATCCTTGAAGCTCATTTAACTGAAAATTGTAGGGATTTGAAAAATCTTTGTCTTGAAGGAACACTGACCCCTGAGCTCGGAAAGCTGGCTTATGTAAAATCTATGTAAGCAGTTACTGATCCAGATATTGGTCCCAAGTAATTTTATTTCTCCTGTGTTTATGCATAGCTTTGATCCTTGACTGCAGTATTTTACGCAACAATTCTTTTTCTGGAAACATTCCTAAAGAAATTGGAGAATTGAAGGAGCTGGAAATATTGGACTTTGGATACAATAACTTCAGCGGGGCATTTCCCTCTGATCTTGGCAATAACCTCTCCCTGTCAATTCTGTGAGTTTATCTTTTCAAGGGTGAGAACAATTGTATTTACTGTATCACCTGAGCTTGTGCTGACTCAGTCTTGTGGTTATTCATTGCAGTCTTCTGGATAACAACAAGTTCCTGGGTAGCATATCTTCTGAACTTTATAATCTGAAAATGCTTTCTGAATTGCAAGTAGGTGAAAACCAGCTATCTGGTGCAGCATTAGGTGCCACTTGTAACAGCAGATCTAGTTCTTGGTAAGGGTGACAGATATCAAGCTCTTTTCTGGGACCTTCAATTATTCTGATTGAAATCACCCCCCTGCATTCCCTCCCTTTTTATGGATTGAGGTTACTGTAATGCAGCTTGTGACAACAATCTTTGAGAACATGGGACCCAAAGTACTGGAATAGGAACACATGAAGGAATGATGATTACAGAATTAATCTCAAAAGCAGAATTTTTTCGAGAGTATCCTAAGTAAATAAATTATTCAATTCTTTCAAAATAACATTACATATCTCTTGGCTTCAATTATGTCAGAAACTAGTTAATACTTATGACAAGCAACAGAGGCTCCTTGGCCAGGCACACACAAAAAGCTTTGTTTTTGTATTTTTTCTCTTTGGGGGTGAGTGTGTTGAGGGGAGGGAAGGAGATTATAGTGAGGAGCCAACACCTTGGCACCACTAAGTCAGCTGACAAATTAAGCTTAGATGGGTGGGTAAAATGAAATAATAAGCTGGCAGTAGATTTTTTTTTTTTGTTGGGTAAGCACTGGCCATAGGTGTTGAAGAGGAGTGGGAAAGTTTTTCGGAAACTAGTAGCAGCAGCAGCTGTGTTTAGTGTGAAGGACTACTGGCAAAATTGCAGGAAATTTCTGTGGAATTATTGGCAATATTCAGGGCTAGTTGATTCAATCTTAATGGATAAACTATGGTTATCATTTGGAGTTTCCTTGTTTTCTTTTCTGCTTAAAAAATGGAGTTTATTTGTTGAGGCCGATAGATGGCAGTATCTTGTATTCAATTATTCTTCATTTGCTCCATGATGACCATTTTCAGGAACACTGTGCAAGCTGGAGATAGAGCTCAGCGGAGTCTGCTGGAGGTGGCTGATGCCCCAAGTCCAACCAAAGCTGAAAGGCATAAACACCATAAAAGGGGTTCTGGATCATCGCCATCATCTGCTTTGTTGTTGTCACCGTCACCGTCACCATCACCGTCATTGTTTTTATCTTCAGTATCACCTTCAGAACCACCATTCTCATCTATTTCGTCCCCTCCATCAACATCTATACCATCTCCAGCAGAGTCTCCATTTTCACTGCCAAATTTTTTGGCTCCTTCACCCTTAGCAGTGCAACCACCAAGTCCAGCTTCTCCACCTCCAGTAGATCCACCAGTTGTTTCTAAGAAACCACCAGATTTGCATCCTGTTTCATCACCAGCCCCTTCTTCAACTCCTAGCCAAAGTGTGACAAAGAGTTCAAAATCAAACCATCATATAGTTTTCATATGGTCTGGAGTAATAGGGGGTTCTGTTTTCATATTTGTTTCTGCCCTTGGAATTTTTTTCTGTAAAAGCAGTAAAATGGTTACCGTCAAACCTTGGGTAACAGGGTTAAGTGGGCAGCTGCAGAAAGCATTTGTTACAGGTATTTCCTCATTCCCATGAAATTACATGCTGTATTTGGAGAAAATTTATGGCTTTAAAGACAAAAGGCGACAACTTTGTAACTGCATAGATGCATACAACACTGATAAGTAGTGAGATTGTACTGACCTTTGAGGATTGGGCGTTGATGAATGACGATAGATTTGAACTCTAGATTTTCGGTAGTCTTCCTGCCTCTTGTAGTCATCTGTTAAAAGGCCATCTTCATCCTCATGCTGTCGATTCTTTTAGATAAATTAGCATGCAACATACCTTGGGCAAAGAGTTCAATCAGCCTGGGTTTGTGAACTGCAGATCTTAAATCTTCCGGTTATTAGTTTGTGGTAAATACCTCAAATGCTGATTTAATTTATGCTTTCCTTTGTGTCAACGTCTTCATAATCGATAGTCTGCATTTTAGGTGTACCAAAGCTCCAGCGATCAGAACTCGAAACAGCTTGTGAAGATTTCAGTAATATAATAGCATCTTTATCAGATGGCACAGTGTACAAAGGGACTCTTTCAAGTGGTGTTGAGATAGCAGTGACAGCAACGGCTGTGAAATCTGCAGAAGACTGGCCAAAAAATTTAGAATCCCAATTCAGAAATAAGGTATGCCAAACATATTATGTCATCAAGTTATACATAAGCTTTCAGTCAGTCCTGCTAATCAGTTGGGGTATCTTATGTCATCTTCAGATAGAAATTTTATCAAAAGTGAACCACAAGAACTTTGTGAATCTTATTGGGCATTGTGAAGAGGAGGAGCCTTTCACAAGAATGATGGTATTTGAGTATGCTCCAAATGGGACTTTGTTTGAACATCTACACAGTGAGTTCCTGGATTGCTTTTACTTTTGTGTACCATGATAGTTGATCATAGTATATGCAAGTGACTGCTGAGGTATGCTTGGGATGTGTATTCCTCTATTCCACATGTCCAAAAGAACAGGGCTAGACATGCTTAGGTCATAACATATTGTGGTTCCTCTTATTGTAAACTTTACGATTAAAACATGGGTAGAATGATTTGACAGTGCTGAAAGTTGAAACTTCAGTCCTTAAACAGTCTATAGCAATGTTAGGGCAAACTTATTTTCACTTAGTGTCATATACATTTACACTAAGTAGCGATTATATTGTTCCATTTACAGCCAATTTTTCAATTTATTTATTTATTGGTAAAAAGATAAAAAGTACAGAAAAAAGATACCATGAAGGACAAGACATCCTACCAAGGATCCATAAACTTCTCATATTTTTTTTTCTGGAAAGTCACTATTTTATGTGCATAAGTCCCAAAAAAAATAAAATTAAAACACTACTACTATGTAATGTGGCTGGAGAACTTGAGTTGTGAATACACCTGCATTAATCTTGTGATGCCCTGACATGGTGTGGCAAAATAAAGCAAGTTGCATTGACTGTGGCAGAGATACGTTGTTCATGTTATGAAGACTTCATTTGCAGTATCTGAAAATCAGATGGTTTGGCTGATGTTGAATTCTGATGTGTTGCAGTCAAAGAAGCAGAGCACCTAGATTGGGGAATGCGACTGCGAATAGCTATGGGCATGGCATACTGCCTCGAGTATATGCACCAGCTCAATCCTCCGATAGCCCACAAAAACCTGCAATCTTCCTCCATATGTCTAACTGAGGACTATGCAGCCAAAATATCGGATTTCAGCTTCTGGAATGAAGTAACTGCAGCAAAGATTGGTTCAGCTACAATGGGACTCTTGGAGACCCAATCAGCGAATCCAGAGAGCAATGTTTACAGCTTTGGGTTAATTTTGTTAGAAATTATTACGGGCAGGCTTCCATATTCAGTGGATAGTGGCTCTGTTGTGGACTGGGCATCAAACTACTTGAGAGGGGAACAGCTCTCAAGAGAAATGGTTGACCCAACTTTGAATTCTTTCCAAGATGAAGAGCTCACTAAACTGCTTGATTTAGTGAAAGTATCTGTCCATCCTGATCCAAAACAGAGACCAACAATGAGAGAGGTCACTGCTATGTTGAAAGAGATCACAGCAATGGGACCTGATGGAGCAACTCCAAAAGTATCACCTCTTTGGTGGGCAGAACTTGAGATTTTGTCATCAGAATCTAGCTAAAAGGCAATGATGGCTTGCAAGTATAGAGTTTTATTCATCTTATATCAATATTAAATTTCGTATCTTTTTTCTCTGATTCTTGTTTTTCTTTTTTTACCTGTTGGGCAGGCTCCAAGTGAGTGGTATAGATACTGCTTTGAAATTTTTTATTTTTTGTTTCTTATGTTGCGTGAAGTGGCTGTATGTAATTTTTAAGCAGAGGAAGTGTAGTTTTATATAACAGAGAGCAGGATGATTCCCATTCTGTCAGATTATATACTTGCTGTGAATAAAATGATGAGTTTCTCAAATGGTTGCCTGTGAAAATTATTCACTTAGTCCTCGGCATTTGAGTCAAATGCCTGGATCTTCAAAGCCCCCTCTTAATTTTTATTTGAGTTTCTCAAACGGTTGCCTGTGGAATTCCCATCAACACTTTCCCTCCTTATATTTCAAGAACCTAAAATTAGCCACATTAAGTTTAAGATTCTGTTCCAGTAACCGTCTTAATAATTTACAATAAAGCTTTTCTTGTTTTAACATTAGCGTTTTTGACCATTTGCCATCGACTTTAACCAAAATTAGGGTGAAATGAAGGTTTAAAAATCATAGGTGGTAAAATATCACTAACTTAGACCATAAGGGGTAAATTTTTTTATCCATGATAATAAAGGAAGGGCTCTTCTGGCTACAAGGTAAGTTGTTACTGTTCAAAATGAAGAATGGGAAAAAGCTCTTCACTAGCAATGCGGAATGAAAAGACATCCACCCCAAGCACACAATCCATTTTCAGCAGAGACCAAACAAACCCCAAAAGCCATTTATAGTCCTAGATGAAAAGAGCTGCAAATGACTAAAGTGTTGTAATACACAAAGGAATGCAATCTCTTTATGATCTTGGTTGTTTACAACTTACAAAAGATATCGTAAGAAGCAAATTCTCATTCTGAATGTAAATTTTGTACCATTATTGGGAAAACAATGGTGCAAAGATACATCATGATAAATCTTAAAATCATAAATTCAAAACCTGAATTTTCATAATGTGCACATTTTTCCTTTTGATTTTGTGTGCTGCAGTTTTATCTGGCAGGCTCTTTGAGCAATCTCTTCACCAAATCTTCCTCGTCATAGATACTGATATTTGTCAATCTTTCCTCCAATGTCTTCATCCATTCTTCATTGCATCTATCATGTTTGCAGTGCTCTTCCGTTCATAGGTTCCCAAGCCCTTCAGTTCTGTAACAACATACATACATATCCTCAATGTTCTCTCTTTTCTGGACACTTTCCTTCATTCTCACGGCCATGACGAGCTTGCATCTCAGTGCTCTTGTGGGCAATTTCAGTATAATATTATCTAGGTGGGAAGTTGAAGCAATTTTTTTTTTCTTTCCTCCAAGACTAACTATAAAATTGCCAACAATATGTTTCTTGTGCGAAGGCAAAGAGACTCAAGTAGGCACATGGGCTTGGCCTAGTGTTCGATTGTACAAATCAATGGTGTCCTTGTGGTTGGGATCCAAGCAGAGTGCTGCCTCACAATCTCGAAGAGCAGAAGTGAAGCCACCCATTGACTCATGGAATGCTGCTCGAAGATTAAGCATCTGCAAGTCGGTCTTAAAAGCTATGGCTTTTGTAAGCTCCTCTACAGCTTCAGTTTCTCTTTGATCATCCATCATTACTGTTGGCATGTAATTTCAAAGTTAGTACAAGCAAAGCAAAACAAGTTATGGTCATTGAAAATAGCAGTAATGAAACCTATCAAAAATTTAATCAGAAGAAACTGTGAAGCATTAGTGATTTCCGACTACATAATAAAGGCCCTTTCTCATCATCCATTCATCATTGATAAGTTTGTCATTGTCCTTGATGGCATACGTAGCTCTTAGATTTTGAAATTTAATTATACTTTGTTGCACTAATTTGTAAATAAACAAATGACTTTAGCACGTAATCTCAATATATAACAAATTGAACCAAAAAATGAGGCCTGCTTCAGAAAAGGAAGTGGGACCCAACCATACTGGACCATAGGGAAATAAAATAGTCCCTATAACCTTCTTTTCTTGTTTCACTAGTATTCAGATGATCTACAGGACATCATAGGTTTCCAATTATTTGCTTCTGTCAAACAAACTTCAAAATAACAGATGTTCCTCCAATAGACAAGTAGGAAAATAATGGTGATTGGTTACCAACAAAAAGCAAATACAGCATTAGCTATCCAAGTGGCAAGGCAGGAGCCTTCCACCCTAGTCGCACCAAATTTGAAACCTGTATATTCGTACCACTCAAGGGAAGTCTGGAAAAAAAGTAAATTTACATACATAGAATATACTGCATGCATAATTTAAGGAATCACACGGAATACAAGTTTATCATTGTAATTACTTTGGATCTAATTTAACTAGTAGACAAGAGGCTGAAATTGAAAGGTGCCAAAAAGTACCTGCTGCCCTATATCTGTATGGGTACGTCCGTAGAGGATCCAACTGTGTTGCCATACTGAGATCCTTATTTGCCATGTCACGGTCACAATATTCAGACCGTTTCTCGTAAGCTGATGCCTTATTTTGTGCCTTTTCTATCAGCTTTGTCATTTCATCATGTGCAGCTTTTCTTTCATTTTTGAGATGATATACGCGTGCCAACCCTTGATGTGCTCTTGTATGCTTTATTTCAAGGGCATTCACATAACAATCTGCTGCAAGCTCCAGTTTACCACAATCCACATAAATACTCCCGAGGTTATTTAGTGCCTGCAGAAAAGGCAAGTATACAAAATGAAGAATCAAATCCAGTTTCATATAACCAAGAAATAAGTAGTTGCCTCCAGAAAATACTTACTTGTCCTTTACGAAGACCATCTGAAGGACATCTAAGTGCTTCCTCCAAAAGTTGGATAACATGAGATGCAGATTCAGGATTCAGAGTCGTATCAGCCAGCACATATGCTTCAAGGAAAAAAGCTTCAAATGACCTCTGGAGAGAAATGGACTCCTCAGCCTTGTTGAGTGCTTCTTTACGATAGCCAGTGTCATACAATATCCATCCTTCATATACAAGCTTTTCGGACTTAGAGCTGGAATGGTTTCGAGCCAATCGCAAACTGTGCATTGCAGCCTTTTGACAGTTTAACCTACAACATTCATAGATGTTAAGGGTTCTTTCCATTATTGGATATTAATATGCCAAATGCTCATAATAACTGCCGTTTAGATTATATATTTCTATATGGACAGGATATACTATTAAGGTTCCTGAGATAGCAAGTGAACACAAACAGTTAAATCAATCCAGTACCACAACTACTCACTACATGCCACAAAAATCAGCGAACTCTAAAATCCACATGCTATACAAGAAATATAGCATATGTATGCAGCATAACTCCAAAGGACAGAGATCAACTAAATTAGCTATCTCAACCACATATGAGTTCTTAGTAGAAGAAGAACTGAAAACAAGTGAGCTGAAACCTCTTAAATTCTACTTCAGCCCATGGCCTAGTGCTAGTCTAATTCAGCTCTCAGGCTGTTTACATAAATAAATTAAAGAAGAAACCGAAAAATGGAGTATCTACAAACCAAATTCCATATAGTATTATATCGTGATCCTCACAGACATTAAATATTTAGGGGAAGAATGATTGAAGCTTACCGCAAGAGAAGAAGAGATTGCCGAAACAGTAAAAGGCTCTTTCCTGGATCATTTGTTAACATCTGATGTATAACAGCCAGAGAGCCAATATCATCAACAGAAGACCATCGATCATAGAGTTGCAACCAGCAATCAGCAGGACTCCATTGTTGGATGCGTTGACCAAGGAGTTCAATCAAGTGATCACCTCTCAACCTCCCATGAAACATCATGTGAGTGGGATCCAAAGTCAGCAATGCCCGAAGATCTCTAAGAGCAGCTTGATAATCCTCAAGTACAATAAAGAACCAAGCCCGCAGTTCAAGGCATTCCGGAGAGGCCTTAAAACCAATTATCCTGTTTATCTCTGAGATAGCTGCTCCAATTTGGTTATCCTCCACCAATGCAACAGCTCTGTATCTATATGGAAACGGAAGGGTAGGATCCAATTTAGTGGCATCGTCCAAATCCAAATTCTTCTTCTTGCCCAAATTATACAAAGATCTTTCTTGGAACATCCAGGCCATTGCTTTATACTCCGAGATGAGTGAGTTAATCAGCTCATAGGATGAAAACCTCTGCCCTTGCTTGTATTTAGTTCTTGCAACACCTGCCATAGAATAAACATGACCCGCCTCAACCGCTGCTTCAAAGCAACATTGGGCATCCTTGTATTCTTTCCTCTCGAGCAAAACACAACCCAATTGATGAAATGCAAGTGCCTTCTGCCACCTTTCTGTTGCACATTCTCTCAATCTCTCCAGCAACATTATTGTCACATTCGCTGGGATCTTAGCTTCCATAGCTACCTGGCTAAGGAAACAATACAACAAGAAGGAAGCATGCCCCACCGTTGCCAATCTCTCCCTAGCCTCAACGCTGCAAAATATACTCATGATTTTTGAATCATACAAACAACTTGGTAGCTCTCTTAGAATCACCTGCAAGCAAGAAGCTACAAGAAGACTTGCTCTTTCCTCCAAACCATAATCAATAAGAATCAATGAATCTTCAATATCACAAACCAATGAAGCTAAATAACTATCACAAGCAGACTTCATTTCCTCACAACAGAACCTATTAGCAAAAGACAGGAGCTCCAAGACAACATTTGGCAAACAAGACTCTAATCTTCTTGACCTACTAAATACTCTTACAGCTCTCATTCCATCCACTGATATCCCAATTCGCGAAAAATCAATCCTACCACTTTCTGACTCGATAAAATTACCATATAGCATTACTTTAAGTGGAACCGAAAGAGCAGCAATTTTACCTCGAACACAATTAATATCCTCATTGCCAATGCAAAAGCAAACACTCTCATCATCCTCTGAACTCAAGCAATCATCCTCAGTTGAGATATCAATACTTGAGGTGTTATTAGCTGTCCGGATGCATTGGCAAGGATCAAAAACTGAATTAGGATCATACCCAGAAACCAAAGCAGCCTGGGGACATTCAAGAAATCGTCCAGTACAATCCAGTGCTGATGTACCCGCAAACTCATCTTCTCTCCTCTCATACCGCATCCACGCGGATAATACCACCTTCGAGTGTACGTCAACGGCGTGTTGGCGAGCCAATTGAAGGCAACGGCGGGGTAATTTTGGATCACTAAGGCTACACAGGAGCGAGTACTGTTCCAGATATACAGAAGATTTATCAGATTCTGAACAATTTTTGACTCGGCGATAGAGGTCAGCTAATGATTCAACAAGATCAATAGATTTGAGATAAGGATCAATGGGAGGCTCAAGAAACTCAGTTGTGGGGAGTCCAAATGGAAGTAGAGCTTCAGCTGTTGACATCGAATTGGTGTCATCAGACCTGGATAGTATTGAATTGAGTGTGGGGAGGTCTTGATGATGCTGGTTAGGCTTAGTGGATGTGGTGGTGGAGACGGCGGCGGCTGTAGTACTGGTGGAAGTGTCTGCTGGGTTGAGAGCGTGGACTTGGGTGGTCTTATAACGGTCTTTGAGCTTGAAACGACGCATGGTATGGGAGATATAAAGTGTATATTGTCGGATCAGAACTGAAAAGTCTTGATTTCAAAATGGGACACCTTGATCGATATTCATTATCTGTTGATGTAGACAAGAATTGAACAGGGGTGTGAATGATTGTTGGTTGATCACTTTAGCCCGCTTACACCACCACCACCACCACCCACCCACCCAGAAGAGGAGAGAGAGGAGAGAGAGAGAGATCAGAGATGGTGATGCAGGCTAAAGGAAAGGTCAACTATAGCGAAGGTTTTCAAGAAAAATAATCTAAAATTTGTGGATATTGGATCTCTCCATTATTTTATCACGTAAGGCTAAAATCACAGTTATTTCATCATACTCTTATGTGTGTTCATACGAATATATTTATGATTTTACAATAAATTGAAAAATTTCCTATTGTACGGAAATTGCCATGAAAGGGACCAACGCCATTTTTACTTTCTATAAGTAAATCCATACAGGTGTTGGATTGAATGTAGACACTATTTAATATTGTAATTTATAATTAATTTAATTATTATATAGAATTAAATGCTTAATTAGATTTTTTAAAATTATTTTTAATAAATAAAAAAATTGAAACTATATTTCGAATCAAAATTAAAAAAAATACAGTAACTCAAACCTTGAAAAAAATATCATGAGCATTTCAAACAAAAAGATTGTGATGATCTAATTACATTGGTTTTGTAACATTAATTAAACTCTTTAAATTGGTAACACGGAATAATAATATGATATAAGATAATGAAAAGAAATAAAATATAGTAAATATGGAATATATTTTTTATTTGTAAAATCACCATCCAAAATTTGGTAATATTTTTCTGGATTTTTCAAAAATAGTTGATATAATATCTGGACCAGATTCTTGGTAAAAGAAGCATACCTGATTATAAATTAGCTGTTGAAATTTGAAGAGACGAGATCAAACCCTAGAATGCAACTTAGGTTCTTCAATGGATTCCGAATACCTTCAACAAACAACTTTAAAATCACAAAAAAAATTGAAGACATATATACCTTCAACCGAAAAAAAAAATAAGGTTATTACATTTAAAAATCGAATACGAAAGTTTTTGGTGGGAATCTTGTTAGGTTAATGGTGGAGATGGAAACAGTTTTATCGGAAGCAGTTAATGAAAAATAAATTTAAATCCAAATAGATTTTTCAAATAGATTATTTTTCGAAATTCCTTCTCTTTTTTTTTTTTTTTTCTGTTGGCCACTATTACAAGAAAAAAGATGAGAAAATTTGAACCTGCAATTTTAAAATCAAACAATAAAGACGATGATCATTAATTCAATTCCTGACCTCGGAGTTATACTATTCTATGAATCATCAACGAGCCATTGCTTTCAAAGAAAGCTTGTATGGTAGTATCTACCAAGACCAAAAATGCAACAAAACAAAAAATGTGACCCTTTTTTTTTTTTATCATTGTAAACGCCAAGTTTGGTAGACCTTCTAGTTTCTTTCACCTTAAACCAGATTCCAATATCTGTACTCATTGCAACAAAAAAAATTTATTACACGTGGCTACACGACAATATGTCATAAGATGTGATTGTATCGATCATTGCAATTTAAAGATTGATTAATTATTTTTATTTTAACCAGAGTACTACAACTCGAGCGAATTGGGTCCCCGATTGAATGAACATGAGTGTTTGGAATTCTTCGATTCAAATTTCGAAGATACTCTATTTCAATGTCAAACAAGCAACTATTAAAAATGAATAGTTGCTAGATATTTTATATTTCCTCTATTCTTAACGACTCTGTCTAAATGCCACTAGAGCGAGCCTATTTGAAGAGACTCGTATTTTCACCACAACATTTTATTTTTAAAAATAAAATATTTTTTAAATTAAAATAAGGGTTTATAAAGACTCACTATATCTTTAATATTTCTTTCCTAATTTAGTCAATGTGAATCCAATGATAAAGTTTTCAATGGTCTTTACTAATATCGGCTTCGGTCTTCAATGGATATACACCTACATAAAGGTAGTAGAGTTCAAATTTTCGATTGACCGTAATTTTCTATTTTACTCAATCCTATTAAACGGCTAGCCGCAAAAATCGGATAGGAATGCAAAAGAGTTTTTGATCTTTCGATTAAATCGGATAGGAATGCGGAATATCTATCAATTTTCGCATTTCTATCCTACTCTACCCTACCCGTAAAAAATATATTTAACTTTTTATATTTTTTTTAGTAATTATAAGAGTATTTGTATGATATAATTTATATTATAACATTATCATTGTTATGGATGTTTGAATTACAAAAATATGAACCTTTTTTTGTGCAGGTTACATAATTTGTGGTGAACTAGTGAACTATTAGAGCAATTATGATTTTAATGTATTTCATATGATTTAAAATTAAAATAATTATTTGTATTTGTGTAACATTTATGATGGATTGATGCTCATGTTTTCTTATATTTTTATTGTAATTATTGTTGTAGTTGTTTTAGATTTTAGTATTATTGATTTATTATGTTGTTAAATTAGTGCATGTTATTTAATTGAATTGTTAAAATGATTCAAAAATTAATAGTTACAAAAGTGTTTACCCAATTTCCTACATTACTTTCTACCCGATTATTCGGGTAGAAAGTCGGGTAGGAATACCACACCTGATCGGGTAGGGTAGGCCAATAAAAAAAATTTCTGCAAAGTATCAGGTAGGAAGACGAAAGACAATATTTTCTACTCGTAAACTAGGACGAACACCCTTGCATAAAGAATTGAAAATTTGCAAATGAAGAAAATTCAGATTTCCATAAAGATGATGCTCAACATATTGGCTAAACATTAGAGAAAGGTCCCAAAGGCCAACTCTTGATGATTATTAGGTAAAGCTTGGATCATAGTACACATATTAATAGTTCAACGTGTATGTGCGGCCGGTGGACTAAACTATAAATGTTTGTTAGGGTAGGCATCTTTTAAGTCGAGTCCGAGAGGAGCAAAAAGCCAACGAGTGTGATCGATCACATGGCTAGGAATCTAGGCATTCAAGATGAAACAGTCTGGTCCTCGTCAGACAACCTCTGTTCAAGCACACACCCATGTACGTAATCAAAAGCCTATCCAAAGATCTAAAATTGAAAACATCTTTAATGGGCCGCGGAAGAGAGAGAGAGAGAGGGGGGGGGGGGGGGGGTTGAACATGAAGTATTAAATTTAAAGGTTCCTTTTATATGGAAAAGATCTAAAATTGGAAGTGACACCACTCCAGCTAAATATTAACAAGAACCTCACATGCCATATGCCATTCCAACCAGTCTTTTATGCATTTATAGTGATTTAGGCCATCTCTGCTCATTGCTCAAATTCTTATTAAATTTGAGAAAAAATAGACTAAAAATAAGTTTCAATTTTTGATTTTAACTTATACTAAATGAAGAGAAGTTTAATTTTTTTATTCAAATCAAGATAGACTCAAATATTTACTGAAATCTTCAATTGTCAGATTTAACTATTTTAAAAGATTTAATGGTCATATTTTACTTTTTTTTAAATTTGAAGTTGTCATACTTTAAATTTGAGTTTGTTCTTCTTTAAATTTAAATTTATCCATTAAAGTGTCTTGTACCAAATCAAATTTTTTACTCATTTTTTTACTTAAATTTGAGTTTGAGTTTGAATCAACATCGGAAATGCCCCTTGGAGACCTTTGGTTCATTATATTAGGAGAAATATCTCATCGGGATTAGGTAAAACAAAATCGGGGTCTATACTTCCCGTGCTTGGCAAGGATTTTTTTTTTTCTGATAGGATTATGAATTTCTGACCTACTATCATCATTGAAATAACTAAATATACACGAGTTATTAAAACCCACCTAGGGGTGGTATTCAAATGGGTGAGTTGTGATTAGAATTAAAGTTAAGAATGTGTCCTTATATCAAATTAAACACTTCATTAAACGACGAATAATATACTTAAAAATGATATTTGAATTATCTGTTATATCACGAGACTCACATGTTTCTTTTATTTTAATCTAATCATTCTCAAACATAAGATAGGGTAATAATATCATATTACTATGCAAATCTATTTCAAAAATCCTATCACATGGGTTTGAATTGATCTTACCAAGCTAATCCAATCCAATCCTGAATAAAAAAAAAAATTAACAAACCGCCCTTAACGTTCTTTGTGCCGGCGTCTTGATGTTCACCATTTGTCCAAACCGGTCCAACTTAGATGCCTATAATGACAGAGACCGTTTAATTAATACATGGGCCCTGTAGCTGCCATATGGCCCATATGCCAGAGTCCAGTCTCTGTCTGCTCCCTGCCTCAGCCCATGTTCCAAGCCCAAGCATCGATAGCATAACACAAAGCAAAAGGGGCACATCTCTCTCTCTCTCTCTCTAACTTGCAAGGAAAGAAAAACTGTTCTGTGGACGCTATTCCAGTTTCAAAGTGAGCGCTCTCTTTCTCTTGCTCCATCGATCTGGAATTCTGTATCCATATCATCTTGTTTTCTTGCAATAGTTTTTCCAGTCAGTTTCATTTAGTGTTCCTCCAAGATCGTTGATAGTTGATACCACGGTTCTTGCTTTTCTAAATTGACAATTCTTTAATCAGTTCTAATTGGGGTTTCTTTTAACTTTCGATCCAACAAACATTATCTTGATTCCCATTGAAGCTTTTGCAGAATGTTCTAATCTTAATGTTACATTATCTTAATTCCTCGAGTTCGATTGGGAAAGAATGAAGTTTATATATAGTTCCATCTTTCTCTGCGTTGATGACATATTTAACTCCAATTTTGTGATCTGTTTGTGGTATTGACATTTGCCCCTTGTTGCAAGGTCACTGAATCATTCGCGCCTGAGCTGAAGCTTTGTGTTATGCTTTTAGCCTCATGTCAGCGTCTAATGAGGATAATATGTCTTCTCATTCCCAGGTATTTATGGCTTTCAATCATGCTCATATGAAGCAACATACTGACAAAATGAGGGTAACGGAAATGAGAATGTTAAGTTGAATGTGCAGCAATAAAATACGAAATAAACTTATTAGAGAAATGGTAAGAGTTGTTCTAATTAAGGCTAAGTTGTGAGGGAATAGATTAAGATGAATTAGTCGTGTTTAAAGGAGGCCAATAGATGCATTGGTTAAAATTGGTTAGAAAAAGTGATAGAATTTCTCTTAATAGTATTAGGAGTAAGGTAGACTTAAATTAACATCGAATGAAATAAGAAGAAAATAAGAAAATATTTAACTTAAATAACCATGTAGCGCCGTATTGAAATGAATGGTGAAGATAAGATTGGGACATAAGGCTTGGTTTGGTTTGGTAATCATGCTCATATGACTGTTGTACATTGGTCTTTGGGATTCACAAATTGAGTTATTCATGAGTTTGCGATTTAGATGTTTCACTGTTTTAATTGAACTTGCTTGCCAAAATTATTGCCTCAACATTTGCATAGACACTCAAAATAAGCAGGATTTTGCTACCCAGCTCCTGTTTATTGTCTTCCATAATCCAGGATTTTGCTACATGTCTCTGTGAAGCATATTCCTTGACAAAGCCATGATATAATAGTGGGAATTGCATGTGAAGGGTGGACTAGGTTTGGGTTTTGGTTGCAAGTTGCAACTGTTACGTTCCCCCGAGCCTCCAAAAATCGAAAAAGGGCAAAAACCTAAAATAAATTTTTTAAATAGAAGAGTTTGCCATGTAAAGGCATTCCATTCATGTCCTGTCTTTGAGCTTAAATAGTGTTATGTGAATAAGTGAGAACTTTAATTCAAGTCTTTCATTTTCTTGCACCCTCTGTGGTAAGGTTCTCCAAATATTCTTTCAAATGGAGCTGAATTTTTGATTTTGCTGATATTTTCTTCAATCAATCACTAGCTTCAGTGCAAACATCAAAGTCAGTCTAAGTCAATGTTGACAAAAAGAGGAAAGGAGCTCCCATGCATGACCCCGTTGGGTTCTATTAAAAATCTCTCTAGAATGGTATCTGTGGATGATATTTTCCTGATTGTGTCATGATTTCCATTGTTTCAATATTTTTTTACTTGCCCTTTCCCTTCTTCATGGAATGTTGCTCCTTGATCATAGGAAAGATACCCATGACTGTTTCTAGTGATTTACCAACATCACCGATTAGTAGTTCAGCATACAGTGGCTATGCCTCAATATATTTATTGGTTCCAATTTGTTACGTCAATTAGTTTCTGACATATCTACATGATCTGCAGCTTTCGACTCTCTTTTTTAATGACCTTCTTGATTCTATCATTGTTGATGTCGCTTCTGAGTGTCACCGAATAGCAAGGTTGGGGCTTGATCGTAATTTAGATGATGAGGAAGAAGAATTGAGGTTATCAGCGCAAGCCCGTGCAAGAGTAGCTGATCCTAGTAATAGTGGTGAAGCAACTAGCAAATATGTGGTCGACATATTTGGACAAACTCATCCTCCTGTAGCCAATGAAATATTTGAGTGCATGAACTGTGGCCGGGCGATTATGGCTGGAAGATTTGCTCCTCATTTGGAGAAATGCATGGGAAAGGTAATTCTCTTCCACAATGTCTCCGTCAGTATCTACTTAAATTCAGCTCAACAAAACTATAAACCCAACCCATTGGCGCCTTGTTACACTGTTTCTTTGCACAGATTTGGTTGAGTTGATCCTCTGTTAAGCTCCATTATAGTTTGCATCTATAAGCCAAAATAGAGTAATACATTACTTCCGTAGAAGACTTCTGTTAAGGTATTCCCTACTTGGCTACAGGGTAGAAAGGCTCGTAAGACGACAAGAAGTAGCACAGCTGCACAGAACCGGTACTCGCGAGGCAGCCCTGTTTCAACCCACTCACCTTACGCAAATTCCACCAGCATGAACCGGTTATCAAATGGAAGTCCGAGTGTCGCAGGTGACGAGTACTCAAATGGCACTTTAGAAGAGCCATGATAGCATCTTGAACTAGCAGGGCTGACTTATTGACTTTAGAAATGCACAAAATAGCCGGATTACTACTTATGTGTGTTTCAACCCCCCCCCCCCCCCCCCCCCCCCCCAAAAAAAAAAAAAAAAAAACCCAACAAATGGTGGTCTTCTAAATTTTCTCAGTTGCAAGTTTATGTGGTAATTGCAGCGTAATTTGTATAGGCATATGATGAAACAGAATCGTTATGAATGGATGGGTTCGTCGTTAAGATAGCCTGTGACACTAATTCCTTGATCATGTCTCAATTTATTATTGTCGAACTTTGTTTATTTGACCAGAGGACATGAAAAGAAAAGAAAAACTTTAAAAGATTAAGCTGTGTGGTTGTAATGACATTGTGACTAAATGTTTTGGAGTGTGTATGTAGATTCAAATATCCATTTTCCCGTTATATGGAGTAATATTAGATTCCGTTTGTATTAGATATTCCTGAATCCCTTAAAAAGTTCATTAAGGCCAAGGATCAAAAGTTAGTTTCCGTATATAGTTTTGGTCATTTAAGAAATATAAATATTTTAAAACATTCCGAAATAATTGTGTAAATGCATTGAAATGTTATAAAACATTTCAAAATATTTTGAAATATCTCAAAATGTGTAGAAACGTTTTTGTACGTGTATGTTTCTTAGGTGGCTGAAATAATATATCGAAACGAAATTTTAATCTTTATTGATTATGACATTTCTCTTCAAAACTTGGTTCATCTTAGAAGATTCGAACTCACCAACTTCGTATTGCTCTCCTTAGATATGAGAAGTGATGGACGTAGTAATGCTGGTGGTAATGGTAGGTGTTGCTCTGTGTGAAGGAGACTTCTAAAACCCACAAGGACTTGGTGCAAATTTCAAAGTGGTGATAGCCTAACTGCATGAAGCCACGCAAAGAAAAAAGAAAAGGCGTGGCCTTTGGTGTTACAAATTTGTACAGTACTACAACGAATGTTATGCAAACCTGGCTATGATGGTCCTACTAACATTTCAAGCTTTGTTGTCGTAATTGTTAGAGAAAAAAACATATTCACGTAGGAGAAAATTGCAATACATCTGAACAGATAGGTTTGGTATGTCCACTGTTTTCTGGCTGAAACAAGATGAAATATTTGCTTCCGAAACTGGACAGTTCCCCTTCCAAGTTAAAACTCCGATTTTTCGGATGATTTTAAGCAACAAAAGGAGGTCTGCTACTGTAAATGTTACCCATAAAACTGATTAAGTTATTGAAAATCCAAGGCAGCTCAAGCTTTCAGAAAGACCAGAAATTTATGAACAAAAACCAGCCTTTTGGTACTAACATAGCTGAAGTATCTCTCGACATTTACAGAGGTCTCTTTCTCTCAGTTCAAGCAGCAACTTGGCTACCTGAATAACAAAGAAAGCTGCTCAAATGGGCTTCTCGAGCTACAATTTACTTGAAAGCATTTGAGTAGTGTGAGTTGGAGATGGGATTACACGTGTTTATGGATTGAACAAGATTTAAGCGCCTTCCATGATGATTTTATAAAACCCCATAAAGTGAGAGGGATCTTCAGTTAGTCAAACTGTTCCCAATCCTGAGTAATCTTAGTTGATGATTGTAATGGTTTTGGAGCACTGAGGCTCCCAACTCCTGAATCCAAGGCCCTCCATTTGGTAGTCACCGACACTGAATTGGAATTACTGCTATTTCTAGCCTTCAGATTGTCAAGTGCATCCACCAAACTCTGGACACGACGAACCTGCCAGGAAACATGAAAAATATGCAACATTCCAATCATCACCTTCTCTATATCGGTCCAATTCATTGAAAGCAGTCATAAGACACATTCTGTATGCAAATTGGAGGAGATGAGACTGCTTGAAATTGAGAGGATCAATTCATATATAACACCTCCCCAGAAGATATGAAATGCCAGTACAGGTAGCTATGCCTGTGGATTACTCCTTAACTTATAACTAGTACTAACCTCCAGACGCCTCTGGACTCTGGCCTCTCCTTCAGCCTCAATGCCATCCAGTTCAAGCAACAGCACCATGAGCAACTCTGTCAAGACCACCAATTCCTTTTCCGAAACCTTGATGCCGTTTTGCACAGCCGTCTCAAGAGCAACAACCTAAAACATTGAAAAAAAAACAAAAAGATAAAATTAACTTTCCTTGGTGCTACACAAAATGACGCTGTTAGTGTAAAAGGTACTGACCTTCTCAGAGAGTTTACCAACTTCTGATCTAATTCTAGCAACACGTTCAAATGCGTTTATATTCCCTTGGTTTTTCTTCATTTCCTGAAGCTTCCTCTCTTTGCTAGCCGGGTCCTCCAATAGTATCACCTTTGACATCTCTTTTACACCTGCAATGTGCAGACACTCATCGTCTTCCTTTTCTTTCCCTCTAAACAACAATCTCTGCTCCTTAGGCTCTAGACCGGTTTCTTGGGCAAGAACCCTTTTTAAATCCCCTATCATTAAACCAAGTAGAGCAATTAATCATCAATGTTGAATGTAGAACTAGATAACTCCACATAGATTACCAAAGCTAAGTTACAAGTCTAAGAAAACCCAACTTTCCATTGAAAAACTCAGCAGCTGCATTAGTACTACTCAAGAAATCTGTATTCATTTTCATTTTCTTCATTCAACTTCTAAGATCACCCTGCCCTCTCTTCAATATTAACCCATGTTTAGGGCGTCAATAACTCCAATCACTTCTTAGTTTTTTAGCATCATTAGGGTGATGACTTCAGCCAATAGCAATGAGTCCATTTTCTCAGTAGAGCTTCTTTATTTTAACCAGGAACCTCCAACAAAAAGAACTATTTCGTATCGTTTTGGTATTAAATTTAGTTTCAATATCTGAACCTATTGGGGGGAATTTTAACCAGGAACCAGAGAAGAAGAACAAAAACCACAACTGAAATTGAAATATACAAATGGTCTTTAAAGATCTATCTCTTTACAGGCCATTCCAAATTCACAGGATTACAAAAGTTAGAGTGTAAATGGACAAAAGGCTTGTCTGATGAGCAAAAGTAAGTTTCCAAATCTCTTCAATTCATAGTAAATAAAGCTTCCCCAGGTAGTTTTAAAAACTAAGAAAAAACATCAACTAAGCAAGCATGAGTGGTAATTTTAATTTAAAACAGACCATGAAAAATGAAATTAAATGACATACATGACAAGTCTGGTAATAAGGCATCTGATCAAGGAATCACACAAAATCTATTAACAGAAAATGAAAAACATTACACCAAACAAACAGGGCATGATCAGATGATATACCAAAAGTTGATTGAGCAGGGACAGTGACATCATGATGATAAGAATCATGAGAAACCTTGATCTTGATCATTGAACCAGAAGCAGAACCAGCCTCAGACATGACCCATGATCTCTTCTGAACAAGCAGACCACCAGGCCTCATTTCCCAATCAACAACAGCTTCCTCATTGTACTTGTACTGAGTTTTCTCTACACCTCTTCCTTTTGAAGTTGTTGATAATCTTTTCATACCCACCAACTGAGCTAATAAATCATGAAATTGTATCAAAAGAAAAAAAAAACAGAAATGATCGGAAAAAGGTGAGAAGTTGTTGGTTGAGAGAGGTGAGCGGTGACTGTAATGGCAGGAGGTGGAATTGAGTAAAGACTAATAAAAGAAATCAAAGACTAAAGGGTCTTTGAAGCCATTGATAGGGACAGTGGACAGTGACCTTTTAACTGAAACAGAACAGCGGTTGGTAGGTTTCCCCCTTCAAAAGCTGGTGAGAGAGAGAGAGAGAGATTATATGAATTTCATAAGATTTTGACAATTCCAAGTGTAACCTGGAGAAGATTACATGTAACTTCCACCACACAATTGGTGTTCACATTATTTGGTTCCTTTATTTAGTTTGATTTTTTTGTTACTCCAACATTACTGATAATATTATCAGAACCTAAAAAATTAATCTAATTTATTAAAAAAATCTCAATAAAATAGTCAACAAGTTATAGTTATAATAATGTTATTGCATCATGTTATTGTCATATCATTAAATTAGATTTTTAAATTCAATTAACATTACTCGTAGAGTTTACATCATTTTAAACAACGAGTGTCTATGGAGTTTGAGAAATCTATCTAGAATTATAGCTAAAAAATTGAATTCTAAATTTATAAAAACACAATCAAGGTCAAAATTAATTCAATTTTAATTCATTTTGATCTAATATCAAATAACCCTACTAATTCACGTCTACTTCTCTTTTCTATTCATCTCTCTTATTTTCTCTCTGTTAACTATAATTTTAAAATTATGTAATTAAATAAAATAAATAAATTGTTATTGCTAGTATTACAATAAGACAATCGAGAAAGGCTTTGCCCATTATGATGTACGGGCAAAAGGTTCACCGACAAGATTTGATGGCATCAGACTAGGCCAAAGAGTCCAATAGCTTTAGAGCGACCCAGTTTAACCCAATAGCTTTAGACGGGCCCAATTTAACTTACTGAGATTTAGCCCGTTTACAATTTAGGCAGGCCAATAGGCCGAACGCGGAAAAGTAAATCATTGAGACCAGCCTGGCTTTCCATTTCACGTTTCATTAGCTGGGCCATAACTTTTACATTCGTAGCAACCCGGTTGTGCTATCTACTAGCAACAACTACGTGCCTAAACACATTTTAGAATATAAAAAATTAAATATTAATTATAAAATATTATATTTTAAATAAAAAATAGTAATCATTATTTTTATTTTTAATTATATAATTTAAAATTAAAATAAATAGAAAAAAATAAAATAAACATACGACAAAGAAAAGAGAGAGAGAGGTAGGTAAGAATTAATTAGATTTGTTTGACATTGTGAAGTGTGTTGATTGAGTTTATTAACATTAAAGATTTTACAGAGTAAATAATATTTTTAAGCAGGGAAAAAAAATTGGGCTGAATTTTGTACTATTATACCAAAATAAATGATAATTTGATCAATTTTAATCGTTGTTATATTTTTAAAAGTTAAAAATTAAAATTTTTAATGGGGTAGATTACCATGTAATTATAGTATTTTGATTTGTATCATTTTAATTGTTTATATCTTCGTATCAATATTTTTTAATAACAAGTTATTTAATTTTAAAATAATTCATAGAGCACTAGAGGAAATTTTTATTTTTTTAAATAGCAATAAAATAAATTATTATCTAATATTAATTTAATTTATTTATTAGTCGGGTTACTATGAATTTATAATTCTTTCCTATCTCAATTAAGTTATTTCATAATTTTTTTTTTTTTTTTTTTGGTAGAGGACACTTGGGTTTTGGTAGAGGACCCATTATTGGTGTGATGTGTATGAATTATCAATCAATCAACGAAATAGAAATTTCTATCCATGGTGGTGCCTCTACAACTTCCCATCATAACGCCTTTAAAAGTCATGAATGAGGAATTCACACAATAGATTATTCTTCGACATGCGTCGACCCTTGATTGGCAAATTAAAGACACATGACTGACCTAATTACAAGTTGGACCCACCGTTCTAAAACCTCACCATCCCTTGCAGACGTTAATGGACTCCACACCATTCCCCTCCAAAAAGTCCCTTCCCCCTTAAAAACCAAGCCTTCTTTTCTACACCACTAACGAACACACACACACATATATACGTTTACGACCCTCTCAGGAAAAGGCCGGCAAGTCCAATTTTGTCACTGGGCTCAATAATTGTGGAGCCATCCATGGCTTTGTGCGTGACGGACACGGCTCGAGCACTGGCTTGCCGGGACGGCAAAGCGGCGGCGAAGCTCAAGTTCATATCCATATTCGTGATATTTTTCACGAGCGTCATCGGAATATCGTCGCCAGTGATGCTCGCTCGACTTTTCCACGGAAAACCGGTGTACGACAAGGCAATTTTGATAATCAAGTGCTTCGCCGCCGGTGTGATTCTCTCCACTTCACTCGTACACGTCCTTCCAGACGCCTTCGATGCTCTATCCGATTGCCAGGTGGCGTCGCGCCACCCATGGAAGGACTTTCCGTTCTCCGGACTCGTGACCTTAATCGGCGTCTTGATGGCTCTGTTAGTCGATTTAACGGCGACTTCACACGTCGACAGTCACAGTCACAGTCACAGTCACAGCCCCAAGCCTAGTAGTGAGTACACGCCGATTGGGACGCAGGATAGATTGGCGACGGTGACGGCGTGCAAGAAAGCGTTGGAGATGGAAGTTGAATTGGGGGTTGACCACAGTCACAGCCCCAAGCCTAGTAGTGAGTACACGCCGATTGGGACGCAGGAGAGATTGGGGACGATGACGGCGTGCAAGAAAGCGTCGGAGGTGGAAGTTGAATTGGGGGGGGTTGACCGGGAACCGGAAGAGATGGTGAAGCTGAAGCAGAGATTGGTGTCGCAGGTGTTGGAGATTGGGATTATATTTCACTCGGTGATCATAGGGGTGACAATGGGAATGAGTCAAAATCAGTGTACGATAAGGCCTCTCGTTGCCGCACTGGCGTTCCACCAGATCTTTGAAGGGATGGGTCTCGGAGGTTGCATTGCTCAGGTAAAACACTGGTTCCTTAATTACTCAAATTTCATGCTATTTTTAGTGATATGATTCGTTAAGCCGTTGATTCTTATAATATTATTTTGGGGAATTCAAATCTATTACAACATTAGATTTTTTGCATATTATCCGCATTTAAAAAAAATAAAAAATAGAGAAAATTTTTGTTTTATTTTATGAAAAACATTGAAAATATAAAAATAAAAATAAAAAACATGTTTGTCAACCGTCTCAAATTATATTAGTAACAATTTCTCAATTATACTAACAATGTCCTAAGCACTAATCATTCACTAATGCAACAATTGTATATTGTCTAAATACATATTCAACTTAACATGAATTTTAACATATACAAACATATATGAATTTCAACATATATTTATTTCATCACACACCACACTCAACACAGAAACAACACACACCACACACTCAACACACAAACAGCACACACGCAGCACACACTCGGCACAGCCAGGCACGCACACCTACACAAACAAAACAAATTGAGCCACCTTCATATATTCAGAAAATGTGTCTGGAGGGAGGTTTGGTAAGAAAAAGAGAATGGGGGCTTCCGAAAATATGTAGGTTTTTCACTCAATCTTTACCGTAGTGAAACCATAGAAAAAAAAACACATTAAATCTACTACACCTCAAATGATATTTTGTAAAAAAATTAAAAAAAAATTCATGGAAACAAAAACATAAACACACGCACTCACACTCACACTCGCACACCCACACCCACACACACACACTCGCACACAAATAAAAACAAACAGATATGAACTACGTATATACTAGTCATAACCCGTGTCTGAAGGTACAATGAAATATAAGATCTTAGCATTCAAAAAATTGATTATACTGTACCAAATTTCTACCAATTATTCTCTTAAAAATATTGTCAAAATACATAACTCGAATTTTTTTTTTCAGTATGTGTATAATATCGTATATTGATACTATATAAAATAAAAGTTGTGTTAAACTACAAATTAACCAAATATTAAATGATTGAACATGTAATAAAATTAGGTGATGTGATGTTTCTTGGGGGAAAAATATATAAAGGATAAATATTCAACTTCCTAGCTGATTTATTATATAGATATATCTATATACATAGATCGTTCAAGCAGGCAGAACTGATCGTCGTTCAAGTAGGCAGCAACAACTTGTGATGATGAGAGGAGCTTCGGTTCGTCTTCCAGAAGACATAGAGAGAGGGTGCTCAGTTCCTCTTCGTATACACAGAGAGAGAGACACAATGTGAGGATGGGAGACCGACTAAAAAAATGACCAAAAGCCCCAACTATTTATACTTCTATAAAAATATATATCTTTTGTTACTAATAGGGATCAAATCCGAGACCTCATTAAACCTCTTCAGCCCACCAAACACGTGTTTCGTGGTTTGGTTGTTTCTTAAAACATAATTTTTTTTGTTTCCATTGTTTTAGTTTGTTTCTAAGACAACTTAGATGCAATAAAAAACAAAAACAATTACCAAACACGTTTTTGTTTATTTTTTTAGCAAAAAATCAAAACAAAAACATAAAACAACAAATAAAAACAGCAATTTATGTATAATCTATGCTATTAGGAGCGTGTTGAATTCACATCTGAAATATGTATTGTACCTCTCATCTCATCTTATCTTAACTACCCATAATCATACAATTTGCATAACATGTGTTTTTAATCGTGAAACCCTAGCCGGAGTTAGTACCAAGCCTAATGCATTGCCATCATTAAATTAACGGCGAATCCTAGTCATATTTGCAGCACCTATCAAGCAAATAACCCCAACCGTAATTGTGTCACATACTTTGTCAAATGAAGTGTCACCATAGGACTAATAAAGAGGTGAATGTGAATCATGTGATAATGCATCATTGACTTGAATGGGAAAAAAAACCAATGTGAATCCTTGGAAATTGCAGTATTGGACTATTAATGAAAACTGCTATTCTGACTAGGTTCAATTCATTAGACCATATGATGTTAAGGGTGTCAATTTATCACATCATTTGACCATCTTATAAATAGAATTAATGACAACAAAGACCATATGATATAGTGTCAATCTTCTAAGTATGCATTGTATATTTTTCTGGCACTCCTAAAGTTTAACAATACTATAAAATAAAATAAGAAAGAAGAACTTTTAAAAGTATTTTTCAAATGATATATTATTTGGCATATAATAGCTGACATTAGTACATCATATTATCATTTCTTCTTTAGTTTTTCTTGTAAAAGAGATAAAACAGTTACCATGAATTGTCTAAATTTGTGGGAATGGTTTCTTTTGAACTATTAATGCATTAATAATCAACTACAAAGAGAGAAAATGATAATTTTGGGATATATCAGTTTTCTCAACAACTCAAATCTACAACATAATGCCAATACTACTTAGGACATTACTTATGCCCATACGTACCAGGTGGCTATACTTATAACGACTAATTGTCTTTCACGACAGATATAACTAATCCACGTTAGAGTGAGCCGCAGATCGAACAGACCTTTCTTTCTAGTCATAGTGTCCCAATAGAGTGAGTTGTCGTTGATCTAGTAATTTCAGTAGCACGACAAGCCATTCCAGGAATAGTAGTTTGAGATTCTCTTTATCTTCATTTGTTGTTCTCCATAGTCTTTCATTCATCTCAACCAACTATGAATTTGACTGAGTAATATTATTGGAATCTAAAAAAGTTACCTAATTTGTTAACTCAATGATATGACGATGTTATTATGACTATAAATGTTGAAGTTCTTCATTGACATTTTATCAGTTGACACATCATTAGGTTAACAAACTAGTGAGTCTTGGTAGGAACCCACTTGGATATAATGGGTGCCACTTGTATTTGTTCCCAGTGATCTGACATTAACGAAGTTGAGAAAATCCAATACAAGGGTGGATTTGGATCCTCCCAAGAGCAGTAATCTACCTGATGAGAACCAGTGTGATGAAATACATATCAATGTTATGATTTTGGTTCGACTTTTGTTGTCATTCCTTGCTGATTTTCTTGAGATTTTTTTTTGTTCAACAATCAGTAGTGTTTGGACTAGCTTACGTACAACTCAACTAATATCCTTCCTAATCCGATCAAAGGTAAACCTGATAGACAGCCACACCATGGGATCTATAGTGTTGAAGAAATATGTTCAACACCATTCACACTACTACGACTAGGATATTCATGAAAGTTAAATAATTCATACGGTTGCCTATTCCTTGAAATTTTCACGAGAGATATTTCCTGTTGATACTCTTACCTGCTTGAACTAATAATGATCAAACGAAAATTCATTCACCATTTCATATCTCATTTTTTTTTTTTTTTTTTTGTAATGCAACAATTTGAATGATGACAGGCGGGTTTCAGCTTCGGAACAACAGCCTACATGTGCTTTATGTTTGCAGTAACAACACCAATTGGGATAGTTTTGGGAATGATCGTTTTCTCGGTGACCGGGTACGATGACAGCAGTCCTAATGCCTTGATTCTGGAGGGGTTGTTGGGGTCCCTATCATCTGGTATTCTCATCTACATGGGTCTAGTTGACCTCATAGCTCTTGATTTCTTTCATAACAAGTTGATGAGTTCTCAAGTATGGTTGAAAAAGGCATCTTTTATTGCTCTTGTTCTTGGCTCTACCTCAATGTCTATCCTTGCCATTTGGGCTTAAAGATGAAGTTTTGCAAAAGTCGGATCAAAAGCAGAACCACAAAAAGATTTCAAACCTGGTTCCATTAATTGTAAAACTATGATGTACCCTTTTTTTTTTTGATTCATCCTAAAACAAAGCCCAGCCGTTGTATTCAAATTTCTATAAGGTCCTGTCAATGCCTCTTAAGGTTCAACAATTGCACCAGTGGTGACAGATCAGAAGTTTCCTTGACCAGTGGTGACAGATCAGAAGTTTCTTTTGCATCAAGGAAAACATGGAACTAGTTGAAGGTGTTGAAAAAAGTCTCTAAAAAACTATGAGATTTGGTGCAGGTCAGATCTACCTAGTCTTTATTGACTGCAAAGAGATTGTTTTTGTAAATGGAACCCGTGATACTCGAGAGATAACAGACCAATATCATTACTGCACCAAAATTAGCCCTCGCGTTATATATAATAGTTTTGATTAACATAACAAGAAAATGTTTGAAAGTTCCCTAGAAACATTTTTTATTACACTGTTAACAAAGAACCAGCTTTCTGATAAAGATCCATTCAAATTCAAAAATAGATCCTCAAGTTTTGGAAGTTCTTGGTTTTTACTGAGGTAATTAGTTATTAAACTTCCTCTACCACCTATACTCTGCACAGATTATATTCAATTACACCCAGTGTTACATGATTGAGTTCTTGTTTGGCATGGCAAGGGGGCCTCCTATGTTTCTAATGTTCAAATTGCACACTTTATGCGTAAGTCAAGTATACATTGAACATCCTATTAAAAATATATATATATATATATATATATATATAAAAGGAAATAAAAAGGTGTACATTAGCCCATAAAAAAATCTGAAAATAGTGGGTTAGTGGAGAATGAAGTGGGTGTTGTCACTTTATGAACTTCATCTTTTTGGGCAATAAGTGCATGAACGTAATTGAAATCTATACACAACCCACCTTGCTTGTCTTTCTTTGTGCCATGTATATAACAATACCTTTCTTGAATGAATCTGCATCTGTATACATGATAATTTTTTTCAATGTATTGACGGATTGTTATGTGTCTGCTGGTGTCTGTGTCAAATTGGAAGTTGGAATGATAAATCAAAAGGTTTCTTATTGAATTCCTAATATATCAACAGATCTAGTTCTTTTTCTTTTTAATTGGGTTGCGGATATGGGTGTTCAAGCAAGTCGTGTTAATTACATCGGGATTAAAAAAATTATGAGAAATAAATTTTTCATATTCTGATCTAAGTTTTATAAAATTTTACCTTCAAAACGTTTGAGTTTATAACTTATTCCATATCCATTAGGCTAATCTTTAGGGTCTGTTTGGTTAGAAAGAAAAAAATGATGAAAAGTGAAAGAGGTAGAAAGTGAAAGAAAATATAATTTCATGCATGTATTTGGTTAGCATGAAAAACTTTTAAGAAAATTTTAAAATAATCTCATTCCGTTGTTTGAAAAAAAAGAAAGTTATAAGAAAATTTTTATAATTGTCTAAATTATTCTTAAGTATTTTAACTTGGTCTAAAGAAGAAAAATATATTTTTTATTATTCAAATTTTAAAAAATTGGCTCGTAACCTAATTCAGGAACAAAGAACAACTCGAACTTTAATCTCTAGACCAAATTATATGATTAGCCTACTTTGTACACATTTTTTTAAAATTAATAACTAATTGAATATTTTAATAAAAATAAGGATAAAATGAGAAGTTAAGTTATTGAATACAACTTTCTTGTTTTTTCTTGTGTTTTTTGCAAGAAAAAAAAGTTAGTTAAATGTGAGAAAATCTAACATGAGAGAAAATTATTTTTTCTATTATTTTCTATTTTATGCTAAACAAACGAATGTAAAATTTTCTCTTTTTTGTATTTTCTAGCATTTTCTACTTAAACAAACTGTCCATTAGAGTTTCTTTTTCTTTTAAACGAACAAGAATTTCAGTTTAAGCATCGACCTTATTACTTCAAAATTCAGAACTTACCCATTTATTCTGTAAAATACTTAAGTTTAAAAAAAAAGCCTAAGCAAGGTCCCGTAGCTCAGTTGGTTAGAGCGTTGGTCTTATGAGCCGAAGGTCGCGGGTTCGAGCCCCGCCGGGACCATTACTGTTTTTTAACATAGGCCGCCCAGTTACAAATTAGGCTACCAAATTGGGCTCGTCTAATTTAGTGTACTATAATGGGCTCCCCACAGCCCAATGATACTTGCGGCAATACTCTTTTAGCCCGTTGACTAGTTATCCCACTTCATCGGTTTGACCAGTCTTTATAGCATACAAAATTTCCGATATTTAATTAATTAATGTAAAAAAAAAGTTTAACCTCGCCTCTTCTAATTTTATCATATCCTCAAAGACATTCTATTTAAAATAGAATCTTAACCGACACCCGAGTCAGATTAAAATTGCCCATAATATATTAAATATTGAAAATATTTTTAGGTCCAAATAATATTATTCTTTTTAAAAATAAATAATTTTGGTATAAAAGGAATATATTTAATCACTATATAATAAAAATGATTTCTATGAATCTTATAATACACTTAAAGATGTGCATAATACATATATTACTTAGTAGTATCCAGGTGATTAAGCTTAGAAGAACGGTAACAAAGTGAAAAAAACATACATACATATATAAACAAGCAAACATTACCTAAAAAACGCAAGAAAACACCAAAAAAACAGTATTTTACAAAAGCTTTAACGTTACTTTAAATTCTTTGATATTGGTAAACCTGTGTTTAATCCAAATTAACAATTAATCATCAGAGTCAGTAGTCAGTCAAATGATCTTTAATAATCAAAGTAATGCTATTTAAATTAAACTAATTTATTGATCTAATCAATCACTTCATTGGATTAACGGTAATCTCGGGTTGCCTATCAATTCTACGAGTGCAATAAATAAATAATGTGACAAAATTGGGTCAAAATAATGATGCATTATCAGGCTGAACGACTACTCCAAAAGAAAAAATGTAGATCTGCACAAAACTTTGGCATTAAATTTGTTGATGCATCAGACAAACGAACTAGATTCTCTCCTCTCTTAACTGAATGATTCACTGGCGTTAATTGATAGATGAACTTTTCCGTTCAGATCTGTTCCTGCTCAGCATTCTCTTAAGCGAGCCACCCAACGACGATGCTTGAGACGATACCGATGAAGAAGACGAAGGTTCTGAAACTGAATCATTCTCCGAATTGGGAACTTCAACTACAATCTCCAATGCAGAGTCCTCAATCTCATTCCCCACATTCAATTCACTCGAAGTAGCCTCAGATAACTCTCCACGCCTCTCATTTGCCAATGAATTAACGTAGTCAAGCTTATTATCAAACACAAGGGCTCGACAAAGCGGACAATTTGAATGACAATGGAGCCACATATCTATACACTCTACGTGAAATGCATGGCCGCATTTGGGTAATTTTCTACCCGTTTCTTCATCTTCAAACACACTCAGACATATGACACATTCCAATCCATGCTTTTGCTCGTCTGATTTGAATACGAACTGTGGTATCGAAGAAATGACCGATGATTCAAGACCCTTCATCGGAGACCCGGCGAAAATGGTGTCAACAGTGAAGGTGTGGAAGTGATGCAGTCGAGAACTCAACACATGTGGAATTGACCCAGAAGAACTTCTACTTCTCTGACGAGCTTGGACTAAAAACCATTTGGCATAGATGTGGAGGAGCAAAACGAAGAGAATTACCAGAAGCAATGATATGATGGCGGCAAGCATTATGTCGCCGTCATTGGAGAGTATACTCCGGATCAGACCAGTCATTGGGTTGGAGGTAGGTTTGTGTGTGTTGGGTGGTGACGATGGAGTGGACATTTTTGGTTGCGCCACCAGCTAAGTGGTTGGTTTGGTTGTGGGCCTTGTGGAGGTGGTAGTGGTGAAGGAGAGAGTGAAGGAGTTTCGAGGGTACACTTCTAAGAGTTGAATCTTTGCTTTGTTTTAGTATGGGACTACGTTTACGTGAATATAAAGTCGTTGATAAGGGATTAAATTAAGGGCACTGTGTCCCAGTTCTCCAACAGCGTGTGTGTGTTTTTACGTTATCAATTCTCTCTCCATTCCTATGAGTTGGTTTAAGTGTTAAATAAAGAATGAAACGTACAAAGGTATATCTTAAATTTGTGTTATACTATTCTCCGTTGTTAACAAAATATAGTAAACACGCTCTCTCTCTCTCTAAGTTTAAGGTCAATAGGAATCCCTTACTCGAGGAAATTACGAGACTCATGCATGACTCAAGTGAAAGAAGCTGAAATAAAGGTCTCGTGAAGGCGACGGCAGCAATAGATTATTGTTTATATATATAGAAATATTGACCGGAGAAAATACCAATTTTAATACAATAACAATATTTATATAATACATTACTGATAAATAAATCATATTTTTCAATTTATTGCTGCATACGTATACACAAGTTTATATTTATTTAACATGTCTGGCAGGGTGAGTGCGGGCCCCCCCAAGTTGTCTTTGTTTAGTTATTAGCTTCAGGGGTCCCATGTGAATTTGGAGAGAGATAGAGGTCCTTTGACCCTTTAACCACCGCTCAGAACCAGTAGTAGAGTGGTGCTAATAATAGTAGTTGGTGGCTGGCTATAGCTTCCACTTTTCCCTGCATGTTTTAAGCAAAACTTTGTTGTGGTTTAGGCTCGTGACCTCTGACCCAATTCAAAGGCAAGGCCAAGATATCACACAGGTGGCGGAATTGCAGAGGCTTCTTGGTTTGGGTCGGAGACCCGCCCATCTAAGACTCTACCATCATTGACTGCCGTACCAAACCGGTTCTGCTTTTTACAGCGGGTAAGATTTTTAGAGGATATGATAGGAGAGGTTTGTACTTTGATAGGGTGGCTAACATTCAATACTCTTGCCGCTGATTGAGAAAAAAAAAAAAAAATTCACTTCTTTTAGGTAAAGAAAGATTCAATTTTTTCAGCTACATTTACTGATATTTTATGTTGAGAGGATTTTTTTTTTTCTCTCGAGTGCCAGTCACAAACTTTCATGCCATAAATCGACAAAACAATAGAATCAAGTTTCTATTTCTATTTTTGTCTTGCTCAATTATCATAGCATCTTAATATCTATAATATAAAATATGACATACTTTAATAAACTCATCCGATAATCTCAAATAACGCCCACCAACATTCCTCTCAAAATCATTCACATTAAATTTCTCCTTAAATCCATCATTTTTCACTTACCGTGTCTTTATGCACGAATTACCCCTAGTAAACATATACTACTACACACCTTACATGCCACCACGCACCGACCCCATCCGCCAATTTTTCTTCCTTTGCTTGCTTAAAATATTTGAAGAGCATAAGATCCTTCTAAATAAAAGAGTCATTTTAAGGAAGGAAGATTGTTTAAACAAAGCAATTAAACTACATAAATAATGAGAAAAGATGTAGATTTGAGATACAAAGTGTACTTATGTGACCAGTTTCTGTTTATGATACATCTTTGTAAATGAAAAAAAATAATCGATAGAGAATTGACTCAGCAGTATGAGTTAAGAGTCAAAAAATAAATCTTTTCTCCGAAGAAGTTTAATCCATGAGTTTGTACCTTTTCTCTTGGACACCAGTAACTCCCATTTGTATTTCTATTATTGTGTGAAGCGGTACCTGAAAATTGCAATAAACAATAAACTATTCAATGTCCAAACCTTAAGCCTTATGCCCCCAAGATTTCTAGTTGCATACAGGGTTACTTTCAATGCAAAATTGAAAATGCCGACATTGTGAGAAGTAGAACTATGAACCCTTGATTTCCCTTAAATTCTTTAGAAAATTTGAGAGAATGGAATACCACTGCCACCAAGAAACCATATCACCAAACCAGCACCATTTCCCTTACCACAACACCATAGCATGCCATCATACCGGCCATAAATTAGAAGAGCTATATGATAATCTCTATTCCCATCTCATTCACATCCGGCACTGCCAGTACCTACAAATATCACCACTAGTCCCACTTTCACTGATACATCAGTAATTCCTCTGTCGTCTATCAATACTATGAACACCTGTAATCACACCCAAGCTCTTTGACACCACAACCATCAGTTCCACCGTCTCCAGCATAAAATTTAATCATTTAGAAAGGAAATCTTTCGATTAAATAGGATATGTATTTGTGCCTTGGTGGTTTCTAATTGACTGAACGTCAATCTTCTGAGGCGACTGCAAATTCTTCATCCACATACGCCCTTAAGTTTTGGCATGCAAAGGAACTTGGATTCTAACGTCTCTTGTACACATTATCTGAAATAAGGGGCTATGTTTTATTCATAGGGATTATGAGGCTTCAATTCATAATAAAGGCTGGAATATATTGAAAAAAGTAGGTGTAGCAAAATTCACTACAAGAGCATACAACCCAGGAGATCTTCCTGGTTCACCACCAGCTTGATTAAAGAATTGTGTATGTATTCTATTTCTAGTGGGTTGTAGGATGACTGTAGCGGAAAACAAAAGTATTTCTGGCCCATTAGCTCGTTATTATCTGTCAAAAGAAGAGACTAGAATTACCTCTATATGGGGAATTTCTTTCAATGGCCTGTCAGCAAAATAAGAATATAATGCTCTCAATACCGCCTAAGAGAACAAAATATTCAACAAAAATCAAAGGCAAACGTTAGTACTTTTGTCCACAGCAATATAATTTTGAACCAAAAAGGAGTCTGCTGCAATTTGTATAACCTGGTGAGAGATCACTACAACAGGTGCTCGTTGTCGTTCAAGTTCAATAATTACAGGTTCCAACCTGCAATAAGGTGGAATTTAATAGCATTGAACTAGCAGAACAAAAGTTTTGATTATGTGGAAAAATATAAAATATTATAACTTCTGCCAGCAAACCTTTGTATAACATCCAGGTAAGACTCTCCACGAGGATATCGGTACCTTAATTTGTCCTTCTTACGTGACCTGCAACAAATAGAACAAGGGTAAACCTTAAGCAAGATTAGAGAACCATGTAAAATATGGAATTCCAAACATACATTTCCAAGCAGATATAAGAGATCATTGTGGGATACAAGCATTGCAGAACAAGTCAATTACACCCAATCGCACAGCATATCACAAGAGGACTGAACCATTGTCATCAAATTGAAGACCAATTTAACAATCATCCATTTTCAGTAGTATGCATTTTCCTAGCTAACATTGAGAGATTAACTATACATTAGGTTCCCTTGTAATTTATGCTCTCTGAAATTAATTTAATGACTATAAGTTTTGGAGGACACAGTTTAGTTCTTACAGTTATACATCCCTAGTATCAACTGAACAAGTCAGTTAAAATGGCATTGATCGCGTATTAATTTATACAAGCAGTTGAAGATCGAAACAAGTTGATGCAACCAATAAAAATGCCAGTAGACAGTGCAGCCATACTTGCAGCATGCTGGGAGGGTGGTTTGACATAATAGCAGAGATGATCCTAACTTATGGCATATTTGCACAAAGTTGAAGCAATAAAAGATGAGCGATAAAAGATGGGAATGATTTTTAATACCACCAAAAAAGGCTACTAATGATGGTCCCAGAGTTCTTTTAGCCAAATAGTGAAGGTGAAGATGTAGAGATTTTAACAAGAAAATTAAATTGAGCAGTGATCTTCAAAGTAAGGCCCACCAAATTACATGTGGCAACCAAGAAATCAGTCAAGTAGCAGATTTTGATAGTCCAGAGACTAATAATAAGTTGTCACTATCAAGGTGTTGGACTTCTCAATTAGGTTGTTGAATTTTGGTTAGTAAACTGTTCACTTGAAAGCTGAAACCATATGTCAATATTAGGAGTCTCCCTGTGATTCCAATCAGACAGAATCTACAGGCGATTGAAATTATTCGCTACAAGTTTCCATTTGCTTTGAAGGTGAGTGAACACTCCTCAATCAAGAGTTATTCTACTATTACCAATACTAGGTGATCTTTGTTGCCTCAAGTCTAAGTAAAAAGGCAGCCCACTACACGAGGCTCCCCTCACTGCAGGGTCTGCCTCCAGTCTAAGTGATTCTCAGAATTGTTCCACCCCCTTAATGTGACTCTTCACATCAAACTTCTACCTGCAGCATCTATATTTTAACAAAACATCTCTATTTCATTGATCAATCAAACTAACTTTTGTCGACTACTTTCCGAAAAAACTTTTTTCGACCAGCCTTCAATTATTCAAAGTAATATCCATCCTTAAATAGTCCAGAAGACTTCTCTTTTGGTCTTTCTCCACTAAATATGTGGTCCAACAATCACAAGCAGCACCAACGTAGAGAACATATGTCACCAGGGACTATTAGATGTCACATTGTTTGAGCCGTTGAGCTGGTTCCTCAATATTCCTCCTCACAGAATGATAATAGAGCAGGTATACCTTCTCATCTTCACCTTAAATAGGCAACCCAATCTCCTCAAGAACACAAATAGAGAACACAAGCAGCACCAATGTAGAGAACATACACATTTTAGAGAACAATAACTATATAGGTCCTCCAAGAGTCACAAGCAGCACCAATGTGGTGCTGCTGCTTTTGACTGTTGGACAACTAGACATTAAATTGTCGGAGTTGTTGAGCTATAGCTCCTTAATATTTATCATTGCACAAGGGTAGTGTCATGCACACCTTCTCCCTTTTGCCTGATATAGGCACCACAATCTCGTCCAGAACACAAGTAACAATTGAAACTCACAAATGTTACTTTCACCTTCATCAAAACAAAAATATTGGCAATTGCATGCATGCTCACCATATCAATGCAACTATAATTGTAATATCATGCCTTGGGGATTGGAAATCCATATTTTTCACAGTCCCTTACTGTCATCATCATGTTCAGATTGTTGATCTCACTAGTCCATTAACTACAAGAAAGTTGTGCAGACATCACAAAGATCAAGTGACATCAAATATGTTTGTCGATAAATAGTCTATCAATTCACATACACATAATTAGCGCCAAGCCTTTTTGCTGGAGTTGCCCATGCAACCTTTCGTCACGTAGCGGCAGCCAGTAACAGCACCCAATTTAATCAGGTGGGTGGGCACAAAATTTCAATTTAGAGACAAAATAATGAACATAGATTCAGTTGCTGTACAATTCATTCGACGTAATATAAGTTCTCCACCCTCTACGAGTTGTAAAGCATTATGCCTCCCATATTCCATTACCAAGTGCACCGCCGTGAATAAAAGTACAGCAATAAATTAAATTATAAGAATTGAAACATACTCGTATTCCTCTGGCATATTCTTCCTTATTTCTTCGTATGTCATCCCATCACATACACCAGCATTTATCTCATCGAGTGCACGCCATTGTATCTAATCCCCCACATCCACCCAAAGAAAAAGATGAAAAAGATAACAAAGTAAAATCGAAAGTAATTAAAAAAAAAAGATACAGCCACACCTAACATCAACCATCAACCATCAACCATCAACCAAATTTTGCTAACATAAATCCACACAATGGCCTTTTGTATATCATGCTAACCTTGGGGAATCCATGGATTGGACTTGCTGTCAGAATTGTTCTCTGCAATGTGCTGGTCCATATCTGGGCAATGCAAAAAGCATGAATCCTTATCAGTATTCTCTAAATTTACCAAAACTTTCATGCATAGTCAGATCAAAATTATGACTAAGGCATTAGAATTCAATCAAGAGACTATTACAACTCAAAGCTGTAGTCTGAAGCCTATAAAAGAGCAGCAGGTTAGGAATAGGATATGCATGAATACTAGGAAACACGGATACGTCTCCCAAGCATATTAAGCGTGTCAGGAACGTCTAGGATACGACACCCCAAAAATCCTTAGACACATCTCCTAAGGTAAATTTAAAAATAAATATAAACTGGATAAATTGAATGCCAGATTTTTGGTTCACAAGTTCCATTAGTTGTGGGTGCTTTATGCAGTCTCATCATATTTAAAAGGTGGTGCATTATGCAGAAATGTATGGAAGCTAAATAAAACAAAACAATTGCAAAAATGAGCTTGCCCATTTTAATTGGCCATTTGCTACATGTCCAATGACAAGATGTTATTGAAGTGCTACAACTTAAATTTCAGGGCATATAGCTTACGCAAACGTTGATTTCAGTCAATAAACTCCAATTAGTGAAGGGACAAAAAGAAAGGAGGAAAGAAAGGAAGAACAGATTCCGCAGATAGTAGGCAATTACAAATCAAGATCAGAGTCATTGCAAGTCGCCCTAATGATCAGCAATCTATCCATGATTATGTAAGCCTCCCCCATTCAGAGACAAGGTTATAGAAGTTAAATAATCACACAACAGTTCTTATAAATAATGTTAACACAATCTATAACAGGTTGGCTTAGCAGGAGAACAAGGGGTGGCTGCGTAGAAATTAGAAGTTCAAAGTGAATCGATTGGAAGGTAAAACTATAAACTTTTACATAAGTACATGCTACAAATTTTTACATCAGGAACAGAATCACGTAATTAGCAAAGCTTACAGAAGCAGCCCTTTCATTTTTCAGTCGCTTTTCCACAAAGTTAGCAAGTTTCTTTGCATAAAGCTCCCCAGCATCACTGTTCAAAGCAGTTAGCATGAACACAACCTCACATTTAAGAACTAAATTTCAAGTTAGAAGTAGGACACGTTCAGCAGAACAGTCAAACATCATTTCTCACCCAAAGAAATGAAGAGACCCAGGCTTAGATATAGGTGAAACTTCTTAGAGAGAAAATACTAAGCAGATGACTAAATACAACAAATGTAGACACAAAATAAATATGCACACAACACTTTTCAGTGATGTGATTCGAAAATAAAGTTGATTTACAGCATGAAGTGACACTAGTGGCCGCACATATCAGTTCATTACCTGATTACCAAAGTAATATAAACTTTATTTTTGGATAAAACAACAAATTTGGAAGATAAACCACGATTTTGCTGAATCCTACACCAGCTGCCAAGCCACTGTGAACCTCCAAGACCCTCAACTTTTTCCTCAATCATTTGAGAACAGACCATATAGCAACCACATTTAACAGTTAATATTTCCTAGAAGCTTTTCCGTTACATGAAGCTTTTCCGTTACATGAACTTTTATCACTCTCCATATTCTCCTGAAGTGCCTACAGTACTGTCCGTCATTCTTATGTTATTAAGTCACCATGCACCAATTACTTATCGTTGTATTACTCTCAAGCACCTATATGAATGATCACGACCAACATGCACTGACCTGGCTTGTGTACCTTTTAAAATCACCATAGAATTCCCTGTTTGAATATCCTTGTTCTTCATATCAATTCTTGAAACCAAACAACATAGTCTTAAAAGAGTTTGGGATCTCAAAAAAATTCCATCCCACTTTTTTTAGTGTATTGGAAGAAGAAATAATTAAAAGCTTTAAAGAACTCCAAAAAGCATGACAATACAAGTTGTCCATTTCAAGAGGTGCACTAGTTTTAGGTAGTGCAGGGTGTAAAGTGGTGGGAGACGACATGATATACTAAACCTTAAAAAAAAAGGTGTTCCTGTAGTTGTTCATTCCTATCTCCACTGTGAATGCCAAGTTAGTTTTCGGTAAGTAAATTTCCTGCCTTAAAATACACTTTCCACAAAGCCCGGTTGCAAAAAGGGTCGTTCTTCTGTTTCTTGATTTTTTCTCTTAGGTGTTGAAAGTATTTCTTATATTAATCAAGTCCTCTACTCTGTAAAAATAAATCTGGAAAAAAATAATTTATTCAGGCAATACTTAAGCTCAGCATTTACAAATATTAAATCAAGAATACTCCCAATCACTTAATTGTCTAGAGGTAGAGGATAGAAATTTCACAAGTCTTTTGTTGGGTTTTCATATAGAAAAACTATGAGAATGTAATTACGCATTTTGTATTTTTGAAATTTTATAGTCAATAGAAAAGTTAAACCTCAACACAGTGTCACCCCCAATTCTGCCTCTAACATTATCTCGACTCTCTCCATGCCTGGTAAGCAAAATTGGACGAGGCGTTAGATGTGTATTCACCTGCAAAAATCAATCGTTCTTGTGTAATTTATTGAATTTAGTACATAAATGAAGAAGATAATACCAGCAACTCAACTATTCTATAACTGGAAAAATATCATCACATGAACTGCCATCTTGTTCTAGCGATGGACAAGTTGCCGTTTGTTAAGATTATTAGGGTATTATGTGTAAATTGTTAAGAGTATTAAGGTATAATGTGTAAATATCAGAGGATGTATTCGTCTTTTTAACTATAAATACAAGTTGTATATGAGAGGTAGGTTAAATTTTTGACCCCTCTCTTTCTCTCTAATATTGTCTCTACTATTGTGTTATTTCTCTTAACTTAACATGGTATCAGAGCAAAAATAATACAAATATTAACTTTTCTGGTTCGCGATTATGTGACTGTTGTCGCTGTGACTACTGCCAGAGTTCGATTGGTGGTGGTGGTGGTGTTGGTGGTCTTCTGCTGTTCATCGTGGTCTTGTCTGGTGGTGGTGGTGGTAGTCTACTGGTGTGGTCGACGTTGGTGGTAATCGACTGGAGTGGTCGACGTTGGTGGCTTCGAGTTTTTTGATTCGTGGTGGCTGGTGGTAGTCGACTGGTGTGTCGTCGTCGGTGTGGCTACTCTTTGTTGGTTGTTCATCGCAGTCGACATTGAAGGATTATTAGGGCTTGTTGGTGAAGAAGACGACCCACTTGAACTAGGTCGGTTTTGGGTTTGGGTAACATATCCAAATCCAGATCCCAACCCAGCCCAGATCCAAGTCAATAATCGAGTCCAGATCCAAATCCATACCTAGATCCAGACCTATATCCAGGAAACAGCTCAAATCCAGTAGCCTCAGACCAGACCAGTTCAAGTCCGATTTAATCCTGGGGCAGTGAGTTTGCACCGGTTCAGTCAGTTTTAGACCAGTTCCATCTATTTTGTCTCTGGTTCAACAGTTCAGCGGACTTCTCTGGTTCGGTTCAGTGGTCCATTGGACTTCTCTAGTCCGGTTCAGCGCTTCAGTGGACTTTTCTGGTCCGATTCAGTGGTCCAGTGGACTTCTCTGGTTTGGCTCAACGGTCCAGCGAGGTCCTCAAGTCCGGTTCAGCAATCCAATGTCTTCTCCTAACTGTTCAACAGTCTAGCTGCTCCATCTTGCCTTGTTCAGCTGTCCAACAGTAAGGCTCGTGCTCTTGTTTACTATTTGCTAAATCATTATGGAACCTAAGCAAGATGCTATTGCTCCATCTTTACCACTTATCTCTGCTTCTCCGATTCTTCTTAATGGTCCCATGACTTTCGTTAAACTCAATGGGACCAATTATACTTTATGATCGCACTCCGTTCAAGTCTTTCTTCGAGGCAAAGGATTTAAGAAATATTTTTTAATCCTAAACCCAAGGAAGATACTCTTGGGTATGATAAGTGGGAACAAGAAGATGCTTAGATTATCTCTTTATTGTTGAATAGCATTGAGCCTAGTATTAACTTTACTCTGTTCTATCTTGACATTGCCAAAGAGATATGGGATCACTTGACTATTATGTATTCTGGTATAGGTAATTTTACTCGAGCTTATAAGGTGTGCATAGAGTACTTTCAGCTGGAGCAGGATACTCTGAGTATTGAGAATTATTACTCTCACGTTTGGGGAGTCTGGGAGGAGATGAAGACCTTTCATCATTTTACTACTGATGCGGCAGTTTGGCAGAAGCAACATGAGGACCTGAATATTATTAGGTTTTTGGTAAGATTAAAACATGAATATGAGACTATTCGTTCTCAGATTTTGGGTGGTTCTAGTCTTCCCACACTCCATGAGGTTTTCTCTCGTGTACCGCGTGTTACTTTGTCTACTTCAAGCATCGATCATAGTGTCTCTACTAATCGCCCAGCTCTTATGATTCCTAGTAGCCACAGTTATGGTCATCGAGGTGGATGTGGTGGTCGAGGAGGTCGTACAGGAAGTCATACGGGCCGTAGTGGACCTCGTTCCCGTACTCCCTGTGGCCGTGGAGGGCACAGTATTAATTTTTGTTAGGATTTACATGAAAAATCTTCTGGCGCTGCGAATCAGGCTTCCTATCAGGATGACACCTCAATTGTTGCTTCCATACCTTGTTCAGCTCCACCACACACTGGGTCAGTTACTATTACATGAGAGGAGTATACTCGATTCTTATCCCAGTAAGCTGTTCCATCTCCCTCCACTGCTACTTTTGCCCAGTTAGGTATTGTTTTCACTTGTTTATTGTTCTCCCCTCGCAGTCCCTGGATTATATAATCTAGCACTTCTAACCACATGACTGGTGCGTCTGATGTTTTTTCTGCTTATCAGTTAGCTACTTCCACACGTAATGTTACTCTTACTAATAGTACTTGTTCTAAAATTTCAAGTTTGGGGACTACTCACTTGAGTCTTGATATGTCTCTATCTTCCATATTATTTGTTCCTCGATTTCCTTTTAGTTTACTTTCCATTAAGAAGATTACCCGTTCTCTCAATTATTCTATAACATTTTATCCTTTTTATTGTGTCTTTCAAGATCTCAAGACGAAGAGGAGGATTGGTACAAGACATGAAGCTAGTGGCCTATATTACTTTGATTTTGATTCACCTACTCGGGCTCTACAGACCTCGTTGTCCCCCTTTCAATAGCATTGTCGTCTTGGATATCCTTCTCTCTAGAATCTGAAGCGTCAAGTTCCTAATCTTAGTTATGTGTCGTCTTTGTTTTGTGAAGCTTGTCAACTTAGTAAGCATCACCGTGTATCATTTTAATCTAGAGTCAATAATCGTGTCTAGTCCATTTGAGTTAGGGTCCAATAAAGAATATTACATATAATAAATATCTTTATTTTGTGTCATTTGTTGATGACTATTCTCTTGTGACTTGATTGTTTCTGATGAGCTCGGTCTGAATTATTCTCTATATTTGAGACTTTGCGCAAGAAAATAAAAACTCAATATAGTTGTCGCATACGTATTTTACGTTCTGATAATGCTAGGGAATATGAATCTGATTCTTTTTTAGCCTATCTTAATAAAATTGACATTATTCATTAGACTTCCTGTACTTACACCTCTCCACAGAATGGTGTTGTTGAATGGAAGAACCGTCATTTGTTGGAAATTACCTGACCTGTTATTTCAGATGAATATTTCCCGATATTTTTGGAGTAATTCTATTTTTACTGCTTGTCATCTTATTAATCATATGACATCCTCTGTATTAAATAGGTAAAGTCTATATTTCTGTTCTTTTTCTTGGTAAGCCCCTATTTTTCTTAACTCCTAAGATTTTTGGATGTGTCAGTTATGTTCACAATTTGGGTCTTGAGTTTGATAAACTTGACACTCGAGCTACCAAATATGTATTTTTTGGATACTCCCGCACACAGAAGGGGTATCGTTGCTATAGTTCTTCTCTGCGACGATACTTTACTAGTATCGATGTCACGTTTAAGGAATCTATTCCATATTTTCCGGCACATGCTCAGCCTTTAGATCTGGACTTTAGTTCGTCTCTTGTACCACTATCTCTTCCCTCATCTTCGGATATTCCGCTGTCTACTGTATTGCCATATACTTTACCTCTTCATGTATACTCTCGTTGTCCTTGCCCATCGACTGAAGTGCCCGTACCGTCTTCCTTGCCGCCTTCTGATCCTGGTACATCAGGTAATTTAGACTCTTTACCTATTACTCTTCGAAAAGGTACTCGTTCGTGTATTACTAATCATTCCATTGTTCATGATGCCTTGTCTCCAGTCTTCTTTTGTTTTACCTCTCAATTATCTATTATATCTATTCCTAAGCACTTACAGGATGCGTTATCTGATCCGGATTGAAGGAAAGTTATAGAGGAGGAGATGGATGTCTTACATCATAATGGGACTTGGGATCTCATTCCTTTGCCTCCTGGTAAACGAACTGGTGATTGTCGTTGGGTGTATACTGTTAAATTTTATCCGGATGATTCTGTGGAGCGTCTCAATGCCCGTCTTGTTGCAAAGGGCTTTACTCAGACCTATGGTGTTGATTATGAGGAGACTCTCTCCTGTTGTCAAAATTTCCTCTGTTCGTATCTTGATTTCTTTTTTTATCTGCTAATCTTGATTGGCCCTTGTTTCAGTTAGATATCAAGAATGACTTCCTATATGATAACTTGGTTGAAGAGGTATACATGGAACAACCACCTGGATTTACTACTCAGGAGAGCATGGAAAGAGTGTATGTCGGTTAAAGAAATTTTGTATGGTTTGAAGTAGTCACCGAGGGCTAGGGGTGCAACTCGGACAGTGCAACTCAACCCGAGCACTGTCTGAGTTTAATTCAAGCAGGCTTGAGTTAAATTCGGGTTACTTTACGGGTTCAATTCGGGTTGAGTTCGAGTAGAGCCCAAAATAGGTTTGTTGTTCTAAACCTAATACATATATTACATAATATTCACCTAAATTAACAACCAATAACTTCAACCAAGTTTTTAACAGTGTTAATGCTAGAATAAAAATAAAAATGAATGAAAGAGACAGAGAACGATAAAACAAAAATGAAAAACCAGTGCTAATGTTTTATATATATAAAAAAAAAAATTAATTTGTCGGGTTCGGATTGAACCCGTAAACTCGAGGCCTTAACTCGAGCTCAACCCAAATTGAATTCGGGTTGAAATTTTTTGACTCAAGCCCAATCCAAGTATTAAAAACCCTTGTCCAAGCCCTAATTTTTTCGGGTTGGACTCGGGTTGCCCAACCCAAGTTGCACCCCTACCGAGGGCATGGTTTGGTAAATTTTCAGATGCAGTTTTAGAGTTTGGTCTTCTTCGATGTTAGACAAACCATTATGTGCTTTATAGATAGACGGATGCTGGATATATCCTATTGGTGGTCTATGTAGATCATATTGTGATTACTGGAAATGATTCTGAGGGGACTGTCAAGTTAAAAATCTTCTTGTAGGATCGATTTCATACTAAAGATTCGAAAAAACTCAGGTATTTCTTGAGTATTGAGGTGGCTCGATCTAAACAGGGTATTTGTTTATCCCAGAGGAAATATGTACTTGACATGCTAGAGGAAACAGGTTTGCTAGGTGACAAACCGATTGATGTTCCTATGGATCCAAATTAGAAACTATTAATGGATAATGGTGCATTGTTTGAGAATTCGGGTCGGTATCGCAGATTGGTTAGGAAGCTCAATTATCTCACTATTACTCGACCATATATTTACTATGAGTCAGTATAGTAAGTCAGTTCATGGAGTGTCCTAGAGTACCATATTGGGAGACAGTTACTCATATTTTGCGATATCTCAAACGTGCTCCTGGTCTTGGGCTGTTATATCGAGCTAATAGACATCTTAGAGTAGAAGATTTTTCAAATGCTGATTGGGCTGACTCTCCTTCTGATCGGAGATCAACTACTGGTTATTGTGTTTTCTTCGGAGGTAACGTTGTTTCATGGAAAAGTAAGAAACAACCTATGGTAGTAAGATCCAGTGTTGAGGCTAAGTATAAAGCAATGGCGCATACAACGAGTGAGTTAACTTGGCTAATACACTTTCTCTTGAAAATTAGATTTTCAGTTCAACCTCCTTTACAGTTGTTCTATGACAACCAGACAGCTATTCATATCGCTGTCAATCCAGTATTTCACGAGAGAACCAAATATATTGACGTTAACTGTCATTTTATTCAAGACAAGATAATAGCTGGGGAGATTACGACTCCATTTGTGAAATCTGAAGATCAACTTGTAGATATGTTTACCAAAACATTGAGTCGTACACGTCTTACAGTAATCTGTTCCAAGCTTGGATTATATGATATATATAGTCCAATTCGATGGAGAGTATTAGGATATTATGTGTAAATTGTTAAGAGTATTAGGGTATAATGTGTAAATATAAGAGAATGTATTCGCCTTTCTTATTATTGTAAGTTAACTATAAATAAAAGTTGTATATGAGAGGTTGGTTAAGTTTTTGACCCCTCTCTTTCTCTCTAATATTGTCTCTGCTATTGTGTTATTTCTCTCAACTTAACACCGTTAAAGAGGCCTCTTAATTCATTAAAGTCATTTCTTATGAAACATGCAGGAATTTGACCAAAAAGGAAAGTAAATGTAACAATAATATTTATCATGAAAAGTTCTCTTTCATCATTTACAGAAATTCTTTTCCATGAGTTAAATAATTCATCTCTATCCATGATTATCAAAAAACATGTTCCCATTAGTTCAACAAACTTTTGTTATGAATGCTTATTTTTTCAAACCACGTAGCTTAAATAGATCTATAATTAAGTAGAGCACACTGTCTCGAAGGTGATCTTGCATAGGACAACCTAATCTCCAACAAGAGGAAATATCATAGAATATGACATAGGACAGCATACCAAAAAATGTTTATAAAAAGCATACCAAAAAGAATACAATCCGCCCAGGAAGATAACCGCTGATATTATTAACCTGAACAAGAAGAGACGAGTTTTCAATAAAACCAATCAATAGAACTCTATTAATAAGATGCCATTTTTGTTAGATAGAGTATGCAGTTGCAGAAAAATCTACCATGAGGATTTTAAGACAGAGTACAAGGAGTCCAGCATAATTAGCTCTAGCTTTACTGGACTCCTGTCCAATTCATGATATGACAACAATCCTCCTTCCAAAGAGACATACCAGTAACCATCATGCATCACAAGACAACCTTCAACCCAGCTAATGTATGAAGTAGAAGGCAATTAATAGAAATTCGACAGAAAATTAGAAATATACAATATAGTAGAAATCAGTGAAACCTGTATTTGTCCACCATGGCCACTGACCATATCTATCATTTTGACATAAGATCCTTCTTTTACAGGCTCATAAATCTGATAACAAGAGAAAAATGTTGATCTCTTAAACAATTCATTCGTTGAATAACCACAAAATTCGGTAAGAATAATTTTGACAAACATGTTTCAGAAACTACTTTTTCATAATTGTCAAGTCGATTTTTGAAGTCTTGATACCCAGCTTCAAAATCTGGCCTGTAGAATAACACCAATTATTATGTACAAAATTGTATGTTAAAATAAAAACTTAGTAAGCAAATTTACTCTTCTGCGTAGTCAGGACTTTGTTGAATTTTGAGGCGTATATTTCGCTCGATGATTTGCGGATCATTGCATAATGTTTCCAAAAAAATAATCTGTAACAGAAAACATAGAACCTACATCAGACATCAATGAAGAGTTTTAAGATTATGTATCCAATGCTTCTTCTAAGAGATAGGCAATGCTAACTTGCCATCCCCAAACATGATTTTCTGGTTATCACTATGAAACCATGACAAGTTACTTCATGCCATAAACTCCGAACCTTTAGTAACCAATGATAACACTCCAAGTAAACAATTACGTGGTAAACCAAGGAGGGACTGCATGGTTATCTTCATAATGCCCTGTAACGTGGCCACATGAAGTGGTCACCTATACCAGTTACACCCTCTCTGAAGGCATCCATCAGTGCTCAAATTCACTGGTAGCGAACGTGCCACTTCAAAGGGGATATACATCATACCCTTCGTCATAGTTATTAGTATCGTACGATACGTCACGATACACCTGAAAAACGCTACGTATCGTGTTTCTGTATTGTTTCTCCGTATCGTACGATACACGATATGATACATGACAATTCTGTTTTTTTTTTTTTTTTTTTTAATTTTTTGAGGCTAAAATGATATTATTTTACCCTAAGACTTATTTTTAAATCTCTAACCAGTGAAATAATGTCGTTTCAGTGGTTATGGTTTAAAAAAAATAAAATAAAGTCTCTTCTTAATGTTGTTCAATTGAATTCAAAATTCTTGATTAATATTAAGGTTGTTCAAGCAGTTGATGTTAAAAGTTTGAATTAGAAGTTTTTGTATTTTGATATTACTGAAATATGTTGGGAACTTGAATAATTTGTAGAATATTAATAAAATACTATATTAATATGAGTCTATGACTTTTTTACGAAAGTGTATATATATATATTAATAATTATTTAAAAATTAAAATTGCGCGTATCTTACGATACACGATATATGATACGATACGATATGCGATATATGATATGATACAATACACTATTTTTAAAAAACGATACGCCTTCCGATACGTGATTTGAAAACTATGCCCTTCGCTAACTTATTCCTCAAACATACGGAAGTAAGCTCCTGATGGGACTCTTTACAATGGGACAATTGTAGAATCTTAGATTGGCAACTATGACCAGGATGTCACCAGGATAGATTGGCACCTCAAAACCACTGAAGTTCTTTTGAGGTTAGAGCTAAGGCATTTGCCAATCTGAAATAGGTGTGCTTATGGGAGGTCATATAGGTGTGGCTCATGGGATCAGCAGGCTAGCAAGCCCCTGCAACCCTAAGCACAGTGGCCTTGTGGACTAGAGTGATCCTGTTGGCTCTTATGCATGAAGCCCAGCTTAGGTGAAAACCCAAAGCAAGACGGGACCTTCATATAAAGCTCGTTACAGCCCATACCTAGGATGAATGCCTTGAGCCTGTAGCCTTGAGAAATTAAACAAAAAATGAAGCTAACCCTCTATGCCAATATCCTACCATTGTAGCCCATATCATTAACACAACATACACGAGTTTCACTCTTGGAAATTAAAAACTGTCATTCTACTGATGCAACGATTAACATACCTTGCATTTTCCTTCAGCCATTTTCATAAGCATATTCCTTCGCTGCTTGGTACTGTTTGTGGCATCAAATATTCCTACCTATGTTCAATTAGAATAATTAACTGAAGGATCAGGTGGACATGTCACAACATCTAACTTTAGAAAAACTTACCTGGCCACCTTCTTGCATCCAAGCTATCATGTCATCCATAGCCAGGGCTGCTACCTAGTAGCATGTGATGTATTAAAACTAAGTGCAAAGAAAAAGGTTAATACGCTTTGTACAATAAAATTCAGCATAATCTTACGATAGAAAAACAACACTAGCTGTAGAAGTATTAGAATACTAGGTGATTGATGAATTGTCGAAAAGAAAAAAGCAAAGGTACACAACCGTATGTCTCTTCAGACGACATTTTCTATCACTTATTTTACACACTGGAGCTATACGGCCATTTTTTCCTTTTCTTTTTTAACTAAGGAAAAGTTCATTAGAAGGTGCCAAGAAGGGGCACCAATCAATTTACACTGGAAGTATTCAAAGAAGCAACAAAATACACACTTACAGTTGTAATGGTCAAACTCCCAAAAAAACCTATAAAAGAGCTTACTGAATATAGTCCATGTGATGGCCTCAAAAGAAAAAAGAACTGAACCAAAAAAAATGGAAACTCAACCACTGATTTTTTCTCATCACAAAGAAAAGTTCTATGTGAGACAAAAATGTCCTAGCTGATGAATTTTGATCTCATGAAATGAGGATAACCACTTATTTCCAGAACATTTCGTGTCGTTACCTTTGGACTACTTACAAGAAGGCGACAAAAATTCCCATTACTGACAAAACACAACAAATCCTTCAGGAATATTGAAAGAGAGCTTGACTTGCAATATCAGTATATCCCATCAAAACTAACCAACACCCATTAATTTGCTTAAGAGATACCTACTTCTGAAAATAAATTAATTACATTTTACCTCCCTATTAGGCGCAAAAAAGGTAACCCTCTATGATGTAGTAACCTTCAATATTCTGACATTATTGCACACCAATGAAGAAACTGTAATGAAATATTCTCTGAAAAAATTAACCATTTGACCTACTTCAAAGAGGCACACCTTATCTGTAGACTTACTAAGAACAATCCCATTTCTCATAACCAAAAGGTACTTAATTTAGTGGACGTTCACCTCATTGCGTGCCTCCATGCCTTCAGGATTGTCACCTCGAAAAAAATCAGCAGACTGCATCAAGAGAAATTTGATTCATCAAGACCTAATAGGGGAAAATAGTTGCCCAAAAAAGAAGAGGAGGCATCAATATTATCTCATCCTTGTGTTGAAAAACTGCAAGCTTCACAAAAATGGGGACTGTTTCAACCAGCAATCCAGAGTTCAAAGAAACGTCACAAAACAGTTATTGATACGTCTGCCTAGAGGCCTTTCCAGTTTCCCCTATTAGCATCCTTCTCTTTAAAATTTTCCCCTTACATTGGCCTGTATTAACTGTCTTTAAGGAAAGGAACTGCCAGCTACCATTTTTTCACTTGAAAAGAGATGATTTTCACAATGAAAATTATACAAGACGTACTTGCAGACCCTTGTTTTTCTCACAAAAAAGATGTGAGCAGACTGGTATACAGTTGTCTTAGAATAGGGAAACTCACAAAAGATGGACCTACTAGCAAGCCATGACTTTGCGCTTCAGAAAGCAGCACCGAGCAGACATTCCCAAAAAAAAAAAAAGAAATTATTTCAGAGAAAGAGAGCTGTTTTCACAATGAAGCATGCGCAACATTAGTGCCACAACCACTCATCTTTCAAGGATCCAAATTTGCAGTCACTTTTAAGCAAGGATCAAAATTTCATTTCGGTATATAGTTTCGGTGAGTTTGGAAACATAAACTCTTCAACAATGTTTCGGAAACAAGATGAAAACAAAAAAAAAATTTAAATTTATTTCCGAAAAATTGGTCAAAACAAATGAAACATTCCGAAACATAAGTCAAAACCTACCGAAACACCACGAAATATAGGAATTTTGATATTCAATCAATAATTCGTTTCGGTTTCTATGAAAACAGAAACATTTTGACCGTTTCGACATGAAATTTAATTCCTTGCTTTTAAGAGGGAAATTCTAATATAACATTAAATGAAAGAGAGCTAGTTTTCACAAAGCAGCATGCGCAGCAGCCGTGCCACACCCACTCATCTCTCAAGGATCCAAATCTGCATTACCTCTTAAGAGGGAAAATTTAATTTAGGCCATGTATAATATGATTAGTGTCCTGCCATTCTAAGTGCATAAAATACTTTCCACCATAATTTAAATCCAGGTATTGCTTCGGTTAAGTTCTCTGTTACTGTTATGAATTTTATCAATTTGTGACAGTGGTTTTACATGTCAACTTGGAAGGACCAAGAAGAGCGGCTGGTGGTGGAAGAGTGGAATGAAGATCAACAAAAATGTACCATTAAACTTTGGTTTCAGCCATACCCACTTTTTCCGCCTTCGACAAAACATCTCTGGTCATTCTGGCTCACTGGACTGACCATGATTGACTTAAATCTCTCTCTCCAAATTCAAAAATTCTCAAGCTATAGGCTCAAAATACACCATCCAATTCCCTTTTTACTGCTTTTTTCTTCAGCAAAAATTTGAAGATTGGGCTGGCCAAGTGGAACAAAGGTTTTATTTTGAACATGGTGATAGGAGAAGTAATTCCATGACCAAAGGTTTCCATATCTGTTTCCATAAATCCTCTTTCCAGCAATCCCCCAATTGTTTGGTAAAACATTCTTAGAAGGGAGAAACTGCCTAAGTTTCTGTCAACGTAATCTCTTCCATCTGTGTGCATTTGCTTGGGTCATGTGTTCATGGTTGCTATCAGTCTCATAGAGTACTAAATCAAAACCATGTTTAGAAATAAATTATCTTTTTAGCCTATGTAAAACTAAATCTTACTGGACAAAAAAAAAAGCAGGACAAAAGAGACGGAGATGAGAGACCAAAAGAGACTGGAATGAGAGAGGGGGGGGAGGAAGTAAATATATTTGCATATTATAGAAACTTTTCAACAATCAATCGTCTAGATGTAATGAAGTTCTCACTGAGGGTTAAGACCTCAGAAGAGTAAACCCCTTCAGAAGATAGAGAATTTCCTGATAGAACATTCAAAGTCAATTCAGAATTCAGACAAACTAAATACCTGATTAGCTCCATGCTTGAGTCGTCGATACTGTTGCAACCAAAAAATGAGTTTATACAATATCCTTGTCCCATAATTCATAAGAAGCATGAAGAGTAAAAATTATGAGAATGTCATTCACCTTCCCAACATTGAAGTGTTTGGTGTCATGACCCAACCAACGAAGATACCTTGTCAGTTTAGCCGCAGTAAAAGTCTTGCCACGAGCTGGCAAGCCAACCTACCAAAAATGCAAAATGTCAGAATTATTATTTTTTCAGAAACAAAGTTGTGAATGGACTTCTGATTCCAATTGATAAAGTATAAAATGTAATATAAAATTCAACTTCCAACCATTTCAGAAGGGTCTCTCTAAATTCCAATCTCACTAAGTTCTCGCCGAAATAGGAGGCAAAAAGGATTGTGAAGCGCTTCAGAAAATAGGATAAAAAATTATCAGAAAAGTACCAGGACAATCGCCAGATGCCTATCCTCCTTTGGTCCAAGCATTTGATCAGCTACAGCTGCCGCAGCAACAGCTCCAGCAGCAGCTGGCATTGGATTCTGACAATACACGGGTAGATAATCAGAAATATGACAATCTTCTCCGCAGAGAGAGCAAGATTTTATTTACAATGTTCACCATGGGAAAAGGGACAGGTTTGTACAAACCTTGACTTCTGAATCAGGCTTGAGATCAATAGGGAAAGTAGATGCACTAGCTGATTTAACTAGCCGAGGAGATCCCACACCTCTATCAACAAACAGTCCTCTGTGACCATCTTGCTTTGGCAAAGGTGAAAATGTTCCCACTGACTTTGACTCAACTATCCCAGAACCTGAATACACTTTACATGGATCTGGTACAATGACTGACATCTCCTATTCAAATGTTACCACAAACAAGGTTTCAATGTAGAAGAATGAAATATTGACAATTGAATAGAGAACATATGTTGCAGTTACAAATAAAACAAAGATGAAAGTGAAGATTGGTAAACTACGCCTGAGGGAAAAACCAAAAACACATGATGCAACTAAAGCATCCTATTGCACATCCTCCACCCACGTATACAACACTGCTTAAACAGTTATGCCAGCTATTAATGCTCCAAGTGACCAAGAAAATGATGTTTCAAATCTTTCATATAAAAGAAATTGAAGATATATTTTCAAATTGAATATAACAACTAGAATCAAAGAGTCCATGAACACAGTGGTTCTTTCACATAATCAAGAACTTGTAAAACCAAGGCGCATATCTTAGAGAGCAATTCACATGGAGGCTTTCAGGAATTGCAGCCAGAAAACGTTATTGTTCTTCATAGTAAAAGATATGAACAGTTCACAATAAAGGTTTGATATATAATCCTCTCAGTGACTTAGCTTCCATAGTTTTAAGACTATAAAAATCCAATATGAACAACAAAGGTAACCTTTATTGTTGCAGTTCGATCAATGCATGCACCACCATCCTTGCTGGAATGTAATGCACTGCCTGAGCCATCAATGTTGGAAAACACCCCAGCACGGTTCAGTGACCTTGGAGTCTCTGTCAAGTTAGCTGCATATACTAGACCTGAGTTTACAGCAGTTGTTGGAGCTGGGACAACATAATGCTCAATATCAAGCTCCAAACTTGCGGCAGATCCATTCTGTGCAAAAAAAACAGAAAGAAAATGATAAGGTTTGTGACTTCAAGAACTATAGAACTTTGGTTCGAGTCTTCCCCATTGGGCACATTCCCCGGGATTATCCTGGTGATCACCTTGTGCATATGGAACTGGGTGACTTTACATATATCAATGAGGATTACTTGGGGCACAAAAACTCTGAATACCTATTCATTAGTACCACAAGAAGGAGTAAGGTTGACTTGAGAATGCCAGATAAAGCTCTAACTAAATCAATAGCAGTTCCAACCGAGAGAACAAAAATTTCCAATTTAAAACTAATTGTTATTGTACCTACATCTTCTTTCAGCATTGTCCATAAATTTACTGGACAAACACACGAAGTCCCATCGTAATTAATGCCCATCATGATGAATAGATTGTTTACTGAAAGGAAAGGTAATTTTTCAAGTGTTTTTATGCTAATTTATCCTATGTGGATAGAGTCATGCGATGAATTGTCAATCCTCTTTTGCAGTTGCTGCGTGCCTCTTAATTCCTCAAGCTATTGGAATACAGCGTTATGTTTCAATACATATCAAAGAATTATAAGAAGGAGCTTTAGAGTAAATTATGTGCTGCATTATAGTTTTTGTTACTATTATTTGGGGTGAAATCGCTTAAGTTTAAGAAGTTCAAATACAATGGAAATCATTTTTTCTCTTTCTGTTTCGCCTTTTTACAGAAACATCATATGCAGGTATAAACAAAAATATAGCCTTCACAATAGTGTATACGTAGTGCACAATTCACTACTGATATCCTAGCATGTAACTTTTGGAAGGGAACGCATAAAACATATTTAATAAGAGTTGTCTGCAATCATAAAGCAATTCAAATTTCTCGGAAAATAGTCAATTTTGGTAACATCCTTACCTCAGCACCCATCTCTGGCATTGAATTCATACTAACATCAGGAATACCACGAACAGTCGAAGGTTGGAAATTATCCCGATAAGCCCTCCAACTAGCAGCAAGATCAAATGGGGAAACTCGATCGGCTTTAATAAACACCTTATACTCAAGAACTTCATCCCCACTCAACCTAAAGAAAGCCGACCTTGCATCCCCTTGTAAAGTCCCCCCAGAAAGAAGCCTATTCGGACCCTCCTCAACAATACACGGCACATTACCATACTTAGGCTTCAAAAGGAACTTGAAGTCCAATGTTTCTAAAATGCAAACAACAAAATTAAGTTATGTTTTACATATATATTTAAAGAACCTAGTAGATAGAGTAAAGGAAAATAGAATTTAATTGAATTACCGTGATTAGGAGGGACGACGAAACTCAATTCCCACATTGAAGCTGATTCGCGTTCCATTGATAACTAAACAACTTGATGGAATTACACAATTAGAGATAGAATAGAAACAAAAATGATCATATAAAATTGAAATGATTGAATGAAAGGTTGATTACAGCTTTGGAAGGGTCCCAAGAGCCGACGAGAGGGACGGAGCCGTAAACGTGAGGGGCGAGTTCGCCTTTGAGCTTGTAATTGTTCTCCATTTTGAGAGAGATGTAGAGCTGTCCACCTGCTTGGTCTTCTCTCTCCTCGCTGCCATGGGAGCTACTGTCCGGATTCTTTGACGCACCAGTTCCCATTCTCTCTCTCTCTCTCTCTCTCTCTCTCTCTCTCTCTCTAAAGAACTTAGTAGTTATCTCCCATGCTCCTTGTGGCCCGAGTTTCTTTCAATATACTGTGCACTATGATTCTCAGCTGCTATATATGTGGTTGTGTGTGTTGGTGTGGATAGGTAGAGAGACAGAGAGAGATTAAGAGATGGAAATTGAAAGAGGTGGAGGAGGAAGAGGCGAATGTCCGGGCTGGGCCGGGCTTTGGCCTGGTGTGTTTGGATAAGAATGGGGAAAAAGATTATCTGGCCCTGCTTTGGTGACGTCGTTGATTGGTGGGGTGGGCCCAGAGTACCAGACGGCATCGCATTCGCACGGGTGCTGATGTTTATATGGCGTGGGACGTAGCCGTTACACGCTGACACAAACATGTTATTTTCACTTAATTTAATTTAATAATAAATAATTTAATGTATTTATAAATGAAAACTCTACTTATAAAATAAATTTTTCACTTCAATTTATGATACATAATTTATTTTTGAGTGAAATTGAGTTCAAACAAATCCTCAATTCTCAATTATGTTCCATTACTCTTTCCACAACACCTGTGATGTTAATCATAGAAGTACTCCAAGTGATAACAAGGACGATTCTTGAATATAAATATTCTTAATTTAAATTTTGACAATTCTTTAAGATCAAGTTATAAGAGATTTATACCTTAGATTCAACATGAATGGTATATCTTTGATTAGACTGGAAAAGAGATTAATCGAAATGCATACAAATTAACTCGCACAACTCTAACCGTTAAACTAAAAAAAACACTTGTCGTCCCTTTGCCAAAATATTTGGTAGATTCTCATATCATATGCCCTGTACTTTAAAAATTAGTATTCTCTTGGTCCAAAAATTTTCTCAAAAACTTTTTTCTCCGAAAAAAATGTTGTGGATAAGAGGAGAAAAAACAATGGGCAAATTCTCATGACATCCATTGTGATTGGATACGTTTCCCTAATTGTGATATGGGTGATGGGTGGTGACACAAACATTGAAGTTAGTTGTATGTTGTGGTCCATTAAATCACAGTGAGTTAAGAGTTTTATTTTCAAATATGGAATAAGTGAATTGTAAAATAATTTAACAAGAGGACAATAAAGTCATATTTATCCTAAAGCAAAAGCAACATCGAGACTTAAATAAGTAAAAAAAAAAAAAAAATTCTTAATATTTGATAAACAAGAGAAATTCAATTCACCAATACGTTTGGGTTGCGGATTTTTAAAAGTATCATTGAATTTCATAGTGATAAGACTATTAAACTATTTTTTAACTTTATATTTTAATTTTGTTTTTTGTTAAATATCTTAAACCGTGGTTGGCCGAGCCACTATAGGTCATTGGGGCATATGCCTACTCTCAATTTCATTTTATTTTTTATCATAGAATTACCTATATAAATATACTTTAAGTATTTTTTAAATATTTTTTATTATGTCCACTGTACGATTTTGTTGTCACATTAATCTGTGCACGTCTATACCCAAATGACTATTGAATTTTTAGAAATGTTACAAACAGTCTATATAAGTTTTAAATATATTAAAATTATTTTATAATTTTCAACAAATTATTGAGGTATTTGGTTGTTGCACAAAAAATATTGTCATTGTGTAAGAAAAATACAATGTCATTTTATACATATATATATATATACAAGAATCAGGGTTACAACTTAAAAATTTTAAAAATCATTTGGAGTCAGAGAAAACACTATTAATATGTTTGCTTGGTGAGGACCAAAGCCAACGACTATGAATTATTATGCATTTTTTTTGATAAACAACGATATTTTTATATTACAAGGGAGGGGAAAAGAAAGGAAAAGGGGACCGAACCATTATCTGTCACTTTGTTATAGAGGGTTTCAACCATTCGGGTAGGACTTTGGTCTTATGCAATAGTTTTATAGTATGAAAAACTCCTCAAGATCAAGTATAAAATGAATTTAATTAGTTTTATATCTTTTTAATTAGCCATTTTTTTTATTGTTTTCAATTGTATCCACTATGCTTACTAGTTTTAGCCAATTGGGTATAATAATTTTCAAAAAATTGATGGAATATTATATCTTTTATAATAGGACTTGATGATGCATAAATTGATTTTATGCACCATCTGTCAAGTACTTAATGCAGTAAAGAAATAAGGAGAGAGTCAACACAAACAAAACACAATTTCAATAATTCGGTCAAAGTAACATACTCTACTGTAAAGGGCTAGGATGACATAGGTGTTTTATTGTTTCAAGGAGTATTAGATACTCGAGTGTGAGTAATAGGCAAGAGATGTCCCCTATGTGTAGGCGAAACTTACAATTTATAAGTGTCTTAAAATAAAGTGAGACGTCTTATCAATAACTAAAAAACTGATTTGGTGGAGTTGGTATTATCCTTGCAACAAATGAGTCAATTGCAGAGCTCTCTTCAAGATTAGGACTCAGGATGAAGTGACTAACTTCCTCACTTCAAGATGGCATAAATGAGGCTCTTAGGATGGCGTTGCTGACTCATTAATGGTGCGACTCTCAGGGTTTTGGTGAATCTAATCAGACTTGGATGTCTTCTGGGCTGAATCTACCAGGTCTTGTTATCTTCCAAGAAAATTAGATTATTAAAAAATAGAGCTACTTATATTTTTTTCCATTTTGTTTTTGTTGTTTGTTTGAGTTTGTGACTAACGGAAATGGGAGGGTGGTCAGCTAATACTTCATCAGATGATTGTATATCAATGTATTACCTTATTTTTTATTGACTGTAAAAAAATATTAAAGCTTGTAAAATGTGCAATGTCCACCCAAAAATAATTTTTTGACTCTGCCTCGCTGGTGGTTGATAAATTCCAACTTGCAAAGGATGAAATTTATATTGAGAATAAAGAACATATATATCTCCACAAGTCCAGCCAATCTGGTTTAACCCGGGCCCGCCACTGCAAACCCACTCGCAGGCTTCACTAGGGGTTCGTTATAACCCGAAACGACAGACCCGGTGCGTTCTCGTCTCTTCCTCCCCACAGTCGTTCTGATCAAGGGCAGGCCGTGAATACGAATTGAAAGCTTCATCACTCTCCGTCACGATGAGAGCTAAGGTATGGATATAAGCTCTTCAACAATTACACTGCACAATCTTTATTATTCTTTGATAAATTCGTTTTGATTGTTGTTGGATTTTGCAGTGGAAGAAGAAGCGAATGAGAAGGTTGAAGAGGAAGCGCCGAAAGATGAGGCAGAGATCGAAGTAATCAAGCTTTGCCTCTCTCCAGGGTCGTCACTCGTCAGTCGGTGTCGCCTACACACTCTCTCTCTATCTATGTTAGTTTTTTGTTTTATAGTTTGTTGCCATGTGATGTGAAACCATTTAACACTTCGTAATGGTATTGTTCTGATGTATTGGATACATTTGGGTTCATCGGATTTTGTTTAAATCCAGATATCCATTTTGGAGGTTATTGGTTAATTTATGATGCTAGTGCAATCGGTGGTTGTTAAGTATTTTTCGGGTATTATTTGTTGGCTTCAATTGGATGGATTTATTTGGAATGGAGTGCATGAACCTCGGCAAACAAGATGCTTGTGTTGGGTTTTTTTAGATTGATATGCAGCCAAATTTGTCGATAATTTGAAGAGGGGGCTGTTTTATAGTAGATGCTTATTTCTATTAAGTTTTGGGAAGGGAATACAATATAGTTTGGTGGGTCTGGCCACTTAGCGGCTTGCCCTCTTGGCTTACTTGCTCTTTGTTTCTTGCCCGTATTGCCTCCCTCTTACTTGGCATTGCTTTGGCGATTCTTGCTTCTCTTTCAGGCTTACATTTACCAAGTGGTAGAGAGTTGAGACTCTGATTTATACTTGAATTTGGATGTATCTACGGTCAACATTCACTCTTGATAGAGCTCCTGTCCGCCACTTACAAGCATTTTAGTTAGGACTAATCTAGTTGCCCAGTAAATTTAAGAAAATTTCAAGTTATTTTCCAAAGGTACCACCCGTGATGAATATATATGTGCAGATCGGTTGTTCTGTTTATGCGCAGGGGGGTAGTTTATCAGTGGGACATGATGTGCTGTGTTTGTATGAATTTGAAACTGCCCAATGTTTGAGCCATTTCCGTTACATCTCTTGTCCTTTTTAACCTCTTAGAAACTGATGGACTTGCTGTGGTCATTTCATCCTCTAATTATCACATTTATTAAGTTGAAATTTTGATTGCCATTTAGACATAGAATGGGGCACATATGGGACAATGGCTTTCAAATATATCAGTGAAGGCAATCTATTGCATTCCTACAAGCCTTTCAGTTTCTAGCTGACATTTAACTAACCCGTCTCCAGCTGCTCATTATAACTACACGCATGTGTGTATGAATTAGCATATGGTAATTCCCAGGCCAATGTAGTTGGGTCAATAGAAATGGGAGAGGCAAGGTTATTAGCCATTTATCACGGCCTTAAGCTTCTTAAATATGTTTCTCACTTTTTAGGAATAGTGCTTGGAAATCAAGTTTCTCAACAGAGGAAACCTATCTAGAGTATTCAGTAGATATGTGTATAGGTAGAATCCTTTCTGATATGTTATACCCTTGATTCTAGAATCCTGCAGTAAGTCATTACCTCTCAACATTTTGTCTACAATTTCTACGGTGTATAGGCAACATGCTATTGTTTGTTCCAACTTGTTCCAATCTTTCGTAATTCTTCAAATGTGTGCATGGTATCTGCATTAAAACCACCTGCAAACTGGAAGGTTTTCTGTTTAGTAAAGAGGTTGAGATGAGGAGAGACATTATTGTACAGAGTTCAATTTTTACCTGATGTACTCGATGAGCAAATCGAACTCCTTGAAACAAGAGGTCCTCTTCCCGTGAGGTTTCACTGCACTGCAGTTCTCTAGTTATTCTTTTCATGTACTCCTTAGCCAATGCCAGTGAACTCAATTTCAGCTGCAAACAGTGAGAAGCGATTTGTTTAATCAATGTGAGGAAGTAAGCTTCTCATGAATTTACAAATCAGAGGTAATATATCAACGTTTAGGATTCATGGGATGACCAATTGTCTGCTATTCGGCTATACATATTATACTGTTGACTGAACTCGGTCTATTGAGTTAAAGAGTGTTGTTCTGATCAACATTGATCATTAGATGAGAAAGATGGAAAACCATGATTGTTTTGGTGATTGCTTTTGAATGATTGATAATATTTTGTTAAATGGAGAATACATCTAGAATGGAAAACCAAATTAATACAATAGAATTATCAGTACATATAAACCAATATGTTACTTTATGTATTTATGTATTGGGAGGGAGTTGTTAGACTTCAATGTTTTTAGTAAAAGCTTTGAACTCTAAAGTCACCTACCTGACCAATCACTCCAGTGTCCAGCATCCATTCCCAAGGGATATGGAACTCCCTATATCGCTTGCTTGTTCCTTCTCTCACCCTTTCAAGATTGGTAACACTTCGCTCCAATCTGCATACAGGGGACTTGAGCATGTTATGAATGTATTCAATCAAGTGATATTAGCTGATACTACCCTAGTGTATACATGCTTGCCTGTCTTGCAGCGTTTGCAGCCTTCTTAGAGACTGGTTCAATTGCTGTTTTGGGTTGTCCTTGAATGATGAAACTTCAGATTCAAGGTTCTTCAGGTCTTGGTAACAACATGCGGCTTCCCGCAATGCATCTGCTTTTTTTTCTGGCCAATGCAGAAAATGCTTCAGTACGGCCCTTTCGTCAACAAGGCAAGATAGTTCTCCATCCAACCATTTCACAAATGCCTCCACTTCAGAAATCTCAGTAAATGCTGCTGTCGCCACCTCCCTGATCAAGGAATTAATAAATTCTCCATGTGTTTCTACATCAGATTTTATCTGTCCATAAAGACATGGTGTCACCTGGGTATGCTTTGAGATGAGTAAATATGTAGCAGTAGACAGCTATTATACTTACAGACAGAAGATAAGTTGAGCGGTTCTCGATCTCTCCAATCATGTTCTTCGGATCTGTGACTGGCAGAATCCCAACTGGGCTATTCCTGTTCTCCCGTTGGGCATCTCTCTTCATAAGGGAACGGTAAAACTCAATGACCTGAGGCGCACGACGCACTGCTTTGGATCCAACCGGCAATTTGGATGGTAGGGGTGGCGGCGGGGGTGGCGGCGCTGGTGGTGATTGTCCTTTAATTCCACTTACTTCCTTGACTGGAGTGGGATTTGTTCTTGGCAATGGTGTTGGAGCTCTTGCCGGTCTTTCCTTTTTGGCTGTAGATTCCTTGAGATCTTCCCTCTGGTACAACTTTTCCATTGCTGGACTTTGTTCTGGCATTTCAACCAGAACTGATGGCTTCTGCTGATATTTGTCTGGGATATTGGCATCCATGGGGTTCTGTAACTTCTTCCACAGGATTGATTTCCTTTCGTTATCATGTGCTTTGAGTGTATTGACCTGTGCTCTTAGACGGGCAACTTCATATTTCAGTTCCTGATTTTCCTTCTCAATTGAATTGATCCTTACAAGAGAAGCTTCAAATTCTCTCTTGAGGAAGGCCATCCTCGACTCATCATCATCTGTAGGCATTTTCTTCTCCTGTTTTATGTTCTATAAATGGACGACAAAGGGAGAGGGGAGTTAAGTTGGATTGCTTTGAGCAATTCTCTTTTATGCATGGCATTACTTCTGAAGTAAGGTATTTTCACCTAAGCTTGAAAGGTTTATCCTTTATAGAATGCCCCTAGATGTGGCATAATGGCAGCAAGTTGAATATAGAGTACTTTTTTCTGGGTGTGTGTTTCGGACATTTCTACTGTGTTGTTGGTTTTCATGATTCCCTTTTTACCCTTATTCTAATTGTTTGTATAAGTGAGAGATTTCTTGAATTTGCTGGCATTTAAGTTGTCTGGGTAGTAGCTGTCCCAAGGTAGTCATGGTAGGTGCCATTTAATTCTCTAGTCAATTTTTTCTCGAAGACTCCTAAATTTATAATCACTTGATCATTTTTATTATCATTTGTAGTTTCTGTACCTTGTAGTTCTTGAAATTCTGATCAAATCCTATCTTCTTGCTGCAGTCTATTCTTCCTGGAATCATCATCCTTGCTTATAATATTCCTTCCATATTTTTATTCTCTCATTATGTAGAATGCCCCTACTATAGATGGAATCTGATTGATTGCAATATTCTAACTGTCTATGTGAAACTTCTCTGTAGAATGACCCAGTTGTCCACGTGCTAGTCAGAGATTGGGACGGTGGAATTACTAGGGCCAATCTGTTTTTATTTCAGGTTGCCATGTGGTTGAATTTTGTGAATAAGCTTAAGGGAATCAGATTTTTATTTAAAAAAAAAAAGATTTTTATTGCTTTGAAATGTGATAGTTATTCTTTGCTTGTGAAGCAATGTGACAAGAAGAAAAGGGAGAGGAAATCACAGAAAAAAGAAAACCTTGATTGTTACAGCCTACCAAAATGAAATCATTCATGTTTTCGCTTTTCTTTTGCCCTTTTTGTTGTATATGAAAAAATAATAGATCCAGTGGCGGATTAACAGTGGGGCAGTGGGGGCACCTGCCCCCAGAATTTTAGAAAATTTTGGGATCTAGGTAATATTTTAAAATTTTTGAATTTTTTTACAAATTGCCCCCACTGAAAAATTATAGGTATAGTTCTATATATTAAGAGAATATGTGGGTGTGTTTCATAAATATAACATTAGATTAGGAGAACACTTCTTGCCTCCTGGTCGTGATTTTTCATTCATTTCTTCAAACTTCCTTTCTTTCTTTAGCCCCTCATGTCGTTTTTGTTGTGAATCGGAAGTTCCTCTCTTCAATCAAGTTTTGCTCTCTTTAGTCTATCTTTGTTCTTTTTTTATGTTTTCCTTATCTTCAGTCGTCCCTCTTTTTATTATTGATTCGATCGTTATTTAACTAGTCGGTTGCGAAAATTGTTGAGAGCTTAGAAAATTCTATGAGAGCTAACGCAAGAGGTAAGTCTTTCAATTTGTTATTTTTTTTGTATTTTTTGGCATGGCGGCAAGGGCTTTTACCCATTTGGTTTTTTTTTACCCATTTCATTTTTTATCTAACAGTGGATGATAGAACTGTAATTATTTATATTTGAATTATATAATGAAGATTCAACCAGTTGATTTTTGATCTCTTCAAAATATTAGTTGTAGTGTTGATTTTTTTGGATATTAGACAGTGGTTAGGGTATAAAGGAGTTTGGTTTTGCAGAATGAACTTATCGATGATTTTGGTGTGTAGCAGTCATCTATTTGTGAATTATAGACATGGTTGAGGTTTATATTATTACGATTTAGAAGCAATCAGTCCCCTCTTTGTTATATGTAGATGTTGGAATTAAAACTGGGGGTTTGAATTTTTTATATTTAATTGGATTGCTCTATATATAATTTGGTTGTTTAAGCATTATATTTTGGGTTCAGTTATTTTGATTAATTGGGCTTGAAGAATTTGATTATTATAGCTTTGATTGTTCCTATATTTAAGTTTGACTTAATAGGGTTGTAATATAATTAATTTTTCTAAATTACTGTTGTTAAAATTTCTCCTTTTATTTTGTTACTTATGATTTTCTTGTAATTTTTTTGTTAAAAACACAATGATGGGTATTGAGTTAGGGTCTAACTATTGAATTTATTTTTGAATTAACTAGGATAATTTTTTTTTAAAAAATATTTAAAGTTATTAAGAAATTTATGTTGCCCCCATTAAAGAAATGGTTTGACTCTGCCCCTAGATCCTATCAGTATTCCTTCCAAAGGATCCATCTCAATCAGCCTGATCATGACTCAAAAACCTTAAAGACAGACATGTGGAGCATCAAGTGTAGATTAATTTTTTGTGGCTTTGCTACAGAATACTAGAGATGATGAAGAATCATTTAGAAGGGTGGAATTTAAACTGTGATAAGTGTTTTTCCATTTAAGTGGTATGCTCGAGTCTAGATAATAGCTTCTCTAAAAGTTTGACTATAAGTTATAATTTATTTTAACTGAATCCTCTTATTGTTAAATTTTTTGTGCAAAAGTAAGATATTTTATTATGATATCGATCGAATAATAGAAATTAGTTTAGATTATGAAACTTTTTTTTTGTGTAGGTGGTAGTTGAGCTGGGGATGTATTACCATATGCTGAAGATTACAGGAAAAATGTCACTCAATTAGGTCGGTGAATTCCACATGCACATCAAATTTAGAGGACAAAGTTCTGAAAGATTGATTCTCCTGTAAAGGCAGAAACCTAAAGAGTGGGCAGTCACTTGGGGTTCAGCAATCAAGAACATCTTTGAAATCTTTAAAGGTCATGTTCTCTCACCCTATTATTCAGATGAAAAGTAAAGTGCTTTAAATAGCTGCAGTAGCTGGCACAGTGATGGCACAAGCCTACTTTGAGGTCCCTAATTTCAGCTTTTGCTTAAAGGGTCCATGCCAATCTTTTAGTCCTTAAATTCAATTACCTATTGGGAAGGGAAAGTTAGTGGCTGATGGCCATGCAACTTGATGATTATATCATGATTTTAAATTTTGGTAATTTTTTGGAGATTAGATTATAAAAAATTTATTTCTCGTAAATATTCTAGTTTCGACGTGGATAGTTTGCCTTTGACCCTCATGAATATCCTAGTTTCGATGTGGATGATATGTCTTTGACTGAATCAAGAAAGAGATTTTTTTTTTGAGAAGAATCTAGAAAGAGATTAATCAAGGTGCGCGTAAGTTAATGCAGACATTTTTAACTATTGAACTTAAAAAAAGAAGAAGAAGAAGGTTATGGGTATGTAGTGGGCATAATAGAGGGGCAATATAAGGAATACTCGGTTGGCTGTAGTCCATCATAGGAGTGCAAGACGGACAAAGTTGAGCAAATTAATGGTAGGCATTTAATTCTTTTGGTCATATGCCCTGAGACTGGGGGAAGCTACGCTACTACTTCTCAATTTAGTCAAAGACGTGGACAGATTGTTGAACTTTGGAACTAGTTACAACTTTTTCTAACCCAAAACATGTGCCGCTGATTTGGCATTTGCCACATGAGAATTTGATTAAAATTTAACTGAGTCAAATTTTTATTTAATTTCTCTTATGTTAGCACTATTTTCTAAGGGTTTATGAATATAATCGTTCTTAATTGAGCAATGTTACTCTGACCTAAAAAATTTGACCTTATTTGTTGACGTGGTTTCATTAAAAATATTGAATGAAGAGTAAATTCTAATGTTTAATTGAGTTCACAGTTATTCTAAATGTCATAGTGAATCAAGGCAACAAATAAAATCAGATTTTTAAATTCAAATAACATTATTCTTCTTAATTTTATATCTTATGATATATTTTCATTTCCGTCACATTTAAATTTTACAGGTCGGGACCAGTTCACCCGAGTAAATATTTAATACAAAGGTGATACTATATCAGCATTGTTGTTACATGGTATTATCAACCAATAATAAAACAACAGATGAGGAAGGTGGCCTCTACTTAGGTTGTTATTGACTTACATAAAAAAAGAGTGAATAATTATTGGTTTGTGTGAGGTTTATTTTTTATTTATTTATTTGCATATTATTAGTTGATGGTATCATGTGATAATAGTAACGTGGTATCATCGTTGCAATGAATATTTTGTCTAGTGCATCCACCCTTGGCCCCTCCGTTTCTATCATTCAATTCATGCGCTTTTTCTTGCAATCTCCAAATCTTAATAGGGTTTCAATTTAAAATGGACATTGAAGCTCAATTGCAATCATTTAGCAGTTCAAATTGAACCTAACCAAAATCACCAAAATTGTTCATAAAATCCACAAACCAAAGAACTCTAAAAAAGCCCAACACTCATCAATTAATCAGATACACCCCCATCCCCCTTCAAAATTCTGGACGTAGATAAGAAGTTTACTGAGGATTTGGTGGACGGCTATTGGCAGAAGAGACTCTGGATCCCCATTCAAGCAGCTCTTTGCTGGTATCATCCTTGTGAACAATCACTTCAATGAAACACAAACAATCTTTTTTCTCCACCGTTGCTGTTGCAATTGCTTCAGTAAGTTCTTCTTCAGTACTCACCTGCAAAAAGAGAAGTCACAACAGAGTAGATCTCGAAGCTTAAAATCAATGAAACTAAGCCTAGTTTTTAAGTGGTTTGTCAATTGAAAATTTGCTAACCTTCATTGTCCAGCACTTCCCTTCGCCATTGTGGATAGCATCCACCATCCCGGTGTAGTTCCAATTCTTAATCACATTGTATGGCCCGTCGTGGATTTCAACCTCAATGGTGTATCCGCCATTGTTGATCAGGAAAATGATGGTCTTTTGCCCATTCCGAATCATCGTAGACACATCTTGTGCAGTCACCTGCCCGCCAAAATGTTATCAGGTTTAGAACCAATGACTAGGGTGGTCAATGGATTCATGTCATGTCGTGCCGTTTCAAATTTCTTACTCATAATTTGTTTCGTGTATGATTCGTGATTATTCAGATTCAATACGACCCATATGTTATGCAGGTTAATGGATCAACCCGTTTTTGTCCATAAACAGGCATGACAAGAATTACCGATCCTGAGAAATTGAATTTCAATCTCATCATAGTGTCCGCGTAGTGTCATTACCTTCATAATTCACAAGTTCTTTAATTCAAAGATAAACTCGATAAGACTCGAAATCTTTTACATAGAATGTGGGTATCTAGACTCATAGTGATAAGAGCCTCGTGCTGTCGTGCACTAGACTGCTCTAAGTTCAAACTGACATAGGATATTGCATTACCTGGAAACTCCCATCCCCAATGCAAGCAATCACTCGTTTATCTGGTTTTGACTGAGCATAGCCCAGTGTAGCACCAACAGACCACCCAATGGAACCATACTGCATTTGAAATTCATACCTGCAACACCAACTTTTGCTCTATGATTGTAAATAGAATTGATTCAAGAGAGCTCAAAGGATAATGCTACCTACCCACATCCCTCAGGCAATTTTAGCTTTTGGCAGTTAAACCAGGAGTCCCCAGTCTCAGCAATCACAGCAGTTTCATTTGAAAGCATCCTCTGTATATGCTGGAACAGAACATTAACCCTCAAAGGCTCACTGGGCTCGCATTTGAGAGGCAACCCTTCAGGAACATAGATTCGACGATAGTTTTCATAAGCAGTCGTGTTTCGTTTCAGCTTCTTTGCTAATTCGCTTAGAAAATCCTTCATCAATACACACCCGAAAGCAGGGCCATTGGCGATCACGACTCTATCCTGTTGAACGATGATCGCCTTCTCCTTCTTGAGCAAGAGGGAGTACCCAACCGAGCTGTAGTCGTTGAAAATTGGGCCAGCAAAAATGTAGGCATCGGCTGATTCAACAATCTCAGCACAGAAGGCAGTGCCCACAGCCCCCCAGTAAGTCCCAATGAAGTTGGGGTGGTGCTCAGGGACTAGTCCTTTGGCTGATGGCATCGCTGCAAGGGCATAGCCACAAGCATCAGCTAGTTCCACAAATGCATTGCAGGCCTTTGCAACGCGGAGTTTAGGACCGCCCACCATCACTGGCTTCACCGCCTTGTTCAAGAAGGCGGCTGTTGCCTCCACGGCTGCTTGTAGTCCAATCTTATTGCTTAGTCTGTGTCCATAAATCCAAACAACACCCAAAAACAGCATATCATAACAAGGATGAAAAGAAACCCGAAAGATGCCTCACATGAACTAAGCAAGTACTGATTCAAAATTAACAAGTAGTAAAGGGATTATACCGGGGTGAGAGAGCGAATGGGATGGGTTCTCTGATGAAGGTGGCATGAGGAATGGCAGGTAAGTTGCAGCTAATGCTGATATACACAGGCTTGCTTTCTTTGAGGGCGGTTGATATGGCAGTGTCGATTTGTTCATGTGCATCTTCCAAGTTGTTAACAACAGCCTAAAACAGAACAATACGAAGCATAGTCATCTAGTATATATATGCATACTTGCCAAAAAATTCAATACATGTTTTGAAAAGAAACAATCAAATACAATCAAACATCGATAAGAAAAGCTCAATCCAATGACATGTTCACTTCCAGTCCAGGATTGATAATTTTGCAAATAACCATAATAATAGTGATTCATGATCGCAAGGTTGCTGAGAACCCATTAAAGTTACGAAAATTAACTAAGAAAATTTAACCAAACAGCAGGGTTCAAGATTGCCAGAGTTGTTAGAAACATGGGTAAAATACACTTTTAGTTTATAAAGCATGTGTTTAGTATCTATTTGGTCCTCAATTCTTCAATTATATCTATTTGGTCCTAAAGGTTTTTAATTTGTATCTAAAGTGGTCAAATCTGAAACATCTGTAAAAAAATTGTTAACGTCTCTAATGACACACCAATCATATGGGACCAAATAAAATACAAATTAAGAACTTTAGGGATCAAATAGGCACAATTGGACGATTGGAGACCAAATAGATACTAGAGGCATACTTTGTGAACTAAAAGTGTATTTTACCCTTGAAAGATTTTGAAGACTCTGTTTCGTGCAAAACTGAAGAACCCAAGAACGAAGTTCAACTGGAAGACCTAAAAATAATAGAAATCAATTCAAAATCAAAAGAAAAGTTCTTTGCATAGCATGATCTTAAACTCTTCTACAATATCACAAACATCTATTCAATTCAAACATAGTGATACATCCAATGACATGAGTGGAGGAAAAATGATCTCAAATCTTCCAAAAAAGAGTATTTGAATTGGAAAAAAACTTCAGTTCTTTACCTGATGGCACGTAACAGTCTGAAAACACCTCAATTCTTGGCTAAAATCTGGCAATCCAGTAGTGTGGTGCAAAATCCTATTAGTCCCATAATCATTGGTATTAGGCCCTCCCACCACGCATATAACCGGAAGATTTTCACTATAAGCACCAGCAATAGCATTGAGCACACTGAGTCCACCAACCGTAAATGTGACAACACATGCCCCGACGCCGCGAGCCCGGGCATACCCATCGGCTGCATAGCCTGCATTGAGTTCATTGCAGCAGCCAATGTTGTTAAGCCCGGGCTCAGCAATAAGGTGATCAAGTAGAGTGAGGTTGAAGTCACCAGGAACGGAGAAGACGTCGTTGACGCCAATCTCAACCAGTCGGTGAGCGAGGTGGCGGCCGAGGGTGGCGTCGGAGGAGGCTTTGATAGGCGGAGGGTGAGAGTCTTGTACGGTGGAGACATAGCCGTTGTGGGCTGGACAGCCTACGTTGTTGTTGTCTGGTTTGCATGATTCTACCAGGCCAATCATGGTGTCCATGTATGATCGAGAAAAGCAAGAAATGAGAAAGAATTTGAAGTAACTGGTGGTTGGGAGAGAAGATTGAGGAAGAAATGGTATTGTGGTGGCAGTATATGTAGGAGGAGAGAGGGGGTGAGTAATGAAAGGGAGCGGAGTGAGATTCGCAAACTTAGTAGGCCAAAGCAGTTTGAGGTGGTTTTTTTTGCTCGAGAGAAATGGGATTTAGTCATATTTATGGTAATTTCTTGGGGAGGACGTCTTTATTTATTGTCATTATTCTTGAAAAATAATTAACTGAAAGTGAATATCAGTTCTAAAAATAATGCTTAAAGCTCCTCTTTATGAGAAAATATTGTGGGAAAAGGTTTTTTTTTTGGATTGAAGAATTATTCTAATTACATATTTTTAAAACTCGTAATTATAACACAAACTCCAAATGCAATTCCCCCCCCCCCCCCCCGCAATAAGTGATTTAAGCTTTATTTGTTGCAGTAGAAAGAAAAAGGGAAAAGAAAATGTTACGACAGAAATATTGACAGTAAGAAATATAATACAGAATAAAGGTGTTAATTAACAACTAAATTTGTGTCTTTCTCGTAAATCAACGGAATCCAGAGGTACAAGCAGTGATTGTTAATGCATTGTATATGGGATAGATGATGAATAAGAGGAAAGAGACGAGGGAGAGTGAAGGCGGAGGAAGTAATTCGAGAGCTTTCGGTCTCATTCATTTCGTTTAAGGCTAATTTATAATGCCCTACTGAAATTGGCAAGTTACGGGTACTTTGAACTCTCTTGTCTTCGAATTTCGTAGAGGGGACAAAACTTGAACAATTCTTAGATCACGAAATCATCTCATTCCGAAATTTATCTATTTAGTTATTAGGCATGGATGAAAAGCACTAGATCCAGATTCTCTCCCTCATTCCCTTAACAACGTAAGATAATGTTATTACCAGCAATAACTACGCCCAATCCATCTCCAATCCCTTTTGTTGTACAGTAAATCTCCAGTTGCTTTTGTCGTATGACAAAAATTAGGGCAGCCTTAGCCCTCCCTTGCACTCGCGTTTTTTGACTCTCTGTTACAACTAAAGCTTCAACCCAAGGGGCGTACCTCATTGTGCTTGTTGATCATCAAAAAGTCAACTAAACAGTCAGAATAAAGCAGCTAATATTCAGGCATTTCATAGTGCACACTCCAAAAATGTTGATGAGGTGACCGATCTATACCCACTTCTCATTCTATTTGGGCCGAAATTCTTCACCCTTCAAATTTCAAGCTAAATTCAAGGATCATCTGGACAAATCTTTGTAGACCGACCTTCAAGAAAAGATGGGTTGCAAAAGAAGAGCTTTGCTATCATGGGCAGAGCGCATGTTGGCATGTAAATAAGTCTTACTAACTTCAGCGTTAGCATCAATTTTGCTCGTATCAAAGAGAACCACCCAAGTAAAGCATAAATCAAAGAACTATATCCCAACAAAAACCTTGTTCGAGACCATACACTTTTGGTGCACAGCACCCTCAGAAGCATAACTAAACAAGCAACTTACACCAAGTTGATAATCGTATTGGGAAAACCCCTGGGGACAGCACAATACCAGAATTAGAATGACATACACCCTTGAAATGAAAAGAACGACCCAACCCGACCCAACCAAACCAACTGTTGACAGACTTCCAATGACTGGACCAACAAATCTATACCATTTCCACATTCAACTCAACTCAATTGCACTCTAGCAAAGATTAAATATGCAGAAATGGCTGGCAAAAGAGGTGAGGTAATTAGCCTCGTCAAACTGAAAGGCGAAAAAGGTGTGCATCCTCCCTTAAGTTGAAGAAGCAGACTCATCCTTCTTTTCGGCATCTGATTTTCTAGATTCCTTGGCTGCAACAGGTGCCTCTTCCTTGGGTTTCTTTTCAGTTTGTTTATTTCCAACACTCAGGTTCTCAAGCAGCTCAGCAGCAGTCGATGCATCCTTATTTTCTTCTTTCTTACTTTGGGACTCAGCAACCTCTTGAACCATTTCCATGAAGTTTTTGCAATCTGGAAAAACAGAGGGGCACATAAGTGCACGACAAATTAAAAATGACACAAGGAATATGCCCTGTCATCATGAACACAATCTCAAGGTACCATGTCAATATGCAGCACAGAAGGGAGGGACTGGGTGCATTGCCAGAGGAGAGCGGCATCACAGAAAAAAGCTAAATTATGTATCTAAGAAGCACGGACACGGACACGTTGGGGATACGCTATAAAAAATTATATTTTATATATAACATTATATAATTTATCGTAAATATAATGATAATGATTTGCAATTCATAAAAAATTCAGTATTTTATGATAAGCAAATCTTATGTGTGTAGTCATCTGTGCGAATTTTTAGACTACCAACATCATATAATAGTAAATAATCATTAATTTTTTTGTAGACAATGTGTACTTAATATATATAATTTAAATAATTTCTCTCATTTTCTCAATTCTCCATTTTTTTTAATTTTTATGCATATTTTTGTTTTTAGTATTATATTTGGAGTACAATTTTAATATGTCTAGTATTAGTAATTAGCCAGACCAAAAAAAAAATTAGTAGTAATTATATATTCTCAAAATTCTAAACTTTATTTACCACATTTCAACATATGTTTATTGTCTAGTAGTAGACACATTCTAAAGAAATGTTGGACACATCATCAAAAAGAGTTGGACACATCCGAAATTAATTTTTTTTTTTTTAATTATGGGCAAGGATAAAAGAGTATTAGACCCGTGTCAAATTATCTTAACACTAAATCTATTGAGACCAACCATAGATACAAAATCTATCAGTTACTCCAGTTTAACAAGCAATATATGGAAAGAGCTCCATGGAGAAAATTTTTGACATACAAACTTTAGTCACCATATTTCATACCAGATAATAATTAAAAAAGATGCATTGAATGTAGGGATGACAGTAGACCGGGAGCGAGAGCGGGGGCGGGGCGAAATAGTCTCCACCCCCATACCCGCTTCAAAAATATTCGTCCACACTCGTTGGTAGAGAAAATTTTAATTCTCATCCCCACCTTGCGGGTAAAATTTAATCCCCATCCCTGTCCTTGTCCCCGTCCCCACCACAGTCTTTGCCCATAAAAATTAATTTATATGATTTTAAGAAAAAAATTGAAAAAAAAACTATAAATTTTAGGAAATGGATCTGCAAGAAGAATGAAAATCCATTACATAACAAATGGATTAAACATAAAAACTCACAAAAATAATCTATATAACAAATGTGTGTTGTGTGTCGGTGTGTGAGTTGCAGATGAGTGCGTGAGAGAGATACTTCAAATCTAAGTCAATAGTGGGTTACTAGCTGAGAGAGTGTGTGTGTGTGGTGCTCGTGGGGTGAGTGTGTCTGTGAGTTGCAGATGAGTGGTGATTGGTTGACAGAGCAAGAGAGGAGATTGGGAGGGAGAGAGTAAAACATCAAAAAAAAAAAAAGTAAAATTTTTTTTTTTGGTAAAGAAAAAATAGGTGGGTTGGGTTGGTGATATCATATAGGAAAATGCTTTTTGTACCTAATTTATTGGTTTTATCTGGAAACATGATGGATCATAACCATTAAATTGATAGTGAGGTCCACTATCAATCTAATGTCAGAAAATGATAAGATCACCAAATAAAGTCACTAAATAAGGTCTATGTAGCACAACCCTATTATATATATATATAAGTGGGTCAGTTTGTATTTTTGTGATATTATATATATATATCTCTGATTTAGCGAGGCGGGGCGGGGGTTTCAATCTATCCCCGCACGGGTTTATACGAGTATCTTTGCATACGTCCACCATCTTTGAGCCCCACCAGTGGCTTCTTATAGATCCCACTAAATTTAACAGTGGACAACTAGATTGGATCAAAACTCCAAGTATTTGAAATCAAGAGTTTCCGAGCATTTCCCCACTCTAGGTATGGATGTAATCTTTTGCTAAAGTTGTATCAAAATCCAAAATTGTAGTCTTAAAGGGTCCTTTGTTATAGACACTTACCTTTAGGGAGAAGTCATCATTTATTGTAAGTTGAGAACGAGGGCGTTTGGGTAAAATTAAGGATGCCTAGTTGTCTCCTTTGGAGGGAACGAAAAGCCATTTTTGCCAGACTACACATGAGGCCATTGGTGTTCAGACAAGGAAAATCAATTACATAGGAAATGAATTGCATTTTCCACATTGCAAGAAGAGCAGAAAAAACACAAAAAAAGACTAGTTGATTTAGCATTTTATTTCATTAAGTTTATTTGATTGCATTATTGTGTTGTTGAAAGGTAACAAGGAATTAAGGCAATTCCTCCAAGTTCTATCCCCTTCATCAATTATCAATTAATAAATTGGGGTTTATACGCTGTGAGGACGACTTTTTTAGGTAAATAATGTAAGGATAACTTTAGTCAAGTATTTTGCTTCAAATTAGAGACTTATTGATTTCACTTTTTTGATTTCATTTAAAAAGCCATACTTTGTAAATGAGCTATTCATTTGTTGCAAAACTAATGAGTAAATGTCAAGTAGTTCAATAACAAACCCAACCCCCACCATCTAATTTGAATGGTTTGTAAAATGGGAGTTTTTACACAAGTTAAATGTGGGGAAGTAGCTAATCTCAACCTACTGCTGGGGACGTTAGGGTTTCCCAATGTCAACAATTTTGCCCCGTTACTATCAATGTAGAAAAATGTATTGTTTGCCAGAAGACATGTAACAACTCGTATAATGTTGAAGTAATCATGAACATCCACATTGACACGTCCAATGATGTTTAACTAATCAGTACCACACAAAATGAATAAGATTTATGGCAGATAGAATGCAACATACGTAAAATCACACATAGATATGATGGAAACTACATTTTAGATTAAATAAACTTGTGCAAATACCAAAATTAGGTACCTTAGAATAGTGAGTTTCAAAAAATGCAGACTTACAATACAAAAATATTGTACCACTTCACCACCAAAAATATATAGCATGTTAAAAAGCTTCACATCATCATATACAAGGTAACATAATCGGCATAATATTCTACTGCTTATAAACATGTTTTTATGGTTCTTAATATGATACTAAAAACCTTTGAGCATTCTTTGTGTATATAATTAAAATATGATATACCAAATCACGAGGTGTAGTCCTCATTGCTAGAGCTATACACCATTTAATTCACCCCCTTAAAAATTGCAGAACGGCAAAATGATTTATCATTAGTGAAAGATATATGTCCAAAACAAAATATGCAATCATTCTTGCATTTCAAAGAAAATTATTCCACTTGAACCATTTGAAGTTGGCATCACAAATTCCTTTGTAAACATCACACAATCTTGATCATGCAAGCAACTAGGTTTTCACATCTAAAATAATCACACAGATCAAGTACAAAAAATATTTACTGCAAATCCAGATGGCTCTTAATCTTCCAAAGGATATGTACATATCAGTGATATAGTTACAAAAACATCTACATAAATAGATATAGACCAGGAAATAAAATTTATTTTTTCATCTTGGGGGCATTTGATCCCACAAATAGGTAGGAAAGAGCAAGCCACTTGAGGGCCCATGGTGGTACAACTCTCACAATTGAACTCAAGCATTTTGACAGTATGCGTTCATGTTGTTTACTTTCGTCTTCTTTTGTTACACGCACAGTTTAGATACAAGAAAAAACGAAAGTGAAGTTCAACAGAGTACTGAGGGTATTCATAGAAAGCGATACTTACTCTCAATTGATCCGAATCTAATACAGAACAATTCATTCTTCAGTTCACCATCGGCAAAGTCAGCCGCATGCCATACACAAGATTTTTCATTCCCTGCGTGCTCCTGCACCGACATAGTAGGAAGAACTGCAGATGACAGTCACAAACACATCCCAAATATTAACATCACAGACCAAAACAAGTTCAAATCGATCATATAGAGCAAAACAATAATTGAAAAACAGACCGAGGTGGTTTGCACAGATCTTGAGAGTTTTGGATTGACGCATAACGAGACGAACTTTGCCAGTTTCCTTATGCTTCAAGAGCTTCACAGTACCAGCACCTCTCTCCTTCCATTGATTGCTGTCTTTGTCGAATCGATACAGCTTTGATTTCCTGTGAATCAGTAGCAAAATCAAAACAAACAAACAATAAACCCTAGAATTTGAACAGATCGAGAAGGAATTGATCTGAGATTGGAAGAGAGGGAGAGTACAGATCGAGGATCGCCTCTTCGTCTTCTTCACCGGTAGTAACAGCGACCTCTTCGAGCTTGACGATTGGAGCGACCTGTGCTCCGGTGTCTTCGTCTTCTGCTCCAGCGGTTTCTTCCTCCTCTCTGTGCTCAGGATCTTTGCTCGCCATTGTAGAGATAGAGAGAGAGAGAGAGAGAGAGATAGCTGAGAATGTGCGAGTCGGAGGTTTTTTATAGGAGGGGGATGGAAAAATAGGTAGAGCGCAGTAGTGAGAATTGAGACGGAGAAGGCGGCGTGAGGTTTACGCACGAAGCCATGGAAGGGTTTTTCAATACGATTCCAACTGTTTGGCTGGGATGATAGAGTTGTCCCATTTAGGGATAAGATTATTCGAACCACAGGCGATGATTATTTATGATTTTCTCCTACTACATCTTATTTCCCTTAATGTTTCCTCCTATTTTTGCAGTTCTCATGTAAATATATTTTTTTGTCTGGCACTATTATAAGAAAAAAATGACGAATTTTGAACACCCGACCTTAACATTGAACAAGAAGAATGATAATTATTAGATCAATCACTAACTTCACTATCCTCATATTTGATTACATGAACTTTAGGCTTTCAACAAAAGAAAAAAAAAAAAAAAATTAAGCCACAAGCAAATGACGTTTCCAAATAATAATTTAGTGTTGCTATGAAACAGATCAAGAATTAAATTTTACATGTTTTTCGTCCCATTTTCCTTTCTATTGTGTTTTCCTTCCAAACCAAACGAGTGAGAAACGCTATTCTTCTTTCCTATTTTTCACCATTTATTTTTCATCCACGAATAATGATATTAGGACCTAATTTACTGATATAATTTACTAACATAATTCACTGTGACATTTGGATTGATTATAAGTCCCATTAATTATTGCAGCTTGATACTGATTCAATAATTCTTATATAACTACATCATTATGTCAATAAATTTGAACAAATTTTTAAATCCACGTAACATTATTCAACAAATTTTGTTGTATTTCAAGTTTAAAGACCACAAGTCAACAACATTGAAAGCATCTTTCATTTATTGAAGCTTCAAATGTGAATTTATGCATTGCTTGAACAATTGAGACACCAAGAAGTAATACAAGGGGAAGATCGATCTTTTCCTTCAGCCCACACAGAAAAGGAGCGCCAGCCAGGCTCAATATCAGATGCTCTCCCCCACCCTCCTTTTTCTTTTTTTTTTCTCTCTCCTCCCTCCCTCCTGTATAACTAAAATTGCCATCAGCAAAAACCAACGGACAAGAAACGAACAACTCTTATTCTTGAGATGCAATGCCATCAGTTACTTCATCCACAGGCTCGGTTTCTGCTAAGTCCTCTGTTTTGTCACCTTTCTTACCTGTAGACATAAAAAAGCACATCCTTAGAATTGTGAGGCATAAAAATCTCAACAGTAAAACAAAGTACAAGTTCTCCATTAAACTGATTCCTCCATTCTTTCTCCCAAGCTTGTTCTGCTATTGGAATATTATAGTTTTATTATCTCATTTTCCAAGTTTATCTATCAACCAACCTTTTTTCTTTTTGCCGCCACCTTTCTTCTTTGTCTTTATAGGAAGAGCAAGCCAGGCCTTAATTTCAGGGTCATCATCTGTTGTCCTTGTCGCCTTCATCTCCTGCAGAGGATGAGACGTGATTCTGTCTGACCCATTAGGCATCAACAGAACAGTGAATTTTATATGAGCAACCAAATCACCTGCAGCCACCAACCAAAATATGAATGAAGCATGTCTTGGGTGAAGGTAACTTATGACCAGAGGCACTAACTGTATCATGTGTGTTTTGTTCAATGAAAGGACAAAAACAAAAATGGACCGCATCACTATATAATATAGGACACATGAAAACAATGTTTGAAAGAGTGAATATATGGATGAATATAAATTCTTTTTGTCCTAAAAGCAGTACTAAAGGCGGCTTTCATCCAGCTTTTATCACCTAATAATTCTACTAAGTGAGAGCATCACAAAGCAAGCAACCACCATGTTTGCGTCACATGAATTTCTAATAGAGTTAGTAAGAAACTTACCAGGTTTCTCATGCAGAACAGGATATGGCTGCAAAAGATCATGGTTAACACATTCTACTAGTCCCAGTCGAGCCCTCTTCTCCTCCAAGGCCCTAAAAGGATGAAGCAACAGGTGCATTACTATGATAACAAGCCAAACAGCCTTAATTTTCAGCATAAGATGGAGTTGGCAAACCTTGCTGAAAATGGCATGATTGGAAATTTCTGATTAATTTCACTGAAGATAAATCTCGAAGCTTTCATTTTCAGATGATAGTTCCTGTCCACGGCTCTTTTATAGATAGTTGTTTGTTTCTCATCCAATAGCCTTGGCTGTGATTTTTTTGCCCAATGAGACTCAATGCACTAAAAAATTATAACAAAGAAAGGAGTTAAAATTAGGCAGACACTTACTTTTCCATCACCTGTACTGGTGACTATGTCGATTGCATAAACCTCGTTCTCCTCAAATTCTGCATCATCAACTCTGGTTTCAGGATTGGACACACTCAGCACCACTTTATTCCCATCAATCACAAACTGCTTGAGTTGGTGACTTAGCACACCCTCAACAATCTTGCAATCATAGGCCGCAGCAACTTTCTGAATAGCATCTGTTACATCTTTGTTCTGCCACATAAGAGAACTCAAAAATGAGTCAGAAAACTATGAAAGCAAGCTCACGCGCAAATTGGAATTATAAAAAAAATTATGCCGAACTATTTAACAACCAACGTTGATAAACAATTAGCAAAAAACAAGATAATTCAGTATGTAGTGAGCACATAGCACTACTTCTGCCTAGACAATCTTAAAAGGAAAAAAAAAAAGAAGAAAGAGTTGTACGGCAATATCCTACTAGAAAATATTAAGTTTTAAGCTGGCAGCTTGCGATGCTTCTACATCTCTTCTTCCTATCAATGCAAGTGTCTTGTAATACAGTAACACCACTACTCTCACTAAATATCAAAACCTTCGAATGATTAAGTGCTTCACATATATGAGACGAGGCATGGTAGAAAGACAGATAAAACCCCGGGGAGAAAGGGGGAAATAGTAGGGGGCTGGGAGTCTAAAATGACATGTTAATATACAGAATAAGCAAGTTTAGTGCTTTTTATTACAGTCAAACTTGTCCACCGGCAAGCAATAAATTGGAGGACCCAGATCACTGAAGTTATTCTTCCCATTTGGTAATTAGAAAAGGCTAAGATCAACAATGATCGATCTAAAGATCATTTCCTCTTAGTTTCAATCAAAGCAAAGTCCACCTTTTAGTCTCAATATCCCATTTACATTATATAGTGTCATCTGTTACATATCAATTTTACCTCCCTGTCACAAAAAAACCAAACCAAACCAAACCAATCGAAGAAAGCATTTGTCCTAATCACTTGGGAACAACCACATGAATCCATCTTCTCCTTTCCTCTACATCAGGGGCTCTATGATCAGTTAAATTACATACATTCATATACTTTCACCATATCGTTCCATGTCAATTTTGTTCTTTAACTTCTCCTAGCATTACCACTAACGGTGATCATGTAACTCATCCTTACTAGAGCATCTTCCGGTCTTTGTTGTACATGAACAAACCATCTAAACATTCAAGTTATGATGTATTGTAACACCCTAATGTGACACAGTGACAGCCTATCATTCACACAAGTTGCAAACAGAAGGATATAGGAAGGTGAATAGATGTTGAAATGCAGAGTAAATGGTGAATATACACATGCATCACTGAAGGCATATAGCAATTCTTTAAACCAAAAATCTAGGAAACTATGTATGTCACTTCTTCTTTTGTCAAACATATGATGCACATCATTTTCTCTGAGAAAATGTTCCTTCAGAAAGTAATCTTTTGCAACCTGAAAGGCTTCACTTTATACCTTCACAAATGAAGGACCCTAATCACAATTCCATAATCACAAAACTGAAGAGCATATGAATTGAGACATATACCCATAATGGATACAATGCAGTAACAACAAATTAATATAACTAAAACCCACCACCCATAAAAGGGAAAGAAACATAAATCAAAGCATTACCTTCCTTCCAGGCCTCACAAGCCTCAAAGCAACTTCAGCAGCCGTATGAGCTGCTGCAATAACATCAGCTGCCCTACCTGTAACTGGCCCTTCCTGAAGTACATGAGTATGCGCCACTACAGCAATGAAACCATCTATGTGACATCCCATATCACTGCAACCAATTAATAACAATCATGTGCCAATCATTTATATTTCATACCTTTCACAACACCAGTAACAATATAAACTCGATACAAAACATAGGATATGTTTTCCAAATTTTCACAAGAACAAGAAGAATAGATACCCAAACACAAGCAGCACACAGTGCCGAAACATTACTTACATCTTCAGTGAATCACCTTCCTCTAATACCGTCTCATCACTGGTGAGGGGAGAGAAATGGCAGACCATATTATTCACCGAAATGCATGTTGGGAAAGCAACACCCCTCTCAATCTTCTTTTTAACATTCTTGTACATATTTCCAGTTTGCCTAATCCCACAATCAATTATAAACTAAAATCAAAACCCATATCCAATACTGATTAAATGCTGGAAAAAATGAACCACTATCCACAACCCAAACAAAAATTACTATATCCATACTCTCTGATGAATGCATCTCCTTTTTCACATATATCACCAATCTTTGCTTTTGGTTTGCATTCGAACAACACCAACTGTAACGCCTCTGCAAAATTAATTCCCAAATTAATCACATGAAGCATACCCTATTAATTGCAACAAAAAACAAACCAATGGAAAAGAAACCAGATTCGGCAACTGATTAATCACACCATTTTATTCCAAATATCTCAAAAACACTCAATTTTCCAGAACAAATTTGAATGCTTTCAAACCACAGAATGAACACATTAGCATATGCACACATATTTGTATGTAGAGAGCGTGGGTGGTTAACTATTAACGATTTCAGCGGCGCTCTTGTACTTGGTGACGACCTCAGGACTAGTGAGATCCAACTCCTTCTCTTCTCTCTCCTCGTCCGACATACTCACCGCACAGCTTCAAATCTCTCAGCAAAAACTGCAACAAGAGCACAAAAGTTGCAAAATCACAAAACAAACAGAAGAAGAAAAAAATAAGAAAAACTGAAAGATGCCAAAACGGAGAAAATCACCGAAGCAAAAGATTTTGTGAGAGAAATTAGAGAATCTAAGTCGGGGTTTGAGCTAGGGTTTTAACAGGGGTATGAAAGATCAGAATCCACGGTATAGTATATATGTGTGTACTCGTTACAACGCGTCCTTGGGGAAACGATAAAAATTTAATTGTTCAAAAAATTAATCCAATTATATTAAATAATAATTTTTTCTTTTTTCTTTTATTTAATTATATCATTTAAAATTAATTTCTATCTATTATATTAATTTTTATTCTCAAAATATATAATCTGATAAATTTTTTTTAACACGTGTACATTATCGTTTATGAACAATGTATGAAACAATAATTGTGTTAAACTATAAATTAATTAAATATGTGATAGAATTGAGTGATGTGATGTAATGATTTTGAAAGGAAAAATATGTGTGAGATAAAAATTCAAACTTTTAGATATTTTATTATATAGACTAGTAATATCCCGTGACTAAAGTCACTGTATATTGAATTATAACACTATGCATGCACTAAAATGTGTGTGTTGGAGCGTGTGTATGTGTGTGCAACTGTGTTTTATGAAATGTATGTGATGGTTTTTTGAAATTAGGAGGGAAAAGTGTGTGTTGGGAGAAAAAATATACTTCAGAAATTCAAACACCTATCTGATTTATTATATAAATGTATTAGTTATTACCCGTGTTTAAAAGCACTCTTAACACAAAAAATTTGCCAACTAAATGGGGATCCAATAAATTCTTAAATAAAAGAAATTCAAGAGTTGAAATGAAGAAGAAGCATATCACATTAATATAATTCAAGAATTTCCATGAACTTAAACTAACACAATTACAAAATTATCATGTCATAAATTTTTCATGGTGGGTTTTTTCTCCACCAGATAAGAGTTCATTTTTTCAACTTCTAACTAAATCTAATAAATAGATTGTCTAATTTTAATAAGGAATATCATTAAGAACACACAATTAAATCACTGAATCCAATCAAACGAATTAATCACATTGAATTACAAATCAAATTTCTAAAACATAGAAAAAAACCCAACCAAACTAACATTGTCCAGCGGTTCTACTTGTAGTTGCGAAAACAATTGATTTAAATTCTTTGTTACTATGACTTCTCGAATTCCATTGAAATTTTCTCACGCTACAATTAAAATAAATCAACAAAATTAAAATTTCACCACTTCAACAAAAAAAATTGATTTAACTGATATTTTGTCATTTCGGTGTTTATTTTGCACGATTCAAGTATTCAAAAAAATATGAATATTAACAAGAAAAAAGTGATGCAAATAAGGGAAAAAAATGTTATAATTGGTTTTGAATTTCTTTTTTTTTGCAATTGATTTCAATTATTTTTTTTATTGGTAATTAGCTTGACTTTGAATTTTTAGTTTTTTTGGTAAAATTAGTGTCATTTATTATTTTTTTAATGGCGATTAGCTTGTCTTTGATTTTTTTTTTTATGCAATTGGTATCACTTATTTTTTTTATTGGTGATTAGCTTGGTTCTGATTTTTTATTTTTATTTTTTTGGTGCAATTGGTGTCAATTGTTTTTTTTTATTGAGAATTAGCTTGACTTTGATTTTTTTTGAGTAAAGAAGTCCAATTATGATTGTCAAGACAAACAATTTTAAGTGAAAGAGATAAAGAAAGAAATAAAAAATATGAGAAATGAGAGAGTGTGTCTAAAAGAAATTAGAAATAGAGAGAGAGAATTATATGAGAAATGAGACGGTGTATGTCTAAAAGAAATATGAAATAGAGAGAGAATTATATGAGAGATGAAAGAGTGTGTTTATTGAGAGAATTCTCGTTAGATACAAGTACGATACCAAAATCGAAATTCCTAAAGTTACCCTACCTGAACCAACGCAAAAAATGCTCGAGTCCATAACAACTTGCAGACTAGATGAGATCTCCTTGAATATACATTGTTGATCTGAATTCTTAACCTAATTTTAAAAATAGAGAAAGATACCAATTCCTTCAAACTCAAAAGCAAAAGCGACATACGAAGCTGCCATGATGCAACTTATGGACAGATCCACAATCTAAAATAACAGATAAAGTTACAATGTACAGCTAAAAATTTGCTGCCCCCCTTAGGCCAAGCATGTCGTAACAAAAACCAAGATTAGATCTGCAACACAAACACCTAACAACTTATATTAAATTTAGATTCTGCTTTACTTTGCTTTAGAGATCTATTGGAACCAATTAGAATCAATCGCCAGGTTTATTATTTAATAAAGTTACCGACTTTCGGTATGAAACACATCACCACAACACTACCAAAACTAAGCAGCAAACCGTATTGTTATTGTAAATCAAACTTTGCTTAATATTTACATAAGAGTCGATGATGACCTTAAATATGTACGATTTACCATTAGACTACCAATTCGGATAACGGATTTAATTAAAATTTGTTGACGTAAATAGATGAGTAACAAAGTAACTTACTAAATGATCATATCATTTTATTGTTAAAAACAAAAAATCGAAGTTCCTGCTCTAACACTGATTCATCTGATATTGGTGAACGTGTTGAATAGTATGATCTAAATAATTTTTCAAAAGCATATAGTGATTAGATGCAAGTATGAACAAATTTCCCCATCTCATGTAAATTCCTCGTTCCCCCATATAGTTTCTGGGAAGTTGCTTTGGTTGTCTGTTGTTAAAAGTCTTGTAAATTTCTTGTTCATTAAGAAAATACCTTACCCTTCATCAGATCAGTTTGCCAAATCATATCCCACCCACAAAGCTGTAAAAGCATCTATATACACTTCAAAACCTAAAAGGCTATCATAAATTCATTAAACATGTGGTTCCCTTATTAAAAAATAAATTATATAAAAAAACTATAAATTGAAATTATCCAAATCACATGTGATACTTTATCATTTCTCCATAATAAAAGAATTGCACAATGAGCAAAAATGCTGCAAATAAAATCACAATAATACAACAAAAAATGCGTTAATAACAATTTACTACAACTGTAACAGCCTTTTTCTCCCCTCCCCACCTCCCAATCACTATCTAAAGAACCACACTGACAGCTTGAACAAGCTTCCCCCCAATCCCACCCATTATCAGTGCAGTCTGTAACGACGTCGTAGTAGTAATAGTGTAGTGCTTGTATTGAGAGGCTGCGATTAGAAGAATCAAAATATTCCAAATTTGTCCTTCCACTTACTTCAGCAGCAACCCCTATGGAATCCAAATATTCTAAAGTCGCCCCAAAGTTTTCCTCCTCCATCCTAATCAACCCCAGATATGCCGAACTTGTCCCTTTCCCTTCGTCCCCACGACACCGCCCATCTGAAACTTTCTTTTTCTCACTGATCACACCTCTCACCACCGTCCATCCATCTGATTCCCAATTTGCCCCTGTCTTCGACGCTAATTTCCCAATTCTCTCTCGTGCTTTATGGTTCAAATTATCAACACCATCACATATTTCATCTTCATCTTCATCCATTGGTTCTGAACTGGACCAATCAAGCACGCAACGAGGAGAAGAATAAGTAATCATACTGGACGGTGGGGAACACATTGATATAAACGGATGCTGTAGCAGCTGATCACAGCTCCACCTTCGATTCGGGTCTCTTCTCAAGCACTTGTCAAGAAAGTCTAGTCCCAGTTCTGAAAGCTGAGTCGGAAACTGAGGTAACTCGTCCAAGTAACCGATTCGACACAGCGTGTCGGCTCCGTGATCCTCCCACGCCGGCCGGCCGGTGACCATCTCGATAACCGTGCACCCCAACGACCACACATCGGACTCCGGCCCCTGGTACTCCTGTCGAATCACCTCCGGCGCCATCCACAACGGACTGCCACGTGGGGAATTGACCTCCCGGAACTCCATCGCCGAACCGAAATCGGCGAGCTTGGCTGCACCGTTTCTGGGCCCCACTAATACGTTCTTGCCTTTGACGTCGCAATGCACTATGCCCTTGGAGTGAACGTAACTCAGCGCCGAGACAACGCACCAGGTGTAGTTCGCTACAATTCTCTCGTCCACGTCAGCACCGAAGAGTTTTGCCACGTCAGAGACGGTGCCATTTGGCAAGAACTCCAAGTGCAAGTTCCGATACGACGTCGTGGGGGACTCGCACGTGACGCTGTCGCCGAGATATTTCACCACGTAAGGTGAGGAAAGTGATCGGAGAATTCGAATTTCGTTCTCCAGTGACTCAAGCTGAGAAGCCAAACACGAGCTCCGATCAACTGACTTGACGGCAAAAACGTCGCCGTTTGAATTATCGACGGCTAGATTCACTGTTCCGAAAGACCCTTTTCCGATACACCTCCCTCTGACCCAGAAAACCTCACCTTTCACTTTCTCCATCTTATGAATCTCGAGAATTTGAATTTCGAACAGACTGTGTTTGGGTTGTTTGAAGAGGGGTCCCAATGGTGGGTAAGTATTTATAGGTGTGAAAGTTGGAAATTTATCCGAAGAACGGTTTGATGACCTCAAGAGAGTTGTAAAGACATGCGCTAGTTGATGTAAAAGGGTATACGATACTAGGATTTATCCTCATCCGTTAGAGATAATGGTACATTTTCATCGTTTATTCTTGTGTTGATCATCGTGGTTTTTTTTTTTTTTTTTATAGCTTGGAGGAGTGTTTGTCCTAGTCGTGGATTGGTTTGGTTGGTATTTTAACATGTGGTCTGAAAATTGGAATGTGTTTCGTGTATAACAACAATGTCACACTAGAATTTATATAAAAATTTGAATCTCAAATCAATTTTAATTATAGAATTGGTAGGACCCATAATTTTTCTTTAATTATACAAACGACTAACAATGTGTTTATCATTTATAATTAAAATTTGATAGATAATTTGATCGACAGACGATTTCTCATTTGTGTGTGTTGGTGTAAGGTTATTGGTGATGAGCTGGAAATTTGTAGAAGCGCTCGCTAAGTGTTATTAGGCCAATGATTGTATGCAGCACAAAGCAGTGCCCCCATAACTTTTTTTTTAGTTTAGGGCACATGGTCTGCAGGCCAGTTTATACATATTTTAATTAATTTTTTATTTTTTCTGATTAAATACAGATCATATACGCCAAGAATAAAATATTTATGAGGAATAAATTCTTTATTATTATTTATCACTTAAACTACCTTTAGAATTGTACCCCATAATTTTTGTAATATGTACCAAGATGACTACAATATTAATGTTAATGGTGTGTAAGTATTGATCTAACTCAAATGTTAAAAAGCATGATTAATCATAAAATACTGTAATCGATCATGGAAGTTATAATTTTTGAAAATCATATTATAATTCTAAAAAAAAAATTAATAATCTTTCAAAAAAAATCTCATAATCGATCATGAATTTTTTTTAACTAATTATAACTTTACCTTTCAAAAATATAATCTTACCATTAAAAATAATAATTTTTGATATTATATTAATTTTTATTTGAATATCTTCTAGCAAACCAAACAATTGAAAAAAGAAAACCCAGATAACTTTGCCAAGTGTCAAGAACGAAAATGGTTTCATTCATTGTAAAGCGTGTTTGATAATGTGAAAACAATTGTCATTTTCAAACGGTAGGTAAATCTTTTTTAATGTAACGAACAAGTAGTCTCTCTCATTACAAGTGACTTTGATAAATCTTAAGATAGAGAAAAATAACTACAAGGCAAAGGGTGCGCAGCTATGGTCATGATGATGACTCTTTTTTTATCATTGATTTTGTGTAAATCCTATCAAACCTTTCCAATATATTTTAGTAATTTTCTCATTGTCAGCACACTTTGAAAATGTTTGATTGTGCCAACTCATTGGTGCCATATGACATGAATATAGACGTTTCACCTTCCATCATGGAATGAACATTCATGGACATCCAGTTTAGGTCATCGGAAAAAACCCAATACAAGAAGAGTGGCAACAAAAGAGAAACAGTGATCTGTTTAGGTTGGTTGAGATCCTCTCCATTCCTTTAACTTAGTATATCGCTCGCTCTATATTCATATCAGATCCTCACTCTATATTCATATCAGATCTATTATATGTATGTGGCGGGACTCTAGGTGACTCTACAGTCCCTAGGTTGACACTTGGAATAATGAAGCCGTTGGGATGTCCAAAGGGTGTCGAAGAGGTAAGCCGAGGTATGGTGACACGGAGCAGCCGAATACCACAGTTGTCATCGTATTTAATGCGATGTGACCCTTCATTTATGACAAAATGAGTGATAGTGACAAGACAAATAAATGTGCGTCTGCAAGCACCTGCCCTCTGGGAGTTTAGGTCTACTGTTATGATGACTATTCATTAATAGCTGATAGGTCGAGATGACGCGATCGGTTCCTCCCGAGAAACTGTTCCCCCGAGTATTCAATGCTCAGTTGATATCAGATGTCGATCTAGGGGATTTGGGTACTTGGGGGAGGGGCATAAATGCTCGGCATTTGGCCGAACATTTATTCTATCTTCCTAGTATTTAATATGAGGAGACGTGAGTAGAAAACACTCATTACATGAGGAATAGTGTGTCAGATGTAAGATGTCCAGATGGGACTGGAGATCTTTGACAATCATTATTAATTCACGTATAAATACTCCTCAGAAAAAATGGACAAACGTACGCAAACTTGAACCAAAAAAAGATTGTCCATTAAGCTAAACCCTTTGACCTTAGACTGACTTAAGCTTCGGAGGGGGTAAGTCGGGTGCTCACCTAACCCCATTTTTCTGACCCTATTGTTTCAGGTTCGCCAGCTTGAAGATCGTTGTTTCAAACTATTGCAGGAATTATCCCGTGTAATTTGACGCCGTCTATAGGAAACGAGAGTATTTTTCCCGGTAGTGATTTTTCTGATGATGAACACTCGATCTCAGGGTGAAGGAGCAAGTCTGCGTGTAAGGAACGCAGAGCCTGTCCGATTTCCAATGGTGCTAGAACCGAGTCCGTTGGGCCAATCAGGTGGAGAGGAGCATTCCTCGCAACGAACGCTCCTTATGGATCAGGGGCCTTGGGAGGCATGATGTCATGGCCTGTGATATCGTAGAAATGGTGGAAAAGCAGATAGGCAAATGCATTAAGCAGCTTGAGAAGGAGAATGCCAAGGTCCAGCGACGGCTTGACGATTTTGAGCAGTCAACAAGCGCGGGCAGGTATAGTCGCGGGCTCGGGGACCAGGTCCCCAGCCAAAACCTTTCCAGGCCTCCCTGTCATAGACCCTCCAGGAAAGGCTAGCTTAGATGCTCACCTGAGGGATGTAACCGTCAAGGTGGGTTCTCGACCTCCAAGGGAAATTCAGAATCGGGCTAAAAGGCTTGTTTGTCTAGGTGGGACCTCCGCCGAGGAATACCTGAGGACATCGGAGCCGCTGAATCACAGGCGGAGTCCACACCCAAGAGGCCTCAAGAAGAAAGGCCAAGAGGGAATCCTAGGGTCCACCCTGCCGCTTATCGCAACCTTGAGCCCGAGGTCTATGCCGACGAAGTCATGTCACCGTTCATTCGAACTATCAAGGAGGCCAAAATGCCGAAGAAGTTTACTGTTCCACGGTTCAAAATCTACGGTGGGAAGACCGATCCCGAGAGTCACTTGCGGCAATGCAAACAATTGATGTCAATCTATGATACTGATCAAAGAGTGTTGTGCCGAGTTTTTCCCATGAGCCTAGAGAAATGATATGAGAACCTAGCTCCTGAGAGTGTCAAGTCTTGGAAACAATTGATAAAACTCTTCATAGCTCGATTTATCACCAACAGTAAGAAACCGAAGGACATCGACACTTTGTTGACGCTTAGGCGGAAAGGAAGAGAGACACTTCGACAATATGCCGTCTGGTATTGGGATGAGGTCAACGAGGTAGAGGCATGTCCGGAGGCATTGGCTGCGGCGTCGTTCAGGTTGGAGCTGTCCCTGGACACTGATTTGTACAAATCGCTGACTAAGAAGGCTCCGGTTGTCCTGGGACACTGATTTGTTCAATGCTCAGTTGATGTTAGATGCCCATCTGGGGGATTTGGGTACTCAGGGGAGGGGCATAAATGCTCATCATTTGGCCGAGCATTTATTTCATCTTCCTAGCATTTAATAGGAGAAGACGTGAGTAGAAAACACTCATTGCACGAGGAATAATGTGTCAGATGTAAGATGTCTAAATAAGGCTAGAGATCTTTGGTAATCATTGTTAATTTAGGTATAAATATTTTTCAGAAAAATGAATAAATATACACAAACTTGAACTAGAAAAAGATTGTCCATTTAGCTAAACTCTTCGACCTTAGATTGACTTAAACTTCGAAGGGGGTAAGTCGGGTGCTCACCTGACCCTCTTTTTCTGATCATGTTGTTTCAAGTTTGTCAATTTGGAGATCGCTGTTTCAAACTATTGTAAAAATTATTTTGTGCAGTATACGAACACTTTATTTGTGTACGATAAGATAATTATTATTGAGTAAAATTATATAAAAAAATAGTAGCTAGAATTTAGATCCTTACTTAGGTAAGAAGTGAAGTGTGGGACCTACTTAACTTGATGATTAAATTGATAGGTAGACGTTTTGGCAGCAGAGAAATGATAGGCTGGTTTAAGGGAAATGCCAGATGAGTGTCGCCTAGTGCGCACATACGCTAGTCTCTTTCTCTGTGTGGAAGGAGGTGTTACATTTGAAGTCTGTTGACGTGCACCACCAGCATCCACGCGATTTTATAATAATATTGGGAAATAAAAAATGAAGTTTGGATTGTGGTGGCACTATATCTTGAGCTTTAACTTTGTTTCCATACCCATCCGCATCTGTTTTGAAAGGTTAGGAATTAGGACAACTATGGCTATATATATTCTCAAACTTATATTTTTTGACACTTCCAAATATAAATTCGTTGGCCAACCATAGAGATGGGACACTTGAAAATGGGGGGTGGGGTGGGCAGAATTTAGGATAAGGCATGTGTTGATGAGCAGCCATTTAATCAAGTGTATGAGCAGTTTGATAATTACAATTTTTTATGGGTCTAGATGTTTAGAAGAGTGTCGAACCGAGTCGTATTGTGACTTATTCAATCATATCATTTCGAACTTGTGTTAAATATTTATTCATGACCGACTTATTTATAGCAACATTGTATTTGACCAAAAACCCAAAATTAGAATTACTATTCTATCAATTAATCTGACGCTCATAGGCCTTTACAATCTAAAAATTAACTTAGATCTAAATGGTTAAGAATTCTAAGGTTCTTGAGAAGTCAATTTTAGTCAAGGTGCGTGTAACTGGTGCGACCATCGCTGATTGTTGAACAAAAAAAAAATATTGGCTATTTTACTGGTCCCTGATTGTAATAAAACAAAATAACGGGGCTCAGAATGGATAAGTGGGAACAATGCCTTTCACCACCGGAGAGGGAAAAAGTGGTGATAGTTTTCCACATGAACCCCAAGTCAAATTGAGAGAATAAAGTAATTAGGAGTTTTTCTCTTCTTTTTATTTTTCAGTTACTGGTTGCTTTTATTGGTTGGAAAGTAGGACAAAATAATAGGTCATCGATGAGCTTCTTAAACTTCTAGAGCTTGATCATCCACGTATGTTAAACGCAAGATTGTAGTCAAATAAGAAGCAACCTCGATAGAAGTAAGTATCAACTGCATTCTAGAACTTGTTTGTGTCCTAAAGACGGTTTTGACCATTGAATCTTGTTTGCTGTCCAGAGAGGTTGTGCGTTAGAAACTATGGTGACACCTGTTATAATTTTCCCTAATTTATCCTTGAATTTTTTATCATCCTACACTCTTCAAGTTAAATTCCCATTAGACTTGTCAATTATGTTAAGTGCGGCGGATTTGTATCAAGTGAGATGCGTTAATGTCAAAATATATTCTATTCATATCCGATTTATTTATTAATTCATGTATAATAAATTGTATCATATCGAATTTGTATCGTTGTACGAATCGTATATAACTTATATATAAATGAATCATGTTGTATATTTCTTTTAATTTATTTCACATATACCCAATTCGTTTATTCATCTTGTTATGTTAGGTCTACTCGCTTATGCGACGAGTGACTTAAACAAACATAAATTATTTAATTTAATATTGTGTTCATATCGTATTAATTAATCGTGTCATATTTTAATATTTTTAGATGACACGACGTAATAAGCGGGATTTTATCATCCATCAACGGCGGGACTAAAAGATGACTATGATCCCTAGATTCTAAGCTTTATTTCGTTCATGACCCCCCAAGAAAACTCTTTTATAAAGCTGACTTTTTTTTTTCCCCGGTAAAGCTCACTTTGTTTCAAAAGAAATATTAGGTCATCGTTAAGCTTCTTAAACTTCTAGAGCTTGATCCACGTATGTTAAACAGTAGATATTTTATTAAGGAAAATATGATTATAGTCAAATAAGAAGCAACCTCAATAGAAGTAAGGATCAACTCCATTCTAGAACTTGTTTGTGTCATAAAGACGGTTTTGACCATTGAATTTTGTGTGTGTTGTCCAGTGAGGTGGTGTCTAGAAACTATGGTGACACCTGTTCTTGAATTTTTTTACCATCCTAAACTTTTAAAGTTACATTCGCGATAGGCCTATAAATAATGTCGGGTGAGATAGGTTTGAATCATGTGAGGTGGGTTGATGTCAAAATACATTTCATTCATATCCTATTCATTTATTCATTCGTGTATAACGAATTATGTTATATCGAGTTTATATCGTTGCATAAATTGTATATAATTTATATATACATAGTCGTGCTGAGTATTTTTTTCAATTTATTTCACATATACCCGGTTTATTTATTAATCTTGTCGTGTAGGGTCCACTTGCTTAGTGTCGTATTCATGTTATATTAACGAATTATATCATATTTTAACACTCTTAGTTGGCATGATGTAAATAGTGCGCGATTTTATCATCGATCAACGGCCAGATTAAAAGATGACTATGATCCCCAGATTCTAAACTTTTTTCATTTACGACCCCTAAAAAAAAAAAGCTGACCTTTTTTTGCCCGGTAAAGCAAATGTTATGTTTATCTGGCTTATATAAACAAAGCAACTTGGCGACGTTCGTCATCATGATAACCTTCTCTTCTTCATTTGGTGTGACCTTAATTAGGGGGAAGGGGGGGGTGATCAGAGATTACGGTTAAGAAAATTCAGATTTTCTAATCATTACTTATATTTGTCACGTTAAATTCATATCTAATAACTTCAAACTAAATCAATATTAGCAAACAAAATTATTTAACAATTGTTGTATCATGTGAGATTCACAAGTTTGTACTGGTTAAAAAATTAGCACGAAATTCTCAAATTTGTGAGGAATAACAGTAGAGAAAACACACGTTAAAGAAAAAATAATCACACATAAAAGACAGTATTTACGTGATTCGATAATTTACTTACGTCCACGAAGCTACAAGGATTTCGCTATTGAGAAGAAGAAATACAGAGGGCGGCTGTACAACACCAATCTAACCCTAATCACCAAAATAACAGTTTTTATATGTCAAAGTCTTCGCTCCATAGACTAAGCTTAAAAAAATTTCTCAGTAAAACCACACAATATTATTTCTAATCGGGTCATCATCCAGATCAACAAAAAACTAGACTCCACAAAAAAAATCCAACAATACCAACTAATTTTGTATCGTATTAATGGATGTTCGTGTGGGCATCGGTTAGTTCCTGTTGCTTACTTTTTTGTTGTAATATATTTTTTATAAGTCTGTTTTATGAATGACCACAAAAAAAAAATCCTAAACATAGGCTTAGTAAGAAAGGAGAGGTTGTGGGTGGGTGTTTTTTTATTAAATTAAGAAATAAATTAGTCGAAATGTACGTGAATTAATCGAAACACTTTTACCTCTTTATTAAAAAAAATATATATATTTTATATTTGACAGGTTAACCTTTGCTAGTTTAGTTAGTTTTGATCGCAGGAAATGCATGTGGGTTTTGTTCTTGGTGTTGCAAGACAAACCCTCGCAAAAATAGGCAAGTTGAATCTGACAGCCGACAATACAATGTGCATGACCAAAACGTTCCACTTTATGGAGCCTGACACGCAGACCTCACCGTCACAGTTTTTGGCTGCATTTTATGAACATGTGTAGCCATAACCACCCACCCTTCAACTAGTTGCATTTAATATGATACAGTGTAAATTTTTTTTTTGTATTCAGAAAGATATTTTTATTTTTAATTCGTATTTTTAAATATTAAAAATTTTATTTTATACCTTCAATGTTATGAATTGATAATAATGTAGACATAATTCAGACCGTCGTTCAATTTTTCGTTATAAATTGAAGCATGTGATGTGCAAGTGTTTTGAATATATAGATGAAATAAGTTAATCGCTGCAGATCTTCGTTTGCGATCATTTTGGTGCCGTTTTATATATCAAAATATAGATGCTAACCCTGTTATGTGCAACTCAAATGGAGTGCCAAAAATCTGTGAATTTACATATAAACCTATGCCTGAAACACTTACAACTCACGTGTGCTTTAATTTATGGAAAAAAAAAAACACTAAACAACAGTATAAACGAGGTCCATATTGTTACCAATTTATAATATTGAGGGTATAAATTATTATTTTTAATATTTAATGGTACAAATTAAAAATTAACATATCTATCGAAAAAAAAGAACTTGCCACTAACTAGGAATCCTTAGGAGCGAGGGGTCTTCTCAAGCAGCGAGATTTTGAGTGAAAGCATTCTTCACTAACAACCACGACATATATGTGATCCTAAACATAGTCAACAACACTCCAAGTTGCACCATGTTCCATTTCACATCCTAATATCTATCTCCATTAAAGTAATTTAACCCATATTTCTTATTTCACGTGTAAAAAAACTAATGTGAATTAAAAAAAAAAAAAAGTCTCTAGAGACTTGTTGATATTTTCATTGTGGGCGATGCTTAGTAAAAAATTCATTCTCATATTCAAGTACACGATCATGTCATTGTGAGCTTAAAGATCTTACCACGACTTGAGACAGTGACCTTTAAGAACACAGACGGAGTCAGGATTTCACGATAAGAAGGGTCAAATAGAGACACAATCAGAAATGTTATTTATGAGGATTATTCAACATATCATCGTTAATATTAAAATTTTAATTGTATATTATTTATCAAGATTAACTTTAATATGATATCATCATAAAAGTTAGTTTGAAGCATATGATTCATAATTAATTCATAATAAAAATTAATTTATGACACTATCGGGATCCCATTATTCTCTCATTTGTGACATGTTTAAGAGTGCACAAGATTCATACATACAATGCATAAATAAATGTTAACTATACTCGCATGCAACTAATTTAAAGTTTAAAATTGTTTATATGGTAAGCACATCGATTCAATGATCAAACAAGGAGTGCGACATAAACTTCCATGTGCCGAGTTTAAGTCTTCCTAATTAGATAAATTTTGAGTTTATGCGTGGTTGATTGAGATAATTTCTTGTTATATATATTTTTCTCTTTTCAAAAAAGGTACATGCGTGGGCCCATAAGTGGATCAAATATACAGCATGGATGCCTAAAGTTTGACAGGCTTAAACATCAAAAACCAAACATACAACCTGGTAGTAACTTAGGAAGGGCCAAAGAGCCAAACTTGCCTCTCCCATGAAAGAAAGGTCACAGAACTGCTAAGAACGTGTGATGTGGGATGAGACAGAGACAATATGTTTGGTCGGACCATGTGCACCCGCTGGTGATTGGTTCAAACTCGATTAGTATTGGCACAAAGGGGTCTGGTTTAGACAAGCATATCATGTTACTTGATTAATATTCTTTTATCATTTAGTTCTTTTGTACTTGTAATAGAGAATGATAAGCTTGAAGATACGAATACACATGATCCTTGAGGCATGAACACAGACCAAATCAAATTGGTTGGGGAGAGAGGGCAGGATGTCGGCAGACATCGACGGCCCAGCCCAACACCTGAATCTTGATCTGTTTTTTTTTGGAGTCTTTGGTGTTGTTTGGTTTACGTCTCAAAAAATAGCATTTAAAAATTGTTTTTGAGAAGAGTTTGAGAAAATTATTTTTGGTATTTTTGTATCGCGAAATTTGTTTGGTTATATGATTTCACAAACAGTTTTATGTAATAAAAAATATTAAAACTTGTTTGGACAATAAATCAGAAAACAATGAAAGCAGAAATGTGGTTGTGGTTGTGGTGGTGTTTTTGTAAATTTTAAAAAGATTATTTCTAAAAACACACAAAACAACTCTAACTTGTTCTTTAAATCTATATATACAGTTTTTATTCTTAGTTTTCAAAAAATAAAAACAAAAAACAATTGGTCAAACAGCTCTTATCTTCTAAAAACTGTTTTTGAAAATAAAAAATAGTTTCTGAAATGTAATTCAAAGAATGTTTGTCTCTCTCTTGCAATATTGTTCTAGTTGGTAACACTAAACTTCATATTCTATTAAATAAGTAATACAGGGCAAACTATCTTTTTTTCTCCTCTTTTTTTTGTTTTTGTTTTTGTTTTTGTTTTTGGGAGGAGTTGGTTTTATGTTTTAGTGTATCATAGTAAATTTTTTATTTGCTGAAATGGTATGTAAAATAGACAAGTAAAACAAAAATAAACACAATGGAAAATTTTTCAACCGCCCTTGACTACCCTCCCCTCATATATTATAGATGATACAAACCAGACACGAAACAATCCATTGAGAGCCCTATCCTTCAGACCACCATTCCGCCTCCAAGCATTGAATATCACCTTACCTGCCAATCTTACGCTATAGAACCCAGTGCTTCCACAACAAATTGAGACCATCTCCACCATCAATGGAACCCTTCTGAACCCACTCTCTCTACCACTAGTCAAGCTTAAAATGAACCATGACAAACCACATTTCTCTGGGGTGTTCATAAAAAAATTAACAATAACAAACCACCACATTAAAATCAACCACCATAGACAGCTGTAAAATCAACCACCACATAAAACTATAAAATTAACACCATCACGAACTCCCATTAAGATTGCACGGGAGAATTCTTACAATGAGTTGAGATAGTGATCTTTTGAATGATTCTGAATTGTGAACCTGAGATGGAAGAAAAATCAAGAAAGAGGTTGGGTGTATACTCAGGTTATTCCCTTCGATACTTAAATCAGTAGACATTTGAGTGAAAGCCCACGGTATATTCTGAATTCAGATTACTACTTGAGTTTAATTTTTAGAATACCTAAATTCGCAATGATGCCTCTCATCCAGAGTCCCAACCTAAAATTTAATAGCCTAGATTCGCATTCTAGCATAATAAGTGTTATTTTGTCATGTCTCATTAATGATAAGTGCCCAGGGCAATTCTTTTGGGACCATGCCAGCATTTATGATTCAATCCCTGGCTATCGAGCGCTCTACATAGGTACTTAGAGTCCATAGCCAGGCCTTTATGACAAAGCACTAGATCTCCTCGGGAGCTCTTGAGGGCTCCCTCTCAGTCTAGTAACTATTAATACATTGTAATGATGATTGCTTTCATATACTTTGAAGATCAAACAGCTATTAATGACCTACCATACCAACATGATCTCCATTAATGAACTGTCATACTTCATTTAATACAAGGTTCCGAAAACATACTCGGTCCTCCGTATCCTATTTGTATCCTATTTGCTTGGCGCCTCCTCTTAGCAAATCATACGCAATTTGACAACTATAAATATCCACATTCGTTGACACCTGTCTAAAGTCCGGTCAAATATGATATCGTCAATTTGATAACAAGAAGCAAATAACCTATTTGTTGAATAGGCAGTCTGTTTAAGGACACACAGATGAATTGCCAGAGGCCATCGGTGTCTTGTATGGAATTCAAAAGCACAAGATAAGGCAGATGCATCTCATTAATCTATCACATCCTCCGAAAACAAACTCATTTACCATCCAATCCTGCACGACACACCAATCAAACTTGCAGAAAGCTCTACTGAGTATAAGCAACCGATATGCAAATTACACTCGGGGTCGTAAAGCTCTATGAACAAACAATGAAATTGAAAAAGAAAGATATGAAAAAATATCTAACTGTCATTTTCTTTAAATTTACAGATGCAACAATCCTACAAAAATGGTCAAATAATTGCTCTACACCGCCTTTCGTCATCATCTAAACTGTAAATAGCATTTCCATCAAAGTTTGTGTGTCCTAAACACTACTACAATAGTAGATAAATAAATAGTAATAAGAAGAAAAATTGTAACAAGAGAGCCATGCCCAATGCTTCCTACTGTTGCAACCTCCTTCGGAGAAAAAAGTTTGCAGGTGGGATTGGGAAAAAAAAAGTTTCCTTCACGCTGTTGTTAGATTGTTTTTTCTTTAGCAATGGTGAGACGATCAATAAAAGCGTCCCAATTGAATTAGCATCACACTTATATCATCAGCAGAGCCTCGCGAAACAGAGAGGTCAACAAGCTTTTTACAGGCTGATAGTGGTTCTGGCTTATCGATGCCTAAGCACATAGCACGAGTAATATCTACTGCTTCCTGATTAGTGACCTGTAAGACAAACGGGAAAAGGAGTTGAGCCATTATAAATTCCTTTGGAAATTCTCTAGCTCTTAAGAAGATATAGGGAAATAGAAACGATAGCAAAAATATAAAAAGACTAACTTGTGGTGTTACCTTATCCCATAAGCCATCAGAAGCAAGTATTAAGAACTCGTGATCAGATTTGATTCTAAGGATTTTTGTTTCGGGCTCAGCTGTTATCCACTGTTTAAGGTGCCGATCTCCAATCCCTCTGGACACAGCCAGAGAACCCTGAATTCTCCAAACACCATTCGAGCAACAATCGACATAGCCACCCTACAATATTATATCACAACCAATTAGTGCAATTCTGATGCTATCAACTTTCAACTTAACAGCTGGGGTAACGAACAATTGCAAAGACTAGCAACTTACCAGGGTCTCAATTCTATCCTTTTCGTCATTCCTTGAGGGCCGGTGATCTGATGTAAGGGCCTCAGCAATTCCTCCTCTGCTCATAACAGCACGACAATCACCAGCATTAGATACCACAAGATTGCCCCTTCTGATCAATACCGTCACACAGCAGGACCCACCGCGAAGCTCCCCTTTTAGAAACTCTGTATCTGTCTTCAGGTAACCATCTTTAACAGCCTCCTCAATTTCATTTTCATCTCTTTTGCCCACTTCATCTAAAATGTACTTGTCTAACTTCTCTGCTGCAAACTCAGCAGCTAGTGCTCCTCCATGCCCATCAAATACACCAAAAAAAGCCTACAATTATAAAACATGTCAATTTATAATTCTATCCAAATCATTCTTTTTTCTTTTCAATTTCTCCTCTAATTATTCCATAAATGACGAATGGAGACTCTTAGCAACTAATAGTTACCGAAGTCCTGAAATAACCACTTTGCTATTTTGTCAAATGAGGGAAAGTACTTGATCAGTAACAAATAATTTCCACTAAAACTTTTCTGTGGGGGTTTCATTTGGGTTCTCTATTTTATCGTTAGGTTCTGAAAATTTATCATCATATACCTTCACTTTCTGCCAGGTTCAGACCTAAGCGGCGGAAAATTCATTATTAGGGGAAAAAACTATCAAGACCTATCCCTCAACAATCAAACTTGAAGTAGTTTTTTTTTATTGAGAACAATTCTTCTATAGAAAAATTTCTGTCTGAACAAATAAAAGCTCGACTTACGTTCACATTCACACCAAAAAAGTTTTACTTCCGAGCAATTCTATCATTAAATCCAAGCAACTACGTACACAAAGAGATTTCTGGCAGTTTATAGAAAATTAAAGCCCTAATTTAGAATACCTGTTTAGAATCTCCTTGAAGACCGACTACAGCCGAGTAACGATCTTCCATGGCCTCTCTCCTTCCTTTCTTACAATACACCGAATACCCATCTCCATCGATCTCCATCTCCCTCCTCCCTTCCGTCACCGCCGGCGTCGCTGGACAATTACCAAAGCCCGTCGACACAATCGGAATATCCAGCCTCGCCGGTCTCTTCCTCTTCAACAGCGTCGGCGATGTCGAATTCGTAACCGAAGAAGATGGGACGTCGTTAGAAGCCCTAATGAGTCCACTGGGTAATTTCTGAAGCCGAATAAGTCTCAACGGTGACGAGGGAGAAGACGATAAAGAGGAAGAAGAAGGCGAGCGGGCTAGGGAGGTTATGGTTTCTGGTGACGAAGACGATTTGCAGAAGCGAGAAGAGGAAACCCTAGACGGAGAGAAGACAGGTGAGTTCGCAATCGCAACGGTACAAGACATTCTTGTTGTTCTGTAACACTAACTAACGTTCGAGTTATTTTTCTGATTTGTTATTGTGTTTGATTGCGGAGGTGAGAGAAGCAGAGGAAGGGAAGGGGGGGTATTTATATAGGGAGAGAAGAGGAAGGTTGGGTTGTGCGTTTCTTTAGTGGGAGTCAAAGCGGAGTCTTTGGCCCCATCCGTGTTAAAAGAGCGTGGTTTTCTCTCACTTTTTTGACCAGTTTTTTGGGCACTCCAAAAAGTCTAATTTGCCCTCCAAAACTATAAGATGTTAAAAAGGTATTTCATTCGTACTTCATTTATTTATTAATTTGTAGCAATAAGTAGTATCATATCGAATTCGTATCATATATAATCGGTATGTATATACATGAGTCGTGTTATATATTTTCTTTTAAATAATTTTACACATATTCGATTTGTTTATTAATTGTGTTGGGTCGAATCCACAAATTTACAAAACAGAAGATTCAAGAAAAATTTAAACTCTTTAATTTTATGTTATGTTAACGAGTCGTATCATATTCGATACTCCTAATAGTATCGAAATTTATTATGAACCATTGATTTTGTATTGATTAGTTTGTGATCAATTATCGATCTTAAAAGTAATAAAATTTAAAAACTTTTCATATGACATGTTTTGATTGGTGAAAAATAATAGGTAAGATACCGAAAAATTATTTTTTAATATCATAGATGAACCCTAAACAACAATATCGTAAATTTATTTTTTAATATTATTACTTTTTTATATCTAACCACATGGTATGATAAGTATTTATTATTTTTACTTTATTTTATTCTTTAATTTTAAGATCATTGGTTATAAATAGCTCAAAAATGATTTATAATCGATATATAATTTTTGAGGTGATAATGAAAAATTAATTTTTGGTACTATAATCTTTTCCAAAGCGAAAAAATGGACATGCATTTTTCAATTAATCGATACCACGATTCATTCGTCTAACATTTTGTAATTCTTTCTAGAATAATTCATAATGATCCTATTGGGGAGAGTTGAGTAATGCATTTGAAATTTTACAATTTATCTAGATGAAAAAGATATATCCTATTCACGTTTCACATTTTTGACACGAGATAGTTCATCATATATGACATACCAAAAAAATATTTTTGAATCATAGATCTTAATTTGGACTATTTGTAGTTGTTAATCATAAAAATAATAGTAAATAGTAAAATTTTGCACTTGTCACATTATGATTGGATGAAAACTGTATGATATAAAAAAATTACTTATTCAGTAACCATAGTCTATAACCCAAATTTTTACTAATTATACGTATTTTACAACTCAACTCAACAAAATATTGTTTTAATATTATTCGGGTTGATTAGATGAATTGTGTTTGATTATTGTTCTCTATGAAGGACCATATTATTTTTTTTTTTGATAAATTATATTTTTTCCCTTGAACTATTACATTTGTTTCACTTTACATCCCCAATTATAAAATTTCTCGGATTTTATTTTAAATTATTAATTTTGTTTCATATCACTCCAATAGATGACTACTATCAATTTTTTTACTATAAATGGGCACGTGAAAGATCTGTATTGTCAATAAATAATTGTCTATAGCACATGTACAGTCAAAAATAAAAAAAAATAATATTTATCCATAACTTTGCCCTTCCGCAGTTTCAAATTTTCTTCCTCTAGCCGACCTTATTTTCTTCCTAACAACCATTTGGTTAAAAAAAAAGAGTAAAATAAAGTGGTTCTAGGTATTTGACGAGAAAATATTCATTATAATAATGATATCACGTGGTAATTTGATGTAATATCACCAACTAATAATATTAAAATAAATACGCACATAAACCCCACAAAAATCAATAAACAACCGGTCATGTAAGAAAACAACTTCTCACTCTCGTGCCATGTAAATCCAAGTGAAATTCACTTTTCTTATTTAAGATTTTATTATTGGTTGGTAACCGTTACGGACAATATTTACTCGCATTTGATAGGAATCTCTTTGGGGTTTCCTTCAATCATTTGATAGATTTTTAAATTTGTTATTATCTATTAGAGTGATATAAAATAAAATTAATACATTAAAGTAAAATGTGAAAAAAAAATTATAGTTAAAAGTACAAAGTAAAATAAAGATAATAGTTTAAGAAATAAATTATAACTTACTCTATTTTTTCATTTGTAAAAATGATCAAAACTGGACAAAAGTGTAATTGCATCTTTAGAATTCGGGGGTGGCCCAATCAAGTTTTGCCAAGGGTGTGAATGGTATTCAAAATTTCAATATGGCATTGGGGGATTAATGGTCAAACACGTTATGTGGTGAGTTAATGTGTTTGACTCCAATTGAGTGATTATTGTTTACCTGTTTCTTATACGTGAAGATTGTGAGAGATAGACAGGTGGAGCGTTAAACAGAAGATATCCTGACGGGGATGGGAAGGGAAGCTGCCCAGAAGTTACCGTTGGGATGACCGTTGCGTGTTGATATCAAAATATAATACTAGTGTTCTCACTTCCCATGAATGACCAACCAGCCAACCCAATCACCTAATAACGAGTATTTTTTTGTTAGGGACTAGAGAGTAAGACCATGGTGACCAAAAGACTTTTTTTTTTTTTTTTAATTCGTATTGTGTTCGATTGATAATGAAAAAATAGTAATGTTATAAAACTTAAAGAGTAATACTCTTTGAATTTAAAAATTTAATTTAATTTGTTGATAGAATGATGTGATTTCATAGGAATCATTTGATTAACACTAAGTTTCAATGTTTTATAAAGTCTACAGTGAATTCAAAGGTTCTACTGAATTAAGTCAGTAAATTGGATCCCAATAGCATTGCTCAAACTTAAATGAAATCCAAAAAATTACAATTCAAATACATATCATCTCTTAAATGAGTGGGCCTGTCAATTTTTTTAGTGGGACCCACTCATCCCGCACTTTGCCAATGAATGATATACATTTGAGTTTTAACTTTTAAATTTTATTTAAATTATATAATATTTTCCAAAAAAAAAATAGTTGTGGGTAAACATTAGAAAACTTATTAATTTTAAGTATACAGCTTAAACTTTTAAGTCATTAAGTCATTTTATGTAGGGGTGCAATTCGAACGGGTTGAGAGGTCAACTCTAGTCCAACTTTAAGTATATAATCTTTAACCCTAACCCTACCTCAGCCTGAGTACAGACCGAATTTAATTCAGGCAGGCTCGGATTAAATTTGAGTTACTTAATTCTGATTGATTTTTTGAAGTATAGATTTAATTTTTTAAAGTGTAGATTTGATTTTTTCAAGTGATCTGATATGAAACGTGAGGCGCAGATGAAGAGTGAGGAAATGAGAGAGGGAGGAGTGATGAGTGGGTGAGGAAGGTTGAAAGTTTGAGACGAGTGACGATTGAGAGAGGAAGGCTAAGAGAAGGAAGAATGACAAGTGGGAGAGGGATCTAAGAGTGATAGAAGCGCAAGGGTGAAAATTTGAAGTGAAGTGAGAGTCTGTACTTTAAAGAGTGAAGATAAATATTAACTGTAATTAAATATATTTATATTTAGGTTCAATTCGATTTAATAATCGGGCTCAACCCAATTTACCACATAAAGATCATTCTCTTAACTTAATTGAGTACATTTTTCATGGTTTTGATGTATTTGGTTTAGGTAATTTCAATCTTTCATAGACTTTCATATAAATATCAGTATCTAACTTTTCATACAAATATGTAATAATAACGTTCAAAAGACGTATGTCAAGTTTTTTTAAGACTACTAGGTTAATACACCTCATGAAATATAATTATATCAATTATTAATGAGTATATTTTTTCGTAATCGACTAAGCAATCAATTAAGGGTCTCTATAGGAACCCTTGCGTTACTAGACACATTTTGTATTTTGTGATCTCATTTTTCTCAGAAAAATACATTTATAACCAATAAATTTTACATCATTAAGTGTTAAGACTACAGGTACAAACATTCCACATTTTACAAGAGAATCCAATTTCGTTTGAATTGTTTCTTGTCATTTTGTCAATTATGTTGATGTCAGTATTTATCTATTGTGCATGGTTCAAAATCATCATCATTCAAAATTTTAGTAACTACTGTATTATTGATGATAATTTTTGTGCGATGCCACACCTCATCTGTATATGCATATTCAATAGAAATTTATTCATTTTCAAATATCTATATCTTTTTAGAAGTTTCTATCTCTTTAGGGATTTTCCTTTTCAAGTGTTATTATTTGAGATAATGTAGATGTATTTCATTTTCTACTTCAACAATTTTTTCTTAAGTTGTATACAGTTGCCCTTCAAGAGTTGAATTTTTTGAACCTATGTTTCAACTATATTTCAAGTGTGTAAGAAAGTTCACGTTATTCTTAAACTGACAAATTTCCTCCATCTAACAGCTAAAAAAAGTTTAATTTTTCTTTTGTACTTACATAACTTCTTAAAATCTCATTATTTAAATTTACTTCTGTAAGAGATGCCTCTTGAGGAGTTTTCTCTTTTAAGAGATTTTAATTTACTAATTTTGAACATTATTTTTGTTACCTACTTTGTGGATGTGGCCCCTTCATGGATGTGGCCCCTTCAGGAGTGCCAATTTTTTTTATGGAACTTCAATTGTATATTTTTCTCTTCAAGAGTACAAACTTCTTTTAAGAATGCCCAATAAAGATCCACTAAAAATTTAGACGACAAATATGAGTGTAATGTCCTTTCATGTCACACTGTTAGCATGTCCACATTTATTACCACAACCTTAGTATAAGGTGACATTCACATTAGAGAATGCTATACAATCGATTGGTTGAAAATAAAGAAACAAAAACAATATTTTGCACATTAGAGATATGAAATATAAAAAACATTTTCTCTAACGTATCTTTATAGTAATTATTTATTCACATAATATCAATTGTGAACTGATTTTAAATAGTGTCAAATTATAATTACTAACATTTTTTTAAAATCTTGTAACTTCTTGTGCTCCATGTGCATCCATTTATGTCAATGTCAAGCATTTGAAAACAATCTTTTAATGATCATATCGTTCCTTTAATTTATACCAAAAAACAAGTAAATTATTTTTTGTTTAAAATCTTGCAACTTCATGTGCATACTTTTAAGTCGATATCAAGTATCTAAAAACAATCTTTTAATGAGCATATCATTCCTTTAATTTAGCCCAAAAAACAAGTAAATTATTTTTTGTAAGATACTCATTTGCGTCAACGAGGCTATTTCGTTTTGGAAGATTGCTTGATTAATCCCGCAGAACCACCTCACTCTGTTCATTCTCGGCTAAGCTAAAGTAATTTGTTACTTGTTCACTCGATAGTTTATAACAATAGTCTTTTGACAAAAAGGTAATACTTATACCGAATATTCCGAAATATTTTTGTAGTATTTACTATAGTTGATTTTATCTATAAAAACTAAAACGGGCGGGGGAAAATCAGTTTGTCTGGTTCTCCATTGTTCAACAGTAGTTATTAATCAATCTATTCGAAACAAAACACCCAGAAATCAGTCCTGGTAAACTTTTCTCCTCATCCTATTGAAATAATTTTTGCTTTCAAGTCGAAAAATAGATGGGCATGCAATAAACCCCAACACTTCGGTTTGTTTTTGTCAACAAAGGGAGAAGTTCAAACCCGGGCCGATGGCTATTACCCACTGACCAACAATTGGGTCCTAATAACAACAATAAACTCACGAAAAATAACATCAAGGATTCATCACTAGTGTAGATTGGAAAATATAGTTCCCCAACGTCCAAACGCACCATAAAAACAAGTTGCACTGGATAGCGAGAGGAACAATGATCTAGCTTCACCTCAATAATTGCCAAATCACACCATAATGCGAGTAGCAATTACAATCAAATCAAGTAAAGCCCTTAATATAAAAGCAACTGAAATAAATAATAGAATAAATAACTCAACTCTAAGAACCAAAAAATAAAAAAAATAAGATGAGAAATTGAATTATCATACAGGTATCAACAACAGATCTAAATCAACTCAGTCCCTTAGATGTTCTTAAAGAATTGCGATCATTTTCGCAAATCATTACAGGTCTGTAAAGGCTCATCATCGTTGTTAAATAAACTCCCATATAGATAGATATATACATATATAAACATATGCAATTTATATTCAAATTGATATACAGAGAACATATAGCTACCTCAGTGTTCTCCAATCGCAAAAAGAAAGATTGTCGAAGGAGATGTAGAAAAAAAAAGGCAGCACAATCCATTTTGCTTCAAGGGAACGAGTCGCTCAGAAACTGATATCAATTCTGACGACCAGATAGTGAAGCCATGTGTTTGAACACGTTTATTGAACAGATCTGAGAACAGTGAAAAAAAATCATATACCAAAAGGAAAATGGAAATCGAGAGAGATCTAATACACAGATGATGGAAATTAATAGAACGCCGCTGAGATGCAAAGAGATAGTCGCTGAAGAATATCAGAGAACACGGGGAAACGCTAAGCCCTAATTTTCAACCCCTCGTAAGAGAGAATAGTTCAGCTGAACGGCGGATTCCTTTCGAGTTTTATAGGGAGAGAGGGGGAGAGATCCAACGGTTCATATGCGGTTTTTGAAATGAGTGGATGAGATTGTACTGCATTGGGTTGGACTCACTAGGCTAAACCTTTTTTTTCGGTAAGTCTCGCTAGGTTAAACTTGGGCATACTACAGTTGTTGGCCTGTGGGCTGTGGGCCGTGAGGTCCATATAAAGGTCTCACACAAAACATGAACTTTAATATAGATGGTAAAATTAAGGCCATATTTTATCTTTTTAATAATTGCACATAGACGATGTGTGCCATTTCAGATTAATTCTTTGGTGCAATCCTTTCAATCCACACAGTCATTTTCCCTATGCTTTTGCGGACTACGGGGAAGGGCTCATACTTCCAGCAACCCATGAACGTTCGTTCACTTGCTAAAAATTTACTACTTTTCCAAAGGGCTCATACGTTTGTACTTCAATAACTAAAAATAACACATAAGAGGTTTTTTTGAGCTTCTTTCATTTCTCTTACTTTTCTTTATCTCTGATTTTAGGTTTCGCCTGGTGCTGGCAAGCAGTTACCATGGGAGGTTTGGGGAGCTACCCCATCGCAATATGCTTATTTACAATTGTGTCTTTTAATTAATTATTGATCTTATGTGATGTAGGAAATTTATAATCTACCGCATCCTTCCATTTTTCCATAGAACAATGGGGCTTCAACCTGACTTTCAATGAGGAAAAAGGCAAGTGGTATCACTTGGATTAATTAGGCCATTGTCGTCGATGATCATCATTTAGTGAAACTGCTAACAAGTCGAATTTAGAGTTAGATTTAATTTGATTAAAGAGTAAATTATATATATGGCCCTAATGAATTTGAATTTAAATTCATAAAATAATTGGTCAAAAAACTAATCCACGTCTAACTATTTTTAGAGTCGCATTGGATTCAAACCATAATATGGGTCTATTCACAAGGCTAAATAGAAATGAAGAAGTTCATCAAATTAGAATATTTGGCAGGAAAACAAGTTAATCAAGTTACACATACTAAACAATACACCTCCCAAATGCATTACTTTGAGAGAGGGGGAAAATATGTAGCCTATCCTGCCAGTAATATACCAATGCCTATACCATTATATTTGAACTACAAGTAATGTAGAAGTTAGTAGAGCAAAGCAGTGTAGAACAGTTGATTCCAAGTATCAGGCAAACCAGGAAGGCACCAATGGCTGCAATCAGCCGAATGGTCCGGGTTAGCTCTTTCCACCGGGCTCAGATCGCCGCTATAGATGGAAGGGTGTGCGTCTTTTCTCATCGCCGACAGCGTTGTTATGTCGAGCAAATAGGCCGGATTGTTCATGTCCCTTATCACTGCCACAACCACCTTCATTTGATCTGGATATGCACCAGGGTACGTTGTAATAGTCGACGGAGCTGTCTCGCCGTAACAGCTTTTGGCGGTGGTTGCCCCGGCATTCCAGTCGCTTGGGCTGCGAGTGTCATTCATGGTGATGATTGTTATAATTCATTGTGAAATCCAGAGCTATGATGCTTAAAAATTTAGCTAGAGAACCATCCCACCACCTAGAATGGTCGGGTTTTGTCACGGATTTGGGAATAAGAATAAGTGTAAAATACAATGTGATTGTGTCGATCAATCTTTTAATTGTGTCTATTTGATTTTTAAGATTTTTAATTTATATCAATGTGATTCAATCCCAAATATTCATCAAAAAATTGTAATAACTCTGATGACACACCAATCACCTAATAAAAAATGGTGGGATTTCAATTGACTCAAATACCTCTACTTGGTGAGACCTTGCATGCCGTCACACTTAGATTAGGGCTAAAATATAATAATTCTGAGTCGAGTGTATATGAAATTAACATGGAAAATTAGGGCTAAAATATAATAGTTCACATTGATTTAATGCAATATTTTGGTAAAAAAGTGTAACATTTCTACTAAAAAAATAAAGAGAAATTTCTACTTCTTCTGTTCCTAAATTTCTGTCGTTTTACATAATTTTTTTATTCCATAATATCTATCGTTTAATGAAACAAAAATATAATTAATATATTTTTTTTTCTAAATTTACCCTTAATATTTCAATGTATTAGATTAGGTGGAAGTTAAGCGTCGTTCATATTTCTTTCCATCTCAATACGTATTGAATAAAGGTATTTTAATCTTGTACAATTATTTTTTACTCATATTAGAACTATTTAATAGCTTCCTTAATTCCTGTGTAAAAACCTTAAACGACAGATATTTAATAACAAATGGAGTATAATATTAGAGTCCTTTATCTAATAGTGTTAAAATATGACACAACGCGTTAACACAATACGAAATTAGAATGCTTGAATCTTTATTATACCATTTACTTAGTAAATGAGTGGACCCGATAGTATATAATTAATAAACGAATCGGATATTAGTGAAATTAATTAGAAAAAATATATCACATAATTTGTTTATATATTAGTTATACATAATTCATACATGATATAAATTCGATACGACACAATTTATTAGATATAAACTAATAAAAAAAATCAAATATCAAAAGAATATTTTTTTTGACATCATCCCCTAAAACTGGACAAAAATCCGTCGGGAGAGACATAGTTCTGCAAGAGTTTGCACCGCGAATTAGTGATTACAGCTGTTATGGGTCACTGTCTTATTATTTCCCTTTTTTCTGTGTAGGTCCTATTCCCACAGAAATAAAAAGGCTACAGAACTTTGAACCGGCAGTCAACAAACAATAATTTGAAAGAGAGAGAGAAAGAGAGTAAAACTACGGACAATCAATAATTTGAGAGAAGAGAGATTAACAGTTAAAACATACTTGTAGTGTGTGGGAGAGATGGACTGAAAGAAAACGCTGGTTCTACTTCTGTCGATGTTGGTATCAACCCATCTAGCCCAAGTCCTCATCCCTCTCTCTAAAGCAACCAAACGATCTATATCTTCATAGATTGTCCCTCCAGATTCCATGTAGTCCCACCTGCATTCTATCACTCATCAATTTTTATTGCATTGTAATCATCCCACTTAGTTCGAAAACACGGGGGATTCATAGTTGCTAACCCTTGAAGAGATCCTTTGTGAGTCCACCAGTGACCTGTGTTAAACGACAGAACATCCACGCCCCTCCAAGCGTTCCCATTCCCTCTGATATCATCCAATTTCAGAACTCTCTTCCCTTGTACTGCATCAATGTCCACCAGATATGGAGCTCTATAGTAAGACACAGCCACGCCAAATTCCTGCATTTCACCCCAACAAACAAAACCCAACTAAGCCTCCTTTAAGTGGGGTCCAATTCCTGAATTCATTATAGTCGTCTGATCAAGATCAGAAGGCTCACCAAGAACTTGAAGGTTGACAGAGGATCTCCCCTGCTCATCTGTATTGGTGAATGCGGCACAGCAGCTGATATCAAACAAATCAACGACTCCCATTGGTTACGGCCCAGTGAATCACCCACGAACATCACAGTCTTTCCTTTCAGTTTTAACAGAAAATCAAGCCCATTGAACCTACCATCACAAGAAAATTCACCAACCCAGAAGTTATGAGAAGATAAAAAGCAATAAATTTCGCAATTTTACCAATTTACAGTTGTTTTCTAATCTTATCCTCTCTTTGAATCCAAGGTTTTCAATGTAAAATCGTGTTTCTAAAACACGATTTCATGTTTTTTTTTTATATATAAATTAAAAGCATACTTCGTAAACACATTTTTAAAATGAAAAACGTAAAATTAAATCACGTTTTAATAAAAATAGCAATAATTTGAAAGTAAGACAGGCAGATAGTAATACTAATTGATACAGTGTCCTAGAGTGCTTACAAAGATTGAAAAGTTGCTACCTGGGGAGCTCACAGTTGGCTGGTTTCCACCGGTATTTGAGATAGTCGGAATCAGGACGGCCGTACATTTGACAGTTGAATTCTGGGTCGATAGTTGGACAAGCAGAGGATTGGTAGATGGGGTAAGTATCATCATGAACCCAAGAACCCATGAACAGAGCACATGAGGTCTGGTTGGCATGTAACATAGGTCTCCCGTGGTGGGGATGGTGGTGGTTGTTCTTTAAACCCACCAACAAAACAGATGAAGCAATGTGAGATTGTGCCAAAACTAGACAAAGAATTGCAAAACATGAGGAATAGACATTGCAAGATTGTGAAAGAGGATGAGCCATTTCATAAGCTTTAGGGTAGAGAGAGAGAGAGAGAGAGAGATTTGGAATGTGTAATTGAATTATGATTATAAAGAGAAGGGGTGTTTTTGTTTGTTGTGTGCATGTGAAGGTGGCTAAGATGGTTCACGTGTGTCAAATATGGACTGGTGACGGTGGCTTGTGATTTGTGAGGTTCATTTGAACCCAATGAACAGTTAAGTGAGTTTTCTACATTAATGGAGTTGGGAACCAGAATTTTTTTGGTCCACACAATATGAGACCTCGAATGAATCCAGTCTTTCTGTGAGCTTTGTGTTTGTCCGTGATTCGTAGTTCACTTTTGCCTTGGCAAGTCGCAAAAGATCCTAGACTCACCGTAAATATTAGGTGCAAGGGAAATGTTATTTGAATTTTTTTGGAAACTTTAGGAGTTTAATGATGTATAATCATTGGGTTGGTCGAAAAATTTATCTAATATTAGAATTCATAATTAATCTAATGGTTATATTGAAGTCACATCCATAAGTTTTTAAATAAGATCCACAAATAAGTATTTATAGCATTGCTCTAATGGTTATACCACGTCATTGTGTTAACATGATGTAATCGTTCAATAATAAGACAACATATAAGCAAATACATCTCATATAGTTAAATAACTATACATTAATGGCATGCATAATTACTCTACGTGGGATCCACTAATTCATATGTTGTCTTATTATTAAATGATTATATTATATTAACATGATGACGTCATGTAACTATTCAGAACTATCATAATTTCTGTTAAACTTTTATGAAATGACGTGTCATTGCCGGTCCTTAAACTATTAGGTAGAGTTAGTAAAACCCATTAATCCTACATCTTCAAGTGTACAGTAGTAATAGCCTCTATCACTTCAAATTGTTAGGCGCCAATTAAAAGAAACACATTACATGAAAAAGTGAATAAAAGAAAGAGACTAATTTCAAAAAAGTTAAAACATAAAAGAATGAATGTAAACACATATTGTGCATTATAATGAATGTAAACACATACAATGCACAACATGAAGAGGAAGCCAGTTAGGGTATGGGGCCAAGGATGTTCTGGACCATTGGTATCAGAGCTTTACTTTTTTAAGATAGAGAAGACAACAAAAGCAGACAAAGGGTGAGGACACTATTCAGCCCCAACTTGGTGGTATGGGACCTGTTTGGTGGTGTGGTGGTGCTTGGTAGGCGCCTCAAAGTTTGATTCCTCATCTCTTATTTTCTCTATAAGAAAAAAGGACAACAGAATACTGGCTATACCAACTAAAGAAGGCAAGCTTTAATATCAAATGTTCTTTGCTTTCCTTCTGCTGCATACATGGAATATCATTCTTCTGCTATGAAGTCGGAGGAGGGTTAAACATATGTTGTCTTACTCTGTATGTGAAAGAATTGTTTTCATGATTCGAACTTTAGATAAAAATAGGAAAATCTTTCAATTGCGCTCAATGAATCAACAATATGGTCTGCTCAATTAAAATAACAGAAGTCATTGGCTTCATGTGACAGTCTAAAACTTGAAGGATGTAGCCGTCTTGTTATTTTTCATATATATCAATAACTCTAACCTACTCTAAAGAGTAAGGAAGGTAAATATCAAGTCATACAATTGGTGAGACTTGATCCTAAGTCGTGTTTGAGGTTGGGTAGTTCCTTAAGCATTCGAAAAAACTCGGGGCTCTATTTGGTTTGTGTTTCAAAATATAGTATCCAAAAACTATTTTTTGAGAAGAATTTTCAAAAATTGTTTTTATTATTTTTTATGTCGCAAAACTTATATGGTTATGTAATTTCAAAAATAGTTCTACGAAATAGAAAATATTGAAACTTGTTTGAACAATAACAAAAAAAATAATAAAAGCCAAAAAGTGGTGGTGGTGATGAAAGTGTGCTAGTGGGCGATGGTGGTGGTGGAAGAGTGGCGGACATGGTGGTGGAAGTATGGTGTTTTCTAAATTTTGAAAATATTGTTTTAAAAAACACACAAAAAAACTTTAATTTATTTTCTAAATATATCCAATTTTTATTATCAGTTTTCAAAAAACAAAAGAAAAAAAAATAACTAGTCAAACAACTTTTCTTCTAAAAATTATTTTTAAAAACAAAAAATAATTTTGAGATTCAAAGCCTAAATTTTTTATTTCTTGGGCCACTATACTTGAAGAAGTATTGTAATTATATGCGTATATTAATTCTATAGTTATCTTTTTTCCTGCAACGTGGCAGATCATAATTAATTTATCGAAATGGTGCGAAGTATTTTTTTTTTTTTTTAAATTCAGAACATGATATACAGCCTTTTATTGCTATCCATGCTGCAAGTCTGCAGAACTGAGTCCTTATTTATCAAACAGTGTATAGGTTTCTGAAGGCTTTGATGGAGATGTTTGCGTGTGTATCAGCTATGAATCTGTGGGCGGTATTCACACTTTTCCCATTTAAACTTAGAAATTATTCACCTTCTTTCACTTCCCAGAAAATTAATTGGCAAAACTGCCCTAGCTCAATTCAACAAGTCACCATTATGTTAATTTTCTTTCTTTCTTTTTTTTTTTTTTGGTTCAACTGAGGGGTATTCTTGCCATCTTTGGTACACTTTGACTAATTATTTTTCTGATTCGGTCAAAAATAATTCATCTATGCCGAAACTAGGGTAATTATGAAGAATATATCCTTCATAGTCTGATTCTAGAAAATTATTAAAATTCGAACTCAAAATATTTAAATTTATAATTTTATCTCTGATATCACTTGAACTACTTTTAGAGTTAGTCACCGTTATATTCATCCTTACCCACCCAACTTGATTTTTGTGCAGCCTTAAGGTCTAACCATCAAAATTTATCCATATCCCATTCATTTCATTCACTATGTTTTCCTCTAGCTACTTTTGACGACGAAACTTCATTTTTATATTAAGATTGAAATTAGACTTAAACGTCTTTGGATCTTGCTTAGGGCTAGTTTTCACTTCACTTTCACTTTTATATCAGGAATGTTGACTTGGACTTGCAATGTCGAATTTTATTTTCCGAAATTCTTACGCTCGACTCATATTCACTTTGATCGCTCATAAGAATAAAATATTCAACTCCCTGAAACATGTGTAAGTGAAAAGACTCATAATATCCGTGCCTATGAGTTATATTGCGATCCTTCTAAGAATTGGGGATATTGAAATAGAGTAAACTACATATACGACCTTTAATGAATTAAGTTTTTGAATTTTTTTTTTTGTGTTAATTGAACATTTAAACTCTCTATTTATGACAGTTAAGACCTTCTATCTGTCTCCATTAGTGTGTGTCACTCATATGATTATATAACACAAAATGACTCAATTGACACAATAAAAGAGTTTATGGGCTTAATTGACACAAAAAAAAAAAAAATTCAAAGGCTTAACAAGTGTTATAATTTGAGGGTCAGATATGTAGTTTATTGTAATCATTTGTGTTACGTTAATTTCTAACTTCATCACTTTTTATTAAAAAATCTAATGAGGGCATACAAAAGAGGTCAATTGACACAATAAAAGAGTTTAGAAACTCAATTAACATAAAAAAAATTCAAAAATTTAATTAACATAAAAAAAAAATTCAAAAACTTAATTAACATAAGGTGACTCAGGAAATATGTAATGATGGAGGAAAAGAAGAAATATTCCAAACAAAAATATGTATATTATGAGTGTTCAATTAAAAATGGGAAATGAATGGGCTGTCATGATAGGAATAACGAAGTGCAGGAGACAGGGAGACAGCCGCAACCCACGACCCAGTGGATGAACTTGCAGCTGTTGTTTGACACTAAAGTCTCCATGATCAATTACTGTCTAACATGGCCTTGCTTTTCTTATGCCCTGTTTGGCACGAGTGAAAATAGAATGGGTAATGTTATGCTTATTAAATTTTTTTTATTATATTTTCATCTCAATTGATGCGATATAATTTTTTATCATCAGGTAAGCGAGTTCTATTAATATTCGATAACAAAAATTTTTCCGTATCATTTGTGATGAAAGATTTAATAAAAAAATTTAGTAAATATAACAGTTTTCAAATATAATAGATGAAAAACGGTGGATAAAAAATATAATTTTTTTATTTGGTTAGAAAAGGAAGACGGAGGAAAAAGCAATCATGCCCACCATTTTTTATCCTCTGTTCGGTGGAAAATGGTAACAATGTTCGTCAAGATGGGTCCCATAATTTTTATGTAATATTTAATTACCATTTACTCCAAACGAATTCACGTCTAAGAGAATCTCCAAAATTTTTTTTGTATTTTACCTATTTAAAATTATATTTTTTTTATTTTGACTATTCACTTTTTTAATGCATATTCTAACAAATTTTCTATATTTTAACTACTTTTAAATATTATTTCTCATATCTTATTATTTTGTTGGAACTATTAAAAGTACATAGAGAAAAAAATAGAGGAAAATATAAAGAGTGGACCATAATAAGAGAATAGAGAATATTTTATAAACTATTTATACATAATATTACAGTTATACTCTAAATATAGAGCATCATTGTAACAAAAATATATTTTACCTACTCTAAACATCTTCTGTTAAAACATATTTTTTACCTTCAAATAGTTAAATTTTAGCTATTTTAGAGTTTTAACTATTCTCCTGAAGATACCCTAAGTCAATAATTTATTCATATTCTATTAAAGATATTTTTAATATCTCATTAACAATAATATTTTATTATTATTTTTTTCATATCAAATAAAATAATAACAAATTTATTCTTTTCATTTTCCCATCCTTTTTATCAAACACAGAGAATGAAAAACCTCTTTTTTTTTCTTTCAAGGATTTAAAACCTATCTTTCATATTTTTTTAGTCCCTTCAATTTTTCATCTATCATACCCAAAGTACTTTTATTAGACCTCAACATCTCCCTCCTCGTAAAACAGGGATAGGGTCCTGCCCACTTTTTTTTTTTGTCTTCTTATATGGAAGGATACATTGCACCACGGCTCATTGTTCAATGAAAATACAATATATATATATATATATATATATACAAAATAATTTTATTTTATCATCTATTTTAACTTTATTATCTTCATGATCAATTATTACAAATAATTCAATCACTACTTTAGCCCCCCTTTTAGTTTCAATTGTGAAAATGGTATCGTAGTGATCATGTTGGGAGGAACTGTTTTATTAATTCCAACTCGCCCAAATCACAATGAAACATCTACATTGCTGCACAGAGGGGGTTAAATGAGACTTAAATGTACATTGTCTTACACCCAAACGACGATAGACAATTTCATTACACAGCAATCTTATCGTTGCACCAAGCCCACCCAGTGCATTAACCTCCATAAAGAAACACCATCCAATTCTTGCATACCAAAAACATTGCCCATTTCGATATATACTTCGTGCCAACATTTTTGCCAAAAGAGCCCGATTTGCATCCAAAGCTATACAATTGGTACATGAACTCAACACGAGCCCGAGACCGATTTCCCCATCTGCCTCCCATATATACAAGGAAGAAATATGTGCCTCATTCGGCAAAATTTAAGCACTTAGGTGCCAGAAACAACTGGCTCAAAAAGATACTTGTCCCTAATTTTCATCTTACTGTCAAGGTCATTACCATTATTAACTTATATACACCTTTGTTAGGAGCACCTTCAGCTATCACAAGCAGATATAGCATTTAAACATTCCATTACCTATGTGTTCACCTTCCTTCTGATCAACAGCTTCGACTGAGCAGCCTACACTGACTTCACTTGGGCACGGCATACATTCAACTGGAGTTGCTTGGTTCGCCTGTGTACATGGAATGAGTCAACATCTCGATGAAAAAATATACACCAATGAGAGAAATCAAATGAAGATCAAAACTGTTCCAAGGAGTGTGTGGGTACCATAATAACCAAAGGAGCTGTGCCATTGCCTCTGTCATTGCCCTTGCCGCCAGCAATACTGGCACAAACCACAGTGGTCAGTTAATGATCAAGCACTGTGAAACTCTGCTCAAATCAGGTAGGAGAAAAAAGCTTAACAAAAGGTGGCCTAAAATTCCACCAAAAATAACGGTATCTTAGGTATTGTTTATTGTCGGTTTCACAAAATGAATGAAATTTCGGGTACATCTTAACAATGGAGGAGTTTGTAATCAACCACATACAAGAGGTATACATGAGCAATTCCCACGCTCAGAAATCCAATCATTGCAATCAGGCCTTTTGTCTGATTCAAATGCTTTAAAAGAGTGTAAGTTTCTCCCAGCCTCTATAGCTAACCTCCTATGTGATGATGTAATAAACATAAAATGTATGTCAACTAAGGTTTTAAGATCTGTAAATGAGGAAGGAAAACACCAAGTCCAACTAGAGGGAGGAATTGCTAAGTTTTTTATGAGTAACCCAACGGGATATGAAACTGGCAACATTTGCTTCATGGAAACAATGTTCTCTTTTCCTACTCAATGCTATATGTTTTATTAAAACTTTTCTTTGAGCATTTTTCATCATTTGTTTGATAAAATGGCATATTTCAACTAATTGTTTAAACAGTTTAGAACACTATGTTGTCAACATTGTAATATTTTATCCCTTGCCCTTTGCCAGGGCAATTGAGTTTATACTCCTAATTTTAATATTCAATAATGAGAAAGTATAATTGCATAATCAAACAATTGTCTCACTAGGGAGCATTATTTGACTACCATTTTGTAGTACTCCTAATTATCTTAACTAACGAATTTTTTTAGCTCCTGGCATTATTCTTTCCTCAACAATCTCCTATATATAGCCAAAGAGAGGAGACATACTCCATACGTCCTTTTTCAAGAATTTGGCTCTCTTCAATTGGGTCAGCCTGAAAACCTTCAGAGACAGCGCTGTTCCCATCCAAACCAACAATATTGTTTTCACTGATTGCATCACATAGTTTTGGCTTGGTTCCTGCATAAAGACATATAAACATCAGTATGTCCATTGAATAGCAGCCATTCCCTAAAGCAGCTAAGGGGACATAAATTATACCTTTCAATAGGCTTAATTCTCTGGAAGGGATTTCCATTAAGAGTTTCTGGCACATGACAGTACCCTGGAAATCGAGGAAAGGGTAGTCTAGAAAGTTTAATCTCTCAGACTCCGTCATTATTGAATACCCAAATGAAGTGGTCCAAGTGTTCAGCACGCTAGGAACAGCAGGCAAAACTAGCGTCCCCACACCCAATTCCTTGAGCTTCTGAAGCAAATGTGGAAAAAAAAAATAGTGAGAACTCTGCAAAACATAAGTGTACTTTGATGTTGTGATGATATAACAAATGGATAGATCACCACCCCCTCTCACTTGTGTCAATCACCAAGTGAGTCAAACATACCTTTCCCTTGCCTATGAATTTCACATTGCATTATTCACTAATTAACCAATTATAATGCCCCCCTGGTACCAGTAATGTATCTAATTGTAAAGCTTAATAGTTAATACAGGGATAACACAAAGCTCCCAGAGGCAAACATCCATTAGCGCACCACAAGTTAGGTGTGGCTGAAATACAGAGGACACTTGAACAACAATGACAAGAAAACCTAACAATTTAATATTAACATTTACACTTCGTTCAGAAAAAAAATATGAGCATTTACACCCTGGTGTACTAATGATGGGAGTCTTCCAATACAAAAACTTCAAAGGAGACCTGCTACCATTCTGCAGAAGCCAAAGAATAACTACAATGATCAATGAACTGTTCTCCATCTCACACAGACACAGAGAAAATTATAAATGTCTATATCAAATGAACAAGACTGGATTTATACCATTTGTTAGGTTTTGAAACCTCACGCAAGAAACAAATGACGTGAAGACCCAACCACCAAAGTATTTTATTTGAATCTGTTGGAGTATAGTCTAGTTTATTAAGATTTCTTTTCCCTTTTACCCTTACTATGACTTTTATATTTTGCCTAGACTACAAGGATATTTAGGTCATTTTGTATTATTATTATTTGACTATATATACAGGGCTCTAATCTTAGTTTGAGTATCCCTTTTCACTCACATTCATCTATAGTTGGTATCAGAGCCACCAACTATAACCCTAACCCTAGCCTCTGCCAAACCTCCGCCAAACATCGCAGCCAGCAAGACGATTGCCGACTGCCTCCACTCCATTAAACCAACAACTCCACCGACCAGTACACAGTCAGCCCATCATCCACCGACTGCCGACTGCCTCCACTCCATTAAACTAGCAGCTCTACCGACAGCCACATAAACCAACTCCCCATACAACCGAAACACCCAACCGACTGATAGCATCTAGCGAAACAACCAACCGACTGACAGCACCAACAAATCCCATAACAAACAAGCAGCCCCACCGACAGAACCCACATATCAGCTACCCGACAAACCCACTCAACTCAACTCCAACAATTCACATCCAAAACCCAGCCAACAACTCATATCCAAAACCAGTCGACTGCCCAAAACCAACTGACTGCCCACCTCAACCCACCAACTGCCTACACCGACAAACTAGCTCACTACCCGCAAATCCAAACCCAGACCATAAAACCCAGATAACAAACCCACTGCTCAATTTTGTTCAGATCATAACAGTTGTCCCGTCTTCTTGCGCTTTCGTACGTCGCGCTCTTCATTGCAGTGCCGCCATCTCTTTGCGTCACGACCTTTTTTCCTGGAGTTGCAGCTTCTAGGATCTTTTAAGAGGGGTTGAATCCTCTTTTCTGTTGATCTGCCCTTGATACAGTAGATCGCTTATTTATATATTTTGGATTTCTGGGCACCGTGACCTGATTATTTGGAAGCTTTCTGGACCTTCTTTATTTGTCGCTACTGTTTGACTGAAGGTATATTGTTCTCCCTTATTTTATTTCTCTATTTATCTTAAAGTTATTTTTCTGTCACGGGTGCCCTAGTATTATTGTTGATATGCCTACTACTGAAGGAGTTGAGACCCCTACCGTTGAGACATCTGTTAGTACTTTTATCGGATATAGGGGTCGACAGCGCTCGGCCCAACGCCGTTAGGGTACCCCACATCAGCGTAGACATAGGAATTCTCGTCAGTGTGATTATTGTAGCCAACTAGGACATCTCAGGACTGTTTGTTGGAAGCTCCATCCAAAGCTTAAGCCGCCTCCTTGTAGCCGTACTGTTGTCATTGCTGAGGCACCACCATCTATAGTCATTGCTCCTACTACTACTATTACTGCTCCTCCTTAGCAGAGTGATATGGATGCTATCACTTCTCACTTGGATATACTTATGTCAGCCCTGACTTCTCAAGGTTCGACTGCAACAGGTATACCACGTGCCTTTCATACTTGCGCCAGTCCGTCTCCCCTTTGGATGCTAGACTCGGGTGTGAATGGTCATATGACAAGTGAGGCCCATCATTTCACCTCTTTTGACGAGCAGTTACATACTTAAGTTTAGTTAGCAAATGGTACACATACCCCTATTGTTAGTAGCGGTACAGTCCGCCTTCTAAATGACTTTACATTACGTTCGGTGTTTCATGCGCCAAAGCTGGACATGAATCTATTATCTGTACATCAGTTAGCTAGACATTTTTACTATACAATTGTGTTCTTATCTGATTCGTATTATTTGCAGGACTTGAGTACCAGGAGAATTATTATCAGGGGACATAAGAGAGATGAATTATATTATCTAGGCGATCCACCTCCGGTTTCACCAATTTCTTTATCTCCACTTTCATCACCTGGTTGTCTGTATCTGTTCCTAGCTTGCATGCTAGTATTTTACCTAATACTTGTCGTTATGATTTTTCATCACAAACTATTCAGTTGTGGCATAACTGTTTTGGACATACAAATTTTAAATATTTATGTATGTTATTTCCTGCTTTGAGCAAAGCTTGTGTTAGTAGTAAACTTGACTGTGTTATATGTTTCCTATCAAAACATGTTTGAACCAGTTATATTCCTCGCATGCATCAGTCACCCAAACCATTTGACCTAATATACTCTGATATTTGGGGACCCTCTCTTGTTACTGCTCTGTCAGGTGCTCGATATTATGTGACATTTATAGATGACTATACCCGTTGTACTTGGGTCTACCTTTTGCATAGGAAGTTGAATGTACTCCCTGTCATCACTCAATTTCTCCAGATGATTAAGACACAATTCGATGTCATTGTTCGTGCTCTTCGTTCGGATAATGCCAAAGAATATGTGTCTGATGCCTTAGTGTCTCACTTTTCTTCTCAGGGTATCCTTCAGCAGCTCACTTGTCCATATACTCTCGAGCAAAATGGAGTTACTGAAAGGAAAAATAAGAATCTAATAAGGATACCAAAATCTTATTGGCATTTTGCTGTTTTAACTTCTACCTTTTTATGTAATCGTACACCGAGTCGTGTTCTTCAACATAGGGCTCCCTTACAGGTCTTATTCCTTGAGTGGACACTTTTTCTAGTCCCACCTTGTGTTTTTGGTTGCATATGTTTTGTTCAGGATCGGTCTCCTGCTCGCCATAAGCTTGATGATAAAACGATTCGTTGTGTCTTTGTGGGCTATTGTCATCAGTCTAAGGGGTATTGGTGTTATGATCTGGTTAGGCGTCGTATGTCTCATAGTTTAGATGTTACCTTCCTTGAACATATTCCTTATTGTTCTTCCAGTGCTGTGTCTGCCCCTCCAGTTGACGATACTCCTTTTAATTTTCTGTTATCACAGGAGCCAGAACCATTGGTCACTATCACTACAGAGTCATCAGTCTCTCCTCCTCCCTATCAGTACAGAGTCACCAGTCTCTCTTCCTTTGCAGGTTTATGTTCGCCGCCCTCGCTCTCACCCCCTGCTGATGTCCCCTTTACCTCAGGCGATGCAGGTAATACTTCTCAGTTCGTTGAGCATATTGATCTACCTGTTGTTATTACTGATGAGATTACAGGTACTGAACTAGTTACTTTACCTGATACGACATTGTCAGTGGAGGATGATAATTTAGGGCGTCATTATCAACGGCGTAATCGTTGTCCAATTGTTCGTTATGGTTGGACTGCTAGGACTTTATATCCGATCTCTGTTTATGTTTCTTATGATGATCTATCTCTTACATTTCGAGCTTATAGTATGGCATTATCAGATCCGCCAGTTCCTCGCTCTGTTTTAGAGGCTATACGAGAGCCCCAGGGTGTTAATGTCATGCAGACGGAGATGGACGCTCTTCAGCGTAATCATACGTGGAATTTTGTCTCTTTACCTTCCGGGATGAAGACTGTTGGTTGTCACTGGGTTTACACCCTAAAGTTTCTTGTAGATGGTACTATTGATCGTCACAAGGCTAGACTAGACTTGTGGCGAAGGGCTTTACTTAGGTACTAGGTCGTGATTTTGGTGCTACCTTTGCCCCCGTGGCAAAATTAACTACTGTTCGATTGATTATTTCTCTGGCTGCGGAGTACTCTTGGCCTCTTCATCAATTGAATGTGAAGAATGCATTTCTTCACGGTGATCTGAACGAGATTATTTATATGAATACACTATCGGACTTTCGTGGTGAGAGGGAGTATGCTGGAAAGGTATGTCGACTGCGTAAGTCTTTATATGAACTGAAACAGTCACTACAAGCCTAATTCTTTCGCTTTAGTGGTGTAGTTATACGTTTAAGGTTCACCAGATGTCATTCTGATCATACCTGCTTCACTCGACAGAATATTTTGGACAGTGTGTCATCCTTTTTGTATATGTTGATGATATTATTATTACTGAAGATGATGTTTCTAGGACTGTGCAGGTCAAGATAGACCTTGGAAAGGCCTTCGATGTGAAGGACCTTTAATTTTTGCGATACTTTCTTAGGATTGAGGTGGCCTGTAGCAGCAGGGGTATTGTTCTTTCTCAGAGAAAGTATGTCCTAAATCTTCTCTCAGACACTGGAATGCTCAAATGTAAACCGGCATCATCACCCATGATTCCAAACCTGAAGCTTACTGCTGATAGGGGTGTTAATCGAGCTGAATTCGAGCCTAAATCGAGTTAAATTTACACATAAACTAGCTGCCTCGTTTGACTATTTACACATAAACGAGTTTTAAAAAATGTTCAAGTTTGGCTCGTGTAACAGCCTTAACTGCTGACGGTGAGGAATTGAGAGATCTGACTGTCTATCAGAGGTTGGTACGTAAACTTATTTATCTAACCAATACTAGACCAGACATTTCATTTGCTGTCAGCTGAGTTAGTCAGTGCATGCACAGGCCGTGTCAGCCTCATCTTGATGCAGTTTATCATATTCTTCGGTACCTCAAGTCTTGTCCTAAACTTGGATTATTTTATGCATCAGGATCTTAGATTGGTACTCTAGCCTGTTATTCAGATTCAGATTATGGAAAAACATGTGATGGTCGATCTACTACGGGCTTCTGTGCTTTTTGAGGGACTCATCTTATCTTTTGAAAGAGCAAGAAACAGGCAGTTGTCTCTCGTTCGTCAGCAGAGGCAGAGTATCGGGCACTGGCGCTTGCTTGGCACATGTGAGATTATCTGACTACGATCGATTCTTGGCGAGTTGGGATTTCCAGTGACTTTTTCATCTACATTATATTGTGATAATTGATCTGCTATTCAGCTCGTTTTTGACTCTGTATTACATGAGAGGACGAAGCATATAGAGATTGATGTTCACTTTCTTCGGGAGAAGGTTCGTTGTGGTATTGTGACTCCATTGTTTGTGGGGGACCAGTGATCAGGTTGCCGATGTTTTCACCAAACCTATCACTCTATCCATTTTTCGGGACTCGGTTGTCAAGCTTGACTTAGTTGATATTTTTGCGCCTACCTTGAGGGGGAGTGTTGGAATATAGTCTAGTTTATTAGGATTTTTTTTCCCTTTTTACCCTTACTATGACTTTTATATTTTGCCTGAACTACAAGGATATTTAGGTCACTTTATATTATTATTATTTGGCTATATATACGGGACTCTACTCTTAGTTTGAGTATCCCTTTTCACTCACATTCATCTCAAGTGAATCCATTCGGTTAAGCTCCTCCCACCCACCCCCGCCCTCAAGAGAAAAAGAAACTAAAGCAAAAGGAGGCCGACTCCAATCCAAGAGAATGAACAAAATAAATGAGACTTAGTGCAAAAGTGGATTCTTTGGATCATCATAAAGAACAATCTCTCCATTTTCTATTCCAACTTGGACAGTTAACATCAGATGACAAGAAGTTTAGGTTGTTCAGGTGACTGATGAGGATCATGGATCAAAAATAAAAAATACTAAAAGGCTTCTTAATTACATTTACATATTAGCAACAAATATATGAGATTTCTAACACCCCCTAAAATAGGGTGGCAATAGCAAGATCCCCAAAATTATTGGACAAAAAATTTCCCTTTCAAACAACAATTTTAGAGTTATCGTCAGGGTATTCTGGTTGTTTTAGAATTTTTCTCGTTTTCCTCTCCATCTGCAGTAGATAACATTTTGCCATTGCCATTTGTGGAAGATTCAGGTGAACCTTGGCGTTAAAATCCTGTGTTTTCTGTTGAACAAACAACACAATGGTTTGACAAACCCCTTACATGGACTTGAAGAACTCATGACAGAACCCTTGACAGATGGTTCACGCACAAAGACATAAACCCTTGGAACTGAGGCTTTCATTGGTTACATAGAGATAGAGGGAGTTTTGATTGGGCAGCTAACTTATGTCCCAAAAATTTGCATTTCCCAAGACATTATTTGCACTTTCAAGAATGCAAACAAAAATAGCTCAAGACATTCTGAATTTCCTAAAACAGTTCCTTTCAATTACCCCACACCCTGGCCAAAGAAGTACGAACAAAAGTTTAAACCCACACCCAACCAAATATGGGAAATGGTAATAATAGCTTGCACAAGAACAAAAACATACAACACTCTACCTTTTCAAGCTCGTTCATCAAAATGCGGCACATTCCAAGTCGGCGATATTGAAACCGTGTACCAATAAGGGGTACTTCGGCCACCTTTTCTCCATACACCCTTAAACAGAAAGAAGGGAATTTTGAAAGTGAAGCATTTTATATTACCCTAATCTGACAGAAGAGGCAGAACACAAATAGCTGAGCTAGAACTGCAATGTATAATACCTTACAGTAGCCACTGTAATGAGTTCATCATTTTTCTCTAAAATCACTGTATAGAACCCTCGGAAGTTTAAACGATTTAGCTCCGACCTGCAAATTTGAAACCATTACCATAGGCTTGCAGCCAAAAAAACACAACATGATAATACTCTAAGGAACTAGTTATGAACACAAAGGTCTCATAACACCATTTAAGCAATGAATAACATCAAAGAGTTACTGGGAGTAGACATGACAGAAATCACCCACACAATTACATATGGACAAATATTTGCAGCATGCATATCGGATCAAAACCAACATAAGATCTGGAAAAGTTCATTCAATCACTTAGCAAAGGAGATGATACTCAGCACTCAGCAATCAACCACGTCTTAAGTGCATTGTATATCTGGACACCTTGTAATGCAGTGAGTAATGTTTACAGTCCATGCCATGGTAAACAAACAGCAGACAATATAGTGCATGGAATCTGAAGACATAGAAAGAGGACTTGAAGGGAAGATGAAGTAAACATGGAAAGGCAGCAGCAGAAATGGAAAGAGAAAGAATCCAAAAATGGCACAGGGATCAGATCAATGGAAACCTTGCATGAGAAGACCAAATGTGTAAGATGTTTTTTCCCAAAAAAAAAGAGTATTCCACCTAAGAATTTCAGTAGAAGAAGGCAGAGTAAAAAAAGCAAGTCTTCACACAAAATATGTAACATGGCCTTCTAAAGGTGTTAAGCACCCCTGTCAGATGCACAACACAGGTATATGTGCATCAGGACATGTTCAACGTGTCTAATTGGACATGCAGCAGCGAGGATTTCTAGTAATCGCTAACCATGGAAAATTATATATAGAATTCCTCTGTCATGATGCTTTTATTGCATTGATGGTTTCTTTCACACGTGTAGAACAACTATTCTGAATTCAGTATGCAACATAAAAACACCATTTTTCCTATAGAATTTCAAGACAACTACAAAAACTATGAGCATTCAGGCATGGCCCTATGTCATTTAGTGGGAAATTTGACAAACCCAATACTTTACCAAGTCCATGTAACATAGCTCCAGATGGTAAAATAAAAGAGAAATAATATCTAAGAAACTAAAATGGAAGAAACAGAAACAAAATAAAGATGGGCTACCAAGAAGAAACAGCATGGGTGCTGGTATTACTTCACCTAATTTAAAATCAAAGAACAAGAAATAAACAAAGTTAACTACACAGCAGAATAAAACACGGAATAAGCAATCAAGCTCCTGCTATATAGAAACATAGTTATAGATTATGCCATGTGTAATTTGGGTGTAAGAAGACCAAAATCATGAAAGGCATCAGTACACAAAACTCAAGTTAACAATGCAGTCACGAGCCAGTAGCATAGAGACTGATAGCATAGTTACCATATAATGGAATTTATAGGTATAGGAAGAAACCCTATCAAATAGAGATTTTTTCTTTCAACCATCTTTCGATTGTTAATACGATATATAAGGACTGCTAATACAAAGAGTATTACACCCTTGATCGTGAAATATCGATTGCTTATTGAACCCTGTGAATTGCGTGAAAGTAGGATACTCCAAACGCGGGGGTTCAACAAGCAATAGATATTTCACGATTGAATTGAATTGAAAGATTCAACCGAATTGAATTGGGTCTATGAATCTAAGAAATTGTGAGAATTCTTGACCAAAGATTATCTTCCTTGGTCCATAAAATGGGTAAAGAATACTGCTGGAAAATTTATTTATGCACAATTTCCAAAAATTATGAGGTGATTTTGGCAAAATAAACAATGTAGCGTCCCTACACCAATAAAGATCGTCAAGAAATCTCACCATCTACTAAAAATTACGTCTTCAACAAGATCCCGCCTGGTCCGAGGTTCCTTTAAAGGCTCAAAACACTCGTGCATCACACCAAGAGCAACATTTAATTTGCTGTAGTTCTCCATCGAGGCCTCAATATCAGAGGCATCATAATCACAACAATCAGATCTCCAATCTTTCATCAAAGTCCAAGTTAGATTTTCTAACCCCAATGCAACTGGTTTACCCAAAAGCCTGTGCAGGCCCAAAAATATCTGCAAACATGGTACACGCATGTAAAAAATCACATACAATATTGTGTCAAGAGGTACATCTGAAAGCTTATGCAACAAAATTAGATAGATTAATGTTATATTTCTCACGATATAACACTACCACACATCACCTGCAAGCAAAATCAGATATTCCGGCATGCATATTTGACATTTCTTGAATTTTATAGAAAATAAAACTTGCCAAAAACTCGCATTTGACAAGAATAGTCAGCCTTCAAGAATTTTACTGAAGGATATGTACCAAAGACTAAATTTGGATATGAATCTTCAACTATTATCACGTTTGCTATCCCTAAAGGTTATGTCAATCACCTAAATCACATAGATGATAGGTACCTTACAAAATTATCCAACAAAGATAACGCTAATCTGGTTAGAAATCATGTAACTGATAGATAACATTGCGAGCAAGTAAGTGCAAGGGGAGAATTCTTCAGAGGCCATAAGTGACTCTGCTCCAAATGTTTGCGCCTTAAGAACAATAACAATATCTTTACCAATGAGAGAGACAACCCTAACGCACAAGAATGCAAAGAAAAACACCTATCTAGAGAGAACTAGTGAACGAAGGATTTCAAAGTTTTTTTTGTGAAGCCTTGATCACTGTAGAAGTTTTGGGTTTAATTTAAAGGCTTCATATTGAACAAAAGCAGATAGAACTACTTAATTGCTAATTTCCCTGTTGCAAAATGTTGTCGACCTTTGTTCAATGACTTGAAAATCCAAGAATTAATCTTTCAACTTTGGCTTCTGCAACTCTATTGAACCTTGAGGTTTATAGTATTGCATTGCAACCAACACCACATAAATCACATAACATATAATCCTGGTTCCCAAGAAAAAGCCCGCAATTATAACATACACCCATATCAAAGAAATTTCACCTTACCTGAAAGCATTGGTTCCTCACAACTAAAAATGCTATAGAGGCATGAGAGAGGGAGAGAGAGAGAGAGTTTCCAGAACAGAAAACAGAAGGAAAGAAGCTCCCTTTTCATTTTAGGAAGAGTTAAATCCATATACGTTCATAAAAACACATGACTCATGACTTTTTAGGAAGAGTTAAGTCCATATCCGTTCATAAAAACACATGACTCATGCAGGTCAAAAAGGTTGTCAAAATGGTTATGATGTTTGAATGGGATGAAGATTAAAAGTCATGCCTCTGAAGGAACACCTTGAGTTTTGCAATATACCAATAACAGCAAAAGTCAGTACCTTTGAAATTTTAATTTCATAATGTTACTAAAGAACGAAAGGTTCATCTGAGATACCTGTTCACATCTTTCATTACAGAACCAATTTTCCTTTGGAAAACAATCCAGGTTTGCAAGACCTTTTGTCCTTAGGCAGCCAATGTGATCTGCATTAAGTTGACCATACATTAGGAACTTATCAATGGAAATGCAGATGTATTTGTATATTTATTAGATGACATGCATGTGTGCATAAAACAAGACAGCAATAAACAGATTCAGATGACATACATTGATGCTCACACTGATCACAATTGAGAGCACTATTATCAGTAAATTGCCCAATGTCTTTGGTGAATCTGCTTTGCCCACAAATGCCACAACAGCATGATGGGCAGAACCAGTCACCCACTGGAACATCCTACATGAGGAACAAAAAGCAGTTCGAATAAGGGTCGTAGACTGTCATTGATAACTACATTGAAAAAGGGGGAATTAAAAAAGAAACGAAGTATGAAACAAAGTTTGTCGTGCAAATAAAAAAGAACAAACCTTCAAACCAAGGCAACTTAAATGAAATGAAGATGGACACTGATCACACAAAACTAATTCACCACCATAGTGACAAACCGAACATATATTATCATTTGTGCTGTGATGCTGATTACCCTTCATCTCACGTGGTCTTGTCCTTCCGCGTCTCATGCTATTGTTACATTTCAATTGAACTTGGCAATCCAGGAGAGACCTGCCATCCTCCAAAAAAATATTCGCTGAAGGCCTGCGATTGGTGCTGCCAGCATGAGCTTCAAAGTTACTGAGAGTAAAAACTACTTGACAACAATTGCACTTGATTCCATCACGAGTAATTAGCCCTTCTGCCATTGGATGACCACCCTTTCTGCCACGGTAATATACTTTTGCCTCAGGCAAAACAACGTTATTGTCTATTAACCAAGACAAGACAGTTCTAGGGGTGTGGTGAGAGGAAGACGGAACCACTTTCCGCGCTATTTTGCTTGATCGCAGCACACGTGTAGAAAAATCAACATCCATATTTTTTCTTAGCTTGATCAAAGTGTTAGATTCCGCTACTGTCCTCGGCAATGCTGAACAACCAATTTGAGTATTTGTCGTATATGACCAAGAAGCAGCATGTACTCCATCTCTTGTCGCTTTACCCAGTTCAACAAGTTCCCTTGACACTGATATATTAGCAGATTTTGTTTGCTGCTTTTCAGGGACTGCATCCCAGGATATCAGACTTCCCTGAATCTCTATTGGTGGAGGACATGATCCATCAATAGCTAACTGGCCCTTGGCTTCCTTGCTGAAAATAATATTTTGCCTTCGTTCAGGGGTACAAGCATTGCTATTAGAGAGTCCCCTTTTATTTATATGGAATTTGCAGGCCGTTCGAAGACTATGAATAATTCTTCCACTAGGAGAACTGTAGCGCAATTCCCTCTTGCCTCTCCTCCAGCCATAGTGGAATGACCACCCGACGGCAGAGAGGTGCTTCATTGCTTTAAGTGACATATCCCGAAGTTTAGCATCTCTCTTGCCACTGCGATAGGCATCTTGGTCCTGTAATCCAAGCAGATAATAGTCCACTACAGCTTGAGGGCAGTATTCAGGATTGCCAACGTCATAAGAATGAGAAGGCGCCTCAGGTGCCTCCTTGCACACTTGTGGTTGTTCAGTGTGTGATGATGGGTATGGACCATCAGGTGCAGCAACTAAATTTCTTTCATCATCTTGGGGGATCAGAGCAGAACCATGTTCAATCAAACTTTGACAGGCCTGACGAAGTGACTGATAAGACTTCTTCCCATCAGGTGTAACGTAACGCAGTCTTGTGAGATTTCTTGTGATACTGATATCTCTCGCATACTCAATTTTCCATCCCAAATATAAGAGATGCTTCCTAGCATTTGATGTTGAAGCCTTCTTCTTGAAACTAGAATCGTTGATGTATTCACCAATTGCATCAGGGCAAAATTCAGCTTCAGGAAGCATGTCACGGCTAGCAGGAAGCCACTTGATTCTATTTCTTTTTGTGGAATGTTTGATCTTCCCACTGGGGTCTTTAGAACTCATACAAGAAAACGCTTCACTGTTTCCACTGGAAAGGATCCTCAAATATTCATCAGAATTAGTAGGTGAAATCAACAAAGCCGAAGGTGGCGCACATAGAGCTTCTTCTGGGCTAGGAACAATTGAGCTAATCGGTAGATTCCTATCCCACCTATCATCCTCCATTGCATATGCCAAATCCCGATTAATTTCCTTCTCAACAGGTTGAAGACTAGTATCTTTTAAATCATTAGGCTGCATACAATCTCTATCCAATTGAGAAGTAGTTTCAAAGGGGACAACTCCAAGAGCGTTACCAAAATATGCTTCAGGATTCAGTATACTATCAAGAGTAGAGTAAGGTAGTTCCAGTAATAGCTGGCTTTCTTGTCCCAAGCCCACTGAAGATTTCAGTTGGTGGAAAAATTCCTTACAAGTTAACTTAAAATTATCCATAATAACCTGCAACACCAAGTCCCTCCACGTATCCCTCCCAGAACAAGTCCATTCCTTGAGATTCTGAAAACCATTCTTTACTTGCACTTCATACCAAATTTGCTTCACAGAAACAAGAAGGGGCCACTCTTGCTCAAGTTCCTCAATCAGCTCAAGAAACAACCAATTCCCTCGAGGCTTCCATTCTCCGGTACCCTCATCCCAGTCTTGAGTAATCCGTAACATCTCAATCTGAGCATTCAATTCGTCACCCATATCTGGGAAGAAAATTTTTCGCTCCTCAGAACCATCTGCATGGTCGAAAATCACACCTTCCCACCAAGCCTCCTGGTGAAACATATCAACACACTGTCCATAATGGGGACACCATTTCCCAAGGTCAAGGGGAGGTGCCAACGGCCTTATAAAGCCGCGACAATAAGGCAGTGTCCCATTGGCGGTAAAGGCACCATCAAGCATGGGACTTACTTTAACATATTCAGTCAGTTTCTCAGAACCATCATCACATAATAGATGGTCGTATTGGACATGACGAACCAAATTTTTGCAGTCAATTACAGTTGCAGTGTGCCATGACCCTTGAAACCCCTCTTCAAAACTTCTCACCTGCAGAAATTTCACAACAAAGAAGCAAAATCTTAAAATATTGAACCGCCAAAAGAAAAGTATTTTTTTGCAACCTTTATGCTTATTTAGGCATAAAACCCCAAAGAAAACACCACTTGCAACTATAGATTTTTTTTTGGTCAGGTACATGCAACTATAGATCAGAAAGGGAAAGAAAATGATCAGACCCAAAAACCATTTATCCAGAAGAACCCAAATTAAGCATTGGATATACACTATAAATAAAACCCAAAAAAGAAAGCTTAGATTGAAACCAATAAACTGATTAGATCAACAATATCAAAAATTAATCATCGCAGAAACTAACAACACCACCATGAAACCATCAATAGGTAACAACAAAGAGAGAGTATAAAAGAACACAATGCAACTGAAATTAAAGGAAGTTAAACCATGGGAATTGTGCAATAGAACGAAAAACTGATATACAAACACAAAACATAACGGAGAACCCCGACAACAATGGTAAAGAAATACAGTCGGTAACGAAAAATAGAAAAGACACATAAAAACCCAAAACCCAGAAATAACAGAACCCACAAACCTGGAAATGAATGCAAGATACATTTATATATATGCATTGATCAATGTGACGAAAAAGCCAAAAAGAGAAGACTGTAAGTTAGCTTAATTACTTCAACTTTTCCATCAATGAGAAGTTTTGGATGATCCTTCTCTCTTTTTCGCTTTCTAATTGTCTGACAACTCGCCGGTGTTTCAACATCGGCCGCCATTGATCAAGAGAGTCTCGGAGCCTGCGTTTGAGCTGGAACATGAAAGGCTGGGACTTAGTTAGAAGTAAGTACATGGAGTGGAGTGATACTAGCACAAAACCGTGCATGGGACGGATTGGAAAAAGCAAAAGAAGTTGTGTTTTTACTTTTTAGTACAAAATTGATTTTGTTTTCGCCGAAAGAATAAGGACGAATTGTATTTTGTACCCCAAAAATTTTGAGATTCTCACTTTATACTTAAAAGTTAAATTTCTCACATTATAACCCTGATATATCAAAAGTATTACAATATAACTCTTTTTTTAGAATTTCATTAATTTTTTTGTTAGCATCAAAGAGTTGACTTTTGATAAAAAAAAAAAATAACATAAGCTAATAGAAGAGTTATATTGTAACACTTTTGATACATTGAGGGTATAATATAAAAAATTTAATCTTAAGATGATTCAAAATAAAAATTTTAAAGTTGTTTAAGGTATAAAGTGTGAAAAGCCCAAAGAATAAATGTTGTTACAAGCTTGTCTCAGCTAGGCAACTCTACTCCAACCACCGAATATTTGATTACTTAAATACAAAAAATTTCAAAATTAGTCGATCAATTAACGAATCAGGTATAAATGAAAAAAATTAAAAATATACATCAATTATACATAATTTATACACGACATAAACTCAGTATGACACAACTCTTTAAAATCGAATATAAAGAGAGAACTTTTTAACACGATTCGGTTAGAACTCGACATAATTGACAGACCTAATAATATGATTTCGTTTATAACTTTTAAACTTTTTTTTATTTTATAATAAATGAAATTGAAAATAATTGTATTAGAAACAATCAATATTACTCCATAAAACAAAATCACATTATTGATATCAATGAAGATTACACCCAAAGAAAAGAAACCTTCGTCAGTATCGTTAGTAGACTTTGCAACTGCTGTTGAGTTTCCTCCGGAACAATTTCATGCTAACAAAAAATACCTTTTTTTTTATTTATTTTCTCGCCGTGAGATTTTATTCAATATATTCTTTTTTATCATTTTGATAGATTATTATTGTATGAATAAATCTTTAGGGTTGGTCTAGTGATTTAATATATCCTCTCTCAATCAAGAGATCTCAGGTTCGATATTTCTTGTACCCCTTAGAGGGCTGTTTGGTAAAAGGGGTATGAGGGAGCCTTTGGCAAGAAGGGTTTAAAAAAAATAGTTCAAAAAACCCAAGTTTCATGTTTGTATAGAAATTTCAGTCCTGGATCTAGCCCGTAACTTGCCCGAAAATTAAATTCATAATCATGGATTTCGTCAAAAGGGGAGGGTGAGTTTGAGATGGATAAGTGGTTAATGATCAAAAAGACAATTATACCACTTAATATAAATATGAATTAAATTGATCAAAGGTAAAATAGTTATTTATAAGACAAATAATTGTTAAAATTATGATATATTTGTGAGTCCTACATATGTATGTGTTGCATAACAAACATGAGTATTAACCGAGTTAAATGTTGAATCCTATCTTTACAAAGTAGAATTTAAGTTTAGAAGTATTTGAAGAAATTAATTCAAACCTCTCCCCCAAATACATCCAAACAAGTCCTAGGGTCAAACCAGTCGCCCTTACATGTCTAGCTCAAAAAAATTAGCGGCATGAATGGACGTGGGATGCTTCTCCAAATGGGCAAAGTTTGGTAGCTCAAATTGACATTTAAGAAAGAAGCTAACATAAGATTGCATAAAAAACCTTATGGCTCCACGAGGATAAAAGAAATACAAAAATGAAACTTGGTCCCGTGGAAGATTCCTAGTACGCCATCTAATTTGTCCGTTTCCACTTTAAAAAAAAGGCATGATTGGCTTATTAATGTTTCCTGTTAATATTAATTTGGGTAAATAGCACTAATATTTCTTGAAATTTACTTTGAACCCTTAAAATTTTAATTTTCTCAATTTAATCATTAAAGTTCGTACATTAGACCGATGTAATCTCTCACACTAATTGCCATCTAAATCATGAACAAAAAAATGTCACATGCAATGTATGTGACCTCAATTAGGGACAATTGGATCATTCTAAATCACTCTCATCCAAACATTATTATTTTGTGTGGCAACTTAAATCTAAACACATACCCACAATTTCTTTCCCCTCTATTTTCTATTCTTCTCTTTTTTTCTCTATCTCACAAATCCAAGCAGTGGACTAGAGAAAAATGGATATTCATCTAAATCCGCCCTGTTTGAACTCGGAATGAATTATACAAATTAGACGGTGGACGTATACAAAAATACTCGTATAAACTCGTACGATAATGAAAACGGGGATAAACTTGCCCTTACCCCCGCCCCGCGCCCCGTCCCCACTATACCCGTTTTATATATATATATAGATATATATATACCCACCTTCATCGATCTTCCTTTATCAACGTCGATTGTTCCTCAATGAGTCACAAGTCAGTCATCTCTCTCTCTCTCTCTAACACACACACACACACACACAATGACACAACACTCATCGTCGACCGCCCACCTCCATCGCTAATCGCTACACTTAGCAGCTCAATCGAAGACTCGAACTACTCCGATTCTCAGATCTTTGACTTTGTTCTTCGACACACAGATCTTCATCCTTCAGTCGACAATCTGGTAGGTATGACCAATACTAATGTTTTCCTTTTCAGATGGGTTTGTGTGTAATATTTTTTTCAAAGGTGGGTTTTTAATATGATTTCTTTAATTTTTTTATTTGACATCTGAGAATGAAAGGCTCATCTGTATGTATTAGTTGGTGTTTTGTTTCTTTGTCGCTTTAATTGTAATTTTTCTTCTATAGTTGTGGATTGGAGTGATGTTAATCTAGAATCAAATTCATTTACTCAAATCTAAATTTTTGACTCTTTGTAGATTTCCCTTCGAGGTGGTTTTTTCACATGCTAGTAACTTTTTGCTTTCAAAGTTGCTTCCCCCCTTTGTAATCGATGATGAGGAATTGCAATTATGATTGTTTCTAAAGGTCATCAATTGGTATTGCTTCTATTTCTTTAATTTTGGTCAAGGCATAGCACAAGGATTCTGATTTCAAGACTTATTCCTTTTATCTTCTGATGATTTGAAGAAGGGTATAGTGAAGGGTCTTTAATAAGAACAGGACTGATTTCTGGTTCACTAGGTTTCACCTTTTTTTTTTATGTAATTTATTTTAGCTTGGGAACTAGAGGGACTTGATTGAATTCAAGCCCTAGGCATAGTTTGTTATAGAAGAAAACTACATATTTTTTGTTAGTATTTGTAAGATGTGACACCTGTGATGGTAGATCCAGGAAACTACATAATTTTTTTATTTAAAATGTTGTTAGATTATGTAAAATGTTAGATTTATTTAGAATTTTAGATTATGTTAGTTTGGGCTTGGGCTTGGGCTTGGGCGGGTACGGGGGAAGCAAAGACAGGGCCGAGATTAGAAATTTACCCTCGGATAAGGATGGAGATAAAAATTATACACATTAACGAGGGTGGACTTAAAATAAATGAATTTTTTTCTAAGCGAGAACGGGGATGAAGACTACACCCCCACCCCGCTTCGGTCTACTAACATTCCTATACACAACATACCCTTACAAAACGGAGCAGAAAACCCATAACCATGCTTTTCTTTCTATCAATACACAAATCACACAATCACGTACACAATACACACAAACTCCCTATCCGATTCTTTTTCTTTATGTATACACTGCATGGATTCCATGAGAACCAACAGAACCCAATCCAGTCGACTCTAATCAAAAATTCAAACTAATTCAAATTTCATAAAATCGAAAGTAAAAATTAAAATCAAAATTAATATTGAAATCAAAAACAAAATCAAAACTTGACATAAAAATTTATATAACAATCAAAATCAAATTTAAATTAAAAATGAAATCTGACTTATGGGTTTGCATTGGTTGTGTTAATGTGTACATGTTTGTACCACATCGGTTACACTATGAAACCTCACTATTCTTTTGTACTATAAATCAACATCCTAGTGTATATGGTATTCACACTAAAGTAATATATAATTGATATTCACTTTTTATTGTTTTCTTTTACATTGTATCAGAGCCTAAACTCGTGAATCCTTCTAGCCTAGGATAATATGCTCTATGGTTGCCCTACGAGGGATCCTCCACATCATAACTTTTGAGACTCTTCCTCATCTGGCCATCATTCGACAAAGTTTCGATCTACTCCAAGCATCTTTTGGTGAACTTTCGATCTGCTCTTGTGTTGGTCTTACCGATTGTAACACAAATGATTGTCCTTTGGAGTCCAACATCAAACTCCATCCTACTGATGGAAAACTTCTTTCGGATGCTACACATTTTCGACAGTTTGTTGGGAGCTTCATTTATCTCACTGTTAGTAGGGCGGATATTGCCTATGTCATGCATCTCGTTAGTCAGTTTATGTCTATTCCTCATTCAGTTCACTGTGTAGTTGTTCTTCACATCTTACATAATGTGAAAGGACCCTTGTTTCATGGGCTTCATTTTTCCTCTCACTCATCCTTGATATTGTAGGTTTAGTCTGATGTAGATTAGGCAGGTGACCCTACTGACTGACGATCTACAATTGGCTTTCTTTTTTAACTGGGTAACTCTCTTATTTTTTGGCAGAGTAAATGAGTAAAAAATTATCGCTTGCTCTGGTACTGAGGTTGAGTATCGAGCACTTGTTGATACTACTTCTGAGCTCCTTTGATTTCGTTGGTTTCTACAAGATATAAATGTTCCTCACCAGTCTATTACTCCTTTTATTGTGACAACTGCAATGCTATTCAGATTGTTTACAATAACGTCTTTCATGAGTGTACAAAACATATTCAAATCAATTGTCATTTGTGCGTCATCACCTTCAGGAGAGCATTCTTCATCTTTTTTTGGTTGTTTCGGCTGATCAACTAGTTGATTTGTTCAAGAAGACTAATCCACCTGGTCGCCATCATTATTTGGTTTGCAAACTGTAGTTGGCATCTTTGACCCCACCCTTAAGTTTGAGGGGATGTTAATATTTATATGTTTGTCCCACATTGATTAAACTAGGAAACCTCACTACTCTATTGTACTATAAATCAACCTCATGTATATAGTAATTCACACCAAAGTAATATACAATTGATATTTATTTTTTACTCTCTTCTTTTCTTTTCGCAAATTGATTTGTTCAGTGGTGGGATTTGGGTAGAACCCCATAAATCGAAGCTAGAGTGGTGGAGATTGGCTCATGGTGGATGGTCAACGGTCGAGACTTCTTGGTGGTGGTGGAAATTAGAGGTAGCATTGGGGAGTGATTCATGGTGTCACGCCATCAGTGAATGAAAAGAGAGAGAGAACATTGTAAAAAACGAAGGAAGGAGATAGAGTTAAGGCTGTTAATCAAACTGAGCTATTTGAGTTCAGCTTGAGTTCGACTTGTTAAAGTTCAGTTAGTTTACTAAACGAGTCCGAACTTGAACAAATTTTTAAGCTCGTTTAAAAAACAAGTTTTACAAGTTCGACTCAAACTCGACATGCTTGACTCGTTTATGTGTAAATACTCAGGTTCAGCTTTAATTCGACTTATTTTTGTCTCATTCAGGCTCGGTTCGAGTCGAACTTAAATAATTTTTTAAACTCGATTTAAGAAATAAGCTATTCAAACTCAGCTTAAACTCGGTTCGGGCTCGTTCGACTAACAGCCCTAGATAGGGGTGGAGTTGGATGGATGGAGGCATGACGATGGTGGAGGGGGGTGGGTAAAAAATTAGAGAAAGGGTGATTGCGGTGACAAAAACGAAGACAGAAAAGAGAGTGAATGAGAGTTAGTCATGGTGATCGATAGTTCTGATGGTAAGGGCATTGACGGTGACCCAAAGAAGGAGAGAGAAAGTCGAAAAAGAGATGGGAGAGACTTGTGTTCTTGAAATTATTGATTGTTTATGTTTTGTATTTATAACTTATAGAGAAAATTATATTTAGACCCCTGAGGTTTATCACTTAATTACTCAGACTTCTTGACATTTAAAATATTACACACAGACCTCCTGAAGTTTGTATGCGCGTAACACTTAGACCCCTGTTATAAATATATCCGTTAATAAATTATACTTAAACTCAACTAAAGTTTGTGGATATATAATAGTTAGACCCTTTAAGTTTAAAATATTATAATTATACCAGAAATATTCCAATCAAATATAAAATATTTCAAATTTTACAACCAAAATTCATATTCTATTGTATCATTTATTGAAATAAAATCAAAAATAAAAATTTAATTTTTTCTTAAAAAATTGTAATTAGTATACAATTATATTGTCTATTAGAATTTAATTTAGTCGTTTAAACAACCAAATTAAAATATCAAACTGCCTCAATTAAATTTAAAAGATATTGTGTCCATTACAGTTTGATTTCTTGTTTAAATTTTTTAGTTTTGTTCTAATAGACAGTATAAATATATACTGACTATGTTTTTTTTTTTTTAAATAAATTTTTATTTTTGATTTTATTTCAATAAATAACATAATAGAACAAGAATTTTGGATGTAAAATTGATATTATATTATGAATGACTTAGACCAATTGTTTGATTTTGTAGTTTTATTCCAATATATAATATAATTGTATACTAATTACTATTTTTTTAAGAAAAAATTATATTTTTATTTTTATTTTTATTTCAATAAATAATACAATAGAACCTGATTGTATATTTGATTGAAATATTTTTGGTCTAATTATAATATTTTAAACTTAAAGAGTTTAAGTATTATATATCCACAAACTTTAAGGGAGTCTAAGTGTAATTTATTAACGAATATATTTACAACAGGGGTCTAAGTGTTACGCACGTACAAACTTCAGAGAGTCTGTGTATAATATTTTAAATGTCAGAAGGTTTGAGTAATTAAATGACAAACCTCAGGAAGTTTGGTTGTAATTCTCCCTAATTTATATGACATTTTACCCTTTTATTTTGCACATATAAAGACATAAATGCCTTTTAATTGCATCATATGTTTGACACATGCTATTATTTTTCGTCTATGACCAAAGTGTTATAAGTGGTAACTTTCAGAGACTATTAGTGTAATTTACTCTATTAATTTATATGTATTATGATAAGTTACAATGTCTAAATGAAAAACTCACTTAAAATAACATGTCCAACTAGAATCTATAGTGGGTGATATATTATTAAATAAAATAAAATATAATGTGTGTGACCCCCTTAAGTTTTTTAAAAATGTGAAAGGGTGAACAAATAATTTCTGAATATTAATTATTAATTGAACTATAAAAATGGACTTTTCTTTTATAATGTTGATTGTTACTCATGCGTGTCGTGTAGTGGACCGGACGATTCCCCCACTTGGCACATATTCCCATGCACACTGCCTTCTCGTGTCTTGTCCTGGACTTTTGGCTATTGCCAGATCGCTATTTTTATAACTTCAACCCACCGATTTACCGATTCTCAGTTTGGCATTTAGAGTTGCTCAAAATAAAAAATAATAAAAAAAAAAGTTTGGCATTTAGATAAAGACGAATGTAATTGGACATAATTTATTAACTTAAGGTTTGTTTGTTAATACTATTTTTGTGTTTGTTTGATGGACTATTATGAATGGATTAAATATTGAATTGTGCAGTACTATTTTTTATTTAATCGAGTCTAATATTTTATTTGGTAAGTAAATTTAATACCGTATTAATTTAAAAGACGTATATTTACCATATATTAGTTGTTGTACACGTATATTGCACGTGGCCTATTTTGAGTATCAAATATTCTTTATTATTATGAAATATTTCAAATTCTAGACCTTCATAAAATAAATAGTCTTATATCAAAACATTGGAGTAAAATATGTGTTTGCTATTTTATGAACACTTTCTTGACTCTTTAACGGTCCCTACATAAAGTAATTGTTATTTAATTGTTATCTTGGTCGAGAGTTAGAAGTCTGTTAGTTTCATCCCTAAATCACCGTCATAAAACTTTTGCTAAAATTACTTAATAACTTAATTTTTCACAGTAAAAAATTTAGCATTAATATATTAGACCATCAAATATTACTCCTACCAAACCCATCTCAAATTATAAACACACTGGTGAGCTATTAACTATACTTGCTCAAACGCAAAAAATTAAGATACGTCCAATCATATGAACAATTGAAATCATTACAATAATAATAAGAGAAAACTTTGTCTCCAACCAGCTAAGAAATGTGAACTTTTTAATCAAATCACGGTCATATAAACTTCACATTTTAAGTATGATAATATGATTCACAGTGAATAACTTCTTTTATATGATATCCCACTTAATGACACGACATGAATAGAAATATAAAAATGGGATGGATATTAGTACTATACCTGAACAAGTATGATATTTAATTACTCCCTGAATAGGTGAGTAGTGTTCATATTTTGTTTCTTCTCTTCTATGGAGCGAAGTCATGATGGTGATTAAAAAGAGGAGAAAACTTATATATTATCAAACAAACAAAAAAGAAAGCATCAAAGTAAATACCATTTTCACCCTTCTCCATGTCAAGGCTCAGCTAAGGATCTGCCCTTTGAGATTCCACAGTCAACATAAGAGTATCTTGTGTAACTTTTTTCATTGCATTGTAATTACTTGTATTAAGATAGTATATGCTAAGAAACAAAAGTTACCAAATTAGCTATTGTCAATAAAACAAAAGTTTGAATCATCAAATCCTCTAAATGAATACAAGATTATCACTATCAAAAATACTTTTAAACTACAACTATAGGCAATTTTATGTCATATGTAAACAAACAAGAGTTGCCTCCTAAAGTATACTACTAAATTACTTTAATTTTTTTTCTATCAAGCAAAGCTATTAGATCATCTTTCTTAATAGCCTCCCAGACAACGATACTTTACAAAATGAACAAACATTATAGAAATTTTTATGAGTTGATTTTAATGAAAACTTTGTCTCACCCAATATATAAATCCAAGAAGCAAATCCACACTGCACCTAAATTTTTCTTTCATCATTTTGGTTATATGTATAATTCATAGACTTAAGTACTTCCATCACATACCTTGTAGTAGTTACACATTAAGTGATATTATAATACAATACATTTGTGTTTCCCTACAACAACATAATGGGGTTAGTTAGCATAATAGACATGAGAAAATAACAATCCCAAAAGCATTCTAAAGTACCATGGAAAAAATAAGAGAAACCCTTCAAATTGAAGGGATTTTATCTGGTCTACAATTATAGGAGTTAAAACATGAATTGAATACACCAAAATTTACATTGGGAGAATTATTTCGGAAGTGAGAGAGATTCTACAACTCTGAAAGAAGTGCAACCAATTGGACTTGCTTTTGATATTTCCATCGGATAGCTATGTATTTGATTGGACTTGACTGGTTGCATTTACATTTGGCTTTTAGTCTGCCTTATTAATATACAACTGCTAAAGTGTAGAACTTGAATTTTCAGTTATTATCAATTACAAGTGACTTTTAGGATACTATGTTGTAGAAAGTAGTTAAAGGAGTTATTAAATGATATAAAGTAGTCTTTAAATTTTTTAAAGAGTAATGTAAGAATTTTAAAATCTTACAAATAGATAAAAGTGAATAAATAAAATTGAAAGTCAAGAGTATTTACTCCTAGAAATGGAAGAGTCTAGGAGTTAAATATAAGATGATATGACATGTTTGACATTATAGAATTCTTAAAGGGCAAATAAGAAAATTGAAAATTTTTCACCGTAAGCCACTCTTAGAAATAGTATAAATTTTTTATATGTTAGACTTGTATTATAAATGTATTTTAATACCACCAAAATAAGTTGTATTATAATCCAACTCAAATGTATTATTTTACACATTTATCATTTTAACTCCCCAACTGATAAAATCAAACTTTCATCAATATAATAAATATTGATTGATGATATTTTTGTTAATGCAACATTAATACGATAATACCGAAAATGTTAGTCAATAAAAATTTTATAAATTCCTCATTATTTATAACTATATCATCAATGTATTTTACACTTTTAATTTTTTAATACCCACCATCCAACACCAACACCAACACCATATTATTGTACCACTGTCACCACCATCATTGTCCCACCACCACTACTATCACCACTATTGTGATGATGGTGGTAGAAATAATGTAGTTGCGGTAAAATGGTTAAAAAGAATGACAAAATTATAATAAAAATATTTCAAACTTCAACTCTTTATATTTGTCAAACAATTTGATTCAATTCAATATTTAAATTTTAGTAGATACGAAACAGTATGCGAATTAAAAAATTTTAGTGTTTAACACTTAGAATTCAACATTTAGTTTTCAGTATTCAAATTTCATTTTTATCAAATACCGCCTAAATTTGTTGAATTAATTCATTATGATCTTTGAATTAACTATGGATCTCATCAAACATTAGAATTGATGTTGATTCAATTGTTCAACTAAAACCACCTCATTACGTCAATAAATTAGGTTAAATTTTTAAATCCAAATAACATTACTCTTAGATAAAGACATTATCTCGTCGAATGAGTTTCAGTGCTTAAATAATTTAAAATATTGTAAAGGATCCTTTGTTCAAGAGATGAAAAGCCCTTACTATAAAAATGAGATGACAAAAAAAGAAATTTTTTTTCCAGTGCAGAATGAGTAACGCTATAAAAATTTATAAATTTTATGAGTTAAGATATAAGGCCCTGTTTGTTTACTGTTTTTATTTCATGCGTTTATGTTTATGTTTTTAATTTTTGCCAAAAAAACAAACGAAAACGTGATTGGTAATTATTTTTGTTTTTTGTTTCATATTAGTTGTTTTGGAAACAAGTTGAAAAAATGCAAACAAAAAAAATATGTTTCAGGAAACACAGAAACATGAAACACGCATGTTGGCAAAAAAAATTTAATGAGGTCTCAACTTCGACCCCTGTTAGCAACAAAAGACCACTATGTTTTATGATAGTATAAATATGGGGTCTTTTGTCATTATCGTTCTCGCATCGTCTCTCTCTCTCTCAACGACTCTTTCTTCTCTTTTGTGTCTGTGTGGTGCAATGGCGTAGAACAAATGACCTTTCTGTCGTTGTCGAAAAAGACGATGCTCTCTCTCTCTCTCTGTGTGAAACTCAGAAGATGAAAATGCTCTCTGTGTATATATGCATATATATGCACAAATTTGTGCATATGTACACAGGTTTGTGCGTGCGTGCATGTGTGTGAGTGAGTGACCAGTCTGTGTGTGTGTGTTGTGTTGAGTCTCTGTGTGTGTATTGTATTCTTTGTGTGTGTTGGGTTTGGGATTGATTGCCATTTGGTATTCATTGAATTGTCATTTTGAAATTGTTGAATTGTCATTTAGGATTGATTGAATTGCAATTTGAAATTAAATTACTAGTTGGAATTGATTGAATTACCATTTGGGATTGAATTGTCATTTAGTCCCAAATGGGTCACAAATGAATTTTTTTTTTTGTTAACATGAATACTTGGGGTTTTGGACCTACTTCTACGTAAGCATGGGTCCCTGGAGATGGAGATCAACTCTTTTGGGCTATGAAGCCCAACAATTTATATTTAATATATAATTTGAAGTAGTTACTAAACATATTTTTTTATTTTTATTCTCATAATTTGATAAATACAAATAACACTCAAATATATTTTCTATTTTTAGTGTTTACTAGAAAACACAGATAAAAATTGTCTATGTTTTCGCATTTTTTGAAAACGCAAGAACAAAAATGTTATTAAATGGGCCGAAGTTTTTGAGGTTTGTTTCTAATAATTATAATAATAAAAAGTGGGTCCTGTCAGAGATTTTAGGGTACAACTATAATTTTTTGGGCACTTGGAATTGATCATAACAATTTTAAAACTCTAAAAAATTGTGAAAAAAACTTAAATATTAGTAAATAGTGGAATGGTACTATTTTTTTTAGCAATGCTATAGGGACCTTATTTGGGGACTTAATTTGTAGACATAATGATATGGCTTCAATGCAATCATTGAAGTAGTTGTGAGTTCCAATGTTAGATGGAGCCCACAACCAATCCAATGGTTTTATTGAATTAGGTCCCTAGATTAGGTTCTCAAATTAGGTCTAAATAATATTTTTTTTTGGTACTATACACCGCTCTTAAAAAAGTACATTAAAAAAGTATATTTATATATTGAAGAATATTCGGTGATTAAGAATGTCAATGGACCGAAGCGGGGGCGGGGGGTATAGTCTTCATCCACGTACCCGCTTAAAAAATATTCGTTCATCCCCGGTTCACCCCCGCTAACGGATATAATTTTCATCCTCATCCCCGTCCACGGGTAAATTTATAATCCCTATCCTCAACCCCGTCCCCGCTTCCCCCATCCCTGTCCTCGCTTCTCCCGTCCTCGCCCAAGCCCAAGTCCAAGCCCAAGCCCAAGCCCAAGCGTAAGCTTAAATCCAAGTTCAAGCCAACATAATCTAAAATTCTAAATAAATCTAACATTTTAAATAATCCAACAACATTCTAAATAATGTAACATAATCTAAAACAACATAATGTAGCATAACATATTCGAACATAAAACAAACAACAAATGTTCAAAATATTCAATATAACACAAATAACATAACGGGTAGTAGAATCATCTCAATCAACTCAATCATCTCTTAACACCAACTTCACACCAACTCAATCATCACTTGACACCATTGGTGGTGGTAGAATCTACTTCTGTAACATCATTTTTCTATATCATTAAAAGAAAAAAAAATTAGATTCTTCAAAAAAATTTTTTTCAACTAAAACGATATACCTCATCATCAATATCAAGATCCTCTAATAATGTGTAGCTCTTCAGGCCCGTCGAAGTAGATGAACCTAACAAAAAAAAATAATGCATTAGTCATACTTTACCCACCCCAAAAAATAATTATGATGCACATATAAATAATATGTCATTACCTCGTTCGTCAGCACATAACTAACTTTGAAAGCACATTAAAGCCTCTATTGTAGTTGGAAGAAGTCTATTGCGATGTGGACTGATCACCCTCCCACTTGTGCTAAAAGCAGATTCCGAAGCCACGGTAGAAACAGGAATAACAAAAAGATCTTTAGCAATCATTTGAAGCAAATGATACTTGGGACCACTTGTCTTCCAAAAAGATAGTATATCAAAATCTGAACTTCTTAACATCATACCATCTTCTAAGTAATGATCCAACTCAGATCTTCCACGTGTTTTTGTTATGTCTCTTGTTTGTATAAATTTATCAAAATCAGAGAGATCATCAATTAATGGACATTTAGAATCAATATCTGATTGAAGAGGGGGAGGAGAATGATGTGGTACATAATCACTTCCTTGCATCGTTTCATATTCGCCTACCAATTCCAAGCAGAGCTTCTTAATCTTCTTCACTTCATTTAAAGCTTCCACACCTCCATACATTTTCTCATAATAATACTCCAAAATTCTCAACTTATACCGTGGATCTAAAACAGTGGCTACTCCCATAACAACATGAATCACACTCCAATATTTGTTAAACTTTTTCAACATATTCAAGGTCATATCTTTTATCACGTCTTTGGGACTGTGAAGCCACTTAAATATTTCTACTCTTATCCCACAAATAGTTGGAAAGTACACATTGATAGTATGATACTTTGTACTTGAAAATAATTTTATTGCAGTATGAAACAATTCCAATTTTTCACAAATCTCTCTTGCCACCTCCCAATCATCTTCGGTCGGACAAATCTTGTAATGAAAATCTCGATATTTCAAGCCAGCAAACACATCTCAATAAATCAAACTAGTTTGAAGCATGAGAAAAATAGAGTTCCATCGAGTCTTAACATCAAGAGCAAGCTTCTTGTTATTTGGAATATGTATTTGATGAGCTGCCTCTTCAAATTTTTGCACTCTCTTGAGAGATGTTGTCCAATAAGCAACACTATCATGAATTCTTTCAATACTATCTCCAATCACATTCAAACCATCTTGGACAATTAAGTTGAGAATATGTGCACAACAACGCATATGGAACAACAGACCATGCAATATTAGTGAACCAAATGAAAATTTATCCAACAAAATAGTCACAATTGCATCATTAGTGGTATAATTATCTACAGTCAAAGTGATTAACTTTCTATCAAGGTTCCAATCGAAAAAGCAATCCTTCAAACACTCTACAAGCACTTCTTTGGTATGTGGATAAGACACATATAAAAATCTAAAGATAATAAATAACACATGTTAATAGAAGATCATTAGTACTTTAAAATAAATAACACATCCTAATGAAATATCATTAGTACCTTATAATCCGACTTTGCAATGTCCAATAATTGTCAATAAAGTGTGTGGTGATTGCCATATATCCCTTTCTTTGATTGTTTGATGACCACATGTCTGTAGTGATAACAACTCTACTTTTTGTTTTTTCCAACAATTTCATTGTTTTCTCCTTTTCGGTTTTGTAAATTTGAAGAATATCATTTCTAAGAGTGTTCCGGGATATCATTTTGAACATTGGTTGAAGAGTGTGACAATATTTTTGAAACCCGTGATGCTCAACCATACTAAGAGGATATTCATGCAATATAATCATATTGGCAAGATCCCTCCTCCCCGCCTCTTGAACAAATCACCAATTTTTCATTGTTTTCTCGGTATCCGTCTTTAATTGGTTTGATACCAATAAACATTGCTTCAAATTTTTATATTTTTTCATCAGACAACTTTTAAGATGATCATGCAAGTGGGTAGTTCCATTCTTAGCACCACCAACAAGCAATTTCTTACATTCATTGCACTCAGCCTTTAACTTTCCATCAATTGTTTTCCTCTTGAAATGATTCCACACAATTGATCTATGCTTATCTGTTTCACCAAGAGTCATTGGAGTTGAGTTGGTAGATTGATTTTCATCAATAGAGATTGGAAGTTGGTTGTTTTCACACGGTGCTGCAGAAGTTTGAGGAGTTGACATATTATTTCCCACTTCTTCTCCTTCCATTCCTACTTAATCAACTATATGTAAAAATCAAATAAGTAGAAACCAAAACAAACAATAAACCTCAAAGAAAGCAATGACTCTAGCTTAACGATTATACAATAAAATTATGTCGAAGAAAAAAATGTGTTAAACAAATATTACATTTTGTTTTTTTAAATTGTAATAATATTCAAAAATACTTATAAAAAACTTGCAAATAAAATAAACTAGTTATTTGACACGAAATGTTCATGTTTATTACAATTTTCTTGAAGCAAATTAAGGACTAGCTCATTAGAGTCCATTTTATTCCTTACATGGTTGGCTGGTACTTTCGGGTGAATACAAACTAGGAACCCAATTGTTTTGATATTCAGCGTAAACATCATATCTTTTATCATCAATTGACATGAACATCATATCTACAAGTATTCTTACATTCATTGCACTCAGCTTTTTTGCGCTAACATTCATTGCACTCAGCCTTTAACCAATCAGTATGACAGCGCAAAAAGCACAATTTCACCAGTGTAAATTTTAAAGTTAAATGAATTAGAAGGAATGATCATAACAAAATGATACGTATAAAACTTACTAATGTAAATAACACATTTCTACATAAGTGTATGCAATTTTGTATTTTTCTCGAAAAAATTTCTTTTACTAGATTTGTCAGTGTTTAATAAGTTTCACCGTTTGAAGATAAAGTTACTCCAACACAATATTTCATCAGAAGAACAAGAATGAACCAGACCATTGACTTTTTTTTTGTTTTGTTTGGGGGGAGGCCCAAAAAGACTAGCTGCTAGGAAGATATAACCTGATTAAAGCTTTATAGCTTATCCAAAAGATCTACAAGAATCACATAAACACATTAATTTCTCTTAACAAAATCACAGACTGAAACTTAGACCACAAACTTGACTAAATTTCTTTTTTTTTCCCTTCCCCAATAGCTAACTTGACTCTCTCTTTCATAAATTGGATAAAATAACAAAAAAATAATAACACTCAAACCCCTTTCCCTCAAGAAAAGGGAGGGTTTTTTTTGGTTTAAATAGAATCATATCTTTCCCCAAAACAGAGAAAAATCCCAGAACTTCAACAACTAGATTTCCTACCCATTTTACCAACAAAAAAGAAAAACAAAAATCTTGGGGTGAACATATATATATAGATATAGGTATATATATAATTCAGAAACACATTTGCAGATGAATATGAGCATAGGATGCAAAAAATTGAAGGTAAATAAACTGAGATCAAAGATCTATACCAGAGTCAATGAAAGATCTATAATTGTCCCCCCAAACTAGGAATATGCCGACAAAATAGAATTCAATAAATAAAAAAAAATTTGTATCCTTTTCTTCGCAAAGAATTCGAAAGATCAAACATGAAAAGCAGGGAGAGGAGATTACTTGATAGTAGAGAGAAGATGCTTCTCAGCGGTGATGATGTGATCGGTAGAAGTTCGGATCCAACAAAGAACGGAAGGGGCGGCAGATGAACGATAGTAGAGAGAAGACGGCGAGACGCTTCTCGGCGGATGAACGATCTCTTCTTTATTGTCGGCTTGAGCTTAGAGAGTTAGAGGAAGAGGAGAGAGGCGGGTGGCGCTGTGCTACTGCTAATAGAATGGAGGAAGACTGGAATAGGCGTTAGGTTTATATATATATATATATATTTTTTTAACGGGTATCGGGGACGGGGCGGGGGTAAGGGTAAGTCCATCCCCGCCTTCATCCCCGTACGGGTTTATATGGGTATTTCTGTATACGTTCAATGTCCAATACGTATAGTCCATCCCCGGTTCAAACGAGACAGGTTTGGATGAATACTCGTTTTTCCCCGGTCCACTGCCATCCCTAATTATGATACTTAAAAATGGCACCATTAGACAATGACAATCCTGTCAAGAAGTTGGACCAACACGACGCCATACGACACGTACTACCCAAGGAAAGGAATCCAAGTTGGCCCAGTACAGCTATAAGAAAAATTAGAAATCTAGAAGAGGATCAACATTGCAAGTTTGGGACAGTCGACTAAACTAATCTCCTATATGCACGAGCCACCATCAATAGAAAAGTTCGTCCTAGACCCATTAGGCTCTATCTCGATTTCCTGACCTTCTTTTACACACTCACTAAACTAGCGTCACCAAAACTTGAACTCTTTAAAATCAAGTTTATCTAATATACCAAAGAAAAAGGATTAAAAATGTAAATAACTGATAATACTTTAATAATGACACTCTGTTGGAATAATTAAGAACTTATTCATATTATTATATCAAATCTAGCGATGATAAATAGATTTGTTTTCTTTGGATGCGGCGTACTTTAGAAAAAGGGAGAAGGACAGACAAAAAGTAAAGACAATATTAGAATTAGGGTTTAACTATGGTACCTGAAGGGGGGGGGGGGGGGTAGCACCCTTAATGACAAGTGTATTTACATTAAATGATTCAACGTGAAGTTGATAAGATCAGTCACATTATAAAAATATCATTAGACTCAGTCATCAAACAGAAGCCGAGCTATTCAAAGAGCTTAGGAAAAATAAGAAGAGGTTGGTCCTCATCATGACTGATCTGTTTCAAACAGTAAACGTTGAGCTAAAGAGATACCTATAATTCAAGCATTCTGGTCAAACGAATGAGCATGATCGTAGGCTCGGTAGAAGGAACTATTGGAGAGATCTCAAAAACTTCCTGAATAGAGTATCCAGATTGGAAGAAGGTGTACCACTTTGAACCAAAATCATGGAAACCCTAATAGAGCAAAATTCTATAAAATGCATGAGGAGCCAAGATGAAAGGTACGTTGAACTCTTTTTATCTTCTTGCAATTGACTCAGTTCTATTATTGACTTAAGTATCGGAGTGCTTTCGATCAAAACACTTCGATCTTAGAGAGTTTATTCTTTTTGCAGGAAAGAAAAATTGAGAGATCAAGTTCAAAGCTCACTTTTACCAGAAACATCAATCATTTATTCATGCAGGAGATAATCTCATTTTTTGCCTTGTACCCATTTTTTTTTGATACCATACCTTTATTTTTCATATTTGTAATTTAAAAATATTTATTAAAATAATAAAAATTTGAGGTAGGTATCAAAATGTTTTTTGGGGACCGTAGTCAAGTCCCCCCCGCCATTTTGAGAAGCTTCTTTTTCTTGCTTCTCCGTATACCCATTTAAGGGATGCACAAAAGAAAAGGAGTTATTCTTATTCCTTTTGTGGAAATTGGCTTTTGGAAAGCTGTGAAATTTTTCATTGACATGCTTTTTGTTTTTTAGCCAGCCTTTGATGGTAACAGCTTTAGGATCATTGCCTCATTTTGACCAAAAAAATAATAATTAATAATTTGGCACATTTCTCTTTAAAAACTTGTTATCTGACATTAAGTAGTAGGAGAAAACTTCGGTATTTTTGGTACCATATCACCAAATTTTATAATTTTTGGGGGTTTTTTATAAAAAAAAATAAATTCGTAACTTTTGGGGTTATTTTATAATTTTTATGGTTTAATTTATAATTTTTAAATTATTTAAGATCGATTTTAACTCTATTAAGAAATGGGCTGCTAAAATTTTGCAGTGCGGGCTCCGACCTCTGCATTGGGCCCCCAATTTTAATGCTAAAGGGCAGTTACGTCACTAATGCAGCCGAGAAGAAGAAGTCAATTTAGCTTTGGAGATGGGCTGTGAAGCCCAATCAACTCTTGAAGCCCAGATTCATGACCTGACCCGGTATCCACATGCTCTCTCTCTCTCTCTCTTTCTCTCTCTCTAGTAGTCTCGACTCTCTCGAGTGTTCTTTCCGTCAATACCTTTCTCTTATTGCCGACAAAACCTCTCTCCACATTCTGCGTTCCTCACACTCGGCGCGCGTTAGAGCCTCCAAGAAGCTTAACTTCCACATCTTCTGTGCAGGTTAACCCTCTCAAAACCTTGTGTCTTCATCGCCTCTTCTCTCTCTGAACTTTAATTCCATCTGTACCACAGCTAGGTTTTGATTTCATGATTTCTTTTTCGTGATGTCAGAGCCATGAATATAGGATTCAGAAAATTTTAAGATTATCATGAAACCCTAGAAAGTAGAACTTGCGCATATAGATACAGGCAGGTAGCACTGGGCAATCTAGGGTTTCGGATCTTACATAAAAGCTTTTTTGTTTTTGTATAGTTGTATATATAGTTTTGAAATTCTGTGTACCATTACTCGAAGCTTAATAAGATTAGTACTTTATCTATTATGATTATTTACCTGGAACAGTGTGTGCATTAGGGACAGTATACTATTCTTGATGAAACTATTAGCTATTTTAGGTCCTCTGCAATTCTAATTCTTTACTTCATTGTAACTTTTTTCGGTACCAAAGAATGATCTTCTCCTCTTGGATATTTTCATTGATTCTTATGATGGTGTTACTGTTTTTACTTGCAACTTTGGGGCTTCATCTTCCAAAAATGCTGATTGTATTTGGTTGTCTTAAAATTGAATATTTGTGTTTGAGATACTCCTGGCTTATTGCCCTGGTGGCTGGTTATACCCGATTGCCTTTTTAATGAAGCTTTCGGTATTGACCTACTTGGTTTTACTGCCCCAACACCTACAGGAACCCGTTGAGGGAGCCCTATTAGGTAAGGGTGCGTTGATATGAGAAAGAGCAATGAGCTTACTTCCCTAAGAGCTAAAAGGGCAGTGTTGGGAAGATTTTTCAAATTTTCTTTCTCCGATGTCTTCTTCCTCCTAATAAACTTTTGATGGGATATTTTCCATCATTTTGAGTGTTTTATTTGTTATCAAGAGAACTACCACACAACTGACTGAATGCAGCTTGCAGACAGATTTGGGATCTGAAAGCTTGTTGAAGGAAAGTATGGCCAAGCATCATCCTGATTTGATTATGTGCCGAAAGCAGCCAGGAATTGCCATTGGACGGCTTTGTGAGAAATGTGATGGGAAGTGTGTGATTTGTGACTCCTATGTGCGCCCTTGCACGCTTGTGCGTGTTTGTGACGAATGCAACTATGGGTCCTTTCAGGGTCGTTGTGTGATATGTGGAGGAGTTGGGATTTCTGATGCCTACTACTGCAAGGAGTGTACGCAGCAGGAGAAAGATAGGGATGGGTGCCCCAAAATTGTCAATTTGGGTAGTGCCAAAACAGACTTGTTCTATGAACGAAAGAAATATGGTTTTAAGAAAAGATGATTCATATGTGGTATGCTTATTTCTTCTTCGATTTTCCATTATGTACTAGCCTGTATGAAGACCAGTTATTGAATACATTGGGAGATAAATTTAGGTATTTGTTTTGTATTTCTGTATGTTATCTGGTCTTTATATCCTTAACTTTATGGCTGAAGGTGTGGCAATTTTTTAAGATGTGTAGCCGAGCGGAATCTGGATTTATATTGCCGTCGCCAGGGTTATTTCTTCCGGACTTTAATTGATGCTATTTGTTTGATTTATAAAAATAATAGATAACCAATACACACGATTTAAATGATTGTGTATGCTGAATTCGGGTTTTTGTGCAATCATTTTGTGTCTTTTTGTTATTGTTGGATTTGTTGCTGTAAAATTTCTTTAATTTTTTTTTTCTGGAAGTTGAATTTCTGTCCTTCTTTTTTGCCCTATGAGCTTTTGTTATTAAATTATCTGATATATCATACGATTATATCCTCCATAGTGGTTCTCTCTTCAAACCATTTTCTTGTTTTATTTTGTTTCTCATCTACAACATGCTCTCTTTTTTTTGTTGCCCTGATCTCTGTCAGCCGTGGTTTAATGATGTGATTCTATGTCAAAGTTCATGATATATTATTTTTCCCATATATTAACTGGTTGGCATATCATTTAACAAAAAAAGCGCCTAGTTAGCATTATCATCAGTTGTAACTGTACTGACAAGAAATGAAAATATTGTTGTAGTGGCATGTCACATCAGGACACCATTTGGTCCGTTTCCTCATACTGTTGAGCAAAATAGGAGGGTGCACTAGCAAACTACACTTTTTTGTGGAAAAAAAGAACTACCTAGGGCTTTTCCTCCTCATGGTGCATACCAGATAACATTGTCCACAGTTTTGAGGTTTAAACTATTTTGGTAAGCCAACAATAAGCCTATTCTTCCTTCAATGTGGTGCAAGCACGCCTGAAATCTAATCGATGTGAATGGTCTGTTGGGTTTTCTTTGGTTCATTTGGATGAGGCAACATCTTTGGTTTGTGCATTGCTTTGCGTTAATATATCTCCTAGAATATTGAAAATTAGAGGCTTGGTGTCAAGGCAGTGCATCTCGACACCCAGGTTCCCAAATGTCACCAAGTACGAGCGTTGCCTGAAAGTTGGGAACTATAGTGGCTTTGCGGTTATGGTGTTGCTAAAGTTGTACTTAATGCATTGTGGTCATTGAATTGGAGGTGGATCATATCAATCTACTACTAATCTAAATCTTCGAATAAAATCCTAATAGCATTGCTCATAAATCACAAGGTCTCATACCAGTCTATTTATTTTTTGGGTAAGTAGTATAAACATCACAAACAGACGGAGAGAGTGATTATGATAACAATATAAACAAGTGGCAGATAGGTATTGACATTTCACTTGTAAGGATATATGGTTTAATAACCATAGAAATCACCAAGCTTCCTTTCAGTCGTACAGTGAAACTATCGTCTTAATGACCCTTATTTAACCATAAAAGTTGAAATTTAAACAAAAAAAGTGCAGAATTTACGGTAGTTTTTGATTTTCTCAATAAATTGATAAGAATGTAACCTCTCTATGCCATCAGTAACTCTTCTTCTTCACACACATGCAATAACATTCTTAAGGCTTTGAAACGACGAGAGTCTTGAATAGTAGACTTGATTTTTTCTTAAAATACCAATGCAATTATTCCAACCGGTAAAAAATAATGAGAAATAGAAGGAGCAAATTAGTGAAGGCTTGGGCTTTTCTGCACACTAGTCTTAGGAGGATTGTGGCCCTTGTTGGCTGACGCTCCACTGTAGTCGTCCAGATTCACTTTCAGATACCTTCCCTGCAGCTCCCACTCCACCACCTCCTCCCCTGTAATCCAAAATTCTATTCTTTTTATGATATCTTTTGCTATTGTATTCGATCATAATATAAATGCACATATATGTATGTATAGTTGTATACATAGTTTAAGGTCGTGGTATCGACTATTGACTCGGAGAACTTTGAAGCACATCAATTGTTGCACGGTATAGGGTCATACGATTAAAAAAAAAATGTTGAGCACAACGAGAGTTTCAAGTCATACTACGACGTAACAGAATTTTATCGACCGATTTGGTGGCAATAATTCGGCGACTTTTTATTAATTTGAAACACAACTTCAACAATTCAACTGAGTCGTGCAAAATTTAAGGTTTATACTTATTGTGTAATAGTATCGTCTCGAAAAATATAAAATCAAACTTGTATCGATATCAACCGATAGTTTGAAACACGATTGTATCCCCCCTTTCCATTTGTTTTCAGAATCCCCAATGAGTCCCTGGCAATTAAAGCTACGACACTGGGTCATCATCAATATGATCATGCACTGACTCTGGTGTTTCTTGGTCTACTGGTCATAACCCATTGAACCTCTCTCTTTCTCTCTCTCTCTCGTGCTATATATACACTAAACAGGTTCTTATAGTTTCATAGAGAAAGAAATGGTAGTTCTTGCGGAAGAGACCCCAATGAGTCCCTGGCATTTTAAAGCTACGACACTGGGTCATCATCAATATGATCATGCACCGACCCTGTGGTGTTTGTTGGCATTTTTTGGTCTACTGATCATAACCCATTGAACCTCTCTCTCTCCCTCTCGTTCTATGTATACACTAAACAGGTTCATATAGTTTCATAGATGAGTATGTGAGAAACTCCGTAGAAGAAACTGAGAAACATACATACCTGAAACAGAGAAAGAAATGGTAGTTCTTGCGGAAGAGATAACGGCAAAGGCAAATAAGAGACACCAACAGAGTCGAAGTCCAACCGCCATATTCTCTCTCCTGATTAACCAACCTGCACTGCAGAGAACTATCTGGTTGCTGGGAGGAAGATAGATAACAGGGCAGATGAAAGTCCGTATTTATATAGGTCAGAAACAGCTGGTTGGTTGGTGCGAGGAATATGGAAAAGTCGTCGGTTAACACTCTCAATGGCATGAACGTTTCTGTTTCAAATGTATCTTGGCCGTTCATTTTAGGTCAACGGGTTGCAGTCGTTACTTTGCCGGAAAAAGGAGAAAACATATCCTTTCAGGTCTACAATCGCAATCATGTATGATTTAAAATACTTGTTAGTTTTTGAATAAAGCAATTAGGACCTAAAAAATTAAGATAATTTGTTGACGTTACCGGCAATATGATTTCGTAGTAGTTTCAGACAAGTATATTGTGTCTTAGATTATTAAGCTCCCTAATCTTTCAACAAATAGTATTAGAGTCGATGACTAATAATTTTCGAAGAACTCTCGAATAAACAGTGTAACGTGCCAATATTAATGATTACTTTTAAGAAAAGTGATAGACTTTTGGTCTGGAAGACATAAAAATGCAACTCAGACAAAAGAGCAAGACATGAACCTTATCACAAAGGCACTTTATAGTTTGCGGTGTGGTAATGCGATAACTCAAAAAAAATGATAAAAGCTTGGTTCTTGGGATGTGGTGTTTGTGGAAAGTGGTAGATCAAATTCAAGAGAGAGCTAACACCAATGTAGTTCACACATGAGTGGGTGATTGTTGGTTTTTATACTTGTAAAAATCTCACATTGGATAAAAAAGAAATAAAAGTTTCTTATATATACTAGATGAACACGCCACCTGTAGGATTAAACTTTTAGGTGGGTATGAGTTTCGGACATATATATTGGGTCTTGGATCAATAGGCTCCTCGTCTCTCAACAATTGATATCAGAGCCGATGATCAATAATTTTAAGTGAACTCTCGAAGAAACGGAAAAAAAAAAAAAAAATGCTCCTCCCATCTATGCAATTATCAGACATGAATGGACATTATAACAGAAGGAATATTAGACCGACAGAGGGGAGAAAAAAAAATGCCACTACCTTTATTAGAAATACAAGGTCAGAATAATAATGCTAGGTAGGTAGATTAATTACTTATAATCCTTTTTTTTGTAACATTAGTTTAGTCCTCTGGATATGTACTGATATTTTTAGCTAATTATTCGAATTTGCATGTATTTTATTCTATTTCATAAATTTGAAAATATTAATATCAAACCCTATATAAATATATTTAATAAAATTGAGTTGAAATTTTCATGTAATTTGATATGATTTGAATGTGAGCTCAGTTATTCATATTCGATCGAGTTTTTGATTTTTATCCAATTCAGATATGAATTATAAAAATACAGTACATTGAATGATTGAAATAACTTTAAATCGAATGCAGATCAAATCCAATACGATATAAATCCAATTCTATTAACTAAGGTAAAGCAATGCCCCCTTGTGTTTCTTTAAATAAATTAACACTGACCAATACAAAGCTATGTCACATATTCCATGGCCGCAATCAAAACAGGTCGTACTAGCAACTATTTCTCCACCCAAATCGGCAAGCCAATCCAGCCACCACCGTCTGCACCACAACACCAACACCGTCACCACCCACTTTTAAGCAAAGATGAAAATTTTATTTTGATGTATTATTCCAGTTATTGAGAGAACAAAAATATTTCGAAAGTGTTTTAAAAAGAGAATGAAAATGGAGAAAAGAATTAAAAATTTTGTTTTTGAAAGAGTAGTCGAATATTGGTATTCAAGTACTCATGCCACTGCCAACCCTCAAGCACAGTCACAACTGCTTACAAACCACAGCTGGCAACTCACTGCCATACACACCTAGATCTTCACCAATTCATATACAGATACAAGTAAGGCCGATAATTGAGTCGAGGTTTACGAGTTCGAGTTGATCTTGTTGAAATCGTTTTTTTAAACGAATATAAAAAATTGTTCAAACTCTGTTCCTTTAAAAAATAAGTTAAACCCGAGTAATTCGATTATTTTACATTTAAACAAACCGATCCTTTTAAATTCGTTTTTCTAAATAAATTTAAAAAATTAAAATGAACTCGAATTGAGTCATATACAAATCGAATCAGAGTTGAGCTCAATAACCCGACTCGATTATTAGCCTTACACACCACCAAACCACCAACCCTAACCATCACCCCCCAGTTTATCGCACATTCACCCCCCGGGCACACCATCATTGGTTCCCCTGCCAATACCACCACCACTTACCACAAAAATAGCAGACCTATGTTGGGGCCTAGAGGACAATGAGACCCTGGTTTCAAAAAATAAAATTTCTGTTATGCATATTTTAAGTAATTTTTATTTGGGCACTGCTAAAGTAATAGAAATTTTCAATTCCCCTCGTCCTGAAGTTTCTGTCTATTTTAATTTCAATTGATATTTCCTATTTTATATCCCACTAACAAATTTTTTGTTTTCCTATTATATTGGATTTAGATCTCCTCTAATATATATTTTTTTAATTTCCTTTTCGACTTATTATCTACTATTAATGAGTGAGAGACACACTTTTATACAATATGTCGCATTTGAATATATGATAGATGATTTGTCAAGAAAAGAATTGAAAGAAAAAAAATGTGTTGGGAGAAATCTCTTCTGCTTTGGGAATCGACCGAGACAAAGATAGAGATAAGGGGACGAAACGGTCAGGGTGTTTCTAATCCCCTCTTCAACCCGATCAAAGACAGGTTATTCATATCGGAACTAGGGTTTTCATTATGGATAAATTCCTCATTGCCTAACCTCAAGAAGTTGTCAAGATTCGAACTCAAGATATCTGAATTTACAGTTCGTCGCTGTTACCTACGAGCCGATTTTGCAAATAGGTTGGAGAATTCAAGGATATGGCTCAAAACAGAAACTTATTTCTAAAGATTGGAGTTTGAAATTGAGAGAGATACTTGTAGCATTTGCCTCGCTTCCAATAATAAGATTTTCATTCAGTGTATCTGTGTGCCATACCTGAGTTTTTGTGGTGTACCATGCCCTTGAATTTGAAGGTAAATCATGTGTTAGATGGAATACTAAACAAGAATTGTGGTGTCATACCGACTGATTTACTCAAAAAAATGAACCTTCTTTTTAAATCAAATTAACTTAGACATAGAGATTTAATGGAATGGTTGACTCAGAGACGCCTGAAAAAAATTTCTCTGGCCTAGTTTGTATCATTGTTCCGAGAGATCATAATATGATCTTAATTTTTTGTTATTTCTAATTTGTTTTATTTAATATTAAGTAAGTATTACAGATTTTTCAATTCTATAAGTATAACACTATCTTAATCGATATCAGCAAACCACCAACTAGAAGACATTTGTCTCTTGAGTCTAACAAATTCTTAGTCATTCTCATGTTTGACATATACATTTATATTTTATTTATATTCCTAGATAATCAAAATATGCCTAGTTGGCCAAACACCTCTGAAATGTTGGAAAAAAAACATAGAAGATGGAGTAAGTATGGACCATGAGATATGGATCACTAAACCCTAATCCGGAGCCCCATACTGTAACTCAATGACCCACTTAATCATTCCACGACTGTCATAGCACTAATCTTCAAACCCAAAGACGAACCAATCCAAAATGGGCATGGTCTCAATACCTTTTTCTCTCTTGCACTCACTCACCGTCACCGACTATGCCAGATGTTGAACGAATCAAGCTGCCACCTGCTCCGTAGTAGGCGTCGCCACCGCTCTCTCCGCCCTCCAAACTTCTAATTCTGCCCACTCTCACAAGTTACAACTCATCGCATACACACAATTCCTCTTAAAACAATGATCTTCAAAATTCCACCATTTCTGCAAGGAATAAAATAGTGATATTCACAAAATGTCTTGGCTTAAAACCATGATCCAAATCGCTAATATCAAACAATCAACACTCAAACCATCGAAATCCATAGTTTCACCTTCACTAACCCAATTACTGCACTTTAACACATAGTCGGAGGCCGTTGCTGCCACTAGGCACGCTGGATTGGGGCCGACGAAGGGCGACGAGAAGCCGAGGGTGGTGGTTCTGGGCTCAGGGTGGGCTGGGTGCAGGCTCATAAAGGACATTGACACGAAGGTCTACGACGTCGTATGCGTGTCGCCAACGAATCACATGGTGTTCACTCCTCTGTTGGCTTCAACCTGCGTGGGCACTCTCGAATTTCGCTCCGTCGCCGAACCGATAGGGAGAATTCAACCGGCGGTTTCGAGGGAACCCGGTTCTTATTTCTTCCTCGGTAAATTTCATATAAAAGTTCTGTTTGGTTAGTGAGAAAATAAACACTTATTTTGTTGGTGTAGACAAAAAAGAAAAAACACAAAAATATTCACTTGGTACCACATGACGGCAATGTAGAATCATTTATGCTCCCAAAGCATGTTTAGTCGTTTGATTGATTTTTTTTTTTGATAAAAAATGTTTGTAATTGTGCGTGCAAGATCCTGCACAATATAAAAAATATTGGGAACAGATCTCTCCCCTGGTGAACTTTGAGTGAACCGGTTGAGTGGCCAAACACACTGCTTGAAACAGCCTATAAGGTACGGTGGCAACCTGGAACGGCAAAGGAAGATCCTAGGAAAGGAAGAACGATCCTGTACGTGTGAAAGGTTTTCCTGGAATAAAGAGGGACAAGTTAGAAGGGTGCCGGAGTGTGTTCCGGCGTATCCCCTCCGACGGTCTAGTCAGTCTTTGAATGAGAGAGAGGAAGAAGAAAACACTGAGAAAATCTGTATTGTAGTAGAGAGTTTGTGATTTCATACCCGCTTTGCCTTCTGGGAGGAGTATTTATACCTTAAAAGCTCATGATTGCTGTCAGTGTGGTCAGTAGGTGATCATCAGGCACAGGTAGCGTGTGTATTGATTTGATGAGGAATGTCTTCTCTAATTGACTGCTCGGGGTCCCGAGCAATCAATGCTGAGTCGTCGGGACGCCGACGGTACAATATGCTCCTTTCGGGAGGGATGCAATAAATGCTCTGTAATAGGAGCATTTATTGCCTTTCATATCCGAACCTTATCGCATTGAATGCGGTCTCGTCAACAGAAGGGTGCAATTAATTGTTTGCTTTCCCAAAGCGCGTGTCAGCAACAGCATGCGGTTTGTCTGTTTTTGATGTGATATCATATGGCACGCGTCCATCACGTATTGGCTATGACTTCTGTATTCCAGTATGTTCTGACATTACTTGTGTAAGACGAGGTCATGATGAATAGTCTAGACTGGCATAGGCTGATGATCCGTACGTCAATAGCTTTATCCTGGAGTAGAGGAAGCGTCCAGGACGGAGTAACTCTCGGCACCGAGGAAAGGCTCACCTCGGGGACCGAGAGTGGTATGTTTCTGAGGTACATGGGTGACCGAGGACACGTGTTGTTGTATAATACACCGAATGCATGATCCTATATGAGAGGTACCTCGGGGGGAGGACACTCGTTGCCGATGGTGCTTAAATCCGAGCAACACTGTTCCAACAAACCCGAGGATACGTGTCTTCATCATAGGGCTTTTTCAGAAGAGTCCCATCAACTGCCCCCCAGCCTTCGATCTTCTGACACCGAGGACACGCGTTGAAAGGAGACGAAGGGTTTCCCAACTGCCATCCGTCCTTCATTATGGCCTCGAGCCGCTTTCCCCGGCTTGGGATGTCGTGCGCATTAAATGCGCCGTTTCGGTTCTCCCACCCAATGATGAAAATTTCCCCCTATATAAAGGGGGTTCTTCTCTGGTTTCCATCGTTTTGCCATTTCGATCTTTTGTCCAGAGTACGCCTTTCTTGATCTTTCGCCGGAGTTCTTGTCTCTTCTGCCATCGTCGACTGCCCTTTCTCTCAAAATCACACAGCCAGCAAACCCATTGTTGATTTCCTGGACTTTCTGGTGGGAGTCGTTTTTTTCCTGAAAAACTACATTTTTGACGTTCGGGTGAGTTTCACAACCTCCTTTTTTATCGTCTTCCTAGCCTTTTTGTTTTCCGATTGAACGGTGGTGTCATCCGGTCGGCACGTCTTGATTTAAACCCTCGGGGAACTTCCTCGGGTTTTCAAGAGTAAATACCCTTTTCTTCCTTTTCTTTTAGAGATGCCTCGTCGTCGCCCTGCTCCCGAGAATCCACCGGCTGGTCCCTCGGGGTTAGGGAAATACAAGGTGAAAGGCGAGGAGCAGATCGATAGGTTTAGGGTCAAGTACGGCATTCCTCCGTGCGTAGACGTAGTGGATTTTGACCCATCGGTACACTCATCTATCCTCGGGGCCGAGGATGCCATGCCTTTCTATACCAAGGCTATCATAGAGGGTGGAATTAGGTTTCCTTTACCCCCCCTGCTTCTTCAGTTCCTGTCTCGCTTTCGCCTTTTCCCCGGGCAATGCTGCCTTAATGTATTTCGAATAATCATGGGGGTCTTAGAGCTCAATAGGCGCCTCGGGGTGAATATTGGGCTCAATGATCTTTTTTTCTGTTACTCCCTCCTTAGGGTCATGCCTCACCAACACTTCTACCTCAAAGCCAGGGACCCTTCCATGTACCTTGTAACCCATCTTCCTGACTCGGACAAGGGGTACAAGGACGACATCCTAATCTTCAAGGGATCTTGGCAGAGAGGTGTTGGTCCCGAGTACAATCACTTATTATGCCCTCTGGGATGGAGAACGACAAGTACGTCGGTTCCTTCGGGTTCTTTGTTTGTTCCTCGGGACTCCTCATGTTTATGATAATCTTTTTTGTTGTGCAGATATTCCTTCTCGGGAAACAGCTCCTCCTCCTCGGTCGCTGGTGAACTTTGCCGACCTGATCACTGTTTGGAGGTTCACGGGTGACAACGGGTTTGGCCGTGTTGCTCATATCTTGCTGAACTATACCCCCGGGTATAAGAAGTTTTCGCAGCTTCCGCAACCTTTTGAGCCTTCGCAGTGGTCTGAACTCTTTGACCAGGCGGCGAGGCTAGAGGTTGAGGAAGATTTGGAGGAAGACCCGGATCGGGCCTCAGAGGCAGAGGTAGAGGGAGTTGCTGAAGAGGTCGGGGTTAGAGAGGACGTTGCTCCTTCGGACGCCGAGGTGGGGACTCCAGGAGGTGACTTGTGGCCTGACTTTCAAATTCTTCAATCTTTGGACGCCGAGGACGCGCTTGAAGTCGCGATGTCAAATACTCCTCGAATCGACCTCGGGTTCTTGAGGCAGAGGCAGACCCTCGCAGCCGGGAGAGGTCGAGGAACGACCGGCGGCACCTCCTCAGCGGGGACCAGTTCTGCCCCATCATCAAGGGTTCCTGGTCGGGGTCAGGTGCGAGACCGGGACCCTCAGGTGGAGGAGGAAAGAAGGGTCAAGCATCGGCATGACGGTCTTGGCCGAGGATCCAGGGCACCTCCCGCTCAGCAACAAAGCGGGAGGGGTCGTGGATTACCGCCTGCTCCTCCGCAACAGCAGCTGCAGCAGCAGCAACAGCAGCCCCGACAGCAACAACAACAACAGCAGCAGACCCCTCCTCCCGTTCCGCCTCGGGTGGAGGCCGCGGAGTGGAATCCCCGAGCCACTGATCACATGAGCCGAGTGATCAGGGTCGACGATTCTATTCTGTCGGATCCTCATGTCGCTAATGCAGTGAGTGAGACACTGCACTTCGAGGCCGACATGGAGGCTCATAGGGGGCGATCAACCAACGTGTTGTTCCGCTCCATCATCCAGAACTCCCTGGTGGTGAGTTTATTTTTGCTTTGGTTTCTTCACTCTTGTTTTCCATTTTTGTGATTAACACTTCTTCGCTCCTTTGCAGGCTACCCAGCAGATCTCCGTCATAGCTGCTCGGTACCACGGGTCTAGGATGGACCTCCAGAGGGCCCGAGGTCAGAAGGAGGAGGCGGAAGCGGCCCTCGCCCGGCAATGGAGGATGTAGCTGCCCGGGATTCTACCCTGGCGGGGCAGGCTGCTCAAATAGAGCAACTCCTCAAGGACGCCGAATCGGCCAAGGTGGGCGCTGAAAAACTAAGTGCCGCACTTGCCGATGCTGAGAGGAGGATTACTGAGCAAACGCAGCGGCTTTCCGCTGCGGAGGAGAGGGCAGTGGGCTCCGAGGAAAGCTGTCTGGCCCTTACCCAGGAGCTAGACAGGATCAGGGCCGAGGAGCTGAACCGGAAGTCGGAGGAACAACTCCTGGAGGAGTTTGCCGATGACGTGTTCCCCGCTCTTGAGGAAAACAACAAAGAATTCTTCAAGAAAGGGTGGGACGAGGCACTCCAGGCTGCTGGAGTCCCACCAGACTCCCCTCTCTTCCAAGTGCACAAGTATGTGCCCTCGGCAGAGATGGCACAGGCAGAAGCACAGGTTGCTGCCGAGGATGAAGCCCCTACGCCGATGCAGACCTCGGCTGATGCTCCCGAGGCGGTGATAGTGGACTTGTCCGAGGACGCTCCGTCGGAACATGCTCCTGAACCTCAAGTTGCTCAAGCTGTTCCCGCTGCCGAAGTTCTTCTCTTGCCTGCTCCAGAAGCTTCTCAACCATTTATCGCTGACTCGCCCTCGACTGAAGTTCTGGAGGTGCCTGGAGCCCGATGAAGCTGCTTTTTTTTTTTTTTTTATGATTGTATCCCTTCTGCTTTCCTTTTGTAGCCTTCGGGGACGCAAAGCCCCTATTTTTGGAAATAACAAGTTTTTCTTTCCTTCTTCTGTGTACAGCAATGTTTTGCTTTTCTTTACTTCCTTGTAGAATAAATCATAAGTATTTTTGAACTGTCTTCGGGGCGTGTTGGCCCGTTCCGGAGGCAAGATCTTGTATCTACTCTGGGGACTGGAGTGCTTGTGTTTTGTTCCCAGGGCCATGTTCTTTATGAATGCTCGTTCCAGTTTTTGCTTCGGGGACAGGAGTCCTTGAACTCTGTCCCCAGGGCCGTACCCTTGTAGGAGGCTTGGTCCTGTATGTGCTTCGGGGACGAGAGTCCTTGAACTCTGTCCCCAGGGCCATACCCTTGCAGGAGGCTTGCTCCTGTATGTGCTTCGGGGACGAGAGTCCTTGAACTCTGTCCCCAGGGCCATACCCTTGTAGGAGGCTTGCTCCTGTATGTGCTTCGGGGACGAGAGTCCTTGAACTCTGTCCCCAGGGCCATACCCTTGCAGGAGGCTTGCTCCTGTATGTGCTTCGGGGACGAGGGTCCTTGAACTCTGTCCCCAGGGCCATACCCTTTGTCTTTTGTTTGGCAAGCTCTTGAGTGAGAGAGTACTTCAAAAGTAATACTTCTTTAAATTCATAACATTCCATGGTCGTATTACAAGTCTTCCACTCATATCTTCTAATTCATACGACCCGGCGCCCCCGATTGATATCACTTTGTAAGGCCCTTCCCAGTTAGGTCCCATCTTTCCCTCTGTTGGATCCCGGGTATTGGCCGTTACCCTTCTGAGGACCAGGTCGCCTATCCGGAATTCTCGAGTCTTGACCCTCCTGTTGTATAGTTGGGAGATCTTCTCTTGATACTTGGTTATCCTCAAGGCGGCTTCCTCCCTTCTTTCTTCCAGTAGGTCCAGATCCAATCCCAGTTGATGATCATTTCCCCCTTCATCGAAAGCTTGGGTCCTTATGGTCGGGAGCCCTACTTCGAGGGGTATGATCGCCTCCATCCCGTATGCCAGGGAGTAGGGGGTTTCGCCTGTTGATGACCGAGGGGTAGTCCTGTACACCCATAAAATGTTTAACAGCTCTTCGGCCCATTTTCCCTTGGCTTTCTCCAACCTCTTCTTGATCCCATTGATAATTGTTTTGTTGGAGGCCTCCGCCTGCCCGTTGGCTTGAGGGTATGCAGGGGTGGAGTAGAAGTTACGGATCCCGAGATGCTCACAGAAAGACTTGAAGCGCCCGCCAGTGAACTGAGTCCCGTTATCCGATACCAGTGCACGAGGAATCCCAAACCTGACGACTATGTTCTCCCAGACGAACTTTTTGGAGTCTATGTCTCGGATATGACTCAACGGCTCTGCCTCTACCCACTTGGTGAAGTAGTCTGTCGCCACAATGAGGAACTTTTTATTTCCCGGAGCCTTAGGCAGAGGTCCAACCAAATCGAGCCCCCACTGGGCAAATGGCCAAGGGCTGGTGAGGGGGTGTAAGTCCCCCGCAGGTTGCCTGATCGCAGGGGAGAACCTCTGACACTGGTCACATTTTTGGACATATGCCTGCGCATCCCTTTGCATTCGCGGCCACCAATATCCCTGAGACATAATGCGGTGCGCCATTGATCGCCCCCCAGAGTGCCCCCCACATATTCCTTCATGCACTTCATACAGGAGGTCTTGCACCTGATCTTCTTGGACACATAGCAAGTAAGGTCCTGAGAAAGACCTCCGGTAAAGCTTCTGATCCGAAGAGACCCAAAATCTTGGAGCTTTGAGCCTTATCTTCCTAGCTTCCTTTGGACACTCCGGGAGATCTCCCGTTGTTAGGAACCTGACAAAGGGATCAATCCAACTGGGCGACTTGGGTGCGTCCTGGATGACCATCGCCTCGAGGTTTCGGTCTATACAGGATGCAGGGAGATATTCAATGGTGATCCTGCGTGACTGGGAGGAGTCCACCGCCGAGGCTAGACAAGCCAGGGTATCGGCATGCGTGTTTTTGTCGCGGGATACTTGCCTGATTTCAAACCGGCCGAATCCTTGGATCATGGTCGTCGCCTGGTGATGGTACGCCTTCATTCTAGGGTCCCTCGCTTCGAATTCTCCATTGACTTGATTGACCACCAGCATAGAATCGCAATGCACGATCAAATTGGTAACTCCTGTTGCCTCAGCTAACCGAAGTCCTGAGATGAGTGCCTCATATTCAGCTTTGTTATTCGAAGCCTTGAACCCCAGCCGGATGGCCTGCTCTGCAATAATCCCTTCTGGAGAGGTCAGCAAGACACCGATTCCGGACCCCTTACTATTTGATGAACCATCCACACATAAAAGCCATGGCGATCCTTCAAAATCTGATGGAGATGCTACGTCGGGAGGAGGCGGTCCGTCCAGAACAGGATGCTCCCCTGGAAATTCTGCTATGAAGTCTGCCAGTATTTGACCTTTTATTGCAGTTCGGGGTTTGAAATGAATGTCGTGCTCCCCCAACTCTACTGCCCATTTGGAGATCCTTCCGGAGAGTTCAGCTTTCCTCAAAATTGCCTTCAAGGGCTGATCAGTTAGGACAGTGATCGGGTGAGCCTGGAAATAATGCCGTAGTTTCCTGGCCGTGGTGACCAAGGATAGAGCCAATTTTTCCAGGGGTAAATATCTCGTCTCGGCATCCAGGAGTGCCTTGCTTATGTAGTTAATTGGCTTCTGGCGGTGCTCATGCTCACGGATAAGTACCCCGCTTACCGCAAACTCAGAAACTGCCAGGTACAGGAACAACATCTTCCCCTGGATGGGGACGGACAGGGTCGGAAGAGTCCTCAGGTATTCTTTGATCCCTGTCAGGGCGTCCTCGCACCCCTGGCTCCACATATCCTTCCCAGCACTCTTGATTGCTCCAAAGAAGGGTTTGCATTTATCCGAGGAGCGTGAGACGAAACGGTTAAGTGCAGCCAGTATCCCTGTGAGTTTCTGGACTTCTCGGACAGTGCGAGGGCTTCGGATGTCCAGGATTGCTTTAATCTGATCTGGGTTGGCTTCGATTCCTCGTTGGCTAACCAGATATCCTAGGAATTTACCGGACTCTACTCCGAAAACGCACTTTGCCGCATTAAGCTTTAGCCCATACTCCCTGAGGGTGGAGAAGGTGTCTGCCAAGTCTGCCAGATGATCACAACTCCGTTTGCTCTTCACCAGCATATCGTCTATGTAGACCTCCATGGTATTGCCGATTTGCTTTTTGAACATCCGATTCATCAGCCTTTGGTATGTTGCCCTGGCGTTCTTCAGTCCAAACGGCATCACTTTGTAACAATAAACTCCCTTTGGAGTGATAAATGTCGTCTTTGCCTGATCCGGGGCATAGAGAGGGATCTGATGATATCCTGCTCGGGCATCCAGGAAGTCCATTCGTTCATACCCGGCTGTGGCATCTACTAGCTGGTCCACCTTTGGCAGGGGGTAGTCATCCTTTGGACATGTTTTGTTTAGGTCTGTAAAGTCCACGCAGACACGCCATTTCCCCCCTTTCTTCTTTGCGCATACTGTATTGGACAGCCATTCTGGGAACTGTATCTCTCGAATGGCATCGGCTCTCAGGAGTTTGTCTATTTCCTCATTGACCGCGTTGGTGTGATGCGGGGCCATACGTCGTGGCCTCTGCTTTACTGGCTTGTGCGACGGGTCAACATGCAGCCTGTGAGTAATTATCTCAGGGTCTACTCCTGTCATTTCCATTTCGTTCCAGGCGAACACGTCTGTATTTCCCTTCAAGAACCTGATCATCTCCTCCTGTTCGGCTGCGGGCATCGAGGTCCCAACTAGGAAATACTTCTCTTCTTCTCCTTCAACCAAGGGCACCTTCCGGAGGTCTTCAACCGATCGTTCAGCTGGGTCTACCCGGGGGTCATCCATCCCCGGACGCCCGGACTGTAATTGCTATTTCTCCATGATCTCTTCCGGTGCTCGCCCCTTCTCCTGGCTGGACGCCCCGGCTCGGACGGCCGAATAAAAACAGTTCTTCGCAGACGCTTGGTCCCCCCGGATCTCCATGATGCCCTCTGGCGTGGCGAACTTCAACTTCTGGTGGAGAGTGGAGTGCACCGCTCCCAACGCGTGCAGCCATGTTCGCCCCATAATCACGTTGTAAGGGGAATCCGTGTCGATCACAACAAACTCTGTGTCGATGACGAAGGGACCAGTGGCGACCGGTAATGTGATTTTCCCTACGGGCAAGGCGAAAGAGCCGTTGAACCCTATGAGGGGTGTCCTGATTTTGGTTAGGTCTTTGGGGCCAAAGCCCATCCGCTTCAAAGTCTCGAAGTACATCACCTCCGAGGAGCTCCCTGAATCTATCAAAATTCTCTTGACATCGAATTTCCCTATCTTTAGGGTCAAGACAAGGGCGTCGTTATGAGGAATCACCACGCCTGTCAAATCCGCGTCAGAGAACGTAACGCCAAGCTCACCCATCCTGGCCCTTTTACTTGATGGCCCCACATCTCCCTCGGCTACCTTTCTTGTAAAAGCCACCCTCTTGAGGTCGGACTCAAGCTCCTTGGACGTGGGGCGCTCCAGCGGACATACATGGATGACGTCTATGACGTTGTCCGGTTCCTCGGTCGGGGCAAGGGCTCGTTTCTGTTCTGGCCTAGGCTCTATGTATTCTTTCAAATGTCCGTCTCGGACCAAGCTTTCCAAGAATGACTTGAACACCCTGCAGCTTTCGGTGCGATGCCCGACATCCCGGTGATATGAACACCTAACTTTTTGATCACGGGTGGCGGGGTCGCTCTGCATCCTGGGCGGCCATTTGAAGAACGGCTCGTGTTTGATTTTATGGAGCAACCTGAAGATGGGCTCCTTGAAGACGGTGTGAACCCCTCTGGACGAACCTCCTAGATGGGGTAGCAATCCCTTTCGGGGAATATCTTCGCGCTCTTTCTCCTTTCTCTTGGATTGGAGGGTTCGGCCTTTGCTGCTTCCCATCTCGTCCTCGACCCTTGAGTACTTGTTGATCCGGGTCATCAGTTCCCCTATATCCGAGGGAGTCTTCTTGGTCAGGGATCGGTACAGGTCCGTGTCCCTCGCCAAGCCGAGCCGGAAAGAAGCTGCTGCCATGACCTCCGAGCATCCCTCGACCTCATTGACCTCTTCCCAGTATCGGATGGCGTACTGGCGAAGAGTCTCAGATTCCCTCCGTCTGAGGGTCAACAACGATCCAATGTCCTTGGGGCGCTTACTCCCCGTGATGAATCGGGTTAGGAACTGCCTTGTCAATTCTTTCCAGGATCCAATACTGTTTGGGGGAAGCGTCTCGAACCACCTCATCGCAGAGTCCCCCAAGCTCATAGGGAACACCCGGCATAGAAACCGTTGGTCCGAATGATAGAGGGACATCATCTGTTTATATTGTCTGATATGGGCTTCGGGATCGGATCGCCCATCATAGGTTTTGAACCGTGGCACGACGAACTTTCTTGAGACATCCATCTCACTGATTTCCCTCGTGAAGGGTATTTGCATGACTTCGTCCTCGGCCTCGTCCTGGACAGTCTTACCCTTTCTTCTGGAGTCTAATCGGGCTCTGAGATCTACTTCTTCCCTTACGGGATGCCTCCTGAAGTCCCCGGGTTCATCGGTATGCCCCTCGTTTCCTGGGCGTCGTGTAGATTGGGTTGAGTCCTCCTCGGATTCATCTCCCTTCCTCCGTCTGGACAAACCTCGCCGGAGGTCGTCCAGGGCCAATGGCCTCGCTTTCCTGGAATGGTTGTCAAGATGACATTCGCCGGCTCTGGGTCGCTTCGGGGCCCTGGAGCTTTCTGCTTTGTGATCTAGGTGGTTTCTTAAATCCTTTGTCTCCGCCTCATGGACGGGGAGTCCTCGGGAAAGGAATGAATCCCTCGACCCTCCGCCTGAGGCGGCAAACTCGTCGAGCCGGCTAAGGACGTTTACATTGTCCTTCTCCAGCTGACGTAATCTATCGCCAAATTTCTCTTCAATCACCTCTGCCAGCTGACGGGCCAAGGGGGCTGATCCTCCTGACCTGATCCCCATACTGGTTTGAGGGGTTACCCCCTTGACCGAGTAGAGACACTTTTAATCGTACTAGTGCGATCCCTCCCTCCGTGATGACAGGGAGCTTGCAACTCATGACTCCTTTGGTGGGGTCCTTTCCCTTTCTGTCTGGTGTTCACCATGGTCACTGTTCTTTATAGAGAAAAGATTAGGAAAACTACTCGTTTCCCACAGACGGCGCCAGATTGTGCGTGCAAGATCCTGCACAATATAAAAAATATTGGGAACAGATCTCTCCCCTGGTGAACTTTGAGTGAACCGGTTGAGTGGCCAAACACACTGCTTGAAACAGCCTACAAGGTACGGTGGCAACCTGGAACGGCAAAGGAAGATCCTAGGAAAGGAAGAACGATCCTGTACGTGTGAAAGGTTTTCCTGGAATAAAGAGGGACAAGTTAGAAGGGTGCCGGAGTGTGTTCCGGCGTATCCCCTCCGACGGTCTAGTCAGTCTTTGAATGAGAGAGAGGAAGAAGAAAACACTGAGAAAATCTGTATTGTAGTAGAGAGTTTGTGATTTCATACCCGCTTTGCCTTCTGGGAGGAGTATTTATACCTTAAAAGCTCATGATTGCTGTCAGTGTGGTCAGTAGGTGATCATCAGGCACAGGTAGCGTGTGTATTGATTTGATGAGGAATGTCTTCTCTAATTGACTGCTCGGGGTCCCGAGCAATCAATGCTGAGTCGTCGGGACGCCGACGGTACAATATGCTCCTTTCGGGAGGGATGCAATAAATGCTCTGTAATAGGAGCATTTATTGCCTTTCATATCCGAACCTTACCGCATTGAATGCGGTCTCGTCAACAGAAGGGTGCAATTAATTGTTTGCTTTCCCAAAGCGCGTGTCAGCAACATCATGCGGTTTGTCTGTTTTTGATGTGATATCATATGCCACGCGTCCATCACGTATTGGCTATGACTTCTGTATTCCAGTATGTTCTGACATTACTTGTGTAAGACGAGGTCATGATGAATAGTCTAGACTGGCATAGGCTGATGATCCGTACGTCAGTAGCTTTATCCTGGAGTAGAGGAAGCGTCCAGGACGGAGTAACTCTCGGCACCGAGGAAAGGCTCACCTCGGGGACCGAGAGTGGTATGTTTCCGAGGTACATGGGTGACCGAGGACACGTGTTGTTGTATAATACACCGAATGCATGATCCTATATGAGAGGTACCTCGGGGGGGAGGACACTCGTTGCCAATGGTGCTTAAATCCGAGCAACACTGTTCCAACAAACCCGAGGATACGTGTCTTCATCATAGGGCTTTTTCAGAAGAGTCCCATCAGTAATTTCATTTAAATAGAAAAATATTGATTACATGCAAAAATTAAAAAAAACTTAGTCAGGCGGGGGGAAACTGCCCCAACTCAACAGAATAGTGTTATTTAGTCATTTTATTGATGAAAAAACTCGATTTTTGTTTACTTGTGACAATAAAATCTTTCAAATTTGAGAGGTGAACTTGACATAGCCGTAAAATTGCTCCTAGACATAGTGCCAAGTTAAATTCGCCAAAATAGCTTTTGATGATGATAGATTTAAATCTGAGTTCTATCTAGAGCCCAAAATCTTTTGGGCTTACAAAAGACGACCCAAGTTTCTCATCTAGATAACATTCTTTCGATCGATATCGAAATAGGTGATAGCTCGATATCGACATAAGTGATAGCTCGATATTGACAAGTTCAGTATAGATACCAGATCGAAATAGGTGATAGGTGATAGTTCGATATGGACAAGTCCAGTATAGATACCAGATCGGGGAATGGGAGTTCGGCACCAGGCCACTTAGCAAGAGCCGCAACACAACACATGGACAAAAGACAAGGGGACAACACCTAACACTCCTGGTGGAGGAAAACCCACCGGTAGTGGAGATAACTCACGTACTCCAGTTAGGGCGTAGTGGATGCAAAAAAGAGTTAAGGATGACAATTCCAGAGATAAAGACAAATATAGAAGGGACCACAGAATCAGCCCAAAAGGAGTCACCACTAAACCCTAACAACCAAATATATAAATGGCTAATAATACCACACATAGATGAAGAGCTATACCAACTAGCAGTAATCTAGACAATATTTTGTAAAAAACTTCTAGCCAAATACCTTGTAACATCAATCTTCTTTTCAAAGCAATACAATTCCCAATGAGCAAGAGTTTCTTTTACAGTAGATGTAATTTTCGTCCTTCAACCAGGGTGAACCACTCACATTGTTGTCTTCATCTTGCATTTAACTCTTAGTATATTGTTTACTATATACACACATTCACACACTCTCTGGATCATATCTCATACTGTTCTGTATTCGGGTCAAGTCGATTTCAAGCACTATCAGCTTCTACCCATGTGGATAAGCCTGTCTTGTGCACTGAGCCACTTTTTTTTTAATAACATTTTTGAAACTTGGAACTCCTGATGCCTTAATTGAAGAAATTTGACCATGTTATATTAGGTACACTGCCAAACTGTCACTGATGGAGTAGATTCCCTGGAACCATGGAAATTCCATATCTCATAGGACAAGTTAGTCATAGCAGCTGGAGCATGGCCTTCCATTTTTGGGATCCATGGTGTGAAGGAGCACGCAATTTTTCTTCGTGAAGTTCATCATGCTAAGGAAATCCGGATGAAGCTACTGTTAAACTTGATGCTGTCTGATGTGCCTGGTATGCTTCTGAGGCAGTGAATCTAAGAGAAATGGGTGATATTAATATGTTCTAACTCTGAATTTCTCTAATGGATATTGGGTCGCATAGGAGTTACTGATGAAGAAAAGTGTAGACTACTACATTGCGTTGTTGTTGTTGGTGGTCCGACTGGAGTTGAGTTCAGTGGTGAACTTAGTGATTTTATCATCAGGGACATTCAACAAAGATAAGGACTAATTGTATACCATCTTGGGTCAATCTATTATGTGTATACCATTTTGAGGTCAATCAAGTGTTTTTGTTTACCACTTCAGGGGCAATCTACTCAGCAAACTTAAAAATTACTCACCAAACCTCATTCGACTCTGAAACCCTATATAGTTCTGCATCTGGAGCATCATGGAGGCGTCTCGTTTGAATAGAATTTTTTTTGTTTTTGTCCTTGTCCTTTCTTTATGGCAGAATGTGGCAATTCGATGAATTGAGATTAGTTAAGCTGAAAATGTTGTAGTGAGGGTTCTAATTTTAAAAAGTTGGGTTTAGTTTTTTCAAGTTGAGAGAAATTGCATTCAGTTTAAATTACTTTTTTAATGAATAATTCCATTCATGCGAGTTGGTTTGACGCAACTTGCAAGTCAACCCTTGAAAAATTTGAATAGCACCCCATGAAATATTCCTATAGCCACTGTTGCTCTGCATGATTTTCACAAAGATAATGCCTCCCTGCATACACTAAGCCCGCCAAAAGTTTCATTTTCCTGGAGGGGCCATGTGTGTGAATACTTATGTCTGACTTGATAAATATGGGTTTATGTAGTTGTGATTAATCAAAATGTCATCATTTACAGGCAAATGAGATACTATCTTCCTTTGACCATCGACTTTGGCGTTATGCGACTAGGCAGCTAACCAAGGTGATAGATAAGGACTAATTGGAAGATATTGTAATCAGTTCATTCTAAATAATTTTTTGTTGTCATTTTTACTGCGTACTTCATGTGGAAGGATCTGAACATGTTTGGGGGTCCTATATAAAGCACTTTCCATGGCTATGATAAAGTAGTATTTTCAGAATAAATGGCACAGCTGTTGTCAATAGGACGACAGGCTAAGAAAAAATTTATAAAAGAGTTCTCCGCGCATCTCTACAATCTCTTATTTCTTGGGTGCAAAATCGAGGAAGCAAATACTGTAAACTGACAGATATGTACAATCTTATCGGATTTTACACACAACCATTACTCGATTTCCACGATTCACTTGATACAAGCCAACACTCTATGCCACTGGCCACGCATATGCTTTATTTACAGCAGTTGCCAGAGGCCTTTGCAAAACATATCGTGTCTTGCAATCAAGCTCAAAGGCTTGTTGATATTTTTTGCCTGAACATCAGACTCCCAATTGAATACTGTTATCTTTCATTCATGTTTCAACTTCTGGGATTTTTCCCAATAACAGTTCTGGACCTTTCCATTTTTGATCCATTAGTTTCTTTCAGTCAGGAGTTCGCCTTGTCCGTGGGATTGTCAAGGATGTTCAACCTCAGAAGATAGTTCTGACTGATGGCACAGAGGTCCCTTATGGCCTTTTGGTATGGTCTACTGTTGTTGGTCCATCAGCTTTTGTGAACTCTCTGGAAGTTCCAAAAACTCCCGGTGGAAGGTAAGTTGTTCATTTGGTGACAGATCGTATTATTTGGGGCTATATGTCTTAATTACTTATATTTGTCTCCATTTTCCATTTTCAAAATAGTCCTTTAAGACTTGGTGTTTTCCTTGGCTCAAGTTTTTGCATTCTTGTTTCTTTACTGGATGGGTGTTGACGAGACTTCTTGTGCTGCAGGATTGGTGTTGATGAGTGGCTACGCATCCTTTCTTTGCAGGATGTGTTCTCTATTGGTGACTGTAGTGGGTTTCTTGAAAGTACAGGAAAACCAGTTCTTCCAGCTTTGGCACAGGTAAAGTTGTTAGGAATTTTGATTCTCTAACATTATCTGTAAGTTGAACTCTTGGAGTCCTAAAATTTCAAGGCATCAGTCATTTAAGCTGTTATCATTGTTGGTATTGTGGTTAGACTCATTATTTTGTCCCACTTTACATTTTGGACATTTTCTCATCCACTCTGAAGAGGAGCACCTTGATGTTGGAATTCACTATCAGAATCTGAGCATTTGATTTTGAAATGCCATGTGATATTTCCATTCATTCATGTCATGAAATTTGGTGTGCGTTTTTTTTTTGGGGGGGGGGGGGGTTTGGTGGTGAGTCTGAAAACTTCAATTTTTGGGCTATCTACATTGGTGATATTGTGCCAACAAATCTTGTTCTTCTGGATCCTGCTCTCTTCAATCAAACACGGTTAGAATTAAGGCTTCTATTGTTGGTTGTGTGATGTTGCTTCCTATATTGCAGATAGGTTACAGTTGAGTGGCCATGAATTGATTCATGCATCAATCAGTTTTTTTGATCAGTCAGTTCAAAGTCAATATCCTAGTTAATTAATTTTATCTACCAGATGCATGATCTATGTATGTTAGATTTGTGATTATGTTCAAGGACATCATCGTTAAATCATTAGTAACAGTGCTTAGTAGGATAACTATACACTTGATACAATTCAAAGCTGATGTTCTGATAGCTTGTCTTTCTGGGTCTTAAAGATAAAATCCATTTGGGGTGTTTGAAACAGGTTGCTGAGCGGCAGGGGAAATATCTGGCCAAACGACTGAACAGGATTGGTAAAGCTGCTGGTGGTCGTGCTAATGCCGCAAAAGGCATGGAACCTGGGAAGCCATTTGTCTATAGGCATTTGGGGAGCATGGCAACAATTGGCAGATACAAGGCTCTTGTGGACCTTAGGCAGAGCAAGGTGATTTTATGCCGCGACATTGCCTTTTATCTTTAGCTATTAACACTCAAAAGGGTTATCGATGGCAGGATTTACTAGTTGGTTCATTTGGCGCTCAGCATATCTCACTTGCGTAATAAGTTGGAGGAACAGATTATATGTGGCGATCAACTACGCAACAACTTTCATATTTGGCCGCGATATTAGTCGGATATAGATTAGACCAGAAAGGTTAGTTCATTATGTTCAAAAAATCAAGCAACTTTAGTTTTATATTGAACTACAATGCTAGGATTTGTGAATACAAGTATCTCTTGGTGTTCTTGTTTATTTTTAAGCTTGTTGTGGCTAAATGAAGGAATCTAGGGCAGAGGGCTAAGGTGGGATGTAGAATGAAGGGAGATGTGATGTAAAATCTGCTACTGAGAGAATACAGTGAAACCAGAATAATGAGAAGATGAGGACATGACAGAGGTAGGTCTAAGATGAGTAGTTTTAGTATGCTGGGTTAGAAATGGGTTGGTAAATGGCAGCTAGGTCGCCTGAAAATCCATGATATGCAGGGGCGGGGCACATAAGGGTTGAATTTACTACACCAGGTGCAGGAGGCAAAATTGGAAGCCAAGGTCGGGTCTCACTTTGTGTCTCCTGCCCTTTATCTAGTAGTTAGATTCGCCACATTACTCTGATGATGTGATACAGAGATAGACCTGGTTCGCGTAATAATTTCTCATTTTCTTGTGAGAAATTCCCTTAATTGTATTCAGTTTTATGTCGTTCATTTACATTAGTTAACAAAAATCAGAGATCAGAGCTTCAATACAAACCCAGAAAGGTATACTCTGAAAGGCAAAACCCTGGTCCTGTGGTCAAATCCGCCCTGTACAGCCAACTTGAACTTAACGTTTTGTGTCTATTTGGAGTATCTAATCTTGATCTTAGTTCTGAGATTGTGCCGAAGTAGCTCAGCGTGCAGTCTACGTGGCCTTTTTATTTAAAATTTGCTCAATTGACGTTGACCTATTCATAGTCATATTGAATTTGGTATTGAGTTGGGTTTATGTCATGTGAGATTCATGCAAGTGTATATATGTTGTGTTTAGTTAGATTTGATATTGTATTTAGTCCATGTCTGATTGACATAGTAGTATATTAGTTGTGTTTATTAAGGTTGATGTTTGGTCAGGTTTGATTGACATATTTATTAGACTGTACTAACTTGTTTATAATTCGAATCATACCACTAATCTGTTGTGTGTGATTTCACTGCGGTGAATGTCTTAAGAATTTTTCATGGTACTCAAAAATGTTTTCTGGTACTTCCAGAAGGTAATATTTTTTGATACTTCACCGACCATTGATCTTAATTTGAGTTATTTTAGCAATTGATTGTTGAAATAATTGCAATCTGATGAGATGATTTAGAAATTTTTTTGTTTCATTTTGTGATTAGATGAAATATGTATATAATAAAGTATAATGAAATTTGAATCCAAGAGACAAAGAGTGGTCCAGATTGTTTTGAGATAAAACATAAATACATCCAACAAACAATGTAATTGCAACATAAAAAACGGTTCAGATCATCTCAAAAATTTTGATCTAACGGTCTACAGTGAGTACTGAATTTTATTTTCCCACCCAACAGTATTTGTTGACTCACGTCTCTCTCTCTCTCCCAATCTCTCCCCCAATTTCATCTCATTACAACTCTAGACTCCTGTTGCTTATGAACCTTTCTCTCTCACACTCATACGATATCTATCTCTCTCCCTCCCTCAATCTCCTCTCTAAGTCATGTCTCTTCTTTTCTTTCTCTCTCTCTCTCTCTCCCTCAGGTTGCAACAATGGTTGCTCTACAACAAACTCCGATCACATTTCAATCCTGATCACCACCATCAACCCAAATTATAGTCAGAAGAACAACAAACTTCTCATTTTCTGGAGGTTTCAAGTCAGTCAAACTCCCAAAAATCATCGTCAAGGTCAGCCAAAAAAGCCCGCCGTCACGGTGCCAGAATGGCCAACTCTGCCGCAGGAAGCTACACCAACACCCTTGCTAAGGTGGCGAATTCCAATGGAACCCTAGAAGCCACCTTGGCCGACATTGAAAAGGTGGAGAAATTCTTCTTTGACTCTGAAGTCTTCTACTTCTTCTCAAATCCCACTGTCGACATCGCCAAAAAATGCAAGGTCCTCGACGAATTGAGACATGCTATTTGCTATTAGCATTAGTTATCAATTTCAAGCTTCTTGGATTTTTTTTTTCCCCAATTTGATGTTAGCAATGATACAATTTTGTCCTGACAATTTCTATATTATATTGTATTGAACATTCAACCAGTAATGTCTTTTGTTTTTTTTTCCCAATAAGTAATTGAATTTCACTTTTGTGAAATTGATTGGATTATCATTGCCCTTTGTGTTCAATTATAATTCCCCACCCCATGGAGTTGATCTCCTTGGGATACTAGGGGATGGGTGTGATGGTCCTCAAATAGCTTGCTATTGAGCACTAATTCCATTAGGTTAGTATTAGCATTAGTTATTAATTATTTGCTATTGAACACAATTCACAGTTCAAATTGAGACATGCTATTTGCTATTAGCATTAGTTATCAATTTTTATTTTCATATTATGTGTTATTACTATTTGTTGTCATGTGTTATAGTTTTTTTCTTTTGCTTGGACTTGGTGTTTCAAGTTTGTTCAATTTTACGTTGTTTGATGTTGAGGGTGAGTTAAGATGGCTGGGTTTTGTATATGATCACAAAGTGTTTTTTGTTTTGCATCAAAGAAAAAAAGTTTCCCTAAATGACTATCTCTATAATTTATTTTTTTTGGAATGGGTTGAATTCTTGAATGTTTGAATAGGGTGGAACTTAGTAGCCTGATTGAACATAGTTCCATTTTGGTTAAATACGTTATGTGAGTTGCTTATCAATTATTCATTTGTCTTAAATGTCTAATATATTTATGTTATCTTTCTTACATGTGTTCATGGATTTTGCAGCTTCATGGTGTTGACTGTGCTACTTCATGTCTCCAATTCTAGCTGGGTTTGCTCACACTATGTCTAATGTAATTTTTCTCAAGATGGATGTGGATGTAGCTGAAATGAAGGTAAGTAAAATGTAGCTCTTTTTCAATGTTAATTTAAAGCCAATATGATATATATAACATATTGGTTGAGAGTTTGCAATAGAGTGTTAATTATAATGTTTGGTATGTTATTGGTTGAGAGTTTGCAACAGAGTGTTAATTATACTTAGTAGCCTTAGTATTCTTGAATGTTTATTATAATGTTGAATGGAAACTTAGTATAATGTAGAAAATAAATTTATTATAAAACTTAGTATAGCATTTATTAATGTTGAAAATAAATTTGTCTCTTTTTGAATGGAACTTAGTATTCTTGAATGTTTGAATAGTGTTTATCTAAGAGACAAATTTGAGCTTGGAGACCTTTTTACACATTGCCCTTCGTATGATTTTCTTTTGCTCTCTCTACATTCTTGCTTCATTTATACTAATTTTTAGTATAATTTTTTGGTGATGCATTGAGCATTGTTTGCTTTAAAAGTATAGTTTAATTTGTCTCTTTGTTTGGTAAATCATAATGTGGTATTATTTTGATGACGTTGTAATTTTGAGGGTAGGTCAACTTTTGTTCGTGGGTTTCGACACTTGGACAATTGTTGGTTGTAAGGGTAATTGCATTCCAAAATTTGTCCATTGCATTATATTATTGAAGGAATTTTTTTAAAAAAATTTAGTTGATATATATATATATATATATATATATATATATATATATATATATATATATATATATATATTTTTTTTTTTTTTCTCAGTTTGTAAATTTGATTTGATTCTATTAGTATTTTATTCCTGATGTTTTTTGTATATGTGTTGTTGCTTTGTAAAATTTTTTGTTCATTTTTTATGAGTAATATAGTGTCTTCAAGTACGAATAATTACTAGTATATATATAAAATATGGAGAAGTTGCTTTTGGACACTTAGTCTATAACCATTAGTGAAGGAAGAGGACAATGGGTATGTCATAGCTGTTGGCAGTAAATATTCATTACCAGAGATAATAGCACACTTAACATCTGCTTGCCTGACTTGAGGGCCAAAATGACCACTTTGTCTCAAAAGTTGGATGCTATAGAGATAAAAAAATATCAATGAAGATGAACTTTCAAAGTAAATAGTGATTGAAATTGGCCAAAATCTTATCTAAATATGATCCGTTGACACGTTTAAATAGCAGCCAACCTCATTCTTGTTAAAATTTTCCTATCTACACTCATTTGCGTCACCTGGTTGATCTTCTCATCTCAAATATTAACTGATTATAAGTCTATCAAATGATTGGATTCTAATCAAAGTTTATTCAATTTTTAAATTTGAATTTGACGTGAAAATTAGAATATGAATAATTAATGAATTTTATTTTTAGGCATAATACCAAAATTCATTAAATATTGAGAAACGCCTTTATGAATATCTGATCTGATTCTAATGATTCAAGACTTCAAAATTTTATTGGTTTTATCTGTCAAAATTCACTCTCAGTTGCATTTTCTTGACTAGGAGGAGGAGTTGATTATTTCACTTGATACTGAGCCTGAATGAATAATTAGGGTAAATGGTGTTTTTTTTTTAAGATCATGGAATAATTAGGGTAAAATTTGGGAGAAATATGCAATTTTCTATTTTTAATGGCGACAACATAACATTCGCTCAAGTTAAGGAATCATCATCGATCGTGCCTTTCAAAATGAAGGAACTTTCATGTGTTTTCAATCATCCAACGTTTTCCACGCATTTAGTACCAGCCGACAGTCTTTCGCCTCGATGCAAGCGTCTTTGTCTCGATGCAATGATACTTGAAATCGTAACAAAAATAAATCGTAAATTTAAATATTTTAAATTTAAATTTTAATAATTTTTTAAAATCAGTGAAAAATATTTTGATCATAAAAAATTTATCATTCATGAATATTTTAATTTTAATGTGAAAGATATATATCTTATCGGATCAAAAATAAATTACTCGAATTACACATAAATTAATTCGAATATTAAAAAAAAAATTGATTGAACCTAACTAAAAATTGGAGGCTTTCCATAGTGAAAAGCATTTATCACGTTTTTCTAGCCATCCTAAAATCTAGTCAACATTTTTGTGCCAAAAAATTAAAAAAATAATAATAATAATCTGGTTAACATCAAAAGTGAAAAATAATTTTCACGTGAAGAAGATTAAGTAATTGTCTATAACGTCCCAGGGAAAAGAATAGAAAAATACTAGTTTTGAAAAAAATGATCAAAATTAAATAATTTATCACTGACATTATATTTTATTTGATCGCAATTTTTTTTTTTTTAAATTGTTCACAATGTCGACGTTACGCCATTTGATTCTATTTTTCTAATAAATCAAACATTACTCCAAAAAAAAAAATTACAAGTAGCTATAGGATGTAACATTCTGTGGAGTCTGTCATTTATTTGCATTTTCATTACTTTATTTAAAGTTGAGAGTAGTTGCGTTGCTTTTGTCTGCCTGTCTCTTACGTGAACTTAAAAAATAGATTTAATAATTATAATTATTGACTTTTTAGTGATTTCTAGTTTGACACAATATTGATTTTTTCAAATTTTCTTTGATATAAGTGACAGAAATTCAAGATTAATAAGCTAAGAGAGGTGGTCTAATAGTTGAGTCTGGTCTTTAGTAATTCAAAGATCTCGGGTTTGATCAAGGTCAGCCCAAACCGAACAGAGGCACTGGGCAAAATTCTTGGGTGAGACCCCATTATTTATTTCTGTATTCAAATTATTTAGCATATCATTTAGATTTATAAAATTCATTTAATGACCAATAGTCAACAGAATAATAAAAAAAATAGATTTGAAGTTCAATGCTAGACATTCTAATGATGTTTATACTATCATGGCAACCAAAATAAGTTATTGACAAACTCAATTTAAATTTAAATAAATTTAACTTATCAAAAGATCATCAAATTCTAAAAATAAATAAATAAATCAAAATACACATTTTTCAAGTTGATTAAAATAGTCGGAAACTAAACGAAAGAAACAATTACATAATTTTGCTATACATGACAGGTTCCAAGACATGAATAGTGTTATAATTAATATATAACGAATCTCATATTAATATAAAACTTGTAAAAGAAAATTTTGACATCATTGAACCCGTGTCTATAAAAAATAATAGGGGCCCAAAAAACAAAATTTAATTTGATTGAACATTGATCGAAAAGTTTTATTTGAGACCTTGAAAATAAATATAGACTTAATTAAACTTGAATCTAAAATTCTTAAAAATAATTTAAAGTTAAGTAAATCTAAATCTTTAAAAAAATTTGAGGCCCCAAAAAATATGAGATCTTAGGCGACGACTTTGATTGCCTAGCCTAAGGGTGAGTCTTGGGTTCAATTCCTTTTCATACCCCTAAAAGTCTAGTCATCTTTATCATTTTACGAACATTTTTTAACTCAATTTAAATCACGGTGGTTAGCTATTGAGTTCGAGAAAATAGTCGACGTAAGTTTGAACACCTTGTAGCCAAAAAAAAAAAATCCAAAAACCATAAACGAAACATGAGTGGTTGGTTGTATGTTTTTTTTTGGTAATATTACCAATGAGTTTCACTTTTTCCCCCCACAAAATACCATTGTGTCCTACCATTTTTATTGTGTGACAATGAAATTCTACTTTTAATAATTTATTTCAAATTTTCAATGAAATTCTAAACTCCATAAATATTATATTTTTGTTCTAATTTTATTTTTCTCTTGAAAAATATTGATACCTAAGGTATTGGATCAATAACAATAGTCTTCTTTCTTCATGTACACCCGACTTGATGTGTTCTAAATTATGTATTGCCTATTTGCTAATTTTTTGAAACATTAAATCACTAAATTTTTTTAAATTGTCATTATAAGATACAACAAAGGGCATTGAACCTTTGTAATTTATGATGATATCGATGAAAATTCAAGTGCTTTGTTTTTTAAGAATTGCAGTTTTTTTTTTTTAAATCAATAAAAGTAGCTATTTCATTTAAGTAGTGAGATCTAGATAACAATCGGTCAAAGTAAAAGCCTTTAGCTCGGATAGGAAAATCCCTTGTAGTTTCTTTAATTAGCTCAGCCACTTATTTTATGTTGTTCTCCTGTGGTTTAGGGGTGGAGACTGATAGACTTGGAAGCTAGGGGATCCATTTGTCTTCCCAAAAGTTTACCTCGTTACCATTATTTATCTACCACATAAGTCTTTTATCCAAAAGTTCCCTCCCCTAGTGCAAGCTGCTCCATATCCTGGAGTTTCTTGCCCCTCATTTTGCTTTCATCAAGTCGTCATTTGGGAAATAAATAGCTTTCAAGAATTGTGCCCAAAAGGCATTGGGGCACTGGATCAGTCTCCAACATTGTTTGTCCAGCAGAGTTTGATTTAGTAATTTGAAATCCTTGAGCCCCATTCCTCCTCTTGCCTTTGTTTGTACCATAACATCCCATTTGTTTTCAGTGGATCCCCTTGTTTTCCTCTCCTCCCTTCCACTAGAAATTTTTTACACAGCTATTCAGCTTCTCGCAAAAATTCTTTGGGAAAACTATTACTAACATGGCTTAATTTGGGATCGCTTGGATGACTGCCTTAATCAAGACCTCTCTACCCGTCTGTGATAGACATACACTTTTCCAGTCCTGCATTTTTTTAAAAACTCTTTCTAATAGATAACCAAACACTTCGTTCTTTGAACTCCCCCAGGAGGTGGGCAAACCCAAGTACTTAGCATTGTGGGGGAGACTTTGCATTCCCATTAGATTGCAGAAAAATTTCTTTTGTTCGTTAGTTGTGTTCAATGAAAAGACAGTACCTGATTTTTGCTGATTGGTGCTCTGTCCTGAAGCTGTACAATAGGTCTGTAAAGTCCTCATAAGTTCGATAACTCCCTGCTCCTTTGCCTTTACGAAGAACAAGGAATCATCAGCAAAAAAGATATGGGAAATGGTGGGGCTCCTTCTCTTTACCTTAATTCCCATAAATTTTTTATCTTCAATTCAGTTTTGTGGCATTGTTAAAAGTACATCAGCTACCAAAATGAAGAGATATGGGGAGATGGAGTCGCCCTGTTTGATGACTCTCTGTGGTTTAATTTCACATCTTTTTTCCCTACTCACAACTACTTAGAAGCTTCTCATGCACATTAAATTATCAAGTGCACCCAGCGAGGGTTGAAGTCCATCTTTAGCATTCTTGTTTCAAGAAAATCTCATTCAATTCTATCATAGGTCTTGACTCTTGAGTATGTCCATCTTTACTGCCATTTTCAAAAATTTGTCTTTCTTCTTCACTTTCAGATGGTGAAAATTTTCATTTGCAATGATAATATTGTCTTGAATCTATCTATTAGGAACAAAAGCAACTTGATTGGGTGAAATCAGGGAATTTAAAGTCTCTTTCATCCTGTTCACCATTACTTTTGGGATCACTTTATACAGAAAGTTAGATAGGGTGATGGGCCTGAATTTTACATTTGGTTCAGGTGCACTCTTCCTTGGAATAAGGCTCCTTTCAAAGAAATTACTTACTGCTTGACAGACTTCCTTATCCACAACGTGCTAGAATTTTTGGTAGAATATTCCTAAAAATCCATCTGGTCCGGGGCCTTTGAAAGCCCCCAGTTGCTTCGATGCTCTCTGTACCTCCTCATCAGTAATTGCAGTTGAAGTAAAGACTTCACGTAAACAAAAAATCAACATCCATTTGCATATAGAAGCAGCTTCAATAAAAAAACAATGTTTGAGGTAAGTTGCTTGCCCATTGATTCCACTTTAGTGTTGGTTATCGATTCAAACACAACAACTTAAACAAAACCCTAACTTAATCATTTTAATTCTAATCTTTACCTTAATCTAAGGAAGCATCAAGAATTCTTGTGGGGAAGACAATCACTTACCTGTTGTTGCCCAAAGGAACAAGTGTTGCCCTAATTTTCTCCAGTTGTATAACCAGTGCTTCTTGGCGTGAACAGATGTCAACCCTTCTTTCTCGACAAGTTCTTCAGACAAAACTAAAAACGTAAGTTCTCTATCAAAGGTCCGGTCGGCAAATGGAGAGGAGACAAAAGGAAAAGCCATTGATGGAGTTGAGAAGATCGGCGACGATGATGAATTTGACCCAAGTGCACCTCCTCCTTTTAGAATGGCCGAAATTCGAGCCGCCATTCCCGATCATTGCTGGGTCAAGGATCCATGGCTGTCCCTCAGTTATGTAGTTAGGGATGTTCTTGTAGTGTTTGGGTTGGTGGCAGTGGCGATTTACTTCAACAGTTGGATTGTTTGGCCAATGTACTGGGTTGCCCAGGGGACAATGTTCTGGGCACTGTTTGTTCTTGGTCATGATTGGTAAAAATTGAATTCTTGTTCTTTGCCTATAAATGTCGTAACCCCAATTTGAATATTCTTAAATTTGTTGGTTTTGGATTTTGCAGTGGCCATGGAAGTTTTTCTGACATCCCTAAGCTCAATAGTTTTGTGGGATATTTGATTCATTCTTCAATTCTTGTACCCTATCATGGTTGGTATGTTCTTGATAATCCTTGTCCATGGAAACTCTGCAATGTGAGCACATATATTTGCTTTTAGTTAGTGATGATGTTTAAGATTAATTACTGGTAATTTCAACAGGAGAATCAGTCATAGAACTCACCATCAGAACCACGGACACATTGAAAAGGATGAATCATGGGTGCCGGTAACGGTTCTTATATTATTCTCGCCTCTGTCAGTTGTTTGATCCATACTGTCTAGTTATAAGCTTCTTCAGGGTAATAATATTACAGCACAGAGGAATTTTTGAGTACTACCTCAAGACACAACATAATACTAAAAATTCAAGAATAATTGTATATTTATATTTTAAATAACAATTTATTTTTATTTTTATCTTTTAATTATGTAATTTAAAATTAAAGTGAACAAAGAAAAAATAAGATAGAAGTAGATTTAGATTAATGAGATTATTTGACATTGGAGAGTATATTGGTTGAATTGTTTGACATTGGGGGCCGTACAAAAAGAATGTTTTCGAGTAGGAAAATAAATTTGGAAATGAATTTTGTACCATTGGGATCAAAATATATGAAAATTGAATCAATCATAACTGTTGTTATACTTTTATAAGTTAAGAACTCAATTTACTAGCTATGATATTAGATAAATTGTAGCAAAAATAATATTGTGTGAGATTCGACTTAACCCTTTTAGGTTCGATCTCAAACTTTTTGTTTGAGCCGTATCTTGACCACTTTAGGTTGTAACTTGACTACATTATAATTTGTAACGAACTTTTATTTAGTTATAAATTTCGATAGGAATTTGGTACCGTAGTTTTACCTTCTTCTTTGATGATCTTATATTACCTAGTTGATGTTTATACGGTTGCATGCTCCTCTTATACCTCTTCTACTCTGATGATCCCAGATGCCCGAGAAGCTATACAAGACTCTTGATGTTTCTACCAAATTCCTAAGATTCAAAGTTCCTTTTCCCATGTTTGCATACCCTATATATTTGGTGAGGATGCGTTGTCTATGATACCAATTATTTCCATACATGTTAGTATACATTTTGTTTGAGAACTAAGAGAATTCTTTATGTTTACCTAATGGATTGCATTACAGTGGAGTAGAAGTCCAGGAAAGCAAGGCTCCCACTTCAACCCTTACAGTGAATTATTCCTTCCCAGTGAAAGGAAGTATATTGTCACTTCAACAGTCTGCTGGACTATGATGATTGCTCTGCTTGGCTACTTGTCCAATACCATAGGTCCACTCCAAATGCTAAAGCTCTATGGTATTCCCTACTTGGTAATCAGAAATTTTGTTTCTGAATCAATATCTAGAATTTAAAATAGTTGAGTTTCTTTGGTGTTATTGTCTTTTAAACTTCAAAACCTGCATCAATCTACAGATTTTTGTGATGTGGTTGGATTTGGTTACTTACTTGCATCACCATGGCCATGAGCAGAAGCTTCCTTGGTACCGTGGCAAGGTTTTGTACCAATATTCCCTTCAGTCTGCCTCCTATCGAGTTTTTTTGTTCAAATTTATCAGTGAAAACATTATGCTAATGCCCTCCTATCCATATGTTGCATAGGAATGGAGCTATCTAAGGGGAGGACTTACAACAGTGGATCGGGATTATGGATTGTTAAACAACGTCCACCATGATATTGGCACCCATGTTATACATCACCTCTTCCCTCAAATCCCACACTATCACTTAGTTGAAGCGGTACTACCTTCTTTACCAAAAGGAAGGTTTTTTTTTTAAACTAGTAAATTTCATCCAGGACAGTATCTTATTCTGATGGTGTGATATCATCGTGCAGACAAAGGCAGCTAAGCCAGTGTTTGGGAAATATTACCGAGAACCAAAGAAATCTGGGCCTATTCCACTTCACTTAATTGGTTATCTGGTGAGAAGCATGCAGCAAGACCACTATGTTAGTGATACTGGAGACATTGTGTTCTATCAAACTGATTCTCAACTTTATGGACCTCCTCGAAGCAAGGATGAGTGACTCTGCAATGCAGTCAAAACCGGGGAACTTATACATTAAAATTTTAAAGCACCTCATGCTTTAAAACACGGTTTTAATTATATTTTTTTCCCTCAAAAAGTTAGTGTTAATCATATTGCCCATGGTTGGTAAATAATTACCTCTAAAGAAAAGAATGAGGGATGCCTAACTAAGTTATAGTCCCTCATCTCTTGACCTGGTTTAAGCACTTCACTTGATGATCATGCTGTGGTGAATGTTGCTAGATTTTGTATGTTTGTGGTGAGGATTTAGAAATTATCCTCAAGAAATTTCAATGTAAATTAATGTTTACAGTTGAATTAGTAGTTACATACATTTGCCTCTCTGGCCGGTTTAAATGAATCAGTTACTTGTGATTACTTTATCTCAATCTATATGGAATGAAAACACTAGGAAGTGCAGGGTGAGAGTGTCCAAGAAATCTATCACAGAATCAAGCAGATGGTGAGTGATTAGTGACTGCACACTAGCAAGCAGGAACCAACAGCGATGGATTACGCTTTAACAACACAAGCCTGAAATACCGAAACTGGAGAATTTGGAAACCAACATTTCATGGAAATCTTTAAGGACCTCGTGCTACAATAGCAAGTTTGCAAGAATAATTACTAAAGATCGGATAGTCTGTTGGGTTTAATCTTAGCTCTAAAGCAAGGGGATGTAGTTAGGCCAGCACAATCTGAGGGCTAAACCTTTTGGTTTGGCCAATTTGCAGCTTCCTAACAAGAAAGTGAAGAAACAAGAGAGCAAAGGAAATAGGGGTCTACACATTGATTTTCACCGAAAGGCCTTGCATTTACCGTCCGGTCTGCAGTATTAAGCCTTCATGGCTGCAATGGCCATTTATCAGTACACACATGAAGCAATCCCATAGAAGTACAGGGAGAAGTGCAAGCGTGAAGAGATTGGTACAGAATTTAGGTTAGAAATTCTTGACCAATTCTATTAGTTGAGCTAGTCTTGCCAGCTTGTGGAGACATCGCAGCGAAAGGTCACTCTCTTACCTATATGCAACAATGTGTTAAATGTTTCAATGTCCAACTAATGATCTAGTGGTAAGTCATATTTGTTAAGAGTTATCTCTGACTTCTATCTATCAAACACGATTTGATCTACAAGAATAACGTAATTTGCTGCTTAGGTTTAGTGGTATTGTGCTGACGGACTGCACCTTTAGGTTAATAATAGTTATAGCTAAAACTGAGGATGCCACAATGGGAAACCTTCATAATCACGCTTAGAGAAGTTATTACCTATTAGTCGCTCATTCTCCTCTTTCATCTAACAAAAAAAAGAAGTTTGAAAATGACCAAAAATATTAAGGGCTTGTTTGGATGTATTTTTAGAAAGGATTTGGATTGACTTCCCTAAACCCTTTCAAACTCAAACCCAAACCCAAACTCAAACTCAAACTCTTCTTTCTAAAGATGAAATTCAACATTAAATTCAGTTCATATCCATGTTTGATATACCCATAAATATATTAATATTATGATAATATATTTACATTTAAATGACTATTTTGTTCTTTCACCAATCTAATTCAAACTCATGTTTGTATACGTATAGGATATAATTATCTTTTGAGCCATTTGAAAGCCGGTACACCATATTAAACATAATTGTAAAAAATTACATATAACAAAATATTTTGAAAAAAAAAGTACACAGCTTAAATACAAAGACGTAAATATCCATTTTGTAAAATTTTCTTTCCTAAAAACTTTAACAAGGCATTTATTAAGTCTTGAAATTTAGGGTCATTTAATTCAAAAATTTTTATCTTTAATGCACTTTGTTTCATGCATTTTTTTTTTGGAAAGTGATTCTTTTTTCAAATTGTATTTATAAATTAAATATTTACTACTACTAGTTTTATAGGAGAATTTTAATATTCCGTTTATTTTAGAATATATCACTTGTTTGAATTTCAAAATTTATTAATATCCGAGCTCTATAATAGTGTAACAAAAACAATGTAACAATACACTATAATAAAAACAGTGTTCAGTAATTTTGTGCATATGATAACAAATTCAAAATAGAGATGAACTGTTTTGAATGAAATTAATTGAAAATGTATGTTTGACAAAATGTAATAGTATAATATTTTTTTGTAAATGTCTTGTTACACTGTTCGAATATTAATATAATTTGAAAACAAAACCACTTTTCAAAAAAGAAAATATGAATGAATCAAAATGTATCAAATATAATTTGAAAACAAAATCACTTTCCAAAAAAAAATACGCACGAATCAAGGGGGGACATACAAATATGGAATATTAACATTCTCTCATAAAATTAGGAGATGTTTAATCCACCACTTTTCAAAGAAAATACACATGGATCAATAGAGGATAAAAATGTCACAAAAAAATCAGTAAAATTCAAATAATGTACTTAGATACAAATAAATATCAAAATTAAGGACTTAATTATTTAACATTTTTTTTGTGTATTTTTTTACAATTAAGTTTAATTTGGTGTACCCTCTTTTAATTTTTTCTTATCTTTTTGTATCCTGAATCCGTTAACCTTCGTCCGAAACCCACCCTGATGGGTTTGATGAAACTCATGATCTAGGGTTTAAGGTTCATACCAATAGTGGGCTAGACTTAGTGACTCAAGCTTCAAATTTTTAGTCAAACATAAATTTTGTGTGTCATTTGAACTATTTTTCTCCGATCCATCTTCCCAAACCCCCGAATCCCATTTACCAAACCGCCCTAGATAGCTAAATGTTTTTTCCGAGGCTCACAAAGTAAGATCCAAACATTGTAAATTGATTCAAAATGTGACTTGTGGGCCTTGTTGGACATAATTAATACAGCAGGCTAAATGAACAAGTATTTTTCAGCAGGCACACAAGGAAGAATGTTTCAACAATCTCATAATACATAAAGCTCATAGCATTGTAATTCACGGCAAAGCTGGCAGTATTGCTATACGTATCCATCTTAAAAAACTAATAAATTCTAACTCAAACTCAATTGAATCATAATTTTGTCTATTCAGTCACAACTTAACTCGATACAATCGTTTGTTTACAAATACAAAAAAATTTTGGTAACGTACAAATCGCTCTAAGAATCTTAATCATCCGTCAGAGGTAGAAAATTTTTGAGTACCAGCATCATGTTTGGATGACAGCCGTAACTTTCTGTTTTCTTCCTCTAGTTTCCATTGCCCACTCAATTCATCCACTGAAAAGAATGTGATCAAAATGGACAAACAAGATTAGGTTGAAAGGACCACCCAAGTGCTCATCAACCTCATTATTGTCAACTAAAGAAAGCAAAAACAAAACAAAAAAACCTACCTTTTGGAAGCCGAAAGCAATTCACACTATTTGAATGAAAAGGTAAAAAAAAAAAGAGAGAGAAAACAAAGTGGAATAAAACAGAACGTTGTATCTATCCACTTTGATATGTAGGGTTCATTGAAGTTAAAAGCGCTGAGAACGTACTGGCAAAGCATTAGAACCCAATGATGGTAAGGACCATTCCATTTTATTTTATTTTTTTTGCTGGTTGAAAAGAGGGAACATCGATCGGTAAATAATAATTTTTTTATTGGCGTGACCATGATTAATTTTTTTATTGGCGTGACCATGATAATTAACCCGTTACCACAACACTTCTAAAGTCTTCTATAAATCAAACTCTATTTGATAACCACACGTGAATTAAAAATTACCTTAAACAGAGACAACTTATCACTAAACTACAATTTATCACTAAACTACCAACTCGAGTGGTAGGACTATTCCAATTAGTCCAGAGATTTCTGTCTTTTATTTTCTTGACAAAAGAGAATTATATAGTAGAAAAAAAGACCAATCTTTACTAGGTGAAAGAACCACTTGGTCAATTGAACACCAGCATTATACAACAGCAATGACAAAAACAGGAAGAATAAAAAAAACCCATCTGGCAAACACATTTATTAGAAAATGAAACAAAGACGAGTGATGAAATTTATTAGCTAGTGAAATATGTAACATACACAATCCCCACCTCCAAAATGACAAAGTTTACATTGCAATAGGGGCAATGTCCACTATCCAGTAGCCCAGGTCATAGTAGAATTTCTTTCCACTTCTTTGTACTAGAAATGAATACAAGGAATCTGATGCAATTAAGACGCAAAACAAGAGAGGTAAATATAAGATGTGAATACAAGGAATTCTTTTTTGTTTCTCCTCAGAAAGTTGCCATATGAACAGAATGCTTTTATCCTGCCCAAGTCCTTCTCTTTCTCCACTCAGAATATTCTTTTCATTCTGACAATTCCATCCACTTACATTGCGAATGTGAATAAAAAATTCCAAAATAAACTGCAAGAAAACTTGTTAATCGTTATTTGAGGAACCAAAGTGGTTTCTATCATCGCTTTTAAGCCACCATCTGCTCCGGCTCCATGTATAACTGCTCTACCCATTGTGGAAGCATCTCAGAACCTCCACCGTTTAGATGATATTGTCCATGCTGCTCATCATCAAAACCAGAGTGCCCAGGTTTAATGGATGGGGCATCCTTTACCAAAGACTGTACCCAAGACACATCCGGCTCATCATTAGTGGTTTGCACAAAAGCTGTAGGTGTGGTGGAACTGCTTCCACTGCTCCGGAATCCAAAAGAAGCAGATTTCCTCAACTTGTTCAGCTCTTCTTTCTGTATACCCCAGTCCAATTTGCCATCAGGAGAGCCCCAATTTGAAAGGGTAGAAGCCATCACCGTTGCAGAAGAAACAGGGGAAGAAAGCCCAGGATGACAGTTCACCATGCTTCGATCAATGAAGCTGTGACTTCGCTTGGCAAATGCAGCAGACCTTGAATTCAAACCTGCAGGTGCACTCCCAGATGAATCAATACCAAATTGTGTTTGTGTCCTCACTGGTGAGGACGAAAGGCTTGAAGGGTAGCTTGAGAGGAGCTGCTGGTTCATATTCTGGCGAATCTGGACTCCATTTGAAGACTGCAACTGAGTGGTTCCAGCTTCCAGTGAGAGTCCCTGTAAATGTGACAAAACTGTGGGATCAAGAGATCCAAAAATATCATCAAGGTTAGTCGGTTTCACTCCAGCAAGCCTGTTAAATTCCCCAGTCAGATCACCAGAGGAGGCAGCAATAGCAACAGCAGTCGCCAAGGAATTGTCCCAGCCAGATGGAGAAGAGAGACCAGATATCTCATCCATCAACTGCTGTTGCCGGCGACGATGACTTTCCAATTCAAGGAATTTGGCATCCAAATTGATATCCCTCGCACTTCGCGTAGTTTTCAACCTGCTACCAGGAAGCTGCAGGGTAGGAGGGGCAAGGTTTGGCTGGTTTAACCACATGGATCCACCCCTTGGTGAGGAAGGTCCGGAAGGAGTCATTGGGGGTGTTGAGGAGGGAGGCATCATAATAGATGGCATACCAAGGGCAAGCGGGCTGATTGACGAAACATCAAATGAAGCACTCATTGAGAAAGATCTAGGGGAAGGCACAGCCGAACCCGTGGAAGCATACAATGGGCGAAGCTCTTCAGGTTTGTGGGCAAAGAAACACACTCTCCTAGTACAACCAATCTCATCCTTGCACATGCGGGTCCTATATTGGGCAGGGTGAAGCCAGCACTCAAATATTCCATGTGCATACTCACAGGCATCCCCCCGCTGACAGGTACCCTTTCGGAACTCTGGGCAAGGAACACAACTATAATGGTATTTCCTTGGATCACGCCGTCTGGCATTTTCACCTGGGTGAACAAATGGGCACTCTGTCCAGTCATGAGAGTAAGCCCTCGAGCAAGGCTTCACCTTGAAAGTATACATCCTGAACTCATCTGACCCATATATCCCATTCTTTATGTCCGGAAGAGACGGGTCAACAGGATACTCTTTCTTCTCAGTCCCATCTTTTGAGGCTCGCAGTGTTGATACCTCTTGATCATGTTGTTCTCCCATTCGTTCAATGGTCTGATCAGTAAAGAAAAAAGCTTCTTCAATATCACTACCTCCTTTTAACATGAGCTCCATCATCTTCCTCCTCGAATTGAAGGAAGAATTCAAAATCCGTATGATCAGGTCAGCTGGTCGATTCCCATTAGCATCGATACAATTAACATCAGCAGAAGCATCAAGCAAGAGCTTGACGACTTCGAGTGAAGACACAGAACCACCGGCAACAGCACAGTGGAGAGCAGTGGCACCATCTGACCCACAAGGTTTGTTAACATCAACGCAACCCGTTTCAAGTACATAATTTAATACTTTCTTGCTACCAAACATGGATGCAATCATGAGAGGAGTCCTTTTCTCAAACGCCATCTTTTTTGAACCAATTCTTCTACCGTACCAAAAACTGGACTCCTCAGCATCACGGCCCTCTTCTTCTACCGCAGTTTTAAAACCAATCAGATCATCAGAAGCCGATAATTCAAGTAAAATCGAACAATCAGGGACAAATCCCTCTTGATTTTGAAATTCACCTCCCTCCATGACCAAAACAGTGGAACTAACTTTCCTCTTGGAACCACTGCACATGAATTGGTCTTTCTCTCTACAAAAACAACACCACGCAGAGATTTAACAAACGCTCTTCCAGAAATTACAATCATTAGTTTTCAAGCTTCACAATAATTACAAACATAAGAAGATGACTCAAATTAAGGCGAATTTCAAACGTTCATAATTAATATTGTTATACAACTACACAACTGTAAAGTGTACACTAAGTTTATTCTAGAAAAGTGCAAAACATCAAAATAACCCAAAAAATTAAACATCTTTAAGCACCTAAAGCCAAAAATTCAACAAAATATATGCAATATTAATGGGTAAAAAGAGGCACACACACAGACACACACACACACGCACACACACACACATATATATATATATATATATATATATATATATATATATATATATATATATATATATATATATATATATATATATATATCAAAACAACCATGAACATGAAGATATATATCATACATAATATTTCTCAGGCTCCGAAATCTTCGTGATAGGATCGTCAAAACACTAGAGAACATGCATATGCCACATTTGCGTATAAGAACATATAAGCAATTGAAATGAAAAACAAAACCTTAATTCCTTCGGAGAGAAGAAGGGTCGAGACCCGTTTTCCAGTAGAGAACGAATAGAACTAACTGGAACTGGGTTTTTCGCTATGGACGCAGGCCCTGCTTTTGATTTAACTACGCGACGAAGCAAGATGAGAGGAAAAGCTAGAGAGAGAGAGAATAGAAGAGAAAAGACTTTTCTTTTTCTCTCTCGTCCTTTTGCCTTGGGGTCAAAAAAGACGAGCCCTGTGCGGAGAGAGGTAGTCCTGGGACTACTTTTCTTTACCTTTCTTTGGCTCCTCCAATTCTGTTTCCCTCTCAAATGAAATGAAACTCAAATCCAAATGTAAATGAAATGCAAATTACAAATTTCAAAAAGACATATTATTATTTTTGGTAGACCCCACCAGTAGCATTTAATATCAGAACTGCCAAAAGAGTGGGATTGCCACGTGTCGGATAACCATAAGGTTGCAGAAACCGCCTTACTTCCTACTTCCACCGAGGCGGCCGGTTTTAGATTCCGGGGTTGTTCTCATGCTTTAAGAGTGTTGTGCGGTCCAGTTGGTGACGTGGACGTTCTTGAAACGCTGAGCTTCATTCCTATATCCTCACAGCCGGTTATTTTATCGAAGAGTAATCATAACTCAATCTAATCTATTTTATTTTATGAGATGTGAGCCGTTCGATTATAGTGGAGCCCATTAATTCAACCGCTCACATTCATTTGACGTACAATTTTAGTACACTAGTCATAACTCGTACTTAAAAACATAATAAAATTTAAAATTCGAGAATCCAAAAAATCGATCCCATTTTTTCAAAATATATTACCTACAAATTAATTAAACATTAAATAATAAAATATATGATAGAAATGAGTAGTGTGATATTTTTAAGAAAGAAATATATAAATGATTAAATATGTGATAAAAATAAGTGATGTGATTTGACGTTCAAGTCTGACAAAGAGATGATAGGTGAGGTAAGTGATTGGTGATAATTTTAAAAAAAAAAATATGATTGAGATAGAATTCAAACACACTCCTGTTTTATTATATAGATATAACATTGATACTTAATGCAACCGACTCCACTAGCAAAAAATTATTAATTTATATTAAAATATATCTCATCCAAATCCTTTTTAATAAAAGTGAAAATTATATATTGTTAGAATATTTTAATTAAAAGAATATTTTCTACGTGAGAACTCAATCTCACATCGACTAAATATTTAAAGATGGTTTTGGGACTCTCACGTGTGCAAGGGTAGAACTAGCGGAGGAGATATAAAATTTATGAACCACACTGGTATGCTTAGTTCACGACTTGGGTAGTGGGTCCCTCTGGCTCGCCTAGATGAATAGGCTGGACTGTTGTATCTTGCGGACGATGCACTATTATCATCTGCGCTGTAATTCTTTCATAAAAGAGCGCAAATCGTCTTAAGAGAGTGATCTAGTTCACTTCTCACCCTGTCGTTCACTTTATTTGCATCCAAATTTTTTTTCCAACATATATTTTTGAAAGGACTCGTATAGTCATATATAACTAGTCAAGCCGTGTACTTGTTCAATTTATTATTCTTGATAAATAACCGTACCATCTTTAGTTTAAATTATATTATTTTTTGTGTTTCTGTGACAAATAAAAATAATATTTTAAAACATCAACACGTAAATAATATCAAAAATTAAATATTGATAATTATATAATGGAGCACTCGCATTAACCGAAGGTTTAGGAAGCACTAACCATGATTAATTATTATTATTATTAATTTTTATTGTTGAAGTCACAGGGGATCACAATTGGTATGCTGGCGATGGAGGAAGTGGAGAAGATCGTTGTTGAAAGGAACTATACATAATTTGCCCACTACGACAAAGTTGAAGCTATCGACGAATTGATTTGGTCCAGCTTAGAGACTCTAATGATCGGTCTTTTAAACTCTCCGTCTCCCTCTTATCTTAACAACTTTAATATTCGGAGAATCATTAGTCTGACAAAGCATTTTTTAAATTCATGAAACTTACGAGGCATACCAATGTGGCACAGCCGCCTTAAAGCATTACTCATTAGTTGGTGTTTGTTTGGTGACTCGAGGGGAGAGTATTGCTTATAAGTAGTTACTATTAAATAAAATTAAATAATAAGTATAATAAAAAAGATTTAAATTTAATAATATATTAGATTAAAAAAAAAAAAAAGCTTTTTAAAAGACAAGGATTGGACAATATGTTCGTCCATAGACAAAACATGATGACTAGGATTAGAGAAGCAGAACTTAGAAAAGAAGTGATAGTATAACTTGGGGAGAGAGAAAGATAGGTTAGCATTCCTCACAGCCTATGTCTAATTTGTGGCTTTTAGTGCAGGTTGTGATGAACAGAAACAATAGGATGGGTCAAACATGTTCGGCTGAGGATTATCAATTGGCACATAACAAGTCAACTGTACAAACTCAAAGTCGACGGCCTCGCTGCCGTTGGACCCCACCAAAGACAGAAAAACGGGGACTGCAATCAATCGTGTTGACAGAAGTGAGTTTGGGTCAACAAAATATTTTAATTATATTTAATTTATTTATTAATTTTTATCTATAAATCATACCATGTAGGGTTTACGTTGTGTGAAAAAGAATCATGTGTATGTATTTTTGAATGAATTCACTTATATTTGATTCGTTTGTTAATGTAATATATTGTGTTGAATCCACTAATTTACGAAATAAGTAATTTAAGAAAAACTTAAATTCTTTAATTTCATGTCTTGTAAACGGATCGTATCATATTTTAATATTCCTACCTAAGATACACAAAAAAAAAAAATTATTTTCGTACTAAACTACTTACATTTTTCATCACGATGATCCAGCAGCTTTAGCATTCAGTTATGTTTATCGTACATTGCACCGAGCATGATCCTACTTATTTATTAGTTTTCTTCATCAATTGTTTTTCTCCCTTTATCTATGCATTTTGATCTCATTCTACTAAGGAATCTATGTTTGTTCCGACAATCTTGAAAGAGTCAGTCATACACGGGCCTTTTTAGGCATTTCAGCAATTCATATTAGGGTTTTTTGAAAATTGGTACAAAAAATTAAACTTAATTGTCAAAAATTACATAAAAAAAAATATTTTATAAAAAAATTCACTTAAGACATAAAAAGATTTGAATATCCTTTTATTATAAATAAGTTCCCTTATTATATAGATATACTATTTACTGTTTGTGCTTGAATGTATGAAGTAATAAAAAAAATAATAAATAATAAATATATTTGTATTTACACCCAAAATTAAATATCAAATATAGAAGAGAAAGAAAAAAATTAAGCACTGATTGTAGTGGGTGTGAGCGGTGGTAATGATAGTGAGCAGTAGTGGTTGTGGTGGGAGAATGTGATGGTTGTGGTGAGTGGCGGCGAATGTAGTGGTGATGGCAGTAATGAGTAGGAACGGTGATGGTGGTGATGAGTTTTTGGTAACGATGGTAGTAATAGTAGTCATAGGTGACGGCAGTAGTGTTGGTGGGGCGACGACGATGATGGACGGTGACGATAATGGTAGTGAGCAACAATGGGTACTTTGGGGCGACAGTGTGATGAGATGGTAGCAAATGATGGTGATAGTGGTAGTGATAAGTGTAGTGGACGTGGGTGACAATGAGTGGCAATAGTGGTGGTTGGTGTTGGTGGTAGGTGTGGTGGAAGTGGATGAAAGTAGCTGGTGACGAGGATAGGTGACAACGAGTGATGGTGGGCAACAATAGTGGTGGTTGAGTGCTAATGATGGGCAACAATGATAGTGTGATAATGGTGGTAATAGTAATTGATGATACTTAGAATGATTCATGAGCAGGAGCTCGGGAACGAAGGTCAAACATAAAGGTCAGGTATGCTGAGCTCAGAAAGTCAGAGTTATGCAGAGCTCAAAAAATCAGAGCTAGAGCTCTCCTCAAGCGAGATAATAAACTGAAGCAGTGAGGAAGCAATTGAATACTACAAAGAACTCTACAGGCGGTTTGAAGTAACACTCAAGGCACAAAATCCTCAACCAACCAAGATACTCTCTTAAGATCAAGGAGAATTCATCTGATAGATGGCGAGGATCACAGATCAGATCCCATAGATTAAGGGTCACCCCTATAAATACCATGTAACGCACCCATCAGAAAGGGGGGATCGAATGACCAAAAATCTATTCTGTAAACCTTTGGTATGATCAATAAAGAAAAAGGAGTCATAGCCTCTATTGAAGAGTGGATTAGCCGAACTTCCTAGTCGGTGAACCACTATATTTCTACTGTGTTAATTCCCCAACTCCCCAACAATTCTCAGTATCATTCCCTCGAGTCTAGTAGCTCAAATTCCAATAATTTTAATATTGTTTCTTTCATTTATTCGTCATCACAAAATTACATCACGTTGAAATACACCATCAGTAATAAATATAAGAATGAGATGACGATAGTGGTGGGTAGTGACAGTGAACGACGGTGGTAACAATCGATGATGGACGGCGATGGTGGTGGTGGTGGGAAGGTGATGGTAGTAAGGAGTGGTGGTAGTGGGGATAGTAGTGATGAGGCAGTAGGGGTGGTGGTGTGGTAGCAGTGGTAATGGTAGCGACGATGGTGGGGCTATAATAGTGGTTGTTGTGGTAGAGGTGGTGATGGGGTAGCAGTGGTGGTGGAGGTGATGGGATGGTGGGAGTGGTGATGGTGGTGGTAGGGCGGGTGGGTGTGGCGGTTATGGTGGTGGGGTGGCGATAATGAAGGTGACAATGACGGTGGTAGTGGTGATAGTGATGGAGCGGTTCTAAACACTACTTTTTTTAATAAAAAAAAATACTTATAAGAAATTATAAATTCTAAAAACCTCACACAAACATTTAGAGACCTATTTTTTCTATTAAATTTAGGATGTTAATATTAGCCACAAGATTAATTTTAAAGTAAAATTTAAAGATATCTCAACTATGAAAAGTAAAAGTTATTTTGTTTATTCTTTGATATTTGAATTGTATTATACTTTAGTATATACTAGTTATAGTTTGTGTCATAAGGCATCGTAAAATAAAAAAAATGGTCAATAATAAATATATTTATATTCATACTCAAAGTCAAATCATAAATATAAATGAGAAAAAAAAGAATTTAAATATTAGTTGTAGTGGGGGTAAGCGGTAATAATGGTGGAGGGAGACAGTGATAGTTATGGTGGATGACGACAATTACGGTGGTGGTGGTAATCGTGTGTGGCAATGGCGATAGTGATGGTAGATTTTGGGTGACGATGGTGATAGTGACAGCCATGGGTAGCGGGTGTAGGTGGTGGTGGGCGACGACTAATACTTTCTGGACAATAATGTGATGGGTGAGGGTGAATGGTGGTGGTAAGTGTGATGGGGAATGGGTGACAGTGGATGACGGGCATGGTAGGTGATGATGAGTGGTGGTAAGTATGGTGGGAGTGGGTTGTGGCAATGGATATCGGTGGGTGTTGACGGTGGTAATAAGATCTTGATAGTAGTGGTAATAAATAAAATAATGAGATGACAATGGGGGTGGGGGTGGGTGGTGACGGTGGACGAAGGTAGTAACAATTGGTGACGGGTGGCGATGGTGGTTTGTGACAAACGTAGTGGTGATGGTGGTTATGACAAAGGTAGTGGTGGGGGTGGCGACAATGACAGTGGCAATGGTGGCTGTTGTGGGGGTACTGGATGGGTGGTGATGAGATAGTGGCACTGGTGGTAAGGTGGCGGCAACGATGGTGGCTGAAGGGCGAGTGGGGGTGATGATAGTGGTGATGATGGTGGTGGGGAGATGAGAGTGGTGACAGTGGTGATAGGGCGGTTGGGGTGGTGGTTGTTGTTATGACAGAGATTGTGGTGGGGTGGCGACGGTGGTGGTGGCTATGAGGTGGTGGGGTAGTTTCAAACATTATTTTTTTAAAAGTATTTATGATAAGTTATAAATTTTCTAAACACTTTTGAAAAGACACTTCAAATACACTTTTATGAACCTATTTTTCCTATTAAATTTGAAATATTAATATTAGTCATCAAATTAATTATAATGTAAAATTTAAAGAAATTTCAACCGCGAAAAACAAAAGTCAGTTTGTTTAAATTTTTTTTGAAATTTGAATTGTATTGTATTTTATTATATAGACTAGTCATAAAAAAAATGGCCAACAATAAATATATGTGTATTCACACTCAAAATCAAATCACAAGTATAGACAAGAGAAAAAAATTTAAGCACCAGTTGTAATGAGAGTGATTGATGGTAGTGGTGGTGGGCATTAATAGTGGTGGTTAAAGACAGTAATAGTTGTGGTGAGTGACAATGACCGTGGTGATGACGGCAGCATGTGGATGATAACGATGATGATGGTGGTGGGTTTGGGTGACAATGGTGATAGTGGCAGTGATGGATGATAGCGGTGGTGGGCAGTGATAATAATGGTTGACAGTGGTGGTGGTGGGGGTAACGACAATGGTTGTGGCAGTGGTGGCCAATGACGATAGTGATGATGGGCAACGACGGGTGCTTTTCTAGGATATAGTGTGATGGGTGATACGAATGATAGTGGTGATGGGGGGTGGATGACAGTAGTAGACGACGACATGTGGTAGTGGGTTATCGTAATGGGTGGCGGTAGGTGGTAGTGATGGGTGTTGACAATGGACGAAGGTGGTAATGGGATGATGGTGGTAGTGAAAAAAAATATAAAAATAAGATGACGATGGTGGTAGGTGGTAGTGGTAAATGACAGTGATAACAATCGGTAGTTGGTGACAATAATGGTGGGGCAGTGGTAGTGATGGGGGTGGTAGCGATGGTGGTAGTGGTAATGGTCGTGGGGGCGGTGGAGATGTAGTGGTAGGGGTTATGGTGGGATAGTGGCGTTGGTGGTAGAATGACAACAATGGTTGTGGTGGTGGGGTAGCGACGGTGGGGATGGGGGGCGGGCGCAGTGGGGGTGGGAGTAATGGTTGTGGGGGTGGTGGTAATGGCGATAGAGCAGTGGGTATGGTGGTGGTGGTAGTGGAGTGGCGGCACTAGTGTTGACGACGATAGTTGTGGTTGTTGTGGAAGAAGTGGTGGTGGGGTGACAACGGGGATGGTAGTGGTAGTAGTGGTAATGTTAGTGTGGGGCGGTGAGAATGGTCTTGGTGGTGGTGGTGGAGTCATAATGGTGATGATAGTGGGGCGGTGGTAATAATGGTGGTAGTGAAGTGGTTTCAAATACTATTTATAAAAAAAAATACTTATGAGGAGTTATTAATTTTATAAGCACTTTTAAAAAGTCATCCAAATCACACTGTTATAACCCTATTTTTTATATCAAAATTTGGGTGTTAAAAGTAAAATTTAAAGAGATCTCAACAGCGAAAAATAAAAGTCATTTTATTTATCTTTTAATATTTGAATTATACTGTATATATATACACACATACCACTGCGAAGTCACACTATAAAGCATAGTTTCTATTATATTGCTTTGTTTTGCTATATTGTATTGATACACTTTAAATTTGTGTAATTCTTAAATTCTAGTTTCTATTACTCATGCATTGTTTTGTTACACTGTATTGATACACTTTAAATTTTTGTAAATATACCATAATAATATAATTGTTGAACACTTTTTTTCTTTTGGTGATTGTAGTTAATTTTTTGTTGGGGTAAAGCAAATGTATTTGATATTGTGATTGTGGATGTACTTGAACTCTTTAGTGTCTATTGATACACTTTTAAATTATAATTTCATATGAATTGAAATTATAAAATAATTTTATGTACATCATATAATTATGAATTGAACAAATTCATAACATCTATTAGTCTCGAAGAAATTATCACGAAAACAAAATACAAAAGAAGAAAAAAAATACAATTTAGAATTCAAAGAATAACCATTATTATAATGTTCAGTATTTAAAAACAAAATTGTAAAAAAAATTCATAAAATAAAAAAATATTAAAATTAACAAATAATCATTTGAAGGATGAAAAGTTAACAAAAAAAGTGACCACTCAATACAATAAGTAGAAACAAATACGAAAATTGTGAAGGGAAAAAACCTGAAACTAACTAATTGTCTGTGAAACGAAAAAAATAAAAAAAATGAAAGAAAGTATAAGTTCAACCTGATAATATATGAACGTTAGAGAATAAGAAATACAATATGATTAAGATTTTTTATGTTTGTTGGAGAATAATAGGTTTGAACTTTTTCGAACATTAATGACTGATAATTTGGAGAAGAAGAAGAGCGATGTTTACTGGCAACGATAATGATAAAAAAAATTTAAAATTCAAAATGACAGAGATATACGCAATTAACATTATATACAAATCTTGTGATAATATAATTCTTTCATTATATTAGAAAATCTTTAATACAATAAAACAAAATCAAAAATTTAATTAACAGCTAAAAGCAATATGTATGATTTAGAGGAAGATAAATGTTATAAATAAATCACAAAAAATTAAATTGTGTACTTAAACACAATTAAATTATGAAAATAAGGACTTAAAGACCTAACACTAAGAACTTTATACTTTTTAATAAATAATTCTAATTTCATGTAACTCTTCCTTCATATTACCTTAAGAATTGCTTCAGGGATAGCGTCTGAACCTAACGGTCTTGTTTCCTTTATCATTTTTCATGGGCCTTGGTTCGAACAGCACTCGATCCCATACAAAAAATTGAATCCGTGATTGTCAATTTGGTCATTCTTACGAACTCTTCGTTACTAATTTCAATGTGTTACATTTAACTACATATGCAGTTAAATATACCTATATTTGTGATGGACCCCACTCTTTTACTTCCCGACAAAAATATTTTTCTAAAACATGCAACTCTACAACAAGAAGTTATTTTGTACATCAGTGATTAAACAATATGACTTACTTATATGTTTTTCTGGCATTTTCCTTCTTATTCCTTTTTTTTAATTGGAAAAAAACACATAGTGGGACGATTGCAAACTGGGCCTGAAATGGGCTGAGCATTGACTGGCTGCCTTAACGGTATCATCTTAACGATTGGTCTTCCTCTTGGGCTTTGCAATTCTAAAGTTTCGGTCCATTAAGAGGAGATCCCTCCAAAACCCTCGTTGAGGTTTGCACAGAGAGGGAGAGAAAGAGAGAGAGAGACGCAGAATAAAGGTTAGCTATTGTTCTTCATTAGTGATTGAATTACGTTTGTGAACATAATTATTTGATATAAGCTTCTTTTTGATGCATTTTCTTCTTTGCTGTACTTTGTGTTTGTTCGTGTTTTGAGAAAACTGATTGCGTATTTGGTGTTGTGTTACCGATTTTAGGAGAAATGAGACTTATCAAGGGCATTCTATGGTCTGCTAATGTTAGCCTGTCTCGCCGATTTCAGCGACCTACGATGGTCAGGACCTTTTCTACCAGTCCATCTTCAGGTACTTTCTTTTTACACACACACACACACACACACACACACACACACAAGAGCAAAGCACCATTGAATTGTGTTCATCGGCTTTCATACTTGTAGCGTTGCTGTTGTAATCGGTAAATTACTTGTTACGTTCTATTGCTTTATATGCGCTTGCCCTAAATTTATGAATTGTAGGCCTTGCCTTAGTTTAATTTTTTCCACTGTGCTCAGTTAGAAAAGTAGTGTCTTCTAGGTGAGAATCTGTGTATCTTTCAGCTTCTAGATTTTTTTAAAACTGTTATTCACTGTTCTTGTCGGAGAGTTTGCAATCATAGACATTTATGTGGAAAGAGATCTCCGAAAGAAAATAAAATTTCAGGTCTGAGATTACCTTGTAATTGTGCAACTGGGATGGAGAGAGATCTGTTATATATAGGCTTGTTTTGTAATTTTGTTTCTTTCTTTGTTCTTTTTCCTCTTGTTTGGAGTTCTTATCCAAACAGGGAAATTCAAATTCATTTTATACATTAACTTACTTTTTTGTCAACTTAACTAATCCTATTGAATAAAAACTCAAATAGGGGCGTGTAGTTAAAAAGTTTCTTTTTCTTTTTTACTACCCAATCCTAGTTTTCTTTGCTTTTCCCTTGTTCTTGTGGAGCTGCTGACTTGCACTATGGCTCATCTTCAAGTTTGCCTTCTGTTCATTGTTGCGCTTTTGCATGATGTTGCCCATGCATACATATTTTTGTTTTAGACCACCTTCAAATCGGTGGGAAGATGTATTTTGTTATGTGACCACTATGCCATTACTTCTGAAACTATAGAATTTTTCGCATGCTTCTGATTACATTATATGAGAATTTTCACTCGTTCTTGTTAGGATGATTGTATGTCTGTAGTTTACCTTTATTCCTCTTCTTTTGTTTAGTTCACCCATGCAACCTCTTATAACTTCTTGAGATTTCCAGTTCTATGCACTGATTACATAATCAATCCCATGTTTCTACCACTTCAGATGGTCTTGGGGACAGTGTGTGTCTATTCTGAGTGGGCCTTACTTCCTTCCTTGAACTTGAAATTACATCCATGTTGATCCCTATGGCCTCTAGCCTTGTTGTTGTCAGTATCACAATCCTTCACTAGCGATTCGGATACCTATAGCAGCCACATAAATGCATGTCCACTGCCAAAAAAAAAAAAGAAGAAAAAAGCTACATGCATGTGATTGACTGGTTTTTATGTGATTTCACATTGGTAATTCTGCATGACACCTTCAGACCTGCAGTTTCCATTTAATTTGTTAGAGGTTGCATCATGCATCATGCATGGCAATTCTAGGTTCTAGTCACATAGATTTGTGTTTTTATGAGCTCTTGATATGGCCTCCTATGGAACTCCATTATTCCATATTTTATTTTTTGTATCTGCACAGATACTGTTGACAACCAAAGCACTAATTCATTTGAATCTGCCGATGCCTTTGAGCGACGGATTTTTGGTGATATTAACGGGGATGGTTCAAATTCTAGTTCCTTTTATCAGAAGCTTGATAGGGTTGAAAAAGCGCATGACAGATCCGGTCTGGGTTCTAAATTCAATTTTGGAAAGAGATCGGAGTTTATGGATGGTCTAGATGAGAGCTTCAGTACATTGTCAGATGGGATGGATGGGAAGTTGAAAAAAGCAGCTACATACTTTGAGTATGATGTTGATGAGATAGATAAAGATGACTATGCTTTCAGACCGGATATAACTTTTAGGGGGGCGACGACCTACGACACTAAGGTATGAATTGTGAATTAGGGTTGCTAAGGTATCTGTTTTAATTAGTTGCAATTTCAGAATGATATGTTTTTACAATTTTGTTTGATGCTGATACCTCACTTTTAAGATTTGGTTTTGAGGTTATCCATGGTTTATACGTACGATGATGATATTGCTCCTCCATTTATCCTGGCGAGGGAAGTTACAGACTTTGCTCTTAATTAATGGCGGCCTTCCTCTGTTTAAACTGGCACTGGAGAAAGATTTAATTATTTATGGATTTTTTTATTGAGGTTGGGTGGGCACAGGCTGTTTTCATGCTTCGTTGATAGTGAATAAGTATCGCTTGAAGTGTGATCACAACCAAATTGTTGTAAGCTGCTTCAGATTTCACCCAAATATTCTGTTAGGAGGAGGAAACTGTACAGTCAATCGGCCATTTTGGTTTATTATACCTATGTTGTTGCTAGCCTTTGTGAAACAAAGCTCTTGAGGTCAAATGGATAATGCATTATACACAAACAGATAAGCACATTGTATGACGAAGCTTCCTGAGTCCAGGTTTTGCTCTGCAACATTTCTTCGGTTTCCACGTCCAAAATGAAATACATTACTCTGAAATTTTCATTATGACCCTATGTTCTGTACTTTTTTCTGTGATTTTTTTTTTGTTCTCCATCACTTTGTGTATGTGATACTGTTATATGATTCTCAGCTAAGTAAAATTCTACGCAGGATCTTGATCTTACAAAGCCAGGTGTACGTAAACCTTTCAAAAGGCCTGAATTTGAAGTAACAACTGAGGAAGTTCTGAGGAAAGCTGATTTCAGGGTGAGCGTATTTGGATTTGGCAGATTAATAATTGTATCCCTAATTTTTGGTGAGCATCTGCCCAATTATGTTCTCTGAATGTAGTAGTGTAGTTAAGGACACTTTTGGTCATTTTGCATGTGATCTGAACAAAAGAGGAGTAATAAGCAGTCGTAATTTTCTTTTATACGGTATTTACCACCTGCATTGATTCAGATTCAAGATTGTTTGTTCAGTGATGGATCACAATTTTCAATACACATCGTACATCTGTGATGTGATCTTGGTTCCAACTAGTATCTTTCTTTTAGCTGCCCATATTAGTCTAAATTGAGTTGGTCCTGCTATGTATGGCCGGGATCGGTGTGGTTTAAAGGCAGCCTCCTCTATTGATACGTTGAACAATGTGAATCATTGAGTTATCGGCTGACCACACTTCATTGCCTTATGGTTTTGAAAACAATGACCATTCACTCACTTTCCTTCTGTGTGTCCTTGAACTGATCTTGTTTCCATTTAGTTTGATTAGTTTGATCAGTCAGTAAAAACTTTATTTTTCTCCTTTCCTGCCTGCCTCTGCTATATTTTTTCCAAGAAACATTTCACCATAGGTCAGGAATCTTATTTCTGGCCCAACAAGTCGCTGTTGCAATTTGTCTCTGTATGCCTTCTGTTCACGCAAGGTTGTTTCAAATACCCAATCCTCACATGCCCACCTCATAAGACAAGTTAATTCATACTTGTGCATGATTATATATTCAGATGTTTGCTTCACTTGACTAACTTCTGCAAATGCTCTGCTCAGAATGTGAGATTTCTTGCCAACTTTTTAACAGAAGCTGGAATCATAATTAAGAGGAGCAAGGTAACCGAAAGGATATGCAATAAATAGACTTCAATTGAGTCCATAATGAAATGTGATTTCATTTTTTATCATTGTTTTCCTTGTTTCATTCTGTAGACCAAAATTAGTGCCAAGGCCCAGAGGAAAGTTGCTAGGGAGATCAAGACAGCCCGAGCTTTTGGTCTAATGCCTTTCACCACCATGGGAACAAAACAATTTGTTTTTGGCAAAACTATGGAGGATCTTGATGAGGATTATGAATATGACACCTTTGATTCTCGAAATTTTGTTGATGCAGAGCCAAGTAGAGGCCGTGGTGCCTAGGGACTCGTGTCCTCTTTGGGATTAATTTTTGTTTCCAAGATCTATGGAATTCGGTATGCAAGATTAACACTTAATATGTGCAAACTATCATTCCAGCACACATTATTCCTTTGGCTCAATGTTTATTGACATGTACCCTTTTTTTGTGCAGTGAAAATCATGCCGGCTTAACTGCGTGGTGGTCAGGTTTATAGGACAGTGATACTCCTGTCTTTTTGCAACTTCTATCATTCCACTTGCATGTGCCCACAAAGAATTTGAGGTTTTCCATGGAATGCCCGAGTGTTGCCCTGCCGGCTGGGGCTGACCAACCCTCCATTCTGTCGCAGGTGTACCCTTACTGTGTAACCAATGCAGTGACTAGGGATGATACCATCATTAAGGCTACTTTTTTTGTGTGCTATCAGATATCTGAGTATGGTGCCTAATTTTATTTATCCGGCTCTTTGGATCTTAGGATGTTTTAGCCTTAAATTAAAGGCTAGGTTCAAACGAGGAAACACCTGCTGTGTATACCTAGGAACTCAAAGGCAAGGTAGGACATGGTAATTCGAAAGTAACAAGACGCGTTGGGGAATTGAAAATAGGTAGGTTGTTAAAAAAGTCAAACTGCTTTGTAGATGGGAAAAGGATCCTCTACGGGGAAGTAAAAAATAATGAAACAGGTTGCTAGGACATGCCGCTGCTTATGGGCCTATGGCCTCCACTTCGTGAGAGAGAACACCAAATAGAATTTTTTTGGCGCAGTTTGGTGATTTGAATCTTTGTCTTTTTCCTTAAATATCTTGGTTGATTTTTTTGTTTTGTTTTTTTTTTTTTTTTGTGTTGCGGTCAAGGGTATTCAAGTCAGTTTACGTATATCTCAATTATTTATTTATTTATTTATTTTTTGGTCTAATCAAAGGTAGGATATGTTGCGATTAAAAAATTTATGAGGAATAAATCTTGCATGACTTGACTATAAAGGAGTTATTCAATTTTAAATTTAGGATGTCTAGATTTACAATTTATTCATATCTCTACCTGACTGTCTCATATCTTGGTTGTTTTAATGCAAGCAAGGTTTTTTTTGGTTGGACTCTTAATGAGGGGGAGGGGGAGGGGGAGGGGTGGAGGGGGGGGGGGGGGGGGGCGACCAACAGATAGTGATCCCACTGGGCGTGACCATGAGGGCCTCTTCCAAATGTGGAATATTTGGTTAGTTATAGCTACAGACCTCTTTTGAGTAACCTGTCACCACACCACCATCAGAGCCTGAGTAGTAAAGACACGGGAACTCCATGGATTGAACTCCACTTGCTAATTACGTGGGAGTCATGGTACGACCCAAAAATGCGAGCAAGGTTTGAACTTGCGTTTTTTAATGTAAAAGTAAATTTTGAAAACAAACAGGCCAACCCTGTGTGAGTCTGAAAGGAGAACCAGTGCCATTAATGATTCCCAAAATGGAATCTCCAAAGGTAGTGCGAGATTTGATTGCATTGGAGAACAATTTTACATGTATTTGTTGGAACCCAGTTTCTGGTAAGACTAGCACCAATGGATTATTGTCAATTTTCATTCAAATAAGAAATGTGGTGGAAACCTTATTGCTATGGACAGCAACGAATCTGATGATCTTCCAGTTCTAGTGTCAGCTCCGTGACATACCACCAGATTCCAGACATGGCACTCATGCCCTAACATACACTCCTACAATTGGAGAGTTGGGGTTGATCTTCCCACAAATTGGTCTCTCTATCTTTTTTATTTTTTATTTTTCCTTTTGTTACATGGTATTTAGGTTTGTGTCGACTATTTCTTCAAACTTAATGGTTGACCACAATGACTTCAATTGAATTAGAGCATGTTCCTAAAAGAATAATATTGGCTAGCCCTTAAGAAGTATAAGAAGGAATTGAACTTAAGACATTTAGGTTAGTAAAGGTCTAACCTAGACTAACCCCAAAGGTTTCACATAGAAAAAACCGTTTATGGTCTCTCTACTTCAATAGCACTGTTAGAGCATAATATTTTTATATTTTAGATTTATTGTCATTTTTTTTTACAATGGAAACTAGTCACAATTTGTGTCCTTTAAGACTAATATATATAATAAAGTATAATACAATTTAAATATTAAAAGATAAATAAAATAATTTTTATTTTTTGCAATTGAGATTTTTTAAATTTTACATTAAAATTAATTTGACAGTTAATATTAATACTCTAAATTTAATAGAAAAAATATACCTCTAAGATTGTATATGGGTGATTTTTTAAAAGTGTTTCTAAAAATTATAATTTTTCATAAGTATTTTTAAAAAAAATATTGTTTAGAACCGTCTACCACCGCCGTCGCCGTCGCTGCCACACACACTGCCTCCACTCCACCACCACCACCACTATTATCATTACCACTATCGCCACCCTACCCCCACTATCGCTACCCTATCATCATTGACAATGTCTCGCCATCACCTTTACCATTATCGCCCCCACCCCCACCCCCATTGCCCTGCCCCCACCCCCACCACCACCACCACCACTACTACCACCACCACCACCACCACTATTATTATCACCGCCACCCTTACCATCACTGCCACTGCTCTACCACCACCCTCACCCTACCACCACTACCCCATTGCCACCTCCACCACCATTATCTTCTCATTTTTATATTTATTATGATTATCATCATTATCTCACTATCACTGTCGCCCACCATCAGCACCCACCACTATTATTGTTGCCTACCACCACACATCGTCACCCATTATTACAACCTACCTTCACCTGTTGTCGCACACTATCGTCGCCAACCATTATCACCCACCTCTACCACCATTAACAGTCATCACCCACCACTGCCATTATCCACTATCACTCACTCCCATCACACTTACCATCATTGTCATTCATCACCACTCATCATCCTGTCACCCAGAAACACCATTCATCGTCTATCACCGCAACCCATCATCGCTATCACCATCATCATTGCCCCGCCACCACCACTCCTAACCAGCATCACTATTGTCCACCACCACTTACATTTATCATTACTACCACCATCACTCATGGCTGTCATTACCACCACTATCACCCAAAATCCATCACCACCATCACCCAAAACCCACCACCACCATTATTCTTACCATCCATCACAATCATCACCATCTCCCACCACCATTGCCACCGACCACTATTACCACCGTTCATCCCCATTACAATTGATGCTTAAATTTCTTTTTCTCTCTTTTATATTTGTGATTTAATTTTAAATATGAATATAAATATGTTTATTATTGATAATTTTTTTTATTACTCTGTGCTTTTGGATACAAACAATAACTAATTATTCTATATAACGTATACTCTAAATACACACAATCACCAACAAAACACACACTTCCGATTATCAATGCTATCTCGAGAGAATAGAACTTTGATAGCATCAACCTTTCTCCATTAAAATTGAGTTGCGAATTCTCAGATTCTCCGATGGGTCCTACTTACTAATCAAATCATGGAGCATTAGCAAAAATATTACCTGTCGCGCCATAATGACGTGATCCTATATTTCGACATTTTCCTGGGAAATTCATAGACATTGACAAAGTAAAGGATCAGAGTTGGTGGGCTGTCACGGTTTCCTCGGTAAAATGATTGTCTGTCTGATTCGGTAACACAAACCTATTGGCTAGAAGTGGTGCATTAACGGTTTCTAATCTCAAATAGAGACAAGTCTTTCATACTCAACCGAGTCAACCCACAAGAATAATTGTTGAAAATGCGAGGTTTCAAGGAAAATCACTGAGCTTCCATTAACACGCAACTAGATATACAGCCCCAAATGCATTTATGCAACAATAAAATTAGGTAACATCATCACTATCATCATGAACTTAGATCAAATATTAAAGTGGGTCTCTCACAAATATATAATAAATTATTGAATTGATGAAATTTGAGATGATTTAGAATTGGAGAGGATGAAAATCCGAATTTAAAATTCATTTTCGTTGCACAATAATTGCCTTACGTAAGCAAGCCATAATGTATATTTGTTAAGATTCACACCCACCTCAACACTAGATTCCCTCAATTCTCTCAATAAAATTTACTCATGGATCATTGAAGTCCTTCTTTTAAACACTACCCAAAAAAGAGAATAAAAGTTTTCTGATTCAGAGTATTCTTCACTCAAGGAAGAGGGGGGGGGGGGGGGGGGGGGTGATTTGAAATGATGACATGATACATTTTTGTCATGTGAAACTGTGATGGAGAGAAGCTGTTTGGTGGGCTTGGGACCCAAGGAATATATGATATATATCAGGCAGTATATGGCACAGAAACTATTCTTCACAAAAAGGTCACTCTAGGATGATTACTCAACACACACCCATTCCATAATTTCCAAGAACTTAAAGATCAGGCTTGGGTGTAAAGCTTTTTAGTCTCTGCATCAACCCATCTCCACCTTCAAGGGACCACACCCGCCCAAACTTGCCAGTTTCTTTCACCTCACTCTCTCTCTCTCTCTCTTTGCAATGCACAACTACATAACAGACACTTTCCAAGCCCCACAATCCCAACCAGTCACATGAAAACACCACTCTCCTCCACCACCATCACCTTCATTATCATTATCATCATCAGCACTACCATCTCTCCACCACAACCTGTCACCAGCCTCGGCTCAAGCTCCACCATTGCTATTAGCTACAGCTCAAACTCTGCCACCACTGTCTGCGGCATCATTGCCGGTGCATCCACGAAGAGAATTCAATGCTACAAACAGGGCCAAATCGTTTCAATCCAACCCAACCTCTCTTACGAGTCCATCTCAGGTGGCCACGGCTTCTTCTGCGGCCTACGCTCCGGCGGCTTCAGTCTTCTCTGCTGGAACACAACAAATTTTCATGTCAAAAGAATCTATTACAGTTCTACACATCGGTTAACTAATTTAACGGTTGGGAACTCTCAGATATGTGCAACTCAAGCCAACAGTGGTGTGGCCTTTTGCTGGAGGTTCGTGTCGCCGGAAGTGGCATGGAATTTCCTTACAATCACCTCAGGTGGAGGGTTCTCTTGTGGGATACTGGAGAAAAACAATGCAATGAGGTGTTGGGGTGGTAGTGAAATTGAAAATGTAATTCAAACCCAGTTTGGCAATGCCACTATGTTGAGCTTGGTAGCTGGTGAGTCCCATGCTTGTGGAGTGACAAAGAATGGCACTTTGATTTGTAAAGGCCGCAATGTTGCTGGTCAGCTTGATGTCCCTCCTCATTCAGCATTCGACTTTTCGACTCTTGCCTTGGGCGCAAATCATAGTTGTGCAGTGAAAAGAAAGAATGGATTGGTGGTGTGCTGGGGAGGGAAACCGGAAAGATCAGGATTTGATAGTGGGGTGATGAACAATGAATCATTTGAGTCGATAGTAGCAGGTTTGGACTTCACATGTGGCTTGACTACAAAGAATTTATCAGTGATTTGTTGGGGGCAGGATGGTCCGGTGGGCTAACTTCAGGGACCTTAGTTCCACTAGCAATGGTGATTCCAGGTCCTTGTGTTCAAGCTTCATGTTGCACTTGTGGAGTGTACCCAAATTCTCATACTCTTTGTGCTGGTTCTGGGATTATATGCAAATCATGTGAGATTGAGCTTCCAATTCCAGCACTGTTACCACCAATTCCACCATCGGCACCACCATCCCAGGTTTTACAGCCAAAATCATCACCATCCAGGGCCAAAAACAGGTTTTTTCTGGTGTGTGGCATTGTCGGATCAGTTGGGGCTTTTGCTGGCATTTGCACTATTGTCTACTGCATATGGAGTGGTGTTTGTGGGTTCCTGCACAAGAAAATACATAATTCAGTGCAGCCAACAATTGCTATGGCAAATGGGGATGTTGTCTCTCCATCAGAAAACGGTACTAATAAGCCACTATCAAAATCACCAAATTTGGCCCGCGAAAGTTCAAGAAAGCTTAGGCACCAAAGAAGTGGGACTTCATTCAAGCACACAGACACAGCTGAGAAATTTTACCTATCAGAGCTTGCTGCTGCCACAAACAACTTTTCAGTGGAAAACAAAATTGGTGGTGGGAGCTTCGGCACAGTTTACAGAGGCAAGCTTGTTGACAACCGAGAAGTGGCCATAAAAAGAGGAGAGACTGTTTCTAAGATGAAGAAATATCAAGAGAAAGAAAGTGCATTTGACTCTGAGTTAGCTCTGTTACCTCGACTCCACCACAAACACCTGGTGGAGCTCGTTGGATTTTGCCAAGAAAAGGAGGAGAGGCTTTTAGTTTACGAGTACATGAGCAATGGAGCACTACACGACCATCTGCACAGCAAAAACAATGTTGGGAAGAGCAGCAGCATTTTGAATTCTTGGAAAATGAGAATCAAAATCGCATTAGACGCTGCAAGGGGAGTCGAGTATCTGCATAATTATGCAGTACCACCAATAATCCACAGAGACATCAAGTCCTCAAACATTCTTCTTGATGCAAATTGGACAGCAAGGGTGTCTGATTTTGGATTATCATTGCTGGGGCCAGAGTCTGAGCAAGAGACCATGTCGATCAAGGCAGTTGGGACAGTTGGGTATATTGATCCTGAGTACTATGTTCTTGACATCTTGACAGCGAAGAGTGATGTCTATGGCTTAGGAGTGATCTTGTTGGAGCTTTTGACAGGGAAGAGAGCTGTATTCAAGGAAGCAGGAATGGGTCCGATAGGTGTGGTAGAATATGCAAGGCCTCGAATATCAGCTGGAGAATTGATGAGCGTATTAGACAAGAGGGTAGGTCCACCGGAGACTAACGAGGCAGAGGCAGTTGAGCTAGTGGCTTACGCTGCTATGCATTGTGTGAAATTGGAGGGTAAAGAGAGACCAAATGTGGCTGAAGTTGTGGCTAGCTTGGATAGGGCGCTGGCTCTTTGTGAGGACAGCTCATGTAGTCACTCTAGCACAACATTCTCCGTTGCTTTCCAACATAATTTTTTCTCCGAAGAAGAATCCATGTAATTCTCTCATTGTTGTCAACAATTTGTGTATGTGGTATCATACAAATATATACTATGCAATACGCGGGTTTTACGCCTCTCTCATACATACCACCCCCATTCAAGCGTCCTCACTCCACCTTCCGAGGCCTATCAGTCCCCCACCCCATAGTCCCTGCCCTCCAATCCGTTTAATTTGTGTATTATTAATAGAGATTGTAGAGAAATTAAAATACTCATTGGATTACTTATAAATTTTAAGATTAAATGGAACCCACAAATTAGGTCATAGGTTAGGTATTTAAGTGGAATAAAAGGCGGCCTATTGGACTCTGTCCTGATAGGTCTTTAGTGGGTTATCCATTGGGCCAGTTCTAATTGGTCTTAATCAAGTCATAGCTTTTTATTTTATAAAAAATTTAAGAAATTTATTTGTAGAAAAGTTATCAAATCATAATTACTTTGATGGGTGTGGGAAAAACATAGAATTCCAAACTCCATTACAGAGCTCCAGCTTTTTTGACTATTAAAATTTTAAGCATTGTGAGAGTTTTAAGGCTCTGTAATTTAATTTTTTTATGATTTACACTTTAAAATCAATAAAAAAAATCTGAGTTTTTACTTTTTTTTTTCTTTTTAATATAAGTTGAACAGCCCGTTTGAGCGGGCCAGTGTAAGCCACATGGTCTAACCAAAGGCAGGTCCATCACTAAGAGACCAAATGGAGAATATTTTGGGCTTATTTGTGGCCCAATATAAACTGGGCTAATGGACTGACTCAATATATCATGCTGTACGGCCTCTCTACTTGAGTTTTAACTTCATTAATCTCGGCAACAAAGATCAATTAAGTTAACCAGCATGGATTTGGTTGAACTGTAGATTCGGACGTCAAGGGTTCGACTAACTAGTACTTATGATTTGTAAGTGATTGCAGTATCTAAATTTATTCTCATAAGGATGAATTCAAAATAACCCTCCCAGTTCAAAACCCCCGCCCCCCTCCCAAAAAATAAAAAAAAAGAGAGAAGTCAATTTGGTTGGCCCAATAACTGATAGTTAGGCCCACTAACTGGACAAGAGTATTTCGTCTATTAAGAAGGATTCTCCAAATACTTGAAACAAAGATGATCATAGAAAATGCGAAATATTTAATAAGATCCGTTTTGAAAAATGTAGAATATAAGAGAAATTTAAATGTTATAACTCTAGCAAGATAACACAAAAGCCCCTCCGTTCAGTTTCCTTCTTATCGGAAATCTAGCGAAATAGTTCTTAGAGCCCTTTCTTATCAAATTTACGAGTCTGTTCTCCAACCCGACATTCTTGATGTGAGAAAATAATGAGATAAGGGCTAGCTTAACCATGTAGCTAGTTTTGACTTTTTATCTGAGTAATGTGCAATTATTGTATCCCATTTTTTATATACCATAATAAATTACCTCTCTCTTCGGTTGGGACAATAACTGAGTGTTGAATATTCTGCTTCAATGTCGGAAAGATTTTTTAGAATCCAGAGTTGTGGGCTGCATTGGGCCCTTTGGTCTGATAGTCAGGCCCGCTAATTGGACCGAAGCAATTCCTGTGGTGGGTCCTATCATGGGCCCTTGGGGTGCAACTTAGGCGGGCCGACCTGAATTTAACCTGAGTCCAATTTAAAAAAACAAAGTTTGAGTTAAAATTTTTATTACTTGGATTGAGCATGAGCAAAAAAATTTCAATCTGAATTGAATTCGGACAAGCCTCAAGTTAAGGCCTCGGGTTGTTGGGTTCAGCCTAAATATTAAAATCGAATTGAACCCAAATATACATAAATACATAAATATATTCAACTAAGGCTAGTGTTTATCTTCACTTTATAATTCAGACTTTCGTTTCACTTCAAATCTTCACTCCTGCGCCTCCATCACTCTCAGATCCCTCTCTCACTCATCTCTCGTCTCTCATATGATCTCAGTCTCTCTCGTCTCAGACTCTCAGCCCCTTTCTCTCACTCGTCACTCGTTTGATTCGTCTCAGACTCTTAGTCTCCCTCTCTCACTCATCGATCCTCTCTTTTTTATCAGCTTGAATTAAGTAATTTGAGCTCAATTTAACTTTTAACCCGAAATTAGTCTAAATTAAGTAACGTGAGCCCGCTCAAATTAAATTCGGGCAGTACGCGAGTTAAGGTAGGATTAAAGTTAGGATAATGGTTAAGGGTGAAGATTATATACCTAGAATTGGTTTAAGATTGACCTTTCAATTCGTCCAACCCGTCCGAATTGCATCCCTAATGAATAAATGTTTTCGTTGGGTTCAAACTTCAAAGTAGATTATCAACATTTAATTTTTTTTTCTTCATATAAATTCAATTGATAGAATTTAAGGATTTAGGGTTCATGATACAAATATGCACATTTAAAATGAATCGAAGGTTTTAATTAATGTATGGTTTGTGACAATGGATCATCAATTTCAGACGAAGATTCAGAATCATGAGTAAAAAGAAACAATTGAAATGGAAGAAAAGATTACCCCCATTACCAAGAGAGAGAGACGGTGAGAGAGCAAGATCAACATTATGGTCAACTAAGGAAAAAGATATCGAAAAAGCTTCGAGTTGGAGTGGAGGCACTCACATTAGATGAATTTAGATAGATCAGATGCAGAAGGAGAAGGTTGTTGAATATCTCTACTATGACTTCTTCCTCTTTTTCTGTTTCATTATCCTCTTGCTGTGTCAAGAAACATTGTAGTTGTCGATGATTACTGATAAGCTCTCTCATGGCGCCATTATCCCATTGACGTTTTCGAACACGCTTTTAATAATGTCTTCTGGAGGTTCAACTGCACTCAACTTCAATACTCTCCGGCTACTGGAGATGCACTCGAATTTGTTTCACACACACACACACGCACAGAGAGAGAGAGAGAGAGAGAGAGAGAGAGAGATGGCAGTCGGTTTTACTACATGATCTATGAAGGAATGAAGGAATTAGATAAGCTTGCATTGATAAATAAAAGAATGAAGTCTCAGGAAGGAGTTGCATCTAATTAAAGTGGGACATAGAATATTTTATTAGGAAGGAATGTTCTCCAAACCATTGTTGAGGAATACAAGAAAGTTAGGAATCAAATATGGGAAAAGTGTTTACCATATGTCACACAACTTAGAGAAGACAAAAGAATAGCACCTCTTCTAAAAAGAACACAACTTAGAGAAGACAAAAGAATAGCACCTCTTCTAAAAAGAAGATGCACAAAGTTTTTTATTTCCTTTATTAGAAGGCATAAATAATACACAAATCTCCTACAATAAATTACATTCAGAATTCTCAAAACCAAAGATGAATAAAGTAAACACTATAGTAAACAGCCACAATATGAACATCAAACTGTGGAGTAAATATTCACTGCAACGGTGACAACACGTTATCACCGTCCTGTAGTTGGTGACACCACGTGACGGTGATAACGTTGTGTCACGGTTGCATTGAATATTTTCTCCAGACTGTGGGGGCTCAGACATGAAGATGAAAATGAAAATTTCAGACAAATTCGAAGCACATGAGAAGCCTCACTGAATTGAACTTCTTTCCTTTTTGGTCACACAGGGGGACTGCGCATATCCCGGGCCTCAATTCAGAAACAGGTGAGCATGTTTGGCCAGCAAAATCATTCTTCTCAGCTATGTCATGCTGCTTTACTTCAATTCGAAGTAAAGCCAGCTCAGGAACTGTCAATGGAAACGAAAACTCTTCATCCCAAACAGGGGTCCAACTATCCTTCTTTATCTTTGTTTTCTTCATTATCTCATCAGCAGGCACTCCAGCAATGCCCACCTGGTTTTCTTAGTGGTTGATCATGACATTTTGTTTGATGATCATCACCAAAGGAATTTAACTAAGGAGTAAAAAAGGTAAATTATATGCAGAATGAGGCAAATTCATTAAAACGGGGAATCTTGTATACGATATAAAAAGAGGGATCCTCGTCCACTTTTGCATATGAGCAAGGCAGAAAATTGATAACAACGTCGCACCCCACTTACCCTAGTGTAGGAGTCAGGTGGTGAATACAAATCAAAGTGAGTTTTCTTAAAATCCAAATGCCATCCATCTCCCATATACAGTTTCACCTGTCAAGTAACATAATGGTGTAAGAAGAAATATATTTAAAAGGAAGTCTTGTGTTTGTTTAGTTATTTGTGTACCTTCAAAGTTTTCTTCACAGGCATCCTTGCCTTGGGATTAAACAACTGATTATGTGGACCAATATTCGTCAAGAAATCTGGTTTTTTCACATAACCACACCTTCCATTGGATCTGAACATCCCGTGCATCAACCAGAGTGCTTTATCATATCCCTGCCATTTGAACAGTAACACATCAGTTTTGGAAAGATTCATGGAGAAAAGTTTTTATTTTCTCTATATTGTAAACTTGTAACACTCAAAAGTCCACATTTCTTCACCATTAGAATGTACTTTTAACCAAACAAAATACTTCATGTAAAAGCACAGTTCTACCTGAATTACCATAAAACCAACATTTTCAGTTACCGATGGTCCAGAAACTCGTATTTTCTCCTTGCCAATTATAATTATCAGGATCAATCTATGAACTCTGATTTACATCTCTCCCAATGTGCTTTTGATGGTCATTTAAATCAAGTAGTAGTTTTGTACGTAGTATGTGGTTGGTTTTTGATTACTCTTTTGAGAGTTTACCTGCTGCCTGAAATTGATAGAAGATAAGAGAAACTTAAAGAGACATAGACATATTATGAACCCAATCCCTTGGAGAAGAAGAAAACAAAGTCACTAGTGTAATTTCTTTCTTTTTATTTTACTTGCCGCAACTATCAAGGCAGTCCAGGCAAGAGAAAAGCATACAAATGGTCCAGTCAAATGGTTTACAGAAAATAGAATATTGATAGTCCAGCACTGCCTTTGGTATGAAACTAACTCTCAAGGAAATACAAATTGCTTAGAAGTATATACAGTTTAAGACAAATTCAAATGCATAGGCTAGCAATCAAACATATTGCAAATGGTTTCAAATGCTTCATTCAGAAAAATATGTAAAAAATGAATAAACGGGCAGCTGCAAATAAGCACATAAAATCAAACCTGCATGTTAAATGCAACCATCTGAGCTCCATGCATCCAACCAATTCTTGGATTGTAGTTGGAGGAGTTAAACCGAGTACCTATTGGGTACACCCTGAGGATGTGCTTCTGGGTGAACCTTGTGATTAGATAAAACACCCATCAGAGTGGATCACTCTAAAACCTTAACATAACCAGGGCATTACTTTAGGTATCTACTGTATCTTACATTAAAATGTTTGATATATACCTCACAACATCCAGACCATAGGATTCAGCCGCATTTTCAAGTGCTTGTTCACTCAAACTAAGTTGCCTAACTTTGTCAATTCCAACTCTTAGTGCCTCCTTTAACCCAGCTTTGGGTTTTCCTGCAGGAATGGCAATGAGACGCTTTTATGTAACTGATGGATGCGATTTTTTGTCATAATTGTCTTGGTCATCCTTGCCCTGATCACTCCAATCACTGTCACTCTGCAAACCAGATAAAATGTTCAACAACTAAGCAACTAAGGATTCAGGTGAGGTGGAAATAAAGCTAAGTCATGAAAACATAATATTTTCACACACCTTGTCATTATTTTGTTGATCAGAGTCATCAGATGTAAGGCTTGATTGTTCCTTCCCCCATACACATTCATCAGAATCTTTCAAATTCTGTGACTTATTTTGCTTGCCCTGGAAACTTTTATCTTCAACGCACTCTTTTGGAGGTTTGGTTGAAATAATAATGCGATATTTCAACTCCTCTCGGGAAGGAAACTCTTTTAAGCAAAAGAGCATTTCTCCAAATGTATTATTGATCAACTACAAAAAGAACAAACAAAATTATGTAACAGGTATTTTAAATGAAAAAAAAAAAGAAAAGAATTTTCTACGACCTTAAAAAAGGAGGCATTTTGTGAAAGATAGTATTCACCTGAGCTACTTAGCCTGAAGATCTGGTGTGAGGTGGTCTTCCAGAGTTATTATGGCAGGGTATGGGGAGGCAGAAAAGGCATATTTTTTAATTGATTTCAAACATCTTTCGAGCTCCACGGGAGTTGTCACCGTCCTATTAAAACAATACACAAATTCTAATAGAAAATATATTAAGGGGGAGAAGAAAAAGAACCTACGGTAATACAAACGTTCAGTAGCTACGTTACAATAAAGAGAGATAAAAACTACACCAAGCTTCACTCATTTTTCTTTCATTGATGTTTCATTGGATGTTGGGTACTAGTCCAGATACCAACTTCAGTAGATGCACTAATAAGCTGTTTGACTCTTGCACAAGATCCATGGTGATTAGGAACTTCAAACATATATGTCAGAGCCACATAACATGCTAAATGCAAAAAACGGCACATTTTAAGATTTATAAAGGGAACGAGGTTTCTTTGTTTTGTGAAAATTAATACACGCCTAGAACTTGTTTCTTTTGATAATGAAAATTCATGAAAAGGCTCCGAAATGGGGCTGCAACCCATTCCTACAATCCATTTCCGTAGAGCTTATCATCCAAGCTGTTGTGATCGTGCAGCAATTATGGTGAGTAGTAAGGAATCAAACAATTAAGAAAGCAGGAGAAAATAACACACAGAGATTTACGTGGTTCGGCAATGTGCCTACATCCACGAGAGCGAGCGGCCGTTCTTTTTAATTATTCAAAGTAGAGTTACATCTTAAGTATTTATATAACCCTAATACGGACGTATTTACAAAAATACCTCTGTACCGCACCGCGGGGGTGTTGCCCCCGCACCCCCAACTAATCAGCGTCCCCTTTATATAAATTCCGCAAGGCAGATGCCGTCACGGGCTTCACTCCGCCCGCTCCGGCATCTGCTTTCTTGCCATTATGCACACAGCAAATATGAGTCACACATACTCTAACACAAGCAGATATAAAATTTGAGCACACCATGTTAGGAATTTGCCCATTAGCAACATTTGGCTTTTTCTTTTTGCTTTATGGACAAGGGGATCAGGTGGGGAAACTTCCTTATGTGATGTATGCTTTGGCAACATTAGACATTTGTTCGTGGTTTGAACCTGCAAAGATCACAGCTTCAGCTATGCACCAAGTTAAGCTTAAAATTTTGGGGGACTTCAAATTAAACCTGATAATGTGATCATCCCAAAACCAATTTACAAATGCATTTTAGTTTCCACTTTCAATGAAACTGCTGTTCTGTTAGATTAGAGAGAATACACAAAAATAATCTAACACGGGATTGGATGCAGGTAACACCTGGCAACCTGATAACCCTATAAAGCCCCCAGCACCCAATGTCAAAATGAAATTTTGTTCTGAATTCTTCAATCCAGAACAACAAGAATGAGGCAACAAAATGGCAGACAAACCTACAAACTTTCCCAATATCGCAAAATTTTGATGGGCCTCCCATTACTCTTTGGCCCCCTTAATGATATCAAACTATAACCTTCCACATGCACTTAATTTTGTGCCTTCCACTTGCACACTAACTAAGCATACAAGCATGAATTTGCTGTATTCTAATGAGACACCAACATTTTCTGTGTAATGTAGAGACTTATGCCTGATAGAAAGGATGAATCCTTGGCAGAAACCACTACTCTGCTCTTTTTTCTCGTGTCTTTGCACAACACAACTCAGTCAAGGAGAGAGCACACAAAACCTCACAAGTACTTAATTAACATGGTAGAATTTGGAATAAGTTGCACACCTTCCATGAAGAACATGCACATCATTCTTTGCTGGCCATAAATCAAGTTCTATGACCCTCACACCTTTTTTCAGTGCCTTTATAATTGGGACATCACTGCAATTACTAGTCAGCTGGTTTCCAGTCAAGTAAGAATTGTGCCCGGTATATATGAAGTAATGGGACAATGGAGCACTCATATCATGATGAACCTGAAATGTATAAAAAACTCAGCACTGCTAACAATGATGGTCTGCGTAACATAACTCTAACCAAATATTTCTGCAATCTGCATCTACTATAAAGCTATCAAGACTAAGATCAACATATTAGATAAGTGCAAATATACAGAACTTAACAATGGCACAAGGGAATAACTGCACTAAATTACGTTGATACCCAGAATTGAGCTCTAAATAAGTTTTGGCAATCCATATATAGAACAGTAAGTTTGGTTTGCTATACACAATATCTGTTATCAAGGAACCGTTGTTGTTTCCCGGCTCACTTATTGGGGAAAAAATGTCTTTAAATTCCACTTCTAATTGAAATGTCAGTGAATCTAGCACCAGCAATTAGCTTTCTCATAAAACTGAACCTCACCAGACTAATTTCCATTTCATGATCAAAAAGGGTTTAGTAAAATTTCCCACTAATCAGCCATCAGCTTTCAAACATGGAACAGCAGAGAGAGAGGGGAGCAAAGTATGCGACAACTTCTCAAAGAAGACGAAATAGGTTGGTTATAAGAAGTATGGCAAAAAAAAAAAAAAATCATTTGAAAATTCTATGAATTTGCTCTATTGTGTGGGCGGAGCCTTTTTTTTTTTTTTTTTTTTTTTTCATTTGGAACTATCGGAGCTCATTTCAAATTATTCTCAAAACAATTCTTAATAGATAAATACTACGTAAACTTAAAAAATAAACTTAAAAACTAGACTTGATAATCTTAACCATTGATTTCACTATGGATCCCAGCATTTATTGAGACCCACTGTCTATTCAATGGTTGAAATTATCAAGTCTAATTTTTAAATCTATCTAACATTACTCTTCCCGATATTCGGGATCCTTCTTTCCTATATTCCGTTTATCAAAAAAGTCAAAATTAAACGAACTACTTCCCCGCCCCCTTTCCCTTTTCCTCTTGAGAAAAACATTGGAAACTTCAAACTAATGCTAGATCCAAAAACAGAAACATAAAAAGTTATTGAACTAACACCATTCTCAATCAAAAATACCCAATTTTATTTCTTTCCAGGAATGTCATTGGCTATAGTAATTAATTAGTGTTTATATTGTGCGGGGTGTGTGTGAACTTGAAGGATGATGGCATACCTCAGTTCCTATTGGGGGGTTGAGATCCGCATCAAACAAGTAGTGATGAAAATCACCAAGGGTGAGAGTGGAGCGAGTGGATTGAGCACTATGGTGTCTTTTTTGGAGAATCTGCCGTACAATATCCTCAGCATGGGAGATCTTAGCTTTATCATTGCCCTGTACCTCGACAAGGAACTGCCGGAGCTGCTCCGCCGACATCTGGGTCCCACCATCCGAGTACTTCTTGAACACTTTCTTCACGTCCACCGGTGGCCCCGCCTCCGTTACTTTGTATTTTCTCGTAAAGCCCAAACAGATCCTGTAACTCCCCATTACTCTCTCTCTCACACACACACACACGCACACGCACACTCTCTATGAGGGTATGTGTATATACCAAGAATCAAAGGACCAATTGATCCGAAGAACTGAACTGAAGAAGAGAAGTCAAAGAAGAGAGAGAGAGTTCCGAGCAGATAGAGAAAGTAATGGTGACTTAGCTGCCTACGATACAACCGTTTAGGCGAATACATAAACACATTTGTTTGTATATATAAGTGGATTTTTGATTGTTTTTTTTTCTTGTTTTTGTAGGGTGGTGACTATCTGTGTTCTTATTAGAGTTCTCAGACAGACGCAGCATGCAGAACATTCCCGCCAATTTTTTAATAAGGCCATGATTACGTAGTCTCGTTACTCTCAGCGTGACGACTGTACAAACATTTTGTTTGATCACTTCAAGTTAAGGATAATCTACACTATCTTTAAAAAAAATATATGAATATGATAACGAAATTCACGGACCTGGTGAGGTAAACCTTCCTCGGTACAGTTTGTCTGCTAATTGCAGAGATGCTTTTCTCTAAAACGATGTAATTTTCAAATAGGGCAAATCTCACTTTGTCACCTAAAAGATATCAAAATTTTAATTTCTACCCTGAAAATTTAATTTTCTTACATTAAACCATGAATCGTGTAAATCTGTTTCAATGTGGTCCTGCAGCTAACGTCAGTCAGCATTTTTGTTCGTTTGCAGCTCACGTGAGAGCACTAGAAATAAACCTTCCACGTGATGTGAGAAGCACACTTGGAGGGACATAGAGAGAGACAGTGTAAGGAGACCTATGATTACGAATATTGTTATGATAGTGAACACGACTTGGATGAAGGTAATTGGTAATGTGGGAAAATTAAACTTTTGGGGGTGTAAATTGGAAATTTTGGTATTTTTTTAGGGACAAAGTGGGATACCCTTTTAAAAATAGTATTTGTGTTGCATTGTAGAGGATTTCTGTCATACCAAGCCAAGTCCCCCCCCCCCCCCCCCCCCCCCCCCCGCCAAAAAAAAAAGGAAAAAAGAAAGAACAAGGAGGACCTGGTATGAACAGTAAATATAAGCCCGTAGATAAAAGTAAACGCTGAATAAAGCAGGAGGAAAAGAAAAGCCACACGCTACAAATCAGCCAATCACACTCAGTGTTGGTTGTTAACAAAAGATGGTTGTTTTCAACTACGAAGAATTGTTTTAATCATGAGTACTTTAATAAGATTGCGATTATATAAAAAAATTGAGATATATATATAATAATTACAACAACCATAACTGGTGTTTGCAAAGATTGAAAATGTTAGCTAGAGAATTGTATGGGTCACACCATTTTTGTCCTATTCTGATATTGGACTTTAGATTTTCAATGACATAATGATATGCTTACTCTTTTAGAGAGAGAGAGAGACAGAGGACCTAATTATTAATTCTTGTGTTATGTAATGTCAATACATTTGTATGAGAATGGATTAGTTAAAGAATGAACAATAGAGAGAAGTTATTGACAACTTCACATCTTTCTTTGCAAGTTGACTTTAATCGTAATGTAAGACTTATAGGCTGAAATTTTATAAGAGATTTGTAAGAGTTTATCATTAACTGTGCTCGATAGTTGAGAGAATGGTCATATTTGAACATTTTTCTCTTTCATTGTAGGTATGGTTGTTAACCTGACACGACAGGTAAAAAATAGTGTATTTTATCTTTTGAACTGATGAATTACGAAAGGTTAATCGCGAGGGTAATATTCTGAATCGAATTCCGCCCAAAAAATCGGCTTGGAAGTTGGATAGGAATGTAAAATATCTCACATATTTTTAGTTTTAAAGTTATTAATTTTTGGGTTATTTTAACAACTCAATTACTAAATTTTTGGGCTACTTTTAAAATTAGGCTATTAAAATATAATATAAGAACATGTAAATCAACACAATAAATCAGTAACATTAAATAAAACATAATAAATCCGATAATATGAGCATATAAAACAACATTGTTTTATACCAAATATATTATTTTTTTAAAAAAAATTTAATATATGTATAGGTCATGTAGAAATGCAGAATTTTTATGGATATTCTGCATTCCGAATCGCGATTTTTGTGAAATACTAAAATATCTTTTATTGGCCTGTCAAAATTTTGTGAAATTTTAATAATTGAGTAGGGTTGGATAGGAAGGATGCATAACAGGTCGGGTGAGCGGAATTTTGGACAGCCCTAATCGTAGGTTATGAGAATTCAACTAATACAATTGATATTAATTCCAGCTGCTCTATAATTTGGGCATATTTGTATGAAGCCGCTCTGTAATTTGGATATTCATAAAAAACATATAGGACTTGTTTGGTTGCAATATTAGAAATTGATGGATTAGATATAGTAATACAGTCTAATACAATACAGAATGACAAAAGACAAGATTAAATAGGGTATTAAAATAATACGTAATTTTATCAAGTGTTTAATAATACACAATATAAGTATTGGATGATAATTATTTAATCCAAAAAGTTGTTTGGTTAGAGAATTATTTTATCGTATTAACGTTGAATTAACAAAAATATCCTCAATCAGTGTTTGTTACATTGATGACAACTTGATTTTATCAGTTAAGGGGTTATAATAGTAAATGTGTAAAATAATACGTTTAAGTTGGATTATAATACCACCTCTCTTGGTGATATTAAAAAACCTCCATAATACAGAGTTATCGTATAAAAAATATACGATAAGTATATGATCAATATACGTTTTTGAAATTAATACGGTATCAAATTTGCTTATCAAACAAAGTATTAGGCCCAATTAAATAAAAAATAGTACAATCCAATATTTAATCCCTTCATAATACGTCTACCAAACGAGCCCATAAATTATTAGAGAGAACTTGAGAGCAATTGAGATTTGAAACGGAGAAATTCTAAATTGGTGACTTGAAATGAAATGAATTAAGTTATATTTCAAGCAAGATCTTAGTCTGCAAATCCTCTCATTGGATGGTTTATAAAATTCAAAAATTACTTCTTAAATAAATATTTCTCAAAAATATTTTATCAAAAAGTGCGTGGTGATGGTGGCAATGTTGGTGGTGGCTGTTAGTGGTGATGGTAGGCAGGGATGGTGGCGATGGCAAAGTGTTTTGTAGAGAAATGATTTTAATGAAGTATAAGTTTTTTTTTTTACTTTTACTTACTTATTAAAGTGGTAAAATTGTTTTTGACTTATTAGGAAGTAATTAAAATAATGTGTTCCAAACATTATTTCTTTTAAATAGTTTATGAGAAGTCATAAATTTTAAAAACACTTTTGAAAAATCATCTAAAACACACCCAATTAATTATCTCGAGAGGTTAAAAGGCTCTTCTTTTCTTTTTTTAAAACTAGTTGAGTAGATAGAGAGATCAAACCATAAAGCCAATGAGTAAAGAAAGAAAAAAGAGAGAATAAATGCAATTTGATTTTTGTCAACAAAAGATTCCATTGTTTCATAAAATATTTCTTAATTCGAGACCTACCTACCTAGGATTACATTTGCTAAACTCATCAATTTTTTCGGTTGAAATGAATGAAACAATCACATTTTCCGACCACAACCTTACTGACTCAATTTGATTGTCATTTCATAACAGGTCACTTTATGTTCCAACGTTGAAGCGAGGGTTGACCCCTCTCCCTATGGGGGATTTTTCTCGAAAATTGATCCTCAATAAATAAAGTGCCTTTGCAAATATGTTCAATTTTGGTTTGCAAGGTGAAGAATTTAACTTCAACCAAGATGGTTTCCACGGGTCAACTTGACCCATGGACGCCAAAATGTAGGTTCAAGTTTTATGAAAAAGTTCATCAATCCCAGCAACAATAGTCAATCGATTTAGCCCAAGAAAATAACGTACTAACCAACCTGGGTTAACGGGTAATTGTTCAGTGACGTGATGTCTTATTTATCTAACCCCATTTGCATCCCTTCAAATTTCTATCATACAAAACGAACCATTTAATTAACAACAATGTTTTTTCTCTTTTTGCTTTGTCCGAATTTCCCCACCTAATCTCAAAAGAAGATTCATAAAATTTTATGTCCAATCACACACAAATCTTCTACAACAAATGCCTATTAGAGTCCTCAAAGCCAAACACAAACATCATAGTAGAAAGCCAGAGTAGGTAAAAAGTGCACAAATATACAGATGAAAATGAAGATTTCAGACAAACTCAAAGCGCATGAGAAGCCTCACTGAATTGTACTTCTCTCCCTTGCGGTCGCACAGGGGGACTGCATGTATCCCGGGCTTTAATTCAGAAACAGGTAAGCACGTCTGCCCAGCAAAATCATCTTTCTCAGACATGTCATGCTCGTGTACTTCAATCCGAAGTAAAGCTAGCTCAGGAACTGTCAATGGAAATGTGAACTCTTCACCCCAAACAGGTGTCCAATTATCCTCTTTTGTCTTTGTTTTCTTCATTACCTCATCATCAGGCACTCCAGCTATGCCAACCTGGTTTCCAGATGGATGAGTACATACAAGTGACTAGAATATGTATAATTGATTATGACATTATGTTTTGGCTGTTGATCATCACCTATGGGGTTTAATGCGCTTTGAGATATGTAATATTGACACCTTAGGAAATATCATACCAACAAGTAAGAAAAGATAAGTCAACAAGTAAGAAGGATATAAAATAGTTCTTTGAAGTTCACACTTTGATATTTTTCTGATGGCAGTGGACCATGTAAATCGCGGTCTGTGTCCTAAAACATAACTGCCACATGGCCTACGTCTCAACTGAACCGATGAATGTTACTGATTTATGATTTAAAACAATAGGTAAAGCAACAGAAAATAGATAAGTCACTGACCAACTTACCCTAGTGTAGAAGTCAGGTGGGGAATACAGATCAAAGTGAGTTTGCTTAAAATCCAAATGCCATCCATCTCCCATATAGACTTTCACCTGTGAAGTAACATAACAGTGTAAGAATAGATGCGTACAGGAGGAAGTTACGTTTGTGAAGTAGTTTGCACACCTTCAAAGTTTTCTTCACTGGCAACTTTGCTTTAGGATCAAAACCCTCATTATGGGGACCAACGTTCATCAAGAAATCAGGTTTTTTCACATAACCACACCCTCCGTTGGATCTGAACATCCCCTGCATCAACCAAAGTGCTCTACCATATCCCTGCCATTGGAACAACAATGGATCAGTCTCTGAAAGATTCATGAAAAAGCATTTTTTTTGCTAAATTCTGAACCAACACTCCTATTCCATCCTTCTTGCACTATCAGAAAGTGTTTTTGAACAAACAAAATACGGTGTAACTGCAAAATTCTACTCTATTTTCCATTGAACCTATGTTTTCAAGTTGCAGATGGTCCAGAGTTCACATTTTCTTCTTTTTGATAAATAAAATTTGTTGCAGGATCGATGGTGGTATTAATCTAGCTACGCACCCTCATTTGCGTCCCTCCCAATATGCCTGTGATAGTCATTCAAATTATTTTCACATACTACTGATATCTTTCAGATCAACTACTAGGAGTTTATGCGCTACCTGAAACTAATACAAGACAAGGGCAGATTAAAGGGACATGTTACAAGCCCAATCTCTTACAAAATAAGGCAATACGGTTACAAGTATTTTTCTTTCTTTTTATTTTATTTGCTATCAAGGCAGTTGGGGAATGAGTAAAACATACTAATGGACCAGTAAAATGTCTCAGAGAACCTAGAATATTGGTGGTCCAGCACTGTCTTCAACAGACAATTTAACTCTCAAGGAAATAGCTTTACTTGGAAGAATATACAGTGGAAGATCACTTAAAATGCATATGCTAGCAATCGAACATATAGAAACTATAAAAATAAACTGAGATGCTTCATCCGTAAAGCTGGCAGGTAAACTTATAAAAGTCACTACAGGCGGTTGCAAATAATAAAATAGAACTGAACCTGCATATTAAATGCAACCATCTGAGCTCCATGCATCCAACCAATGAATGGCTCGTAGTTAGATGAGTTAAACCGAGTACCTTTAGGGTACACCCTCAGGATATTCTTCTGGGTGAACCTAGCGATAGATGAACACCCATCAGAGTTGTTCCCTCTAAAACTCTAATATAACCAGAAGCAAAACCATGAATGTTAACCATCTTTATGGAATGAAAAAAAATAAATTAGGTATCTCACAATAGAATGATTTATATATACCTCAGAACATCCAGTCCATGGGATTCAGCTGCCTTTTCTAGTGCTTGTTCACTCAAACTGAGGCGTCTAACTCTATCAATTTCTACTTTTAGTGCCTCCTTTAACCCACCTTTGGGTTTTCCTGCATGGATAGTTATTAGACGCTTATATTCAAGACATGGTCGTAATTTTTTATCATCATCGTCTGCTTCATCGTGGTTGTGATCACTCCTATCACTATCACTCTGCAAGCCAGGTAAACAAATATCAATAATTAAGCAACACAAGATCAATGTGTAAGATGGAAATGATGCTAAGACATGAAATCTTTATATAGTCGCACACCGTATCATTGTCTTCTTGGTCAGCAGTAAGGCTTGATGGCTCCTTTCCCCAAACATCTTCATCCGAATCCTTCAAATTCTGCGAGTTATTTCTCTTGTTCTTGAAACTGTCAGCTTCAAGGTACTCCTTTGGAGGTTTGGTTGAAATAATAATGCGATATTTCAACTCTTCGGGAGAAGGAAATTCGTTAAAGCATTCTGATTCAGGGTAAAACAGTGTTTCCCCAAATGTCTCAGTGACCATCTAGAAAAAGAACAAATGAGATCATTTAGTAGGTGTTTGTAATTAAAATGGAAGCCTTTAAATCCCTGAAAGATGCTAGATATCCACCTGTGCTGCTTTAGCCTGAAGATCTGGTGTGAGGTGGTCTTCCAGAGTTATTATGACAGGGTACGGAGAGGCACAAAAGGCATTTTCTTTGATGGATTTTAGACATGTTTTAAGTTCCACAGGAGTTGTCGCAGTCCTACATTATACAATACACAACTTTTACAAATTCCAGAGAACATATATACTGGAGGAAAGAAAAAGAATGAGTCTCACAGAAGATCCATTGGTAATAGGAACATGAAATGTGTCAGAGCAACATAACATACTGAATGTACAAAAACAATATTTTAATGTTTATACATGCCTAAAACTTTTTCCTTTTGATAATAAGAATCCGCAAAAAGTCTCCAAACTGGGACTGGAACCCGTACCTGTGATCAATTTCCCTAGAGCCTATCATCCAAGCAGAGATAAATTTTTAGTCAACTTCTATAAGAATCCAATCTTCATGAATATTTCTAATTTTTCTTTCAGTTTCCAGGAAAGGAGGTTGGGTCCGAATATTTCCTTAGTAATGTATCATTTGACAAACATAGACACTTGTACATAATGAGGATCTCCAAAAGCTGCAGCTTCAGCAATACAACAAGTTAAGGTTTAATTTCTGTGCCTTCAAAATTAAACCTGATAATACCACCATCCCACAACAAATGACCCATTACTTTCCATTTTCCACTTGAAAGGAAAATGCGGTCCTATTTTATGCATCATGAAAGACAATCCCTCATAAAGAAACAACGAGAAATCAGTAGGGCTGATCACAAAAGAGGAAGCAACTAGCACAGGGTTGGACGCAACTAGCACCTGGTGACCTAAGAATCCTCTAAAGCAGCAACACCAATGTCACAAGGAAATAATATTCCATAATCTCCAATCTACGTGTCTCTGCCCTGATTTCTTCTCCCAGGAAAAAGAATTCAACATCTATAAAAAAGATTCAACATTCACGATCGCTTGAAACCCTTCCATGCTTGATTGACTTGTATTGATAATTGGCACCAAACAATATCACAATGACTCAAGTTTTCAGTAGATGGAATCCAAGCATAATGCTTTTGAAGACTCCAAGGTTCATACAAATGAGGCAACTAATAAAAACAAGATTTGCTAGTAAGCATTTATTTGGTGCAATAGGAAAAAGCTCTCACAATGTCTCCAGGCTTCAGTAGATGGAATCCAAGGATAATGCTTTTGAACCATCCAAGGTTCGTACATATGAGGCAACTAATAAAAACAAGATTTGCTACTTAACATTTATTTGGTGCAATAGGAAAAAGCTCAAGATAATAAGTGTTGAAATGCAGGTTTGACAAGTTAGCAGTTACTTTGTGCAATTAAAATTTGAAAATTTAAGTATATTCCTAGCCTAATCATCCAACACTCATTTTGATGGGGTCTGCCAAGCAATTTTTTTAAAGTACAGAGACTTTATTTGATTATCAGTATGCATTTCCAGTGTATACCCTGTAATATATATGCTACTGGTCTGCAGTATCAACTCATGCCATATTAACATCCAAGAAGATCTACAAGAAGTACAAAATTATTTTTCTGTACATTCTGCCTAGCACTAATGCTATTGGTACTTAATTATGGACATAATTTAAGGATATAATGCATTAGGACTATTGGATTGATAGTGGAATGCATTTAATGCTATGACCCACTGATAATCTAATAACCACAACCATTATGTCCTAGTGTCACACCCTAACTGACTTGGGTGCATAATGGCGGTATTGGTGGCACCTTGCACCAAGGCACGCCATGAGATTGAATCAAGGTGATGCAGCTAAGCGGTTCGACAAATTAGTGCGGACTGTGGCAGCATGAGACCACCCGGCTGAACATGGTAGCACGTGGTGGGCTCAATTGAGGCAATGTGAGTACATAGCTTCAAATTGCATGACATGGGCTGAACCTAACATGCACAATGGTTCGTGAGGCAAAGTTGACGACAGAATTTGGGCACATGGCTGCTCAATGCATGTGACCAAGAAGATGTGGGCAGTTGCAGGCAGATGCTGAACAAGGCTTAGTTTGTGGGAAGCAGTTCTAAACGTTCCTAACCTGATTCTATTCCAGATGCATGCTAATGAGGGGCAATTCCACATCAGTTACTAAATGGGTGGAATTGTCTGCCAGGTATTGCACAGCCTACTGCCAAGTTTGCTATGGAATAGTAGAATGTGTGTAACTACCCTTTGACAGATGGGTGTCATTTGCCATACTCTTTGTATAAATAGGAGTGCTTGGACATTCTGATAGTCAGAGTGTGTTTTGGTTTTGAGAGTTTCTTGTAAATTGTTGAGTTCAATATATAAGGTTTGGGAGTGTTGTCCCAGTAAATTCGTGTGTGCCTTCTGTGTGAGTTTCTGTCCCTTGTTCTTCAGATTGTGTGACTGGTTGCAGTAGCAACGCCTTCACAGGTAGTCTCAAAACGAAAAAGTGTTGTTACCTCGTGACAGTTTGGTATCAGAGCGTTGGTTTTGGCAAAAAGATCAACTATGGCTGGCAGAATGAATGCAGAACTGAGAGAAAGGGTGGCAAGTTTTGAGGGGTTGGTTGGTCCTCCATAGTCCGATGATGCTGTAGCCCTTTTTGTGCAACTTGAATTGTTGTATCAGTGATTTGAGGAGATGCGTGTTGCACAAGAACAACTTCAAAAGACAGAACCTGAACACTTCAGTCGAGTAAAAAACGAAGTCGTTGACGTGCTACGATTTCCACATGGACCGATAAAATGGGAGAAAAATTGAGTTCTCCGGAGACAGACGTTTCAGTGCTCAAGAGGGCACTGCAGAATACTTCTTTGGCTTCTGGCAGTGAAAGTACTCAGAAAACTAAGGTGCCTGACCTTAAGCCTTTTACAGGCTGTCGTAACGCTAAAGAACTCGAGAACTTTTTATGGGATATGGAGCACTTTAAAGCAGTCCGTGCACCAGATGCTGAAAAGGTAGATCTCACTAGCATGTACCTGTCTGGTGATGCTAAATTATGGTGGCAAACACGATCTGAGGACAAGTCTCGTCCTTCAATTACTACTTGGGAGTCTCTGTCCAGTGAAATGAAGGAGCAATTCCTTCCGAGCAACACGGCTTGGCAAGTCCGTGATGCATTGAGGAAACTTTGACATACGAGTACCGTGAGGGAGTACGTGAAGCAATTCTTGTCTCTAATGCTTGATATCAAAAACATGTCAGAGGAAGATAAGCTGTTCAATTTCATGTCTGGCCTTCAAACTTGGGCACAGGCTGAACTTCGTCGGCAAGGGGTGAAGGACTTACATGCTGCTATGTCTGCAGCAGATGCGTTGATTGACTACAAGACGCAGGCAAATCCTTCGGAGAAGGAATCAAAAGGGAAAGTCAAGTTCCCTAAGAAGGACAAGCAGAAGAAAAAGACTGAAAAGTCTAGTAGTGTAGCAAAATAGACTGACAAGCCCTCTTCATCAAAGGGAGGTGCTGACTCAGGTTGTTTTATCTATAATGGCTCTCATCGTGCCAGAAATTGCCCCAAGAAGGAAAAACTCAGTGCCCTTATGGCTGAAGAAATTGACTGTTCTGACGGATCAACACGAGTCAACCCATTACAACTCCTTAATGCATTTCACAAAGAGGAGACAGTGGCAAAAAGGGGGTTGATGTTTGTGCAGATTTGCCTGAACAATGTGACTGTCCAGGCAATAGTGGACACAGGTGCAACACATAATTTTGTTTCTGACCGCGAGGTGTAATGACTTGGTCTGACTTTGGTGAAAGACTCTAGTCAAATTAAGGTTGTTAATTCATAGGCAAAACCAGTAGACGATGTTGCTAGAGAAGTCCCTATAAAAGTTGGTGATTGGCAAATACCATGCGACTTTATGGCAGTCCCTCTCAATGATTTTCAGGTAATCCTTGGATTAGAATGTCTAACAAAGGCAAAGGTGTCTGTTATGCCTCATCTGCTGGGGATGTTCGTGATGGACATGCCCAGTCCTTGTTTTGTTCCCCTCACCAAAGCCAAGTCTTCGGGAGAAATGTTGTCTGCCTTGCAAGTGAAAGATGGCTTGCAGAGAGGAGAAGTAACATACTTGGTTGTTCTATTTGAGGAAGAGGAGTCCAAAACATTGCAAGTCCCTGAACCAATGCAACACTTGTTGGATGAATTCAAGGACGTGGCACCCAAAGAATTGCCAGCAAGATTACCACCAAGGCGGGAGATTGACCATGTTATCGAGTTGATTCCAGGGGCAAAAATTCCTGCCCAGGCTCCTTATCGAATGTCTCTATCAGAATTGGCGGAACTGAGGAAACAGCTTGGTGGTCTGTTAGACAACGGGTTCATTAGACCTTCCAAAGCCCCCTATGGAACCCCTGTTCTGTTTTAGAAAAAGAAGGATGGATCTTTATGGCTTTGTATAGATTACAGAGCTCTCAACAAAGTTACTGTCAAAAACAACAATCTAGTGCCGCTTGTTAATGAATTGTTTGATAGACTAGGGAAGGCAGTCTTTTTCACCAAGATGGACTTGTGGCTAGGATATCATTAAGTCAAAATTGTGGAAGGAGATGAGGCGAAAACTGCTTGTGTGACGAGGTATGGTTCATATGAGTTTTTAGCCTTTCGACTTAACCAATGCTCCTGCCACATTCTGTAATTTGATGACCAATGTATTTCGGGAATACTTGGACCATTTTATGGTTATTTATTTGAATGATATAGTTGTTTATAGTCAGACCCATGAGGAACATGTTGAGCACCTCATGTTGGCTTTGACAAAGTTGAGGAAAGCACAACTGTATTTGAAATCGGAAAAATGTGAGTTTGCCCAAAAGAAAATCTCATTCCTTAGGCATATTATTTCTACGGGCATGGTGAAGATGGACCCAAAGAAAGTTGAGGCCATTGTTGATTGGTCTGTCCCTACTAAGGTTACTGAACTACGTTCTTTCCTTGGTTTGGCAAACTATTACCGAAAATTTGTGAAGAATTATTCAAAGAAGGTCGTTGTGCTGACTGATCTTCTAAGGAAGGATAGGACTTGAAACTGGTCCTACGAATGCCAGGAGGCATTCGATCGATTGAAGGTGGTGGTGATGACTAGCCTAATTTTACGCTTGCCTAATTTTGATTTGCCTTTTGAAGTTCATACAGATGAATTAGACTTTGCTCTTGGAGGGGTGCTGGTGTAGAATGGGCATCCTGTGGCGTTTGAAAGCAGGAAGCTGAACGATACCGAGAGGCGGTATTCAGTACACGAGAAGGAGATGACAACAGTCATTCACTGCATCAATGCATGGAGGCATTACCTGTTAGGGAAGCATTTCCTTGTGCTGACAGACAATGTGACTACCAGTTGCTTTAATTCCACGAAGAAGCTGACACCAAAACAAGTAAGATGGCAGGACTTTCTTGCTCAGTTCCATTTCACGTTGCAGTACAAGCCTGACAGTGCAAATCAGGTTGCTGATGCCCTCAGTCGGATTCCAGTTGCTGATGGGATGATGGTTGTACTCAGCCAGATTACAAGAGATATGCTGCAAAGAATTCAGGATCAAACAAAGGATGATCTCGTGACCAGCTTACTGCTGAGGCAGGTCCAAGAGGGGCTGACTCGGCGGTTTTGGGTGGAGGATGGTGTTCTTTATGCCAAAGGAAGGAGACCCTATGTTCCAAAGTCAGGTGGACTTCGACAGATGTTGCTAAAAGAAACTCATGATACTCGATGGTCAGGGCATCCGGGACAGGAACAGACCCTTGCCTTACTTACGGAAAGTTATTATTGGCCTCGCATGGAAGCTGATGTTGAGCTTTATAGGCGCACTTGTCTAGTGTGCCAGTAGGACAAAACAGAAAGGAGGAAGATGACGGGTACTTTGGAACCTCTCCCTATTCCAAGCAGACCTTGGGAGAGTATTTCCATGGATTTCATCAATGGTTTGCCCAAGGTGAATGACTTTACTTCAATATTTATGGTTGTAGACAGATTTTCGAAGTATGACACCTTCATTGCAGCTCCAAAAGTATGCTCTGCTGAAGTTACTGTTCAGCTGTTCCTCAAGCATATTATAAAGCTTTGGAGTCTTTCGCTGGATATAATCAGCAACAGAGACACTCGGTTTACTGGCCGGTTCTGGACAACCTTATTTGAACTGTTGGGCACACAGCTCAACCTTTTCACCAACAATCATCTGCAGACAGATGGGCAGACTGAACGGGTTAATGCATTGCTGGAGGAATATCTTAGACACTATGTCACAGTGAACCCGGACAATTGGGTGGATTTACTTGATGTAGCCCAATTCAGTTATAATTTGTAGTAAAGCTCTTCCACTGGAATGAGCCCATTCGAGTTGGCAACCGGCCAACAGCCTCTTACTCTCTATGAAATTGCCAAGCAGAAGTCTCAAGGGAGATGTCCTGCAGCATACCGCTTCGCTCGGGGCCAACCAAGAGAGGACCGACGAGACAAAGGACTCCCTGACTAAGGCAGTGAAGAGGATGAAGAAGTGGGCAGATGAGAAAAGGAGAGCAATAGAGTTTGAAGTGGGTGACAAAGTGATGTTGAAACTGACCCCACTAATCTGGAAGAAGATCACTCGGAAGTCTGCACATAAGGGACTGATCCAGCGCTATGACAGCCTTTTCCTTATCACAAGAAGGATTGGCAGGTTGGCGTATAGGCTGTATCGTCCTAGTCGTCTCAAGCTTCATCTTATTTTCCACGTTGCCTTCTTAAAGCCATACGTTGAGGACCCAGAGGACCCTAGCAGATATGCTCGGCATCGGACACCTCCAACAATCAGGAAGCAATTCACAGAGATAACAGAAGCTATTCTTGACCATAAGATTGAGGGAATGAGTAAGAAAAATATAAGAACTCATTACCTAATCAAGTGGAAAGGGAAAACACCGGAGGAAGTCACTTGGGAGAAAGAGACGACATTGTGGCATTTTGAGGATCTCAGCAAGCAGTACCATGCCTCCATTCCAACAAGGTCGTTGGATACTTCAGATGGGGGTGGCTAGTCACACCCTAACTGACTTGGGTACATAATGGCGGTCTTGGTAGTACCTTGCACCAAGGCACGCCATGAGATTGAATTAAGGTGATGCGGCTAAGCGGTTCGACAGATTGGTGCAGACTGTGGCAGCACGTGGTGGGCTCAACTGAGGCAATGTGGATACATAGCTTTGAATTGCATGGCATGGGCTGAACCCAGCATACACAATGGTTTGTGAGGCAAGGCTGACTACTGAATTTGGGCACATGACTGGCACATGGCTGCTCAATGCATGTGACCGGGAGGATGTAGACAGTTGCAAGCAGTTGTTGAACAAGGCTTAGTCTGTGAGAAACAGTTCTGGGCGTTCCTAGCCTGATTCTGGTCCAGATACATGGTAATAAGGGATAGTTCTATATCAGTTACTGAATTGGTGGAACTGTCTGTCAAGTGTTGCACAGAGATCAAGCTCGTTGGCCAAGTTTGCTATGGAATAGCAGACTGTGTGTAACTACCCTTTGGTAGATGGGGTGTCATCTGTCATACTCTTTGTATAAATAGGAGTGCTTGGGCATTCTGATAGTCAGAGTGTGTTCTGGCTTTGAGAGTTCCTTGTAAATTGTTGAGTTCAACATATAAAGTTTGGGAGTGCTGTCCCAGTACATTTGCGTGTGTCTTCTGTGTGAATTTCTGTCCCTTATTCTTGAGATTGTGTGGCTAGTTGCAGTAGCAATACCTTCACAGATAACCTCGAAACGAAAAATGAGTTGTTACCCCGTGACACCTAGCCTAGTGGCCATATGTCTTCCATCTAATCATACCAATTTTAGTGGTATTGTGTGTACTCAATCAGTCTAGCTAAAACAGCCAACTACATATGCAATTACCATATGGCTATGGTTGATACTTGATAGAATAAGCAAACAAGCGGGAGTTTTAAGACCTAGTTATTGTTTTCTAAAGGGAACATGGACTGGACAACTGACAATCCAAACAAATGATTCACTAATACATATTGAGATGATGGTCTATAATAAGCAAAATATATAGTAATAACTTAAGGAAGAGCATTAATAATAATACATCATAGATGTTATGGGTACATAAGGTGAACCAATAACAAACATACTTAGCAAAATGTAGTTTAATGACACATTAAGTCATCTAAATTAGGTATACATACAGTATTATATCTGACAGAAAAATTATTAAATTAGAATGAGCTCTGGTTTTATGCTTCACCCGGTGCCTTTTGTTACTTCGGGGAATATAACCAACTTTTCTAAAACTCAAGTTATTAGAAAGACCGTTACCTCAATATTTATATAATTCAACACGAACCCTCACATGCGAGCCATATTTTGAGCAAGTAAGTGCAAGTCTTATAATTACCAGGCTAGCAGCGAGCTTTGAATGCAAGTTCTATTGCTTTAATACCATCTTAAACTATCTAACTTCCTAAAAACTTGCGCTATTAGAAATAGTGTTACATATATTTGTTATACATCAATACACAAATAGGATGAATCTGTGGCAGAAAGCACTAGCCCAATCAGTCAACAAAACATATAAAGCCTTGCAAGCACTTAATTAAAATAAAAAAATTTTGGATATAAGTTGCGCACCTTCCATGAAGAACATTCACATCATTCTTGGCAGAATTTGGCCACACATCAAGTTCTATTACCTTCACCCCTCTTTTTAGTGCCTTTATTATTGGGACATCACTGCAATCACTGGTCAGCTGGTTTCCAGTCAAGTAAGAATTGTGCCCGGTGAATATGAAATAATGAGACAATGGAGCGCACATATCATGATGAACCTGAAAGGTAAAACAAAATTCAGCACTGCTAACACTAAAGATCTACCGAACAGTAACCAACTTTCTATACATCTACAAAAAAGCTATCAACACTAAGATCAACATGTTGAAATCCATATAAACAGAATGCAATGACAGAGAATAATTACTCTAAATTATGTCGTAATCAATCTCTAAAGAAGACTCTTGGCAGTCCAAAGAACACTAAATTCGTTCTGTTTCACGCAGAATTTATGTTGTCAAGGAACCATGGTTCTTTCCCACTTCACTGTTGGAAATAAAAAGATCATCAATAACTCTAGTGAATCTAGAAAACTGCAATTAGCTTTCCATTCCAAAAAAAAACAACTGCAATTAGCTCTCTCAGAAAACTAAACCTTGGATTCCAAGTATCTTAATGTGGGAAAACTCACCATTTGAAAGCCTCATATGTATTTGTCTCTTCCCCAAAATAAACTTTGTCAACTCTGACCCTTTAGCTATTATAGTCTCGGTTCATCATTTCTATTCTCCCCTTTTTGGGAAAAAAATCAAAATTGTACGGATAATTTTCCCCTTGAGAAAAATAATTGGGTATTTCAGAATTAATTCTGATTTCCAAAAACCAAAAAAAATGCAAACATTAACAGATTCAATTATTGAACTATCACAATGGTCAATAGAGACAAACATGTCACAAGATTCCAAATTTCATTTTTTCCGAAGAATGTCATTGGCTATGTATATTAATGTCCATAGTTTGTGACTCTGTGTGTGTGTCTGAAGGTGATCATGTACCTGTGATCCAATTGGGGGGTTGAGATCAGCGTTAAAGAGGTAGTGATGGAAATCATCAAGAGTGAGAGTGTGGCGAGTGAACTTAGCAAGATGATGTCTTTTCTGGAGAATCTGCTGTACAATGCCCTCAGCATCGGAGGACGTAGCTTTATCATCGCCCTGTGCCTCAACAAGGAAACGCCGGAGCTGCTCCGCCGACATGTGCGTCCCACCCTCCGAGTATTTATTGAACGATTCCTTCACATCCGATGGTGGCTCCGCCTCCTTTATTGCGAATTTCCTCGTAAAACACATACATACCCTGTATGTCCCCATCTCTCTCTCTCTCTCTCTCACACACACAATCACCCTCTCTAGATGGCACAGAGAGAGACACACACAATCACCCTCTCTATGTGGGTTTGTGAATATAGCATAGAAATCAACGGTTCAACTGATATGAGGGATTGAACTGAAGAAGAGAAGTAAGAAGAGTGAGAGAGACGAGAGAGAAATTAATGGTGACTTTGCTAGCTGCCAGTGCATATACATACATACATATATATGTATATATATATAGCATTACTCGTATATAATTGTCTTGTTTTTTCCCTGTTGTTTAAGGTGATAGAGATGACCTGTCTTTTGGGTTCATATTAGCGTAACGACAACCAGGACGAACTCATCGATCCGTTGACCAAGAATGTGCTTCAATACATCGGATTTTATTGATACTGTGCCTCACATGTGCATTGATTTTCATAGTTGGCCTTTGGACCCTACCGTGGTGATTAGAGCCCTGTGGACTGATTAATAAGTCGTACCCAACTCTTTTCCTCGTAATATAAAAATATTATTATAAATTTAAATACAAATATCAGAAAATTACTTTTTAATATTGTATTTCTAGTTTTTTATTTAATAAAAAAATAAAATACATATAATTTTTTATTTATTGTTTTATTTTACGTGACCATTACCTCGATAACAACTACTAAGTGAGATTTAAAATTAAAATTATTTTTGATATTATTTTTCAGTTTATTACTAGTTATGATGTACATAAAATGACATTACTCTTATCCACGAGATACACATGACATGGTCTTTGTTTTATTTATGACAGTGAAACCCCAACTCAGAGCAAATAGTATTAAAAAAGACCTGGGCGGATTAGTCATGAGTTTACTTCAGAAAGTCTTATGGTTTATTGGTAAGTTGTAAAGTATGCACGATTAAGCACACCGTAACATTTACATTATCACTAGTCAATAATTATACTTTTAAATTTCACGATGGAGAACAAACAAATGACCTAATAATTTATTCTTATTTCTAAATTAAAAACCTTTGATGTCTAGTTGTTACTTGGTACAACTATTAATGTTTACTACCATGAATCTCTACCAACCAACCAACCAACCAACCAATTTCTATGAACTATATTTTATGATAGAATTGTCATAGATATCTTTTTTGTTAATCCTTTAGTCTGAAATTAGGACTTGACTATATTACAACTAAAATAATTTTGGTACTATACTTCTAAAATTTATTATTTCAAAGGGTATTTTTACAACTTTTGTAGGTTATTTTATAATTAAAATTTTTTATCACTTTTATGAGTATTTTTAATACTGTTATAGGTGTTTTTACTACATTTGTGGTAACTATTTTTTTAAGTACAAATAAATTTATTACTTTTGCGGAGGATTTACCACATTTATGGGTATTTTTATCACATTTGTGAGTGTTTTTATCATTATTGTAATAACTATTTTTTTTTGTACCACGATAAAAATAAAATTACTCACAAATATAATAAATTTCGGTACTATAGCCAAGTCCCAGAAACTAACATTATTTGAAGAATAATGGAATATTTTTCAGCAAAAAAGGAGAAGTGTTATTTGTTTCATCTATACATACAACAAATCAAATATACATGAGTGCATTGAAGGGATTAGATGGTAATCCAGTGGTGAGGAAATTGGACATGTAAGGAAGGAACAGTTAGCTTAGTATTAAAAGCACGTGGTTATTGTAAGTAAAGTGAACGCAGCAGAATAAAGGAGGACATGAAGCAGCGGTGGTGTTCACAACTGCACATGATAGTGTGAACACCTTTACATTTATTTGTTTGGACCCTACATTTGTTTGCCAAGAAGCACGGTACCACCAAGTTCCCACTAAAGCAACACCACCTCCCTCCACCTTGTAATTGATTGTTGGGCTCCTTTTAACTTATCATATTTTGAAGGATATTTTCTTTATTTTTTAATAAAAGGCCTTAATTAAAATATAATTTTAATAAATTACTCATGATATCTTTTAAGAAAAATTTTATTTACATCTTCTCTCGATAGACATAGTTTCAATAAAACTCCCTCTGTTTTATAATTTATTTACCTATTAAAATTTAATTCAACCGAATAAAATTTATTTTTAATTGGTTTGAATTAAATTTTAATCAACTCACATTAAATTTTAATCGGCCCGAATTTTGATAAGTAAAAAAATATAAATTTTAATTAACTTGAATCGAATTTTAATTGACACAAATTTTAATAAGTAAAAAAAATATAAATTTTAATCGACTCAAATCGAATTTTAATCAGTGCTAACATCTCAGGTTGAGTTCAAATCACCTCAAATTTTAATTCGTAAAAAAAAAATTAATCGGCTCAAATTAAATATATAAAAAAATAAATTTTAACCAGTTTGAAATTTAATATGTAAAAAAATAAATTTTAATTGGCTCGAATTTTATGTAGAAAGATTATTTGGGATTTATGTAGGGAAAATTTTAGTATTTTAAATAATTTTTTTTTTGTTAGAAATGATGGTTTAACGACAGGGGATGTCAGTGATAATTAAATATAAATTAAAGAGGTGTTAGTGATATTTTAGATAATAAAAATGTGTCTTTAAAGATACCGTAAGTTAAAAAAGGTGTGTGACTAAAATTTTTCCTCGAGACACACAAATTCTCTATGAGGAGTTTTAGTTAATATAAGAACTTAAAAGAAAATGCTATTTATATTTAAAAAGTTGACATATTTGTTGACTTGACGAATTATAACCATTTAATATATTATAAGTCACAATAAATGGTCGAATTTATAGCTAAATTAATAATAATAATTGATTAAATCAGTTTTTTAAATATAGAAGAGACCAAATCATCCCCACCTAAGGAGGAGTCAGTTCAAAACCCAAAGGAGCATCCACTATATGAAAGCATTCGAGTTTATATATTTTCACAAAATATAATTTTGTTATTTATAATCACCTTCAAACCATGTGTGTCCACTATCAAACCTACAAATATACTCAAATTCATAATCTCAAAGTATCACACCATTCAGCCCATTTCATTCATAGAGCTATCCCTAATCATTGCTTTTACCCATTACTATTCTATGAAACCATCATCATACAAACTGGGTTAGTGCGCTACTTCAGGACAGGACAGGACAGAAATCATCATGCATAGGCGACTGCCAAAAATGATCAGAGAGACAAATTAGCTTAGCCAATGGTCCTCCTCATTTTTTTGGATACATAGCATAGCGCATGCAAAATTAGATGATCGATATCACCTACCCCCCCAAAAAAAAAAATAGTCAATTTTCAAAAGATTTACTGTACCAAGTTCCATTAAAAATAGTAACTTGCATGTAGTGAATAGTCTAGATTTCGGATATTGGATTATAATCATCCTATCTTGTTATGAGGTTGCCTAATCCCTCGCGGCTAAGAACAGTTCGTATGAAAGAGCTCTAAAATTGATCTCCAAATTCCCCAGTATAGGAAAGCATTGAGGATAACTAAAAAGAGTATTAATTCAGGAGGCTGTCATGTTTGAAGGAAGTGGAATACCTTGAACGATAACTAAAGTGATTCAATGTAGTGATGGTATAAATATGGATGTTATCGGGGATAAATGCAGTGACCTTAAACTAAATTTGTACTAGAAAATAAACAAAACAAGAAGTGAAGTGGTTTACCGACTAAAAAATTTGACTAATTCAATGTGATGGAATCCCTTACTCTTAAGGGTTTTTTATTGTTATGTGAGGGAAGAAGACGATTACAATTCTCTCGAGAGTATATTTGTACATTCTTTGGGCAATACAATGGTCTGTCTGTTTATACACTACGATAGTGTGGTTCTCATGCAATGATGGTGTTGCCAATTTGTTAGAATATTGGGGGAATGTTGGGATGTCAGAGACTACATTTCCCAGGTATGACATGGTCTTCTAAAAGTAGATGATTGAGCACTAATAATCCTATCCGTAGGTGAGGTCTGGACTCGAGAGGCACTCTTTGTCCCTCTTTCTCTGATTGGCCCAAGTTATTTTAGTTTACGGAACGGCTCCTTGACCCCAACTTGTGCCCAACCTGAGTTGACCTGTCTTTCTTTGTTGTCGCGGGAAGTCGTCTTCGAAGATGACTTTATTTTTAGTATAATCAAAAACCATTGTTTAGTTGACGCAGATGTTGATCTCAAAGGCTAGTAGTTGACATTCAACATCCTCCAACAAACATAGAACTTGGGAACATATACCACCATTGGAAAGCTAAGCACTAGTGAATACTATTTTGGTAAGAAGGCGCTAGCCATCATGGTTGATGGGACATTTTCAAACACACCAAGATGACGACACGTGTACTCGGCGCCAATGAAAGCTCTCTGTTGTGATTCTGACACGTCCTCGTCGGTCTACAAACCCCTTCCCCGAGGGTACTGATCATGGGGATCAAGGATCCCCAATACGTCATGGGACCGACACGTATCCCTCGATCAGTTTGGGTATATCGGTATCTGTCTGCGTGGTGTTTCTTCTCCTGCAGGGGCTATGGATTGACAGATTACCAGCCTAGGCTGGGCTAGACTAGTCATCATAACATCGGCCTACTCAAATGGTGTCAGGAGGCACAAGAAAGCAAAAGGCTCAATCAAACGAAAATAGGCACATGGCACATTGTGTCAGGTCAGAGACGAAAAGATCAGAATGTCCTTGCTAACACACGACTTGGGAGGGCGAGCATTTAATGCATCCTTCCCTTGATGAGACAATATTTAATGCATAAGAGCCTGGAAGTAAAAGGTAATAAATGTTCCTATGCCGGGGCATTTAATACATCCCTGTCGAGAGAAGGTTATTAAACACTCGCCAGACTGAGAAGAAAACATTAGTTGTTCGGGGTGCCGAACAATTATGAATGAAGACATTTCTCATAGAAATTAGTGTGCACACTACTCATCTCTAATGATTACCTACTAGTTACGCTGTCAACGATGATGAGTTTTGTAAGGTATAAATAGTCCTCACAAACACGTTGAAGAGGTACGCAAAAAACCTTTTCTCAAGCCTCATACAGTGTTTTCTTCTTCCTCTCTTTCAAAGAACTGACTTGATCGTCGGAGGGGATACGCCGAAAAACACTCCGGCGCCCTTCTAACCTGTTTTTCTCTGTTACAGGAACCTCTCTTAGCCTCCCAGGACCAGTTAGGCGACCCATAAAAACTACTCATTACCATTTCTCAGGCCACCTCCGGCCCTTACGACCTGTTCCAAGTAACAAGATCGACCACTTAATTGACGGACTCGTGTTCACCACGGAAGAGATCTGTTCTTATGTTTATATTGTGCAAGATCACGCATGCACAATCTGGCGCCGTTTATGGAAAATGACTACTTTTTCTAGTTTCTTTTCTAGAAAGAACAGTGACCATGGTGAATATTCTACAAAAGGGAAAGGCCCACAACAAAGAAGTCTCGAGTTACAAGCTCCTCATCATGGTGGGGGGAGGGATCACGCTGGTGACAACAGGAACGATTCTATTCAATCAAGGGGGCATACTCCTCATACCAGCATGGGCATTAGGTCAAGAGGATCCACCCCCTTGGCTCGTCAACTAGCGAAAGTGATCGAAGAAAAGTTTGGGGATCGACTACGACAGTTAGAAAAAGATAACGTGAATGTCCTAAGCCGGCTTAACAAATTTGCAGCCTTTGGTGAAGGATCGAGGGACTCATTTCGTTCCCGCAGATGTTCCATCCGGGAAACAAAAACTGAGAACCTGAGGAATCATTTAAACAACAAAACTGAGAGTTCCAGGGTCCCAAAGCTCTTGAGAGCCAATGAGCATCCCCTCGATGGTTATTCCAAGAAGGCAAGGCCTTTGGCTTGGGACAACCTTCGACGAGGACTATCAAGGCGGGAGAAGGGGGACGAGTCCGAGGAGGATTCAACTCTTTCCACACGACGCCCGGAGAAGGGAAATCCCATCAATGACCTTAGAAATCTTAGAGGACATCCCCCGGAGGTGAAAACTGATCTCAGAGCTCGGCTGGAATCCAGAAGAAGGGACAAGATTGTTTAGGACGACGCAGAAGACGAGGTCATGCAATCCCCTTTTACTGGGGATATCCGAGAGATGGAGGTACCAAAGAAGTTCGTCGTGCCGAGATTTAAAACTTATGATGGGCGATCTGATCCCTAAGCTCACCTCAGGCAATACAAGCAAATGATGTCGCTGTATAACTTAGACCAACGGCTCCTCTGCCGAGTATTCTCCATGAGTTTGGGAGATTTCGCTATGAAGTGGTTCAAGCCTCTTCCTCCCAACAACATTGGGTCATGGAAGGAGTTGACGAGGCAGTTTTTAGCCCGATTCATTACGGGGAGTAAGCGGCCCAAAGATATTGGATCATTACTGACGCTCAGGCGGAAGGAACTGGAAATCCTCCGCTAGTACTCCATTCGGTACTGGGATGAGGTCAATGAGGTAGAGGGGTGTTCGGAAGTAATGACAGTCGTATCCTTTAGGCTCGGCCTGGCAAGGGACACAGACCTGTACCGATCCCTGACTAAGAAGGCTTCCTCAGATATGGGCGAATTGATGGCTCGGATAAACAAATACTCCAAGATTGAAGATGAAATGGGGGGCGGCAAAGGCAAAACTCTCACCCTCCAGGAGGGTCATTTAAAGGTGTCCACACTGTGTTCAAAGAACCCATCTACAAGTTGCTCTATAAAATCAAGCATGAGTCATTCTTCAAGTGACCGCCTAGGATGCAGAGTGATCCTTCCACCCGTGATCAAAAAGTCAGGTGCTCTTATCACTAGTATTTTGGCCATCGCACCGAAGATTGCAGAGTGTACAAATCTTTCTTGGAAAGGCTAGTCCAAGATGGTTACTTGAAAGAGTACATTGAACTCAAGTCAGAAGAGGGACATGCTTCTGCCCCGACCGTGGCACAAGACAACGTCATAGATGTGATCCACGTGTGTCCACTGAATCGACCGACATCCAGGGAGCTTAAATCCGATCTCAAAAGGGTAGCCCTTATAAGAAAGGTTGCTGAGAACGATGGGGGCCTGCCCAGCAAGAGAGCCAGGACTGGCGAGCCGAGTATCACGTTCTCCGACGCAGACTTGGCAGGCGTGGTGACCCCCCATAACGATGCCCTAATCATAACTCTAAAAATAGGCAAATTCGACGTCAAGAGGGTGTTGGTAGATTCCGGGAGTTTCTCAAAGGTAATGTACTATGAAACCTTGAAGTGGATGGGCTTTGACCTCAAGAACCTCACCAAGGTTAGGACGCCCATCGTCTGATTTAACGGCTCATTTGTCCTACCCATTGGCAAAATTACATTGTCAGTCGTCACAAGTCCCTTCACCATCAATATTGAGTTTGTTGTGATTGATACGGACTCACCCGACAATGTGATCATGGGGCGAGCTTGGTTGCATGCGCTGGGGCGGTGCACTCCACTTACCACCAGAAATTAAAATTTGCTACACCAGAGGGAATAATAGAGATCCGAGGGAACTAAGTGTCCGCAAAAAATTTTTTTTACTCAGCTGTGAGAGTGGGGGTCTTCACCCAAGAGAAGAGACGCACCTCGGAGGAAATCCTGAAAAAATAACAATCACGGTCCAGGCGTCCAGGAGTGGATAACCCCGGGACTAACCCTATAGACCAATCGGTGGAGGATCTTTGAAAGGTGTTCTTAGTAGATAGTGAAGAGGAGAGATACTTCTTGATTGGCTCCGCAATGCCTACAGCCAAACAGGAGGAGATAACTGACTTTTAAAGGCAAAATACAGACGTGTTCGCTTGGAACGTAATGAAAATGAAAGGGGTGGACTCCAAAATAATTACGCATAAGCTACATGTGGACCCGGCATGTAAGCCAATAAAATAGAAGTCACGGCACATGGCGCCAGATCACGTGGGGGCAGTGAACAAGGAAGTCAATAAGCTTTTGGAGGCCAATACCATCCGGGAGGTATAGTTCCTAGAATGGTTATCAAACACGATCTATGCAAAGAAAAAGGGGGGGAAATGGCGTGTCTGCGTAGACTTCACTGATTTGAACAAGGCATGTCCCAAGGACGACTACCCCCTACCAAAGGTTGACCAATTGGTGGATGTCACTGTCGAGTATTAGCGCATGGGCTTCTTGGATGCCAGAGCAGGATATCATCAAATCCCTCTCCATCCCCCAGATCAAGAAAAAATGGCATTCATCACTCCGAGGGGGTTTTATTGCTACAAAGTCATGTCATTCGGGCTGAAGAATGTCTGAGCGACGTACTAGAGGCTAATGAATCGGATGTTCAAAAAACAGATCAGCCACACCATGGAGGTCTACATTGATGATATGTTGGTTAAAAGTAGAAGAAGCTGTGACCACCTGAAGGATTTGGCCGATATCTTCTCCACCCTCAGGGAGTATGGGCTGAAGCTAAACGCGGCGAAGTGCATTTTGAAGTGGAGTCTGGTAAATTCCTCAGATATCTGGTGAGTCGGCGAGGAGTCGAAACTAACCCGGATCAGATTCAAGCGATCCTGAACATCTGGAGTCCTTGAACGGTCCGAGAAGTCTAGAAGCTCACAGGGATGTTGGCAGCACTTATTCGTTTTATCTCGTGCTCCTCAGACAAATGTAAACCCTTTTTTGGGGCCATCAAGGGGGCCGAGAAGGATACGTGGAACCAGGAGTGTGAAGGTGCCCTGACAGAAATCAAGGAATACCTTAGAGTTCTCCTGACCCTATCCGTCCATATTCATGGGAAAATGCTCTTCCTGTACTTGTCCGTATCAGAATTTGCCGTCAATGGGATACTCATTCGTGACCATGAGCATCACTGGAAGCCAGTATACTACATGAGCAAAGCGCTACTGGACGCGAAAATAAAATACCTACTCCTGGAGAAACTTGCTCTATCCTTGGTCACGACTGCAAGAAAACTAAGACATTATTTCTAGACACACCCAATTACTGTCCTTACCAATCAACCCTTAAAGGCCATTTTGAGAAAGACAGATCTCTCTGGAAGGATTTCCAAGTGGGCAATAGAGTTGGGGGAACATGACATCCACTTCAAACCTCGAACTACTATAAAGGGTCAGGTATTGGCGGACTTCATAGCAGAGTTTTTCAAGGGACCTCCCGTCCTGGAAGGACCACCCACTCCTGGGATAACGTCCTCAGAGAATGGTAAGGGACCGCTATGACTTTTATGTGTAGACGATTCCTCCAACAGTAAAAGGTCCGGAATCGATATCTTGCTAGTCTCCCCGAATGGAGTGGTCGCCGAGTAGGCCGTTCGGCTAGGATTCAAAGCATCCAATAATGAAGTCGAATATGAAGCTTTCATCTCAGGGCTTCGGTTAGCTGAGGCAACGGGGGTTACGGACTTGGTCGTCCACTACGATTCTATGTTGGTAGTCAACCAAGTTAACGAAGAATTTGAGATGAGGGACCCTAGGATGAAGACTTATCATCACGAGGCGACAACTGTGATCCGAAAGTTTGGAAAGATTGAGATCAAGCAAGTATCCCGAAATAAGAATGTGCATGCCGACGCCCTGTCTTGCCTAGCCTCGGCACTGGATTCCTCTCTGTCGCACAGGATCACTATAGAGTACCTTCTCACTTCCAGTATAGACAAAGCTCCCAAGGCGATGTTCGTCCAAGAAGCACACAAGTAGTCTAGCTGGATTGATTCTTTTCTCAGGTTCGTGGTGACAGGGGACCTCCCTGAGTGTTCGAAAAAAACCAGGAAGATAAAGCTTAAAGCCCTGAGGTTTTGGGTCTCCCTAGATTAGAAGTTGTACCGAAGGTCGTTCTCGGGGCCTTACCTACTGTGCGTCCAGGAGGACAAGGTGGAAGACCTCCTCTATGAAGTACACGAAGGAATATGTGGGGGGCACTCTCGGGGGCGATCCATGGCTCACCGCATCATGTCTCAGGGATATTGGTGGCCATGGATGCAGAGGAACGTGCGAGCATATGTCCAAAAATGCGACCAATGTCAGAGGTTCACTCCGGCAATCAAACAGCCCACAGGGGACTTGCATCCATTAATCAGCCCTTTGCTATTCGCCCAGTGGGGGCTCGACTTGGTTGGACCCCTGCTTAAGGCTCCCGAAAATAAGAGGTTTCTGATTGTAGCAACAGATTACTTTACTAAGTAGGTCGAGGCGGAGCCATTGACTCACATCCACGACATAGACGCTAAGAAGTTCGTTTGGGAAAACGTAGTCGTCAGATTTGGGGTTCCCCCGAGCTCTTGTATCAGATAACGAGACTCAATTCACTGGCGGATGCTTCAAATCATTTTGCGAGCAACTTGGGATTCGTAATTTTTATTCTACTCCTGCATATCCCCAAGCCAATGGGCAGACAGAATCTTCCAACAAAACGATCGTCAATTGGATCAAGAAGAGACTGGAAAAAGCCAAGAAAAAGTGGACGGATGAACTATTGAACATTCTGTGGGCATACAAGACCATCCCTCGGACCTCGACTGGGAAGACCCCTTACTCCCTGGCTTATGGGGTGAAGGCAGTCATACCTCTGAAAGTGGGACTTCCCACCAAAAGGACGCAAGCTTTCGACACAGGGGGCAATAATCATCAACTTGGCCTGAATTTGGATCTGACAGAGGAAAGAAGGGAAATATCTGCCTTAAGAGTAGCCAAATATCAGAAAAAGATCTCCAAACTTCACAACAAAAGAGTCAAAACCTGAGAATTTTAAGTCGGCGATCTGGTCCTTAGAAGAGTGATGGCCAATACCCGAGACCCAGTGGATGGTAAAATAGGACCTATCTAGGAAGGACCTTACAAAGTGGTGTCAATAGGAAGAAAACCTGTAATACGGCCTTGGAATGTGATAAATTTAAAAAAGTATAATTTTTGAGTATTATCTCCCTCGGTACTTATTAATGGCTATGTCACAAAGGGCAAGGCCCTAGAGGCAGAGTTCAAGAACTCCTGCCTCCGAAGAAAAATCAGGAGCAAGCCTTCTAAAAGGGCAAGACCCTTAAGGTAGTCCGAGGAACAAACCCCTGGGGAGGACACTACCCCGCGGGGGCATACGACCCTTAGAAATGATGAAGCTGAACCAATTGGGCGGATCAACCAAATTACTCTCCAGGTGTCAGAGCTAAGGAGATATTTTGTACCAATAGTTACTGCAGCATCAGAGTAAAAAAAAAAAAAAAAGAAAGAAAGTGGTTTCAATAGATAATACAAGTGCTCAATAATAAAAAGAAAGCCATTCATTCCAAAATCGGGGATTTGGGTCCCCAAGAGCTACAAGGAAAGAGGGAAGATACATATCCAAACTCAAAAATACAGTTCAAAAAGAAGGAACAATTTTCATCTAGTCCTGGGCATCTCCAGCAAATCGCTGCAAGGAGAATCAACACTGAAGGAATGAGCAACTTCTGGGGCAGGCAGAGCTGGAGCAGAATCAACAACGGACAGGATCTGAGGAATGTCGGACTCGGGGGCAGAAGGAGCTGGCTCTAACAGGGCATCATCAGATAGGACGAGAATTACCACCTCAGGTGGGTCTGCCAAAGCTTGCATTAGTTTTGGGGCCACACCTTCAACAGCGATCTCGGCCTCGCCCTGTACCATCTCTACCAATGGCACGTAGTTATGCATCTGAAAGAATGGAGAGTCTAGAAGGACACCGGCGACTCGGAGCGCCTTATCCCACCCCTTTTTGAAGAACTCTTTATTGTTCTCCTCGAGGGCGGGTAGTATGTCATCGACAAACTCCTCTCGAATTTGCTCCTCTGACTTCTTGTTCTGTTCTTTAGCCCTTACCCTGTCAAGCTCCTGAGTCAGGGCCAAGCAGTTCTCCTCAAACCTGACGACCTTCGCCTTGGCCATAGAGAGCCGCTGTGTCTGCTTCGTAATCCTCCTCTCAGCGTCGGCCAAGGTGACACTTAGCTTTTCAGCGCCAACCTTCGCCAATTCACTGTCCTTAAGCAGTTGCTCGATCTGAGTGGCCTGACCCGCAAGGGTGAAGTCTCTAGCAGCCACGTCTTCCTTAGTTACGGCCAAGACTCCTTCAACCTCTTCTTTCTACTCTTGGGTCCGTTGAAGATCCATTCTGGCTGCATGGTATCGCGTAGCGATTATGAAAATTTGTTGAGTGGTCTGCGAAGGAAAGAACTTGATCAATTGTAGGTGATATAGTAAGGAAAGACTAAACTAAAGACGAACTTACCACTAGAGAGTTCTGAATGATGGAAACGGAACAATGTGTTCGTTGTCTGCCCCCTGTGAGCCTCCATGTTGGCCTCTAAGTGGAGTGTCTTGCTCACTGCATTGGCGACATGGGGGTCTTGCAGAATGGAATCATTGACCCTGATCACCCGATTCATGTGATTAGTAGCCCAAGGGTTCCATTCTGCAACCTCCACGGTCTGTGGCAGGGGAGGTGGAGGTTGTCTCTGTTGCTGCTGCTGCTGTTATTGTCTTTGTTGTTGCTGTTGCTGTTGCTGCTGGGGTGGAGAGGGCAATCCACAGCCCCTCCCGCTTTGCTGTTGAGCAGAGGGGGCCCTGGTCCCCCTACCAAGGCCGTCGTGCCTTAGCTTGGTTCTTCTTTCCTTTTCAACTTGAGGATCCCGGTCACGCACCTGACCCCGACTAGGGGCCCTCGAAGGCGTCATGTTGGCGCTAGTCCCTGTTGATGGGGTACCGCTGGTTGACCCTCTTCCTCTCCCTATGGCGAGGGCTTGCCTCTGCCTCAAGAAACTCAAGTCTATGCAGGGTAGATGTGACTTGGCTACCTCAAAAGCATCCTCGGCGTCTAGGGACTAGAGGATGTTCAAGTCAGGCCACAAATCTCTCTCCCAAAGTCCCCACCTCGATATGCAAAGGGACAAAAGCCTCTCTGGCTTCAAACTCCTCAACTTCACAGGTGCCCTCTACTTCTGTCTCGGTAGCCCTATCAGGATCTTCCTCCAAGTTCTGCTCGGCCTTTTGTTGCGTTATCTGATTAAAGAATTCGGACCACTGCGAAGTGTCGAAAGGTTGGGAAAGCTGTGAAAACTTCTTGTACCCTGTTGTGTAGTTCAAAAGAAGATGAGCGACCCGGCCAAATCCGTCGTCGCCGACAAACTCCCAGACAGTGATGAGGTCGACAAAGTTTACCAAAAACCGAGGAGGAGGAGCAACTTCCCAGGCGGAGACGTCTGCACAAAAAAGAAGGTTATTAACATTTGCAAAATATTCCAAGGACAGTAAAATACTGGACTCGAAGAAGCCGACGTACTTGTTGTTCTCCATTTAAGAGGGCACCTCAGACCATCGTACTCGGGACCGGTTCCCCACTCCCAAGCTCCACTAAAGATCAAAAGATCATCCATGTACCCTTTGTCCAAATCAGGGAGGTGAGTTACAAGGTACATGAATGTATTTCTGGCTTTGAGGTAGAAGTTTTGCTGGGGCATGACTTTCAACAAGGAGTAGCAAAAAAGGATATAGTTGAGCCCAATGTTTACCCCGAGGCGGTTATAAAGCTCCAGGACCCCCGTTATTATCCTAAAGACATTAAGACAACACTGTCCTGGGAAGAGGTTGAAATGAGAGAAGAACTGGAGGAGTAGAGGAGGTAGGGGGAACCTAATTCCACCCTCTATGATTGTTTTAGTGAAAAAAGGCATCTCATCCTCGGGCCCGAGATTATGGTTATGCAGAACTGGGTCGTACTCTTCTAACCTACGTTTTGGGGGATGTGATATCGGGCCCTAAACCTATCAACCTGCTGGTCTCCCTTCACTCTGTACTTCCTAGGCCTCGAGGAACTAGCTTGGGTGCCTCGGTAGTAGAGCGACGTCGGGGCATCTCTAATTAAGAAAAAGAAGAAGGGGAAGGAAAAAGAGTTTTCTTACAAGGAACCCTGAGAGATTTCCTGAGGGTTGGTCAAATGATGACAACCAAAAATACCTCCAATTACTGAAAAAAGAAAAGCAAAACCCAGAAGAAGAATGAAAAGAAGGAGGATGCAAGGACTCACCAGAATGCAAATGAAGACTCCTGAGGGACTTGGAGTGGTTCCTTTCTCGAGAAGGTTCAGAAGCAAGAGGGGGTCTACTGGTCTAAACTCCGATGATGACCGATTGGTAGACGATACAACAAGGGGGCTATTCGGCGAAGTTTTTTGACGAAAGCTCTTTGAGAGTTCGAAATGGTAAAAGTGTGGGAAAGAGAGAGAATGCCCGTTTATATAATGCTCATCCCCATCATTGGGCATGAAGCACGAAAAAGCGCATTTAATGCGCACGACCTCCTAAGCGGCGAAAAACGACTGGAAGCAATGATGGGGTGGTTGGGACAGTTGCAGAACCCTTCGTCTTCTTACGACGCGTGTCCTCTGCGTCAAAAGATCGATGGCTGGGGGGCAGTTGATGAGTCATTTTCAGACACACCAAGATGACGACACGTATACTTGGCGCCAATGAAGGCTCTCTGCTATGATTCCGACACGTCCTCGTCGGTCTACAAACCCCTCGCCCGAGGGTACTGATCACAGGGATCAAGGATCCCCCATACGCCATGGGACCGACATGTATCCCTCGGTCAGTTTGGGTATATCGGTCCCTAATCGTGCTAATCTATCGGCACTGAGGTGTATTTGTTCGTGTGGTGTTTCTTCTCCTGCAGGGGCTATGGATTGACAGATTACCAGCCTAGGCTGGGCTAGACTAGTCATCATAACATTGGCCTACTCAAATGGTGTCAAGAGGCACAAAAAAGCAGAAGGCTCAACCAAAGAGAAATGGGCACATGACACATTGTGTCAGATCAGAGACGAAAAGATCAGAATGTCCTTGTTGACACACAACTTGGGAGGGCAGACATTTAATGCATCCTTCCCTTGATGAGACAACATTTAATGCATAAGAGTCTGGAAGTGAAAGGTAATAAATGTTCCTATGCCGGAACATTTAATACATCCCTGCCGAGAGAAGGTTATTAAACACTCGGCAGATCGAGGAGAAAGCATTAGTTGTTCGGGGTCCCGAACAATTATGAATGAAGATATTTCTCATAGAAATTAGTGTGCACGCTGCCCACCTCTAATGATTACCTACTAGCTACGCTGTCAACAATGATGAGTTTTGCAAAGTATAAATAGCCCGCACAAACACGTTGAAGAGGTACGCAAAAAACCTTTTCTCAAGCCTCATACAATGTTTTCTTTTTCCCCTCTCTCAAAAAATTGATTTGATCGTTGGAGAGGATACGCCAAAAAACACTCTGACGCCCTTCTTACCTGTTTTTCTCTGTTACAGGAACGTCTTTTAGCCTCCTAGGACCAGTTAGGCGACCCATAAAAACTATTCATTACCATTTCTCAGGCCACCTCCGGCCCTTACGACCTGTTCTAAGTAGTAAGATCGATCTCTCGATCGACGGACTCGTGTTTACTACAAAAAAGATCTGTTCTTGTGTTTATATTGTGCAAGATCGTGTACACACAATGATCGTCTCTCAAATTTGCCAAAGTAGAAGGAAAATGATGGGGAGATTTGGCATGGTGCTTAAACCATCATGTAGAGAAACATTGCTAATGAATTATTGAAACCCACCAGAAATTAAGATTGTTTGGGTAGAGGATTTTGGTATATGAGAAGTTACTAAAAAGGAAGGAAAGGGGCACAAATCATTCCTCCTGATCGAATATTTTGAGTGTGTGTGTGTGAAACTGGAGGGAATAAAAGAATCCTTTAAAGCATCTCAAAGTATTATCCTGAAGAGGAAAATAATTATAGGAGCTAGTTTTTTCGTAATCTTCCCCAATTCTTTGGCTCTGTTTGTTTAGCGAGTAAGTGCGGGAAAGTGAGAAAAAAGAAAAAAAAAATAATTTTCAATGTGTTTGATTAGCTTGAAAATACGATTTCTCGAGAAAGTTTTTTTTCCCGCAACAACAAACAATTGCTTTTATTTCTCGCAAATTATGCAAGAATTTTTTTTTTTTCACAGTAAACTTATCTTGTTTCTTGCTTTGTCCACTTCGCATGTTACCCATTTCGGTGAGAGAAGTGAGAAGAACTTACATATTTTGCTCACAACAAAATAAAAAGAATTTAATATATAGGTTCCAAATGTTACTTTTTATTTTAATTAATTAAACTAAAGTTGTAAATGGATATTATTCATGTTATGTTTAAATAAAATTTGTCTAATACTTGCACCAATTTTTCTAGCAAACTTTTCATTCTAATCAAACGCATACAAAAAAATAATTTTTTTTTCTATTTCTTTTTTTTTTCACTTCACTTTCCACCGTTTTTCCTTTCCATCATCAATTTATTTCTAACCAAACGAACTTTTATAACAACTGATTCCCCCCTTTGCTCCTCCTACTTACATAATAATACACTTTCCATTCCTCCTATTTTAACTTTATCTTCCTCTGCTAGTATTCCTCACACATGCAAAAGATTACTGCTGTCCTTCCCTCCTCCTTCCTTTCCCAGTCATCCAGAAAAATTGGCGGAGTTAGCACTGTTTTTTCTATTACTCTCTCCCAACTGATTTTGTAGTCCTTTTCCATGCCTATGCTAGTCCATATGTGCAGTGCTAAGTGTCGGCATCCAAGCAGTTCCCATCGGTAGTCGCAAAGGTTTTTAAAATCAGGATCTTATGTCCGACTGATGGGTGGCCAATGGATTGGGATTATAAGATTGGATCAAGAACCGTAAGATTTTACCAATTAAAAAAATGAGATAAGAAACATATGTAATAAAACAAAATGTTTAAAATCAATAGTTAAACAAATATATATGCAAATAGAAATGTTATGACAAATATAAAACTAGGAAATATGATTGAAATTTGACAAATTATAATTTGAGCATGAGTTAAAAATCAAAGGCGGACTGTCGATCTTGTGGGATTTTGCAGAGGGGAATTTGAAAATTTTTATTTTTTATCTTCAGATGTAGAGGATATGCATGCAATTTGAAAGGATGTTGAATAATAATTTTGATTGTTTAACATTCAAAAGAAAAAAAGCAAAAAAATAAAAGTGGAGAACTATAATGACCATGATCACTCGTTGAGAGAGAAGATCAAACCTATTGTTGCTTTCAACAATAGAGATGCATGAATAAATAGAATTTTTGTGAACGAAATAAATTTTATGTAACTTTTCTCATTTGTTAAAATTCTCCAATAGGCCGACAATTATATGAGATATTTGCATTCGGATCGAGTCTTTAACAATTTAACACGATAAATATGGTTTGGGTTTGCTCGTTAACTAAACGCGCTTAACAAACAAACCCAATAACTTAGATCGGTATCCTTCCCTCAGAAATGCACTCAGAATGCATCAATTTGTGCACCACATTTCCTTCAAAATAGAATTAGTAGGTCCTTCACTTTCTGCAGATTGTAACAATACAACAGTCACTTCGTCCCAACCCACAACCCATCACATTTGACAATCATGGGAATGAAAAGAAGAAAAGACAGATGCGGAAAGACAATCATAGAATGGTTCCAACCGAGACAAAAAGTTGTGCCAGTTGGTACAGGGCCACACTTACTAGGCTAAACACAAGGGTTGAGCCTCCCCCAATATAAAACCTGGCTTTCTTCCCTCCCTCCCTCTCTCTCTACACACACACACAAACTTCCACCTGTCTGGTTACGTGGTAATCGTCCTCAAATACGTAAAATCAGGAAATCTCCAAAGTCCAAGCCTCACTTGGAGGTTCCCATGAATGTGTTAATGACTTGATTCAAAATCCACTACGAGATGCTCATGAACGCACAAAAAAAACTTGATTTACAAGTGTCAATAGGGTGTTGTCAAACAGGATCATCGACCTTGTTGGGGTAAAAGGTACTCCTAGCATTCAAACAATGTTAAGTCTTAAGAAAAAAAATTCTAATCAAGGTCAATCTCTGACTAAATACCCACTAGATTGAGGCGCAAGTAGTAAACTGGACATATGCATACACAATTTGGGGTAAAAGTAAATGCTAAAACCAACTCACTCCGATCAATTAAGATGCAAGAAAACATGTTACCCATTAGACCAAGCAAAGACATTTCATACTTTTCCAGAGCGAAAAATGATTCTCCTAGATTTAAAATATCATGATCAAACACTTCCCAAATAAAACGATCCTCAGTTTTATATAACAGCCAAAAAAATCTGTCATATGGAGATCTGTGGTCTATTAGTCTTTCACATAAAATAGGATAAAGGCAGCAAATTCCAAAGCACTGAAGTAACCAGTTCACAATGAATTTCTAGTATTCAATCGAATTTGGGGATAGCAGGTTTACCTCGATGACCTGACCAGTTAGAAATCACGGATTTAGATCCCTTCCATTACCCCTCTTCTCTTCAATTCCCTCCAATACAGTAATACATGGGTGACGTGTAAAATTTAAATTTTAATGGACAAAATATTTCCTCATTCATTTTGTTGTTGGAGGAGTGTTGATCATTGTTAAGGAATTTTCTCGCATGAAAAAAAACTTGATCATTGAAATTCAAAATCTTATACACGTCACTCATCTAACCTTGTGTTGGAGGAAATTGGAGGAAAGGGAAAATGGAAGGAATCTGAATCCAGAAATCACATGGACACAAACTCTACCACAACATACCTACTGTGGAAGAATCTTCATATAGATACACTGAAGTCTGGGTCATCAAGAGCTAATGAAACTTGAGATAAACATGGAAGAATTGCCAACTAATATAAAGGATAAACTTTAGACAAATCACCATTAAAGCCAAAACATAGACATACAATTAAAAGGACAGGACAACATATTACCCTTCAAATCAGTATCAAAGTTAAACATTGGCAACACTAACATTTAAATTCTATGAGACTGTACTGATAATGCACAAAAAGTGTACAGTTCAGAATAATTAATGAAATAATCAATAGTAAGAAGCAAATATTGGGTCAACACACAGATGTATAGTAATTCGGTTAAGAGGACCTACTCCACTTTCGAAGGCAGCAACGATGGCCGGTGACTTTTATTAATAAAGATGAGAGAGAGAGTGATGAGAATCGTTTAGGAATTGGATAGATATTATAGATTAATTATGATAGTTATTTAGATACTTTTAATATTTAGTTTTTAAGTAATTTTTTTAAACTTTTAAGAATTTAGTTGTCATTTTGATTATTTATTTATTTTAGGGTTTGTGATCTCCTTATATATATAAGATTTGTGAATTCCTTATATATATAGGAGATACATATTTGTTGAGGTACTATATTTTGATTATTGATTATTGATATTGAATCTTCTTCCTAAAATTCTCTCTCTATTCTCATCCCCTTCTTCTTCTTCTTCTTTTCTCATCCCTTTCTTCTTTCCTTCTCATTCATAATTCTTCCCTAATACGATTTACATCAATTTGGTATCAGAGATATTACGATCTACATCAATTTGGTATCAGAGTCCAACTTCGATTGAAAAAAAAAAAAATTTAAAAAAATAAACGAAGTTACTGTTCACGGATGCACTGTTCATCAAAAAAATACTGTTCATCTAAAAACGTTGTTCATCAGTAAAAGATAAAAAAAGGAGGAAACAAAATTTTTTTTATCATATTTTGTCGCTGTAACAGTAGCCTAGTGGGTTAAGTTTTGAACCAAAATTCCCAGCATATTCAGCAAATTATAGAAACATCTCCATAAGTCCCAAAAATTGCAGACACATCCCAAGAGGTCTTCAGAAATTACAGAAACACCCCAAAAAATTTTAAAAATTGCAGAATCATTACCAGAAAATTTTAAAAATTACAGAATCACCATTAGAAGTTTCAAAAATTACAAAATCTCCCCCCCAGAAGTTCCAGAATTACAAAAAACATTCCCAACAGATCCATAAAATTACAGAATCATTCTCAAAAAGTTTTAGAATTTCTTCTTGATTTTGGTATGCATACTCCTATAGAAATTTGAAACTGATATTTTTATTCATTGAAAAATTAAAAAAATTTGCAAAAAATCTAAATTATTTGTCAATTACATTCTTGAACTTGTTTTGGCATCATTCCCTTATTCCAAGAGTCACTCATGAGTTTCTCTAATATGCATGTTTCAAGAATCTCTCCTCAATGTCATCATCATAGGAAATCAAAGAATGTTTACATGGAATCAACCCATATGACCAAACGAATCAAAGATCCTTCCACATTTTGTGATACTCTGGATCCCAATAAGTTCTTGGATTGGTTAGTTAATTTAGAATAATATTTTGATTGGCATGGCATGTCGGATTCCCATTGCGTCTGTTTTGCTAAATTGATGTTGAAGGGTTCCGCCAAGAAGTATTGACAAACAATCCAAAGAAGCCTAGACCCCTTAGGAGAATCACCTATTACTTGGGTTGAAATGAGATATAAATTGAAAGAGAAGTATTTGCCTACTTCCTATATGGATCAAGTTTATGACCAATGGTTCAATCTTAGACAACATTCTTCTAGTGTCTCTGATTACTTTGTCCAGTTTGATTATCTCATGTACTTGTGTGACATTGTTGAAGAACCTTGGACAATTGATCAGTTTATTTTTGGGTTGAAACAAAAAATTAGTAGGGAGGTTAAACAATACACTTTTAATATGTTAGTTGCAGCCTATCAATATGCTCTAAAGGTTGAGAGATTTCATAAGAAATCCAACTATACCTTGATGAGTTCTCAATCACAGCCTGCTGATAGGACATCTTCCAATTTTAATTCCATCACATATGAGTATCATGATTACTTAAACGATGTCCATGTTGTTTCTGTATGCTTTCCTAATTCGAATGTGGAAAAGGATTTAAATATTTTAAGAAAAAAATGTTACTCATATGAACTTCTAACTCCCTTATTTAGTTTCACCATATCAGAGTCTTCCTCCTTTGCACTCACAAGAGTCCATTTCGAAAGAAAGTGTGCGTGAGTCTTTGTTTGTGTCAATTCTTGAACCATCATTAATCTTGAAAATTGTGGAAAAGTCTGTTGAGTCTACACCTATGCAAGATATTAAACCAATCGAGTCATTTATTACAGAATCTAATAGTGACTATTCTATGTCTACTTGTCCAAGTCATCGTGACTTTGCTACAGATTCTTTCCAATCTGCGATTGTTGACATTGTTCTGGATTCTGCCTCACTTGAGAGTGTTAACTTTGATTCTTTGCTTATTGTTAAGTGTTCAATTAAGTCTGTACTTTCTTATTTTCAGCACCAAGGTGTTATAGTTACTTCTTTGTTACTGATGTCTTGTCCCATTGAATGTCTATTATTCAAATCTAATGGAAATTGTTTTGCTATTCTTGAGTTTGGATCTAATGCTTATTTGCTTAATTTTTCATTGAATGTTAATATTAGTCCAGATTTTTATTGGAAGGACATGCTGCTTAATCGAGGTACTCCAGAGCCTCCTATTTTATTGGCAGGTGTTTATACAGATGGAGATTCTTGCATTTATCCTAGTCGATGGAAAGAAGTCGATGGTTCTTTCATTCTAGATGAGACATTATGTCATCTTCATCTTGCTCTCTTGGGGAACTTCTACTTTGAACACTCTCCGGAGGAGAGTTTTTTTCAACCGGAGGAGAATGATAGAGATCGTGTAGGAATTGGATAGATATTATAGATTAATTATGATAGTTATTTAGATATTTTTAATATTTACCTTTTAAGTAATTTCTTTTAACTTTTAAGGGTTTAGTTATCATTTTGATTATTTATTTATTTTAGAGTTTGTGATCTCCTTATATATATAGGATTTGTGAATTCCTTATATATATAGGGGATACATACTTGTTGAGGGACTACACTTTGATTATTGATTATTGATATTGAATCTTCTTCCTAAAATTCTCTCTCTATCCTCATTCCCTTCTTTTTCTTTTTTTCTCATCCCTTTTTTCTTCCCTTCTCATCTCTAATTCTTCCCTAATACGATTTACATAAATTTGGTATTAGAGCTATCATGATCTACATCAGAGAGTGTCAAGGAGAGCTTTGGGAGAGGTGTGGTAGCTATGAGAGAGATAACTTTGTGTGGGATGTAGAGGTGTGTCCCTCTTATAGAGAAGGCTTATAATTTATAAGCACAGAACCTTGGATAAGGCGATAGCGATGACGTGATGAGTAGAGTAATAGCTTATAGAAGAGGATAACTATAACTACGATAAGTACAATTAGAGATAGTCTCGATTTTCAAGAGTGGCTATCTTGACGATTGCTCTCCACGTGCACTAATCTTCCTGAACTCTTTAAACTTTCCTTGAACTTTAAACTGAGTCAAATTTACGAGTTGGACTTGACCTGCATTTTAGTTGATTTAAACTTACTTGATTAATTAGGTCTGAACCCAAAGGGATTTGGGCTCATCATGCACCAGCATTAACAGCTAAAGTAAAAGCCAAATAACATTAACACAAACCAAAAAAGGGTAAAACAGCAGCTTCAAATTGACAGACGACAAAGTTAATAATTTAAAAACTCAACAACGCATATCACTTTCATACAACAAAATTCTACCTTGTTATCTTCAAACCCATCAACCTTCCCATGACCACATATGCAATTGTTGTGAACATGCCAAGATAACAACTAATACTACAATAAGCAAAAAAAAGGAAACCCAATGCCTTCCATAAAACCATTTAACATAGCAATTCAACATGTTTGTGACTAGAAGCAATGATATCGATTGAAACCTGAAGTAAGACGATTGACAAAACAAAATCATAATACTGACGAATATAAATCGTCCAAGAGGTTCAATGGGACCTCACCTACAAGTATGAGAAAGCAACGAACCCTTCCTTACTCTGACCTATTCGCAAACCTTTCAACCTTATCATCATTCAGATTAATCCCAACCATAGCCTCGCCCAAACCACAGCTCACATCCGCCAGAACCTCCGGATCACTATAATGCGTAACGGCCTGCACAATCGCCCGAGCCCTCCTCGCCGGATCACCGCTCTTAAAAACCCCAGACCCAACAAAGACACCATCGCATCCGAGCTGCATCATTAAAGCAGCATCCGCTGGAGTCGCCACGCCACCGGCGGCGAAGTGCACCACCGGAAGCCTCCCCAGTTGCTTCGTTTGCATAACCAAATCATAGGGTGCCTGAATCTTCTTTGCAAAAGTAAACACCTCATCGTCGTCCATGTTTCGGAGAACACGAATGTCCCCCATCACAGACCTCACGTGACGGACGGCCTCGATAATGTTTCCGGTGCCCGCCTCGCCTTTGGTGCGAATCATGGCCGCACCTTCACGAATACGTCTGAGAGCTTCTCCGAGGTTTCGGCAGCCACACACAAAGGGAATGCGGAAATTATGTTTGTTGATGTGGTTATCTTCGTCGGCCAGAGTGAGGACTTCGGACTCGTCGACGTAATCAATTCCGATGGCTTCGAGGATTTGGGCCTCCACGAAATGGCCGATCCGGGCCTTAGCCATGACGGGTATGGTGACTGCCTGCTTGATTTCCTTAATGAGTTGTGGATCCGACATGCGAGCCACGCCGCCTTGAGCTCGGATGTCGGCGGGGACGCGTTCAAGGGCCATGACGGCGCACGCGCCGGCTTCTTCGGCGATGCGTGCCTGCTCGGCGTTAACGACGTCCATTATGACGCCGCCTCGGAGCATCTGGGCCAGGCCTACCTTCACAGAGAAAGGGGATTTCTTTGTGGTCTCGGTGATTGCGCCGTTTCCGTAAACTGTTACCACACCGGTTCCGTCCATTTTGAGAAATAAAAGAACCGGAGAGAGAGATTATGGGAAACCCTGATGTAAATTGGGGAAAGGGGGAGAAGATTTATAGGAGAAGGGAGAGGAGTGAGTGAAGGGGTGGAGGACAACGTGCGTCCAGTGGCTGGGAATTCTGCGTCTGTGGCTCTTCGAAATATTTCTAATTTTGCAGTATAAAAGTATATTATGTGAAATAAATTAGGCAGAATTATACTACCCTAAAAAATTATAAGATTCTCATTTTATACTTTTAAAATTAAATTTTTTATATTATATTCTCAATATAACAACAATATTATAATATGACCATTTTATTAATTTTTTTATTAGTGTCAATGAATTAGTTTTTAACGAAAAAAATAATAAAAACTAATTGAAAAATTACATTGCAACATTTTTAATACATTAAGAGCGAAGTATTATAAATTTAATATTTAAGAGTATAAAATAGAAATTTTAAAATCTTTTAAGATTTAAAATGTGAAAAGTCCAATAAATTATAATTCTAATTTTATTACGTAAGGCCCTATTAGAAATTTACGAAAATAAGAACAAATTGTACTTTATTAAAATAAATTTGTTTCGTACAAAAAAAAAAAAACAACTACTCCCATCTCTACCTTTTATCATTACCTTCGTATAAGAGCAAATGGTTTGATTTGAAAAAAATTACTAATTCTTAATTTTTAAAATAATCTTTCCACAATAATTAAGATGTATAATTAAAAAAATTTAGCCACATTTCTTTTAATTTATTATATCTTTAAAGACATTTGTTTTATTATCTAAAATATCACTACCACCCCTTCTAATTTGTATTTAAATATTACCGACAATCTCTATCATTCAATTACTATTTCTAATAAAAAGAATATTTAAAATATTAAAATTACCCCTATATAAATCTCAAACAATTTTTTTATACAAAATTCGATTAAAATTCGAGTCGATTAAAAGTCATTTTTTTACATTTTAAAATTTGAGCTGATTAAAACATATTAAAATTTGATTCGAATTGATTAAATTTTATTTTTTACGTATTAAAATTGGAGTCTATTAAAAAAAAATTATGTATTAAAAATTGAATCAATTTGAGCTTAACTTGAACTATTAGTGTCGACTAAAATTCGATTCGAGTCGATTAATATTTATATTTTTTTATTTATTAAAATTTATGTCAATTAAAATTTGATTCAAGTTAAATAAAATTTGTTTTTTACGTATTAAAATTTGTGTTAATTAAAATTTATATTTTTTTACATATCAAAATACAAGCCGATTAAAATTCCCTGTCAATTAATTAAAATTTTGATTTGACTCGATTAAAATCAAATTTTAATTAATCTGAATTTTAATATGTAAAAAAATTCATAAAATATAAGAGATCTCATTGAATATATGTCTATTTAGAAGGAGTGTGGATGAAGTTATTCTTAAAATATATCATGAGTAATTTAATAATATTTTATTTTCATTAAGACCTTTAATCTGACAGAGAAGTTAGTAAAAATTCAAAAACTAGAGAGGCCGTAATTGAAAATATGGTAAATTAAAAGGATGTGTTGAAATTTTTTCTTAAACAAATTTAAAAATTTCGCTGAAAAAAAAACATTTCATCATAAAGATTCAAGCATAGGACGACCACAAGGGGTTTGGCACTTTCCAATTATAAAATAATTAGAGTATCTTTCAAAATTTTTTATTTTTTTGCATGGTGAGTTTTAAGGTTATTAAATTTTAAATTATTTTAAAATTTAAAATATTTATTTAAATTTAAGATAAAGATCTGGTAGAGACTAGAGGGAAACCCGAGCAGCAGGCGTTAAAGGGAGGCGGCGGGAGAGTCGTGGTGACCCGTGAAAGTGTCGCCACGGTCTTCTTGTTACATCATACTGCTTGTCTGCTAATGACAGAGAAATAACTATTTTTTTGAAAAGAGGGAGAATGATAATAAATATAAATATAATAATTTATAAGGTGATCAAAATGAATCGTGGCATTTGGTAAGACCATGCTCCAATGACTAATCCTTCACAAATTACACTTTATACCCTTTTTATGTGTAACTGCGTTACAAGAATACCTCTGCAGTTTTTTGTCAAGGTATGAAATGTGACTCAAGTGTAATATAAGAAAACTCAAATAAGTAATCTGATATTGTTGAACTACTCTATATTTGTTTTTTCAATAATAAAATATAAAAAAGAGATAAATAGAATAATTTTAAACATTAAGTAGAAAAAATGATATTTGATAAAATTATAGGCGGATAAAAGATAATTATCCTAAAAAAGCTGAAGCGGTGGGCGAGGAAATGAATGAAAGCAAAATCGAAGTCCTCCACTCCTTCCCGATGCCTTCTTTCTCCCACAAAAAAACATTAAATTAATCTTCACGTGAAAAATGCACTTTCTCAGTTAAAAAGTGTTTATTTTTTAAAAAATAAAATAAAAAATAACTAATCAGTATTACTTTTCTCCACAAAAATACATTAAGTTCTATTATTTTTATTTTATATCAATGAATTTTTTTTTTGATATTTTATGTTAATGAAGTCCTATAATTCATAAATATTATATTTTGTTCCAATTTTATCATTTTCTTGAAAAATATTGGCACCTATAGTATTGAGGCTATAACAATAGTCTTCTTTTTATTCATAAATATTCCACCATCTTGCATTTTAATTTATGTGTTACCTACTTGCTAGTTTTATAAAATATCGAATTATTAATTATTTTTAGAATTGTCATTATAAGATGCAACAGAGGAATTTGGACCCTATGTATTCTCGATGGATAAGAGTTTCTTGATAGAAACTCTAGTGTTTTGTGCTTTTAGAATTACAATTAAAGTGAACAAAAATTCAGTATTCATACCTCTGGTTTTTCTCTCTTTATGAAATGTCTCAAATATTGAAAATAATTCTTAATGAGTTTCAACAAAAACTAAACATTATTTCTAGAAAAAAAAAATTAATTCGTATAAAAAAGTTATGACAACTGATCTGATTCATTCTAAAAAAAATATAAAATTGAGCAACATAACAATTGATGTACAACAATAATGTATTCTTTTAACTCGGACAATTTTTCAACGAAGGCAAAGAGAGAACAAAAAGGCAACAAAATCTACTAAGAGAACTAATTTAAGTTTGACAAAAAGGCAACAATAATATAAGTTAATCTCCAATACATATAAATTATCTTAGTCGATGTAAGAATTAGGAGTTATAGTCAGAAGAGAACCCGTCACCGTAGTGACTAAGGGAATAAATGATAATTAAAAAGTCTACATGATACAAGTAAAAAATAGAAGAGTTTTGATAAATACAAGTTAAGGACAAAATTGAATTAAAAAGAAATTAGGATTTTATTGATATAAAATATCAAAAATAGGACTTCATTAATATAAAAACAAAATAATAGGATTTAATGAATTTTTGAAGAAAAAAAATAATACTTATTGATAATTTTTTTCAACAAAATATAAACATAGGGTAAGTAATATAATTTTAAATGTAAAGAAGATAAAATAGTGTCAGATAAAATTATAGGAGATATAAAAGATAATTATCCTAAAATAGTTGAAGTGGTGGGCAAGGAAAGGAAGGAAAGCAAAATCAAAGTTCTCCACTCCTTCCTGATTTCTTCATTCTTCCACAAAAAAAACACTAAATTAATCCACATAAAAAATGCAAAATCGTTGTCCGTTAAGAGAGAGAGAGAGAGAGAGAGATCAGACACCATGGTCCAGCTCCTGTTTGGCACATGACAGTCCTTTCTTCTCCATTTCCTACCCCCAAACCAATCTCCTCATTTCACCATCCACTTGACTATAGTTAGACCACAAAACAAGAGATTGGGACACAATCACTCTCAACTTTTATTTCACATGACAGCCCTTTCTTCTCCATCTTCCACCCCCAAACAAGGATAGGAATTCTTTGTTTTTATTTTTTATTTTTGTCTTTGTTTGGGGTTGGGGTGGGAATTTTTTTTTTTTGGGGGGTGGGGGGCTAAATCTTAAGCACTGCCATTATACATTAGTTTTCTTAGTAAAGGGAACACGAGACTTGAGCTCCTGTGAATTTATGTAGGAATCCATATACTCTGTTGTCTGTATTTCTTGTGAATCACTTCGTTTTCAAGAACAAACTGATACAGAAACTACAGATCATTTTTGTTAATAACTAGCCAGGGCACACACGTTCCTTTGACTCATACTGTGTTTTCAGCTATCCTATGATTTTGCCCTCTTCTTTTCTATCTAACTCTTCTTGTACTTGCTATATCTCGAGGCTGAAGAGTGCATGAAGGTGCTGGCGAAGGGAGGGAAGTCGACTTTTTTAGGAATTGCCTTTGCTTTTCATCCGCAAAGCAGAGCAGGGAATCCACACATATTTCTTGGGCAGATGAAGGTAGAACAGGTGTGAAGTCCTGCAGCTTTGAATACTCTGTTATGAGATGATACATGTAATCATAAACACGTCGCATGCTCAAGTTTTCCATGAAATCCTGTGCTCCTCTTCCTATCTTCTCAGCCTGTTCAGCCAAATTTAGAAAAAAGATAAGTTCCACTAACTATTTGGAAGAGATTATTTAAGCTGCAACTAAACCTACTCCCCCATGGCAGTAGGAAAAAAAATTTGTTGTCTACAAGTGAAAAAGGTGGCTAGAGTTAGAAAAAGAAAAGAAAAGAGATAAGTGGCTAGAGCAAATGTGTGGTAAGGATGGGTGAAAGCATGCCCCAAATGGGTTTGTAGTTCTCAGTCAAAATCAAACTTTATGGACCAGCATAAAAACCTGCATTGTCACACCCTTGCACGGGCAAAGCATTTGAAATAGCTGAGGGTAGTTCCCGAACAACAACATTAGCTTCTTGAGAATATATCCTAAGGTTGTTCTGTTCTCATGTCCTCATAAACTCTCTCTCTCTCTCTCTATACTAGTGTAATAGCTCAGTCGAGGCTGCGTTGTTAATTTAATATTACATTTATTTATTTTTCCTTTTTTGGCTGTCTTGCCGGGGGGAGACTGGGGGGAAGTTGCAGCAAGCATCTGGTGGTCTTTTCAGGCTTGTCCAAGCAAAGCGCAGAAGCCATCACCATACCATTCACTAAATTGTCATATCAATTTAAGTCAAGTAGCAAACTGAATAGGAAGACCAAACATGCCATAAGAAAAGAGTGAAACTGTACCTCGGATGGATGGGCATTACCCCAGTCAACAGCAAACTTTATAGATCTGCATAAATCATCAAGAGGGATAGGCCAATAATTTTTCTTGGGAATGAGACCACGACTAAAGAAGTCTTCATATTGTGGAGATATTATAAGAGGAACCGAACCACATGACATAATATATTTCAAGCTGACGGACCAGGCATATCCTTCAGCATAGATCTTGTACCTGCATAGTTAAAACCAACAAATCAACTAAAATATCAAGTGCATTCTCCACTCAAGGTCAAGGAAGATAGATCGAATAACGCATGAATACCTAGTTTAACAAGTACCACGACTCAAGCATAACACACAAAAACCGTAGTTGAACACCAAGTCACACATACAATTATGAAATCTTAATCATGATCAAAAAATTAATTTAATTTTGCTCTCATAATTTACAACAAATAGACCGCCAAACCTACAATAAATAGCATGCAGTTTAGTCCCCATTAATGGGGGTCTGGGAGGAATATATTGGATGTAGAATTAACATTTAACAATATTTGCACCAAGTGATCAACAAAAATGTCTGATTAGAATAATTAGGGTTTGAATTGGGATCGCCAATTTACATACTCATGCAACATGAAAATGTGAAGTATGGAAACAATGATTACCTCATTTGAAACTTTAAGGTGGGGTTGAAAAAGTAAAATCAGTTAGCAGATTAAAATGGTAAATTGAAAGCTTCTCAAATCAATGCTTTGCATTTTTGGTTCTACTGTTTCTATCTGAAACCAAATCAATAAAAGGGAACAAAAAAATTCAGTTTATACACCAAACACCATCCAAATTGTTTTGAACAAGATCTGGACATCTTCATAAACCATGATGTTATGCTAGTTCGCAGTATGGCAATGTCACACTCCAAAGAGTGACCTACTGATGATTGCACTGTTTTGATAGTTTGGACTGCTTGAATCCACCTTTTGCTGCTTCACCCCAATCCTGAAATTCATCAACAAAAAAATTGCAATTTAGTGGTCCAGAAACCGTTATATTGACATTAATTTTTGAAGAAGTCATTCAAACAATGCTTGAATTTCAAGTCATTTACCTGACGCACAATTTGAGCTCTCCACTGCCTAGTGTCATTGCATTGCAGCAACTCTGTACGAATAGGAGAATTAACATCGGGGTTTCCTTTCCAGTATGCAAGAGGCCACTTCTTCGGCCAACTTTGAGCTTGTGAACCACGTTTAATATTTTTAAATTCTTCATCCCAGGGTCCTATGTTTATCTCTGACCTGTAAGAATCATTTATGATGCTGCTGTTGGGTTTAAAATAAATTACACTCTGGCATTTATAGCCTAAATGAACCAGACCTTATGCAGCTCCTACTGCCTGTTGCAAATCACACAGTAATAATTAACAAGTCCAGTCATTCATTCTACAAAGTAAAAAACATTTGATAGCCACCTTGAACATTCTTACAGGAGCAAGTGCAAGATGGACACCAAACCTTAACACAACAAAATATGCAGTATTCAGACATGGGCTAGTGGCAAAGTTGCAGCAGGGTAAGTAGACGCAATCGTTAATGTCATTCAAATTGTCTGACAAAATAAATCAAACCACCAATCCTGCCTATTGCTTCTCATCCTATTTCCCATGAAATTATCCACCGTAGCCTTCCTTTTCAGTTTTACCTTATTCTTGTCATATTTGGATTCTATGATACCTCGATTGTCATTATGCTTTCTATACCAATGTTTACATGAGGTTTATAGCAAGTTCATGCCAACTAATATGATTGTGGGGGTATGAATGGTACCGTACATAATATCACAAGTAAAAATTTTCACCACGCTAAGAAAATTGGTTTAACAATAAAAAAACATTCATGAAAGCCCCTGTTACACGAAATAAAGAACAAATGACAAAATATAAATCCCCAGATTGGGAGTGTCTTCATCTCTCTTCACAGAATGTTTGAATGTATGCGTAAACTTTATACAAACAGACAATAATAATTCAAACTAAACTGCAAAATTCTTTCCAAACACACTAGCTAAAAGAGAAAAAAAAGAATAAAGAAAGAATAACACAATCAAAACTCCTCAAAGCTCACTTGGACAGTGTGCAGCTCAACTGCCTTGTAACCTTGATTTGATCAACCTTAAAGGTGATTTTTCTAGCCCCTTTCCTTTATGCAATGCCTCACACACTACAGGCATTTAAAAAAGCTCCAAATGAAGTTTTGGGTAATGAAAAGAAGATTGGAATTGAAGTATCTGTTACGTTTGGGTCCCCTACCAAAACAGGTAGAAGTAATGGTGTCAAAGCGCAAGTGAAAATTGGTTGATTAATTTAGCCATTGGTAATAAGTGGCGTCCTATCTCAATGCCTACATTTTTTGGTAAGTAATGCCTACATTAATAGGGAGGTTATTGACCTATAAATCGTTAAGTTCCAGAGTACTTCATCTCAAGATGTACGTAGAACAACCATTACATGACAATGATACAAAATATTTCAAAAACCATCATATCCAATGTCAAAAAATAAACTTTAGGAGAATTACACCGAGACCCCCTATAGTTTGTCATTCAATCACTAGACCCTTTGACATTTAAAATATTACACACAGATCCCCTAAAATTTGTATGCGTGTATCCCTGTTGTCAATGTCCTTTAGTATATCTATTAGTAAATTATACTTAGACCCCCCTAAAATTTCTAAGTGTATAATATTTAGACTCCTCAAATTTAAAATGTTATATTTAGATAAAAAATACTCCAATTAAAGATAGAATATTAAATATTTTAAATTTTACAACCAAAATTCATATTCTATTATGACATTTATTAAAATAAAATTAAAAATAAAAATCTAATTTTTTTCTTAAAAAATTATAATTAGTAAACAATTATACTATCTATTGGAATTTAATTTTGTCGTTTAAACTATCATATTAAACTACCCAATTACCCTAATTAAAACTATAAGATATTGTGTCCATTATAGTTTGACCTCTTGTTTATTTTTTAGTTTTATTTCAATAGATAGTATAATTGCATACTAATTATGATTTTTAAATTTTTTTTATTTTTAATTTTATTTCAATAAATGACATAACAAAACATGAATTTTAATTGTAAAATTTATATTATATTATAAATGACTTAAACCCCTTGTTTAATTTTTTAGTTTTATTCCAATCGATAATATAATTATATACTAATTATAATTTTTTAATAAAAAATAAATTTTTATTTTTAATTTTATTTCAATAAATAATATAATAAAACATGAATTTTGATTGTAAAATTTATAATATTTGATATTCTATCTTTTGATTGAAATGTTTTTGGTCTATGTATAACATTTTAAACTTGAGTGATCTAAATATTATACGCTTACAAACTTTAGTGTCCAGGAGTCTAAATATTACGCTGGTACAAATGTTAGGGGTTTGTGTGTAATATTTTAAATATTAAAAGATCTAAGTGATTAAATAACAAATATTAAGGGTCTGATTATAAATCTCCCTAAACTTTATTCAAATACAATGCACAAATTGACAATAGCTACAAGGTTTATTATTCTTACCAACCCCAGAAAGACCAGTCAGGAAACGGGATATCAAAATGCTCCGGCGTGGTGCAATACCGAAACAGAGGCAAAGGCATCGCCGCATGCTCGGTCCGATTAATGCTTGGCTTGTCCATGCAATCAAACATCAAATCAACATCTGGAACCCTACCAGGGTACCTCCTAAGAAGCTGCAACAATCCCCAAATGGTAAACATAGCCCTACTCTGCACACAAGCATAGTAAAAATCCACATAGAGTCTTCCCCCAACAATCACAACCCGAAAAGCCGCGAATTCCTTGGCTTCCATTAAATGGGTCAACGATATCTTAGTCTTGGACCAAGGCTCCAGGTCATGATGTATAGATTTGAAGAATTCGGGACAATTCTCCGCTTGATTGGCCAATGCAGATTGGTTTTTGTAAGGTACATTGTCCCTAGCACTACGTCCGCAGCTGAGATATGAACATCGGATGATTTTGGAAGCTCTGGCGTACTTGGTCTCCTCGTTGAAGGTCTTGGTTGGGAATGGGTGCCATGGTGTGGCCTCTAAGTTGTGACCTGCGATGGTTTTCGTCTGATAAACGAAGTCGTCCACCTGTTCGATCAATTGTCACAATGAAATAAACTATCAGAGGCTTATCAACATCAACACACTTACACACACAAACATAAATCTATACACACACAACCATAGAGAGAGAGAGAGAGAGAGAGAGAGAGAGGGGTGCCTCGAAAAGGAGGAGGAAGGCGAGGGAGAAGAAGGCCAAGAGGAGGACCAAGCGAGGGACGACAAAGGGGGTTCCTGAAAGTACCCCCATACCCATTTTTGATAGAGTTTGATGAGGTTGATAGCAATGGTGGTGACGATGGGCTCCATTTTGTCGCCGATTAACACTTTCTACCTCACCCTTTTCGTCGTTTCTCTTTCAGGGAAGGAGTTATGGTTATGGATCACTGAACTCACCACGTGGAATACTACCACCTCCGTGTCCGTCTCCTACTATTCGTAACGTCTGCCCGAATGTGCAAAGGTACCGCACTCCTCTCTATACCGTGCGCTTCAATGGATCTAATTTTAATTTTGAAAAATTTTAGTCATACCCTTTATTATTTATTATTATTATATCATTAAGAATATATTTTTTATTATCAAAAATATCATTAACATTTTTTTTAGTTTATATTTAAATGTCACTGATACCTTTGTCATTAAACCACAATTTCTAACAAAAAAATATATATATGAAATACTAAAAATGTTTCAACATAAACTCTAAACAATTTTTCTATACAAAATTTGATTAAAATTTGAATTGATTAAAATTTATTTTTCTATTAAAAATTTATTTTTTTACATATTAAAATTTGAGTTAATTAAAATTCGATTCGAGCTGATTAAATTTTAATTTTTTTACATATTAAAATTTGAGCTGATTTAAGTTCTACTTTAGATGTTCGCGTCGATTAAAATTCGTTACGAGTCAATTAAAATTAAAATTTTTTTATTTATTAAAATTTGTGTCAATTAAAATTCGATTCAAGTTGATTAAAATTTATTTTTTACATATTAAAATATGGGTCGATTAAAATTTATATTTTTTATGTAACAAAATTTTAGCCGTTTAAAATTCAATGCGAGTTGATTGAAATTTGATTCAAACTGATTTTTAATCGCCTCGAAAATAATTTTAATCGACTCAAATTTTAATACGTAAAAAAATATGATTTTTAATTGACTTAAATTTTAATATATAAAAAATAAATTTTAATTAATTCGAATCAAATTTTAATTAGTCCGAATTTTAATACATAAAAAAATTTAGAAAATAGATGGGTTTCATTGAAGATATGTTTATCTAAAGGGGGGTGTGCATGAAGTTTTATTTCAAATATATGATGAACAATTTAGTAAAATTATATTTTAATTAATACATTTAATTTGACAGGAGTCAATGAAGATTAAAAAAATAGAGGGAATGTTCTTGAAATTATAGTAAACTAAAAGATGTGTGGCTGAAATTTTCTCTTTTAATTTCAATTCAATTCAAATATGAATTTAATTATATGAAATTTTTTATTAATAATTCAAATTTGAAACCAAATTTATTATATCACATGGAAGAGGAAAAATTCCCTCACTTTAAGTTTGAAGAATTTTGATTGGGGACAACGAACTTGAAGAGCAATCTTCTCCCACAAAATGAATAAATTGTTAGAGATTGGGATTAGACTGATCAAATGTATTTTGGATACTTAAATCAGTAGGGTTAGGGTTCCTATCAATAGGTAAAAATAACAGGGGAAAGTGTTTACCTTAAACTTAAGTTGTACCCACTATTTATTTCGATGGATTGTCCCCTTTCATTTTAGGGTTCCTACTTCTCCGCTAGGCTAGGTGGCACACTAATGTCCCTGTCGGATCCTTCTTCATTTGACTCATAGCTTGCCTATGAGTTAGCCTACGCGTTCTTATGATCTAGACGGCCCTGTAGCTTACTCATGATTTCCTGGAGATTTATTTGAAGATGGACTATAATTAGAATATTAATTGTCCTTGTACGCCTTTTGGCTGATTAGTTTGGGTCGGTGCGTGTCTTTTGCGTTCTGGGATTGGATGTCTAGTATATCTCATCAATCTTTTTGCTTGATTCGCTGTTTTTCCTGAGCTCTTGCCACGTGTATTTGCTACGTGACTTCACTATAACCATTATTTTGTATGTAGTCGTTTTACACCTCTTTATTTGCCCCTCAAAGAATGTTTGCCATGTGGCACGTAATGGCTAACGTACTCTAATATTTCATCGTACCTTATTAAATGCATGTGTTAGAGGAAAGGATGTCTTACATGTCCTTTTGCATCACATCATTAAATGTATGTGTCTTTTTGTCTGTAGCACAGTTTTCTTTGACACCTTTTTCCATCTCTTTTGAAAGTTTGTCTCTTTTTGTAAGAGAATAGGAAATTCAGAAGAAGCAGAGGCTACAGATGTAATTGTTGTGATTGTATATTTTGTTCAAATGTCATTCATACAAAATTATTCTTTTATAGTACAATAGAAATAACAATAGAAAATCTAATCAAAATCTATTTAAAATTTAAATGACAGTTGAAGATGGAGAACAAATCAGTAGAAAATCAAATTAATTGGACTTTATATTCTTCCTCCAGATTTTCCTTTTATTGACAGCTACCGTTGCTTGATTTGTTAGGCAGTTTCACATTTTCTTCTACACGCCCCCTTAATCTGAAGGGAAGTGCTCGAACGTTCAAATTGGCCAAGATGGTTTGGAACTTGCGTGGAGACACTGGTTTAGTTAGTGAATCAGCAAGTTGATCTCTAGTAGAAATAAATTGAACCGTAAATTGCTTTCTTCGAACTTGGTCACGCACATAATGAAAATCAATCTCGATGTGTTTAGTACAGGCATGAAACAAAGAATTAGCAGTCAAGTATGTGGCTTCAATATTGTCACACCATAACACTGACTGAGTTGGAATCTTAAGTCAATTTCAGATAAAATTGATTGCAACCATTGTAGTTCTGAAACAGTATTTGCAAGGGATTTATATTTAGCTTCGGTACTACTATGAGCAACTGTAAATTGTTGCTTACAGCGCCAGGAAATAAGGTTGGTGCCCATGTAAACACAATAAGCACCGATTGATCGACGATCATCGCGATCAGTTGTCTAAGCGGAATCTGAAAAAGCTTGAATTGCAAAATTAGACAATCTGCCAAGAAACAAACCCGTTGATATGGTATATTTAAGATAACATTGAATCCTTTTTAATGTCTGCCAATGTGGATCCAACGGGTTATGCATGAATTTGCTTACTTTGTGAATTGAGAAAGCAAGATCAGGTCTAGTAAAAGTTAAATATTGCAGGTTCCCAACAACTTGTCTATAAAGAGAAGGATCCGAAAACTTAGCTCCGTTAGTTGCAGATAGGTGACAAGTAGTTGACATAGGACTCTTGCATGGCTTGGCTTCTGCCATGTGAGTGCGGTTTAGGAGATCAGCCACATACTTACGTTGAGTTAAATACATACCGTCGTTTAAGCGTAATACTTCTACACCCAAAAAATAACTAAGGTCACCAAGTTCTTTAACTGCAAAATTCGAATACAAGGCCTGAAGTACATGTCGTATGACAGTACCAGAATTGCCCGTAATTATAATATCATCAACATAAATGAGAATCACAACCAGAACACCATTCTCGCGCCAAATAAAAAGAGAAGTGTCAGCCTTACTATTATGAAATCCAATCGCCCGCAATTTATCAGTTAGACAAGAGAACCAAACTCTCAGAGCTTGTTTCAAGCCATATAATGACTTATGTAACTTGCAAAGATGATGTGGATATTGTGAATGAACGTAGACCTGAGGTTGGGTCATATAAACTTCCTCCTCCAATTCGTCATGTAGAAAAGCATTTTGAATATCAATATGCTTAATCTGCCAGTTATAAGAAATAGTCAGGGACAAGACTATTCGAATTGTAGCATGCTTGACAACAGGGCTAAATGTCTCATTATAACATGATGGTTCTACATCAGTAGAATTAAGAGAGCTAAGTAATGCTTTCGGTAAAGGATACCGTACAAAATCATCTGAGCTAGCTTTTGGTTAAAAAATATTGTTCCGCATTCTGGTAACCATGGCATGGGTGCTGGTATTTCCTTGCATTACTGGAGGATCCGAGGTGGACTAAGGTGGTTCCGATGGTATGTTGAAGGATAGATAATTTTTAGTAGCTACTAGGACCGGCGAGGAGACAAAATTTGCATGCCTAGCAGGTGTTCCTTCGTCTGTTCCTGTAGAGTGTGACACTAGAGGTACATTATGACCAGTTGCAGATGGTAAAATTTGGGATTGCATATCATCCGTTCTGGCAGTCGGTGGTAATTTAAGATGTAAAGGTAAGGTGACATGTGTGGATGAATGGGACTTTGAGGACGATGTAGAAAAGATATTTTTCTGGTAAAGAAACAAATTTTCATCAAAGATTACGTGATGCGACACATAAACACGACTAGTTGATAATTAAAGGCACTTGTACCCACGATGATTAACACTATAGCCAATGAAAACACATGATTTGCTTCCAAAATTCAATTTATGTTTATTATATGGTCTAAGATTAGGCCAACATGCACATCCAAAGACACGTAAGAAAGAAAAATCGGGGATTTGGTTATAGAGCATTTCATAAGGTGACAAATTGTTGAGAATGGGTGTTGGAAGACGATTGATAAAAAAGTTGCAGTGTAAAAGGCATCTTCCCAGGAAAGTAGAGGTAAATTCGAATATGCTAATAGACTAAGTCCAATTTCAACAATTTGTCTATGTCTTCGTTCAATTGAACTGATTTGTTGGTGAGTATGAGGGCATGCTATTTTCTTGAAAATAATTATGAAGTCTACGGTATTCACCACCCCAATCTGATTGTATGTCCTTTATTTTACATTCAAAATGTTTTTCCACATAACATTGAAATTGAAGAAAAACACTCTCAACATTAAATTTTAATTTAATTGGAAATAACCATAATAATTTTGAATAATTATCTAGAAAACTAACATAGTATCGAGCACCTATAATTGAGGCTACAGATGTCGAATCCCATACATCTGTAAAAATTAAGTCTAATGGAGAAGTAGAAACATAAGTAGAATTATTAAAAGACAAAACATGACTCTTGGCTAATTGGCAATCAGAGCACATAGATTGCCTCTTTATTTTATCAACTGGAAGCTTATTGAAGGACAAAACACATTGAACAACTTGAGAAGAAGCATGACCAAGGCAACAATGCCATTGATCAAACGAAATGTGAACACTCGAAAGGGCTTGAGGAGAAACATTTTTGTTGGAGAAATGGTATAACCCATTATTGACTTGGCCTCGATGAAGGACGGCCCCCGAGTAATCCTTCACAAGAAAATATTTGTCATGAAACTTGAAATAAATATTATTGTCAATACAAAATATCTGAATAGAAAGTAATTTTTCTGAATTTGAGGTACTAAGAGAAGTTGATTTAATACAAAAGAATGAGATGATGTATGAAGAGAAAAATTGCCAGTTTTAGAGATACGCAAACCTTGACCATTGCCAACTTGAAGTTAATCTATATCATTATAGTCATCACTCTTTAGATTCAGATTGGTGATATCATGTGTGATATGGTGAGTAGCACCTGTGTCCACATGCTAGTCATTCTCCCAGCTACCCTTGTTGGCTGCAACGAAGGCTTGTTTATTTTGAGAAGGAGGAGGATCTTGATAGGTGAGATCGAAACGGTGGTAGCATTTGCAAATGGAATGACTAGGTTTCCCGTAGACTTGACACATAACTGTAGAAGAATTAAATGTGTCACTATGATTATAGGAAGAAACACCCCCTTCCTGAGAGTTGTTATGTCGGCCTCTACCACGAGAACCACCTCAGCCCCTATTGTTGGATTGTTGTGGTTGTCTTTAAACGACGTTTGTCTCACCAAGTGGTGCCGGAGTAGAAATATGATGACGGTTTAGACGAGATTCAATCACAATTAACAGAGAGTATATTTCCTCAAGTGTGACGTGATCAGTGCGAGCATAGATAGAGGATACGAAGCTGTCGTATTCATGTCCTAATCCAGCAAGAACATAAGAAATGATGTCGTCACATTTGAGAGGTTGGCTGGCCATGGCAAGTTCATCAACTATTTTTTTGATTGACAAAAAAAATCATTGGTAGATTGTCTGGCTTTCTTCGCATTGGTAAGTTGAGTTCGAACCTGGATGATGCAAGCTCGAGATTGTGAAGAAAATTTTGTTTCAAGTCCGCGCCAAATCTCATGAGAGATGGCATGAGAGACTATTTGAGCTAAGACACCCTCAGTCATGGAAGACATGAGAGTGCTCAGGATAAGACTGTCCTGTCGCAACCATTGAGAATACGTAGGATTTGAAATTTGATTGATTGCATCTGTATCAGGATGTAGAGCATCAATAGTTTGGGGAAGGAGACTGAGAGTACCATCAAGGTAGCCATATAGGTCTTGGCCACGTAAATAATGCAGTAATTGTGCCTTCCAAAGAGGATAATTATCCAGAGTCAACTTGATTGAAACAATATTAGAGATTGGAGTGATTATAGGGATAGAAGAGGAAGGATTGTTGATGCTAGTGAGCGAAGAAGGAGAGGAGGACATGATTAGACACTAGTCTTTTGGTAGCTTTGATACCATGTAAGAGATAAGAAATTCAGAAGCAGAGGCTACAAATGCAATTGTTTTGACTGTATGTTTTTGTTCAAATGTCTTTGATACAAAGTTACTCTTTTATAGAGTTTGAGTACAACAGAAATAGCAATAGAAAATCTATTTAAAATTTAAATGACAGTTGAAGATGGAGAGCAAATCAGTAGAGAATCAGATCAGTTGGACTTCCTATTCTTCCTCCAAATTTTCCTCTTGTTGACAGCTACCGTTGCTTGATTTGTTAGGCAGTTCCACATTTTCTTCTACACCTTTAACCTCTAATTTTCGCAAGTTTTGTCTGTGCTTAGTTTCTCTGCAAAACTATTGTAAGTAACTTTTCTAATCTTTTTCTTACTATGGCTCCTTTGAAGAACGAACAAATCCCTGAGTTTTGGTCTAAGTATGGTATCCCTAGTGATGTGTCCATTAGAGTTACTGGTGAAGATAAACCTCTACTTGGTTTTAGAGAGTCTATCCCCGTAGCTACTAGGGCCATTACAGATGGTGTAGTTAGGTTTCCCCTCCACCCTTTACTCCTTTAGCTCTTTCATGCGCTGAAGCTTTGGCCCATTCAGTGTTGTTTGAACATTTTTAGGATTGTTATGGGGTAGTTGCTTTGAACAATTTTTTGAATACGAATTGGGGCTTTGGGAGATTCTCTATTGTTATATGATTGCTTCCACCTCTGAGAAAAAAATATTATTTTTGAGTTAAGAAAATTGATCATTACCTGGTTACCCATCTTCCTGATTCAGACAAATGTCATGGAAATTATACCTTGTTTGTCTTTGGCAATTGGGAACATCGAGAGGACGAAGAGCTTCGCTATAACTGTCCATGCAAAGAAGGTGCATCCGGTAACTTTCATCCGTACCATTTTTTTTTTTTTTTTGGACTTGTTCATTCTCTTTTCTCTTTTCCCTTTATTTTTTTTTTTTTTTAAATCTTGGTTCTTTGTAGGTTGCAGGTGAGTCTGTGAAGGGCAAAGTACTAGATTCGAGGGTTAATTTATCTAATCTGCAGAGGGTTTGGGAGTTTGGTGCGACAGATCACTGGTGTAGAGCCACACATGTACTCCTAGGATACGAACCTACTTATAAGTCTTTCATATTAGTTCCTTTATCGACGTCCCAACAACTATCGGTCTTAAGAGCTGCTCGGTCAATGCAAACGTCTTTTTTTACGCAGTCGAGGGATACCAGAAAAAGAGGAATGAGCGGATGAAGGAGTGTGACGAATTTCATTGACTTAATTCTTGTCCTTCGTCTAGGACGGTGTAATATCCGGCCCGAAAATAAATTTATTATTTATTTAATTTAATGAATGATGTAGAAAAGTTTAGTGAATTAATTTGGCCATAATAAAGTTATGAGTCAAATGTAAGACCAAAGGTATATTGAAAACCTAAATTAAACCAAAGTGAAAAAAAAAAAAAAGAGAAGGAATGAAGTGTATTTATATATAAAAATATCTAAAGACAAAAAATGAGGAGAATTCTTTCATTCTTTCATCATACCCATCGGAAGCATTTTAGAAAGAGAGAGAGCTTGAAAGAGTGAGAGAGAAGAGTTGAAGTTGATTTCCAAGCTTAGGAAAACATTATTCTACCTCATCGAAGTCATAAACAAGGTATATATATGCATATTTTTGGATTTTGAAGCATTGAGTAGAAATCTTAGTTTTGGGTTTGTGTAGAAATCATGTTTACACTTGATGAAATGAGTTCTAAATGATATATATGTGTGTGTGTGTGTGTGTTTATTATGCGTATTAGATTGATATACTAGCATTTGAAGCCTTTGATTTGGAAAAATCTCTTAAATATCTAACTTTTGATGAGGTTTGAGAGATTTGGTCAAAGGGTGGTGCTAGAGTGATTGTTGAGTATAATGACTTTATACATAATTTATTAGTAGCATGATGGTCAGTAACATACTAAAAATTTAGATGAATTGTTATTGAATTGAGAATACCCACTTGTTGGAACATGAGTATACTTTTGGGTCGAGTCTACTTGACACAGTTTAGGGTAGTTAGTAGGGGTTGGGCCACTAATAGTATTTTGTCTTCCGTTGTGTGTCTGAGACTTTTGACATAAGAATATCTAGTTTTCTTTTGGGGCCTCCATGCCTGTCATTTAGGCCTGCGTGCCATGGTTATACATTTCGCCATGATGTCTAGGAGTGGTATATTGATTTTGATCAAAAAATGATATTTCTCTTATATATTTCTTTTATTATTGATTTTTTTTTATATTATTATGATGAGGATTGATGTTAGAGTACGATAACCTTTAGTCAGTCTGCCCGAGTCAGACAGCACTTGCATTAGTCCTCGGGTTAGCGGGTCGGGGCGTGACAGACAGCATCCGAGCCAAGAGCCGTAGTTGTGACGCAAGCCGATCCCATTCCTTTGGTTCCACAAGCTTTCCTTTCCTCACTGAGAGATGATCCAGTCCCCCATATGACTGATCACCAACCTTCGCAAACCGAGGAGGGGGTGATACCGATCATGCGAAGGATTCCGCTTCCATCACAGAGTCGGTTCGGAGGGAGAGCGCTACGAGGAAGTGGAAGGCCTTTACTAATCCTTCTGTTGACGAGGCCTAGGGGGCTTTGGTTCGGACCCTTATTGTTTGAACTAAGAACCAATGCAGTTAAGTCGGATGAGAAACGTAACAATTAATGTATTTTAAAGTTACAAATCTCATGGTTATTACGTAATTATTTTTATAATTTTATTTTTTAGATTTAATTTATTGACATAATTTGCTAAAATTATCTATCACAACCATTAGATTAGTTATAGATCCTAATGAAGATCATCGTTAATCTAATGATTATAATTGATTAAGTCAATAAATTAATAGTTCGTTTGATAGGTATGGAAGGATAAAAAGAAGGAGTGATACACTTTCTACTCTTCAATGGAGAGATCATTTTTTTCCTCCTTTGTATTTGGTAATAGGGATAAAAATCAAGAATGATTGATTTTTTTTACTTGGTAGGATAGAAAAGGTATTATTTTTACTTTTTTAATTTTTTTTTGAAAAAAATATAGATATATATTTTATCATTATATATAATATGAAATTAAAATATACATAATATGTAATTGATAAATATTATATATTTATATATTAAAGAATGTATAGACAAATAACATAAATTTCAACATATATAATTAATTTTTTATCAACTTTTACTCCAAATTTTAGAAGAATTGATTTTGGTGGATTGGAAGAGAAACTTATCCATCAACTTTTTTATCTTTTCTATTTTCTTTTCTTATCAAACATAATATTTTATTTTTCTCTTCAATTTTTAATCTCTTCAACTTTTCATTTTTGTCTATTGTACCAAACGAAACATAAATCTAAATAATATTAATCTTATTTTTAAATGCGAGGAAAATGATAGAAAAAGAAATTTAACCACCAGACCATACACTTTGCCATCACAAGAATAGAGTGTACATGCGTTAAATTAACCGCTGCAGCAGCAGCCACCGCCACCTTCACCAAATCCAAACAATCCCCATGGCAATTCCGAAAAAGATCAAATGGCAAATCCTTAAATTATGCCGGAGTTAAGGTAATTGGCAATCTTAACCACAAGATTTAACATTTTGACTGAATTAGCTTATTAAAAGTCTTCTACTAATATGAATAGAAATATCATCATGCTACCATGATTTTTAATTGTACACAAGCCATATCCTCCATAAAATAAGTACGTACAAGTTAAAAAAAAGAGAGACTTCATGACATGAGTCATTGAAGTCAAGGTCAACAACTTAAATTAAAGTGAGATTGAGATCATCCTCCTGTTACATTTTCATATCATTTTAGTCGGTTGTAAGGGGGTGTTAATCTAGACTAGCTAAATCTCATTAGCTTATTTTAATAAGAGTCTTAAAGAAGGCCCGAATTTCAAAAGGTGGGTATTTGTAAAGGGGTGTTAATCTAAACTAGTTTAAGTGCACTTAAGTTTGACTTGGTTGTAATTGATCAAGCATGTTAGGCTTAAATTTTGCTCAAGTTCAACTCGGTAGAATTTATAAAGTATTTGAGCCAAAATCGAGCTTAGTTTTTGAAAAAATAAAATAAATTCATATCTTTGAACTTAATAATTAATCTTAAAATAATTAGATTGTCAACTAGAATCCCTTAATAATCAAATTCTCAGAACTCTGAATTTCCTTAAAAAGCTATTAGAGAAGCGAGGGAAATGGAGAAGCACATATGATTCAAAATTACTTCGATCAGTCGGGGTGAGACAACTTGGGCAAAGTTACACATTACTCGAATTAAGTGGGTTTATAAAACAAATTTCAAAATTTAATTTGATAAATATGAATTAGTCACAAGGCGGGCACGTAAAAGTGAGCTTGGCACGTGAGCGTTTGACACATGACGCTCTTCTTCATAAGAGGGCTCCACTAACCACCTAGGAGCTTGCTCGCCCATATCTCACGAAAGGAGCTCACTCAAATTGTAATACTTTTGGGGAGAGTTTCATTTCTCTTGTCTCCTCATTTAAAAAACAGTTATGGGATTCTAACGGTAAAATTGGCCTAGCCTATAAAAGAATCGTGCATGCCATAAATCGGGTAAGTAATCTTCTCCAAGCTAAATATAATTTAGCCTGTTACTCTCTTTCTGATTTTATCATCGGAGGGTTGATCACCAGAGTTTCTCCGGTCTTTGATTGTCTTTGCAGGAATCCTCTGGCGATTCCCAGATCATCACACATTCCGATGGTGCAATTTTTGGGATCAATATTGTGCACGGTGATTTTCGCACAATAAACAAAAAGACAGCTCTTTCCTTTGTGAACTCAAGATTACCTGGAAAGTCAAATATCCCGTAACAAAGGAGTGCTAAAAGTGGCCCAGGGAGTAATGATGAATGACTTTTCAGCTGTCTGATCGATTTCGGCGAGTCGAAGGCATCTCCTGGCACTCAAAAGAAGGGTTAGAAGGGTGCTTGAGTGTTTTCTGACATGTCCCCTCTAATGATCAAGTCATTTTGTGAGAGAGGAGAAGCAAAAATCACTATTTTTTTTTTCTGAGGTCAGATTGCATATCTTTGCTTCGCATTTGTGAGTGCTATTTATATCTTCCATGAAGATCATCATTGCTAACAAGTGGATCCCTCTAGGGTGAGATCCCCATTGACCCATTTGGGAGGTAGGGGGCGGTGGTGCTCAGTCTTTGGGTGGAGCGCCTCCTGTCTTGCTTGGGAGACCAATAAGAGTTATATGTTCGAGCCCCCAAGCATTCAATGCCCTTTATCTGCGGTTCTCTGGACGACAAAAACGTCTCATCCTCTTAAGGGATCATTAAATGTTCTTTTGAGATGACTGTGTGCCAAAAGGAGTATTCTTGTCAATTTGCCTCCAATACTGTATATCGTGTTACGTGTCTAACTCTTTTTGGTTGCTGATGTTATCTCGTTTACCATTCTGACTTCATTGGAAATACAAGTCAATGATTCATTGTCTAATTCTGACTTTAACAAGCTGCAATCGTCAATAATCCGCCTTGGAGCTGAGGTGACGTGTCCAAAAAATTCCTCGAGGTTTAATCACGCAAGGGACACGTGTCAGAATCCTAGGGCTCCAAGAACTTGGAAGTGTCATCGGTGCCGAGGACACGTGGCTCATTAGAGTGTTAGATGTGTCCCCGGTGCCGAGGACACGTGTCTTCACTAGAGTATTGGAGGTGTCTTCGGTGTCGAGGACATGTGTCTTCACCAGAATATAGAGGTGTTTTTGGTACTGAAGACACGTGTCAGATCCCTATTCTTTCTTTAAAATGTCCCATCAAATACAATTAATTCCGGTATGTTTTATAATTCGAATGGAACTTGGTGTAACAAGGTTAGGTGGTGGTTAGGAGTTAAGAATATTGTACATGGTACGGAAGAGCAATACAAAAATGACTGCATAATCAGAAGAGTTAAATGGAAATAATGAAATATGGAAGTCACATGGGGAGACAAATTAAAAATGAAGTCAAGTCGCTCGCCAGTGTGAAACAATAAAATAAAAAAAAATAAAAGGGGGAATTCGAAAGTCAACGTTTGGCATATCCTCCCTCCATAAATGGAGCTCCAACTTCCGTATCCAATCTGTCCTATTCTTCTTCACCTCCCAATACTCTCACATTGCTAAAAGCCATTATGGTTAAACACTTCCATTATTGTTTGTTGTTACTAGTTTTACCTCTCTCTGCTTTATCCGAGGGTAATTAAGCTTATGAAACCTACCCAGTATTTTTTTTCCTCAGTTTATTTTTTGTATGTAATTGATTGCTATTCACTCACACTGATCATTTTCACATTTTTTTCCATGAAACATGGATTTTGCAGTTTTTGTGAGCATTGATTGCGGGGCGTCCGATGTTTACACCGACGAAAATTCTATAGGGTGGAGGGGAGACAATGACATTATCCAGAATGGAGTGTCCCGTGTGGTACTGCAAAATAACTCAATATCTCATGTAATGGACACTCTGAGAGTGTTCACAACTCGGAAAAAGAACTGTTACTCTATAAACGTCAATAACAGTAGCCGAGTTCTCGTCCGCACTAGCTTTTTCTATGGAAACTACGACAACAAATCTACTCCTCCTACCTTTGATCTTCTATTTGATGGGAATTATTGGGATACTGTCGAGACTTTGATAGATGATTATTATTACTACGAAATAATATATGTTGTCAAAGGTAAGACAATTAACGTTTGTGTTGCTCAAACAAAACCCGATCAGTTTCCCTTTATATCAGCACTTGAAGTACGGAGCTTGGACTGGTCCATGTACCCTTATGTCGATTCCAGTTACGCCTTGAATTTGAATACTAGGAATGCTTACGGCTCAATTGCAAATGTCAGGTATGTCACCTATATGTCACTTTTTTTTTTCTTCCAGGAAGCGAATCAGCTTATCATTGCCCAACCAAACCCACAATTGCTCGCTCAAATAATTCTATGAATTATATTCAGGTATAGGGATGATCTTTACGATCGAATTTGGGAATCGGATATGGCTGGAGAAGGATTAATTAATGTGTCAAGCAATGTATCGTCCGTTAATGTCGATCCATATGGTACTGATAGGCCCCCACAAAAAGTGCTACAAAATGCAATTGCCTGCCCAAACACATCTGTCTCTCTTGTCTTGGACACAAGTTTTCCACCTCATGAAGTTTCCATCCACATAAATTGGCATTTCTCCGAAGTGACTCGGCTCAATTCAACCCAAAAAAGATCCTTCATGATTTTCATAGACGACCAACCTTTCTCTGACGTTATAATACCAACTTATGCAAATGTAACCGAAATGGTTGCTAGTAACGTCACTGTCTCGGCAAACACTACCTTTTCTTTGGTGCCTACCAACGATTCGACGCTTCCCCCTCTTATCCATGCCATGGAAGTATTTTACATTAGCGATCCGATATCGGACGGAACCAACAGCAAGGATGGTTGGTATCAACTTGTTTATTTATTTGTCTGATTTGTTTTCCCTTCCCTTTCTGCACATTATATAAGTAGATGCTTTTAACTTACATGAACTTTCATGGTTGTAATCAACTTTTTTGTTTTAGTGGAAGGGTTAAATTCACTGCAGTCCAAGTTTCATGTATTGCAAGGATGGGGCGGCGATCCGTGCCTTCCAGCACCATATAACTGGGACTGGATCAATTGTAGCTCCGATGCCACGCCTCGTGTGACGGCACTGTAAGGGCGTCTTTTTATCTACTGAGAAACATTTACAATTTCTTTCCATAAATTCACTTATATTCTTGTGCAAATTAATTTAGGTATCTAAGTAGCTTCGGCCTGTCAGGGCCACTTCCAGATATCAGTTCCATGGATGCTCTTGAGGCAATGTGAGTTTCTTTTATTCTCAACTTTGAGCCAGTGTGAGTTCAAAGCAAAGAGAACAATTGCAGTTTTCATACACACACACACACACACGTGTGTGTATATTCACACGAGCACCTCCCCCCCCCCCCTCCACACACACACACACTCACACTCTTACATGCATATTTTAACCCCTTTTTTGTGTTGGTTTTGAATTGCAGAGATTTGCATAATAACAGCTTAAATGGACATATTCCCATATTTCTGGGCCAGTTACCTAAGCTGAAACAACTGTGAGTACATACTATAATGCTCTCTGACCTTCACTAGAAGACCCCATGGTTGTGGGAATCATGTGCATTGACATTTCTTTCTTTCTTTCTTTCTTTTTTTTTCCTTTTTACAGGAATTTAGCGGATAACCAGTTCAGTGGATCAATACCCTCTTCACTAACAAAGGAAACAAATCTAAAACTAATGTAAGTTGAATTATATCTGACTTTTATTAATCTATGATACGAGTAAACCTTACACCTACACCTATAAAAAATTAAAAACCTGTTGCTTGTTGATATTTGAGAAATAACTTGTATCTTCAATGTTCAAAAAAATTATAATATATGGCAATTCCGATGTACAGTTTCACATATATATTTGTTTCTTATTTTGAATCACAGAGTGACGGGCAATCCTGAATTGTGCACATCAGGCAAATCGTGCGAGAAGAGGAGCAAAAAGCTAGCAGTAATACTTGGCACCTCAATTCCAGCCTTGGTCTTGGTGATCGTGGGTGTAAGGTTAGCAAACTTTCTTCTTTTTTGATATCATTGAGACATAATTGAGGGGCATAATGAATTGTGACCCATAGTTCCGAAAATCGTCTTTTGATTTTTTGTACAATGTCGGTTAGCTTCAGTTCTGAAAATTTAAACTGCTAAAATCATTCAGCTTTATCACAAGATGGTGGAGCCGAAGTGCCAAATGACAAGCCGCATGGAGCTGTTGTTACCATGGAGGAGAAGATACGAGGAAGATTAGAAGAGTATGAAGTTATAAAGGAAAGGCCGGTAGAAGGTCGAGTAGTGATTATGTGTACGATGTTGCGGAAAACTTTGTTTTCTTATTTACTAAACCAAAATTCTGAAATTGTGTTTGACATGTTAATGAAATTAAAGTGAAGGTGAGAATAGAATGAATATAGGAAAGGAACGGAATGTACATTATTATTCCAATATTTAATAACAATTATGATTTATTTGGTAAGATGAAAAAATGGGAGGATACAAAGTTGGAGGGATAAATCAAATATGAAAATAAAAATAATGAATGAACTTTCTTTCTAACTCACCAAAATTAATCTTTCTAAAATTGAGAGAAAAAATGGATGAAAAGTTAATTATGTGTGTTAAAATTATATTATTTGTCTATATATTATATTTATTGATTACATATTATGTATATATTAAATTCATATATAGATATAATGGTAAAATATGTATTTATATTTTTTTCAAAAAAAAATAAAAAATAAAAAATAAAAAATAAAAAAATAAAAAATAAATTTTTTTTTTCATTTTACCAAACACAAAGGAGTAGAAGAAGAATAGAAAGTATATCACTCTCACTTTCTATCATTCTATTTTTCATCTGCCTTATCAAACAGACCATTAGGATTAAGTGTTGAAATAAAATTGAAAATCAACTCAAATATTTGAATAATCTCTAGACTTGGACCTAAATCCAACTTTGGACTCAAACATGATATTGAACCCATGATCCAAACCTAGACTGAGATTCTATCCCAAACCCAACTTTAGACCTCAAACTTGGATCCAACCCCAGACTCGGACTAAACTTGACACCGACCCCAGAATTGGACCCAAACCAAACCCTAGGTCCAGAATCAACCCGTCGTCGGATCCCAGATCCTAGACCCGACCTCCAACCCTAGATTCAACCTTCCATGGAAGTGGGATAATGGTTGTGGTTATGGAGGGATAGTAATTGAAAATGAGAAATACCACCAAATAAGTATATTTATACATTATATCCATGTTAGATCATCTCCACCAAATAAGTATATTTATACATTATATCCATGTTAGATCATCTTCAACCTTTACTTAAATTTAAATTTTAGAAAAAAAGCTCAAAAAACTTCTTTCAACATTTGACTCAAACTTATACCAAATCAAAAGAGACTCGTTTTTTAACTCAAATCAAGGGAGACTCAAATTTTTACCCAAATCTTTAATGATAAGATTTCACCATCTTTTAAAGATCTAATATTCATCTTTACTCTCTTTTAAATTTGAGTTTATTCACATTTAAATTTGAATTTTTTTTTATTTAAATTTGAGTTTGTTCATTTGAATCTTTTATATCAAATCAAATTTTTTACTCAAATTTTAATTTAAATTTGAGTAAAATTTTGAGTGATAGTAAGCACAAACACACTCAGATAAACAAAAAGTGAGGGATCGAAACTTACTGAATATTGATGGTGAGATGAATCAATTCGCTGATCAACTCCAGAGTCGGAGAATGTTCCATACTCTCCACCTTATTGCTGCTGTCACAGCAGCGATTGATCTTCGAACCGATGATTGCACATCGTTAATGAACTGTGTCAGTGAAATTCTCCGAGTAGAGAGACCCATGACCTTTCAAAATATATTACCTTTAATTCTTGAATTAGGAAAACCATTTTCACAAGATTATCTACAATGTTGGACTGGTGATTTTCATTAACCTCTTGAATCAAAGCTCAATTCTGATCCAAAAACGATTGAATCTCCAGGAAGCTCTTGCCCAGCGTCTCCCAAACCCCAACATCACATTCTCCGACTCTATTTTCTTCAGGCCGCTAGAATGGTTGTTTTTCGTTTTTGCTTTGGTGGAGTTGAGTTTGTGTGCTTTTGTCAGGTGTGCTACAGGCTCTAGACCACCACTGCCGATGACTCATTGTTTTTTCATGCATATACATTTGTTTAATGGCTTTATCGGTGTCTCTAACTCTTATTCAGGCATGTATTCTAACTTCCAATTAAATGATCGTGGACATTGGACCATATGATTAACACAGAATTTCAAACTCATACATCTCTTCATTCAACATAAAATTTATGAAGGAAAAACAGAACAGGGAGGGGGGAAGGAATGGAGGGGTTCCAAATATGTCAGGGTTAGCTTTCAGCTGTATTAATTGGATCTTCATACACAGTGTCTGGTAATAATTTTGGCTGACGACTGTATTGTGAGTGGACAACTGGCTCTACCGGTATACTTGATCGTGGTAAATTCCATGGACATTCCTGGAGTATTGATTTGGCTGCATTAAGTAAAGCGCGGAACTGTTCGTGGCCTAATGACTTTACGAACTTCTTCCATTCATCGTCCGGTCTCTCATGGCAGCTAATGCATTCCATCTTCTGAACCTCATCCTTAATTCTCTGAAATGATAAAAGGCCACATTAGCAGAATAACATGTATCTGCGAAATGAACTCCTGGACTACATGAAGAATCAAATAAGATATGGGCATGAAATATATTCACTACCAGTACTGAGTTTCAATAAACAAGATGAGCATAGAAGAGAGATTAAATCATCCCAAATTGTTATTGCAAAACATGTTTCAATGCAAGTATACAAGTACCATCGATACCACTCCCATGTAGAATACCAAATATGACGAGTGTTTCCATATTCCACTGACAAAAGAAGAGGAGAAAATCTTCAAAAACTATACCATAAAAGGAGGGAATTAATGCATTAAGAACCAGCTGCCAAGTTTTATTGCCTAGAAAATTCTTTCTAAAAAGTTGGTCCTGGAAAAATAGCTGGTCTGTAATTATAAAGTTTATGATCTGGCTCATAGAGTATTTAGCCTATGAAGGAAAGTGAAAATGCAGAAACCAGAAAATTTAAGTGAATCTTCCCAGCATCCCATCATAATAGTACCAGTAGTTCTATGGCCTTACATATTATTCCTGCCCTATTGTCAACTCTTTAAAGCAAACAAAAAGATCGACAAACATCACAAGAATACAAGGGTCAACTTTGGAGCATCCTGCTTCCATTCCTCTTATCCATTACAAAACTTATGTTAAATTCTTATCAAAATTACATAATAGAAATCTTAAACATTGAACAACCAATAGCAAATACAACAATGATGAGCTGGACATTCAATGCAAGTCATAAATTGATAGCATTGGCAAATATTTACACTCATGGGTAGGGGAGTGTTACGGTACCAAATTGCACTTTGGTACATTAACTCTACTTTTTGGTGCCTTTTTTTCATGCTTTATTATTTTTTAACAATAATTGTAGATCATCCAATTCAAAATCACAGGTCCCGATCGTTTTCGGGCACGTTACCGTAGGCTTACCCCTCATGGGTACATCAAAGAATCAAGTTAATGCTTTCTGTAAAATAGAAACCCAATTCTGTTGGTACATGATAGTCAAGGCAGAGGCTATGGAATAATTTTGCCCTTTAATATGTCAACAATGGCCAGCTTTTGAAAACTTAAAACGAAAATTTCTTAAACCAGTTGTTTATTTTTTTCCTGTTTGGAAAACCATCAAAATACATTAAAAAAAAAATAGCAGAAACAAAATCATTCAACAACAGTATGTATGGCTCTTATTAAAATAATTATACAAAAAGAAAAACAGTATGGCGACACAAACCTGCAATAACCTCAAGTCGAACTTGGGAAGCCCAATTTGCCCAACAGTCAGCGACCCGAAATAGTTCCCCAGCAATGCAGCATCCGGCACCGCCAACCCTTGCACAAACCCCGCCACAAAGCCACCGAGAAAACTATCCCCAGCGCCGGTGGGATCAACCTGTACTGCCGGAAATGGGTCAATCTGAACTTCACCGTCCTTCCAATACACCTTACACCCATCCTTCCCATTGGTCACCACCACAGAACACCACTTCCTCGCCGCCTCCACATCCACATACGGCGCTTCCTCCGCCGACGCTTTCAGAAACCCAATTCTCGGTAGCAAATGAAAAAATCCACTTTCCTCCAATCTAACAAGCCTCACTGTTCCATCAACACAGTCAAATTCACGAATTAGGGCTTGAATGTCAACAAACACAAATTTACATATATCTAGCAATTTCTCTAGGGTTTCGGGCAAAATTTCTCCCGCAACCCCAATGGCCATGCCGAAATCGAAGTCTGATTCTGGGAGATCCGAGGGGAAAATCGGTTCGCAACAGCGGACCCGTTTGAGGATCCGATCTTGGCGTCTGATTTCGGAGGGTTCAGATGAAAAATAGGCGTGGAAGAGAGTGGTGTTTGAGGTAGATGAAATGATTGGAGGGTGATTGACGGTGTAAGCAAAGTCAGTTCCGACTTTAGCAATGTAATCGGAGGAGATTGAGAGGCCGTCGAGCACGGCGGAGATAAACGACGCCGCACCCCCGAGAGACTCGGTCATTACGACGTCGTCTTTGATCAACACATCATGGCAATAATTCCCGACGATCAGACCTCTGCGAGTTGGGACGGAAGGGTCTTGATTTCCGATCACCATAGGTGGTTTTCTCTTGGTAAATACGTCGCTCGGGCCTTGATGTTGTTGGCGGTGCAATTTGTCCCTCGCGATCAAGAGTGCAACGCTCTCAAGAGGTAGGGCCTGTAAGAAGCCATGAAAGCAGAGGGTTTTGCGATGAGGACAAAAGGGTTGGTCGTCGGTATATGAAGAGGTGTCAAGAAGAGGCGATTCGAGACGACATTGCAAGTATGAATGCTGCTTTTGCTTTTTGTATAAACGATCGGTGTGGAGTTTTTGAAAATGGCGGTGGGGGAAGGGGAATGAAAGGATGGCCGTTCATGCGTTGAAGTGCGAACCTTTTAGAAAGCGATTGATTCTTGGCATTAATGGAACTCTTCACGGAACCAGAGACTGACTCATGAAACATTAATGGAAAATTACACTTTGACCCTAAATTTTTGAATTTTTTATATTATTTCCTTAATTATTTTAATTATTTCAAATTATACCAATCACAATTGTATACTACCATTTTGGACAAAATTGCTAATGGGTTAAGGAAAAGTAAAAAACATTACATAGTTCAAGGATAAAATGAAATGATTTTTTGTTAAATATGTAACAAACATTAATATCTAGGTTAATATGAAATTATTATATAGTTAAGAATGTATTGTGAAAATATACTATAGAGAGGACAATAGAAATTTTTTTTATAGTTAATAGGGTTAAAATATAATTTTTTTTCATGCATTAGATCCCCACTTTGTCTATAGAATTAATTCTCTCGTCGTAGTAGGCTCGCTATTCCCACTGAATAAAGACGGGGTGGAAATCCAATTTTTATGCTTTTTTATTCTTTCTTTTGGGCGATAAAGATTCGGTTACGTAGGGTTAATGGTAGTAAATTGTACCGTAAAAGATTGTTTGAATTTTAATTTGTATTTTTAAAGATAAAAAATTTTAATTTAGAATCTTAAAAATAAAAATTTGTATCACTATGCACCACTAAAACTAAATTGATAAATTATACCTACATTCCTTTATACTTATCACTTAATTATTTGGACCCCTTTATATTTAGAATATAACTCCTAAATCTCATTAAGTTTGTGCACTTGTAACACGTAATCCTTTTTCATTGATATCTGTTAATATAACCATTAAAAATATGATTTTATCTTAATAAAAATTATAATTTCATATTACCCTTTATTTTATGGGCTCAATATACTCTAAAGTTCAAAATCAAGCTTACCATTTGAATGTCTAATAGAATAAAGGGTTGCACAATGAGTGATATATTGCGTTGGATATAAAAAATATTATATAAATATCTACATTCTATTAGACATTCAAATGATAAGCTTGATTTTAAAATTTAGAGTATATCGCACTCACAAAATAAAAGGTAATATGAAATTATAATTTTTTATTAGGATAAAATCAAATTTTTTTAACGGTTATATTAACATATATCAACGAAAAGGTGTTATGTGTTACACGTGCACAAATGTCATGAGATGTAGGAGTAATATTCTAAATGTAAAGGGGTCCAAATGATTAATTGACAAATATGAGAGGATCTAGGTATAATTTATCAATTTAGTTTTAGATGTATAATGATACAAATTTTTATCCTTGAGGATATAAATTGAGATTTTTTATCTTTGGGGATACACATTGATAAAAATTTCTATTTTTGAGGGTACAAATTGAAATTTTTTATCTTTAGAGGTGCACATTGATACAAATTTTTATTTTTGAGAGTGTAAATTAAAATTTTTTATCTTTAAGAATTTAAATTGAGATTCGAACTATCTTACATGATACAACTTGCAATTAACCCTAAACAAAAATCAATGAAAGGAGGAATGTACATTTCGTGAAAGGAAAAAACAATTTCTTTATTGAAATATATTTTGTCTCATTTCATCGTTATGAACTTAATTTCTATTCATGTCGTTCTATATAAGAGAAGAACTCCGAGCAAATGAACTTTCGGAAAGAGAAATATAAATGCAAGTTTATTCAAACTAGTAATGCACCACGTGCATACACATGAATAATTTTTATGTACAAAATATAAATAAAAAATATTAGATATTAGATATATGTGTATTTACATTAAGTTTTATTAAAATTAGATTTTTATAACTCGTATTATATTATAGAATTCAAAAAATATTATATATTTATAGTAATTCGTTGTTTTAACTATAAGAAAAAAAAAGCAATTCATTTGAAATTTGATTAAGTTTCAATATATAATTTATTAAATAAAATAAAATTAATTGTCAATATTTTAATCAATGTTTACTATAATTAAAAATTAGTTTGGTCAATAAGGATAAAAATTAGGATTAATAATATTTTTAGTTTCTAAAGTATACATTTTTTGTTAGTTTAGTTCTCAATATATAAATTCTATCAATTTAGTCTCTAAAATATTTAATTCTTGTTTAAATGTTCCCTAACCAAATGATCTATTAAGTTTTTTGACAGAAATGACCACGTGTCATTCCGTCCGATAATATTATGTGACCAACATGTAATCACTTCCATGAAAAACGTAACATATTTTTTATGTATGGATCATTTAAACATTAACTAAACACTTTAGGAACCAAATTAATAAAATTAATACAATGCGGATGAAACTTACAAAACATGCATAGTTCAGGGACTAAAAATACTATTATCCCTAAAGTATAATATACTATTGTATAATATATGTTTTAAAATAATACTAAAATTCTAAAATTCAAGTTTTTCTTAAAAATATACTATAATTTTTTTTATGCAAACTCTTAATAAAATATGAAAATTTATTGTGATTGAAGAATTATGTTGATTTAATAGACATTATTAAACAAAACTACTTAAAAGATTATTTTTTATCTTAAAAATAAAATGGTTGAAATTTTGGATAAAAAAAAATACACATATATAAGGATAATGTTATCATTAAATTTAAAGTGAGTGATATTTAATTGATGACATTTTTGAAACTTTCGTGAACGTTTTATTGAAAACTATAATGATGCATATATTTTTTAAGGGTAGCATAGTCAATTAAAAAATTTTATGGATACTGATATTTATACGTAATAAATAAAAAACTAAAAGAAATGTTATGGATAATTTAGAAATTTAAACACATAAGTATATGATGGTAAATTTAAATATTCAACTACGGAAGGATAGTGTGGTATTTAAAATTTTTTATAAGAGTAAAATATTAAATCAAAAGTTTTTTATGCCGAGACAAAAGTTTTATTCTTTATTAGTAGTACAGATGAAAATTTTTCATTGCAATTTAGATATTTAATTATGTAAGGATATTGTAGTATTTAATTTTTTTTATATTGGAAGGGTAAAATAATAAATTAAAAATTTTTCGCTCAAAATAATTTTATTAGTAGTATAGACAAACTAACTAGATCAACTCTAGCATAGCTTGCTTTCTAAGTTTCAATATAGGTAGAGCATTTCATAGAAAGAAAAAAGTGTTTTGTGGTAACCATTTATTAACTTCTGCTTCCTCCATTCTTCTTAGCTTTTAGTCTACTTTATTCTCTTATAGAGCATCTCCAACGGGTTAATTATCTGACATTTGTCAACTAAAATAAAGAATCAAACTACAAAATTATACTGAGGATTAATTATTTGGCTAACTATTTTATATTTGGGCTAAATGACTCTCTATTTTTGGCTAGCCTCCATAGTTAGCTATATTATATTTGGAGAGCTAAATAACTCTTTTTATACTCTAAGGGGGGATATTTATTTTGTATTTTGATAACGTATCAAGTTATGTAATATTTTGACTTAAAATATTAGTAATAGTCAGTTAAAATAGAGAATATGGTTTGAATAACTTTGTAAAAATGACTCTTTAAAATAAAAAATATAATATTTTAATATATTTTGAGTAGTTATTTTGAAGATGCTCTTAGCTCTCGTCAACTCGTAAAATAGAACAGTTATGAAAAATTAAAAAGTAAGTCATGAAAAATTTTGATTAATTAAAAAAGTCATTACTTGCGTCTAGAATCAAGCTCAATTCAACTCATGAGCATTATATAGGGCAAATAGTTTGGTTGTCGGTACTCAATGACACACTTTGAATAATTTCCTTTTTCTTTTTAACTTTGGCAACTAATTTATGAACGGAGGACAGAGCTTTAAGCCACAATTATAAAAGTCATTCCTTTTGCCTTTTAGGTTGTATGGCACAAGGGGTAGGCAGGTCAGTCTATAGAGCTAGTGAAAATCGAAAACAAAATGTTACTGTTTATGGATTGTGCACGGTATGTGAATTGAGTGGCTTTGTGTTTTTTTGTAAATTCATTTCAAGTTCTAATAAATTCTAATTTAATTTTTTGAACCAATTATATTAGATATTATGATATTAAATTAACTTATTTTACTAAACATCGATATACAAAATTGGTGGACCAAAAACTCAAGGACTATTTTCTCCCTCAATCAAATCAAGTACTTATAGACCTTATACAAACTAAAATTTTACACAATCCAGATTTTAATAAAATCAATTAAAAAACTCTAGAACAACATAGAATTAAACAATATGAGATTAAAAAAAAATAGAACACTTCAATATTATATCAATTAAACACGTGTATCTTGTCAAAATGTAGTTCCACCGATGACAAACTTTTTTATTTCCTCTAATTTAGTGATTCCATCATACAAGGTCAGAAATTGAAGTTATTTCAAAAATTTTTGGAATGGTTCGGTGATCAACTATAATTTCTTGCAAGCAAGAGGAAACAAGCTAGATCACACTGAGCCCGCCTAGGAGGGGAGAGAGCGAGAGCTGGAGCGGAAGCACATAAAGTGACAATATTTAATTACTCTTAAAACATTCAACTTCAATCCTTCTCATACCTCTAAAAGTTCACGCTTCCGTCACATGTCAGCATGTATTTTAAACTCCTTGCTTATTTGGGAAACCTTTTGGAATCCAATGTATTTTCCATTATGTCTAGCTTTACAAAACAAAAAAAGAACATAATGTATATATGACACCTTCCAAGCAAGTGATGAACATGGCCGTTTATCAATGTACGTTGTTCCCCTGGGTCAGCAGTAGCATTTGCAGATTGCCTATTTGGTTTGCTAAATATATATATCAAATAAGTGAGGGAGGAAACTTCGTCCATATATTGTACCCTTCTGCTCACTGAAAAATGACAAACCTTCTCATTCTGGCAACCAGGTGGGTGAGATTGAAGATTCAACGAAGCTTCTTGTCTCCGGACTATGTTTTTTTTTAGATGTAAATATTGACAAATACTTTTTCTTTCATTTATATCACGGTTTATATTGACGTGTGTTGAATTTCACTTCAAAGTTTATAAAGAAATTTTGGAATTATATATATATAAGAATAATGCCCTAAAAAGTCTTCTTGATTAGGGTTTTTGGGTGAGTCTCCGTGCTATTTATATATAGTATCTGAGTCGACCCGTGCACTCCCGTGGGGGTTCGGGGGCCAGTGCAGCTCAAGATTAGTGTTGGTCGAGGTTGACTACGAGCTGATCATGGTACTTGCAATTGATTATGAGTAATTCCTACATTGGTGTATGCTGAAAGCAACCAAGGATCATAGTATATATATAGAAAAAAATTACCTTAATTACACCTCGTGAGCTAACAAATTTGGGTGATTTTTCGTGGTTATTACAATTCAATTCAAGTAGGGTCTTACTATTAATAAGTGGCTCTTTGTACCATAAATGTTGGGTGATTTCCACTTTACAAAAATAGGCACAATTTCTCAATCAATTTTTTATTTTTCCATCATATTACTGCTCACATGGTAGTTGCATGGTCTATTTTCGGTTGTTCAAATAACGACATTAGACTAATTATACGTTTAGGAAAAAATATTAGGTGTAACGATGACTATACATTATCATCGTCATGTGAGAAAAAATACTGGATGTAACGGTGACATCGCATGGTTATATGGTATTACTAATTAGTGATAGAATATCAAGTGAATTTAGTGAGTTCCATTATTTTAATAATTACCAACAATTACCTCTGTCATGTTGGCATAGTGGGGTTATCAAATCCTATTTGTTGTTTTATAATGAAAAATTTTAAATCGACTTAAAATTTTGACTTATGATCAATTTAATAGGGTAAATGAAAAAATAAAACGATGGAAAGTGGGAGTGATACACTTTCAATCCTTCAAAAGAGAAATATTTCCTTCCCTCTTTTGTGTTTGGTAAAAAAGATGAAAAGTAGGAAAACTTGACTTTTTGTGTTTGATAAGATGGAAAAATATTTTTTATTTTTTATTTGTTTTAATTTTTAATTTTTTATTAAGAAATATAAATACGTATGTTATCATTATATTTATATATGAAATTAATTTATATGTAATTGAAAAATATGATATATATGTATATATTAAATGATATATAGACGAATAACATACATTTTAACACATATAATTAATTTTTCATCTATTTTTTCACCTAATTTTGAAGAGATTGATTTTGATGAGTTGGAAGGAAAGTTAATTCATCAACTTTTTCATCTTTCACATTTTTCTTCCTTATCAAATACGATGTATTATCTATTCCTCAAATTTTCTATCATTCCAATTTATTATCTTTCATTTTTCTCATCGTACCAAGCGAAGCATTACAAACTTGATTTGATGAATCACTATCATTGAATAGATAGTGAGTCCTAATAAATATTAGGACCCACATTGTTGAGTTATTTATCAATTTACAGTAATTTTAAAATAATGTTATCGATTTATGACAGATTTGAAATTATTTATCAATGTACAATACTTTTCAAAAGATTTGCTTTTAACAATAGAAATGGGATTTAATAATACCACTTTTAATATTAAAAAAAAAATAAAAAGCTTAATCAGGTCTCCTTTTACTAGCACCAACATAGACATAGTGCACATACTTCGCCATTTTTCACGGACGCAATGGGCCTTTTTTTTACCGGTACACGCAACGAGTCAATGACATCATTTGTCATTTCATTTCATAAGATCCATTATATTTTCGCAAAACAATTAGGTAATGAAAACAGAGATTTTAAATAATAAATAGAATAAAATAATAACATGAAATTACAAATAAAATAATAGTATTAGATAAAATAGTGCTTATACCAGTGGGACTTGAAAGAAAAATAGAGCAGCTTAAAAAATCTATTTAAAAATTTGACCCTAAATATTTAAAAGATTTTATTTTCAAAATTAATATCTTAATTCGTAATAAATATTATCCAATAATCCAAAATATATTTCAAATATGTTACGTTGGATGATACAATTATTTTTTTATTTGATCAAATTGAATTAAAAATCAAATCTAATTTTTAAAAATTTAACTCAATCAAGTTATTTGGATCGTATGAAGTTTATAAGTCATAAAATTAAACCAAAGATTTAAAAATAACTCGATTGAGTTAAAATTTTTAAAAATTAGATTTGATTTTTAATTCAATTTGATCAAATAAAAAATTATTGAATCATCCAACATGACAGATTTAAAATCGAATTTGAGTTATTGGATAATATTTTTCAAGAATAAAAATAAAATCTATTAACTGTTTGAGGTCAGATTTTTAAGTTGATTTGTTAATACTCTTATTTTATTGGTGATTTCATGTTATTATTTTGTTCTATTTATTAGTTATAAATTTCTATTTTCATTTTCTAATAGTTCTAATTGTTTTACGAGTGATAGTTTAAATGATGTAACGAAATGAAATGTTGTCATCGACAGTGAAAGACATGGAAAGACATATTCGTTGATTCCGCTTTTTAATTTCACAAGCAGGTTTGTGAATTTCGCTTTTATTGTTTAATAAATTCGCTTTTAAAAAATATTATATATTAATAAATAAGTTCAAAACTACTGTAAATCAATAATACGGTTTGAAAAGAATTATATATTGATAAATAACTCCGACACTGTTTGCATTTTTTACTTTTCGTTAGAATTGTACCTGAATAATAAAAATGTGTTGTTTCAGAATTAAGATGAATATAAATTATTTTTGTAAAATAATAATTGCAAATATTTTTACTTTTTTAAAAAAATTTTGTACTAAAATATAAATATGAAGACCGTTACCTAAAAATAACTTACCTCAAAGAAGTCCACACATTACAAGAATAAATGCCTTTTGCGACAAATTTTTTACAGTGGTTGTGTTTGCCGTCACAAGAGACGTGTTTGGGACAATTTTTTATGACGACTATGTTTATCGTCACAAAAGCGTGTTTGTATTAATATTTTGTTAATATTTGTGGCAGTTATTTTTCCTGTCGTAAATAGTGTCATAAACTTAAAAGAAATTTTTGTATTTAAAACAACTGTTTTTCTGTCGCAAATAATATTTCATAAATTCAAAAGAATTTTTTATATTTATGACAATTATTTTTTCCTATCATATATAATATTTTATAAAATATTAAAATGTTGTTTTAAATTAAAAAACAGTTTTGTAGCTTTAAAAAAAAAAACTCTAAGAAAAACTTGTATTGGTCACAAATATTTTTCATGTTACAAGTAATATTTTATAAAATTACGTAGTTTTATATCAAAAGACAATTTCTACTTCAAAAAAAAAAAATTAAACTCTATAAAGTCAATTTTTTATATCAAACTAGGGGTGTCAAAAATATAATATGACCTGTTAACATGACGTAAAATTAGTGAGTTTAAGTCTTCCTTAAATTATTTGTTTAGTAAACGAATAGACGTAACGCGATACGAATATAAACGAATCAAGTATTGGTGAAATCAATTAGAAGAAATGTATACGATATGAGTTGTTTATATACAATTTCATAATTGGACAAACCGTTCAGAGAAATATTGTGTGGTTCTCTATTGCTATATATTTTAATTTTTTTTAGTTTTTTATTGTATATATGTATATAAATATCATTTCAGTATAGTAACAAAAATTTTATATTTTTTTCAGATGTCACTGAGAGAGTAGATGATAATTCAGGAAAGATGTTCAACTTTTTGTATTAATTACTTGTACTTATGAATCGTTATGCATATTTTACATTTTGTTTAATTCATGAGATTGTGTTTTTGTTTTATATATGAAAATATTGCAATATTTTTTAAAATGTTGGTTATATTTACTTTAATGTTCATCTATATATTTAATTGGGTAATTGTACGGATATTAATGAGTATTTTGATCCAATGATACTTTTTATCTTGTGAAAGTTTTACCTTCTTGAGGTCAAAAATGCAATACCTCTTCCCCTTCCCCTCCAAAAAAAATTATAAATATGCACAAGATATGTAATATTGGTTATCAACTATTCATAATAATTAAAAAAAATTATTTTTTTTTGTGGTGGCATCGTTGCCGTCGTAAATATATTTCATTTAACGTAGAAAAAATTTCATATATTTTGCAACATTATATTAACCGTTACAATAAAATCTTCTATTTTTTACGATAGTCAAATGTGGTATTTGAGGCAACACTTTGGTCGCCGTGATAAAAACAAAAGTGTCAAATTTTTTGTAATAACTTATTTACGACATGGATTTACTGCCGCAAATACTATTTGAGACAGATTGTTACTGTCGTAAAATTTTTTTAAGACCACACTTATTATAATGAGACAATACGGTCACAAAAAATATTTGTTATAATAAATAAATATTTTATGACAGGATTTCACCGTTATAAAAACCTTTTTGTTTTTTTTGTAATGACACAAAGAGCCCACGGAATGGCATAACATGACAAGAGTGAAAAAAGTGCAATGTGAATCGTGGGAGGCCACTTCCGGTCAAAAAGTACACTATTTATATTTAATTTATTTATTAATTTATAATATACGAATCATATCATATTAAATTTATGTTGCGTGTCAGAGCCACATAAGGACCCAGGGCACGGGCCCATCCAAATATTTTTAAAAAAAAATATTAGATATGTGTATTTAAAATTATTAAAAGTATACTTAAGCATATCCATTCTATTATTTTTTATTCTATCAATTAATATAGTCATATAAATAAATAATTATAAATTTTTTGACACACTTTGAATACTTTATTAATATATATATATAGATAAATCTTTGATTCTTATTCAATAAAATTTTTCTTTTTCTTAAGGAAAAAAAAAGATAAATCTTTGACATAATGAACTCATTTTTAAAGTTATAGATATTATAAAAATTAGGTTAAATAACTTACTTAGTGATCAATTCCTATAATAGCATGATTGGTTATAAGATATCTTTCGTAATATCTTAATTAGCATCTTTTATTTTTTATTTTTTATTTGTGTACGCTATCTTTATCGACATTTGATAATTTTTACATTTTATAAAATCTTTAGGTATCAAATACAATGCCATAAATTTAAATACATTATTTTATTTTGTAAAAAATTTAAAGTTTATGAGTAAAGTGTCCAACCTAGATAGAATTTCTAGCTCCGCCACTGTCGTATGTAAATTTTGTATATCCAATATATAAAATGTGTTATATCGTGTATTTTTTTAACTTTTTTATTTATAATAGATACGTTTATTATTCGTATTGTGTTGTTTACTAGTTTATGGAATAAGTGACTCAAGAAAGATTTAAATATTCTAATGTTATATTATATCAACGAATGACATAATATTTTAACACCCCAAATGTCAGTGAGAGAGAAAAACTTGTAAATTACATGATGTGGAATTTGTACAAGCGAGGGACTGGATGGCTACCTACTTGTCACTAAGGGGTGACTCAAGCCAATATAAGGTTAAAGCGGTAACATTAAATGAAAGTGTTTTTATTTTTAGTATTATTTTTTTTTAAAAAAATAAATTTATTTTTAATTTTTTTTGTGAAAGAGAGACAAAATAAAAATGTGTTAATGTTATCGATAAAGAGATTTTAACTTTTATTTTTGTTTTTTATCATAGAGCGGGAGAAAGAGTATTTAATTTCAACTTTTATTTTTTTTAAAAGAGAGAGAAAGTAAATACAAGTTGACTTTTAAGTATTTTTTTAATTTCTAAGTTTTTAATGTTATAAATTAGATTATAGACATAAATTATTGCAATAAAAATTTTAATTAAATTTAATTTTTTGGAGCTTTTTTGTAGGACTTAAAATTTAATAAATTTAATTTTTTTTGTGAGCTAGTGATGTACTTAAAATTATGAAACCTTCTAAAAATTTGGGGTTTAAAACCCATATTTTTTTTCCATTATGTTGAATTGACCCTGCCACTTGATTGCAAAACCTATAGGCCCAATGCGAGCACCTCTTAAATCAATTAAGCCACTCTTTATATATGGTTTCACTTTCTTTCTTTCTTTTTTTTTTTTTTTTATTTAATGGTCAAAAATGTCCAATTAACTTATGCGCATTTCGATTAATTATCTCTCTGATTCAGTCAAAGATAGGTCATTCACACCGAGACGAGAGTATTCATGAAGAATAAATCTCTCTTGACTTTGACTCTAAGGGAATTGTCAAGATTCGAATTTAAAATATATGAATTTACAGCTCATCTTTATTACCACTAGAACAACATCTTAGAGTTTTATTTTATGGCTTCACTTTCATTCTTTCAACAACAGTGCATATAAAAAAGAGATTTCAATCATATATTTTATGTGTATTAATTTGTGCATGTTATGAAAAAATAAAAAAATACATATCCATATTCATATCGTAATTTCTTGCACAATGCAGTACTACTCAATCTACGTGTAGGCGTTTTTACGCTGCTGTCTCATTACGTGTACTGCATGCAAAATAAGAACAGCATTACTGATAAGAAAACAAAGTGCGAGAAAATTCGAGGAAAGTTCAGGCACCAAACGCACTTTTCCTATATATATAATAAAGTCTCTACACATTATCAAAGCCTTAAACACAGAGAGGTGATCTGAGAGATCGAGTAACTTTCGTCAACTACGCCATTTCTGTGCGTGTTTGTAGAGAAAGTAATAGAGCTTAGAGATACTCATATTATACCATATAATATAACATGGGTTCACAAGAGCATTGGAACTTAGAGAATGGGGGGGACACAATGGACATGATGAGCGGCAAGGATCATAAACCAATAGGCTTGACTGCTCAGATCATATCGTCTTCTTTGTTGAGAACTAAGTCTGATCCGATCCTTGTGTCAAAGGTTCGGTTTGGAATGCTCAGACAAGTCCTCACCAATCTTCAAGAGGTGATCCTTGGAACAAAGCTTTTTGTCTTGTTTCCGGCCATCCCTTTGGCAATAGTGGCCGATTATTGCAATTTTGGAAAAGTAAGTCATTGTGCTCTGTATCCCGATATAAAATACTTATGTTGCATTTTTCTCTAACAATTTAGGGGCATGTTTGATTTGGTTTTCAAAAATAATTTTTTGTTTTCAAAACTCTAAAAACAAGGAAGATGCTATTTGTATAGTTTTTTTGTTCTCCAATTTTTTGAAAATTTTGGGAAATAAGATGTGATTTTAGAAAACAACAAAATAATGTTTTCTGAGTTTTCAGGCTAAAATAGAAAAACAAGGGAAACAATTTCTCTTCTTTAATGAGGTCCACCCATCAACTTGCTTAGCAATAAAATATATTTTTTTTCGTTGAAGTATAAAAGCTCTTCACTTAGCGACTGTTTTTTCTCTCTCTCAACGACGCTATGCAATGAAGACAGAGATCTCCATCTCCTCCCCCTCTTTCTCTCTCTCTGTGCAATTCCTCTTCGAAGACGAAGACGAAGATAGGGCCTTTTTTTTTTTTTGCGTTTGAGTTCAAGACACACACACACACACACAAAAATCTCCGGCATCTTCTCTGTTCTCTATTTGTGTGCCTAGATCTGTGTGTATGGGTCTGTGTCTGCGTGTGTATAGGTCTTTGTCTGTGTGTATGCGCGTGTGTGTATGTGTTTATGTTTGTGTGTGCGTGTGTGTGGGTTTTGTGAAGACAGAGAGAGGGGGAAAAAATAGAGATGGAAAATTGTGGATTTTGTAGATTATTGTCTAACAGATTTTATAATTTTTTATTTTTTAAAATTATTTTAAAAAATATATAATCAAACAAGTTTTACAATCTAAAAATTTTCAAAAACACTTTCTTAAAATTTTTCTTAAAAACTATTTTAGATACTGTTTTTTGAGATGAAAACCAAACAGACCCTAAGTTTTCAAATCAGGTGACGATCAACACTTTCAAGCCAAATTTGGTTTTTTTTTGTTTTCTGACCTAATTAGCAATGGTTTTTCTTTGATATTTTCTTTCTTTTTTTCCATCAATTACCAGGCATGGATTTTTGCTCTGAGTTTACTAGGGCTCACCCCACTTGCTGAACGAGTTAGCTTTTTAACCGAGTAAGTTGTTGTTTGAATTATAAATAACGAAATTTGGAACTGAATTAACAATTTAATTCACTGCTGTTGTTGGATTATAATAGATTTTATCCGATATTAAAATTTACTAATAATCCAATAACATTGATGAATTACATAGTAAATTAATTAGATTATATGATATTAGTAGCGTTAGTCGTTGGTTATATTTCAGTACCACATGTGTCTATTATATCTAACATTTTGCTTTTTTCCATTTGTTTTTTTTTTTGTGGTTTACTAAACATCAGACAAATTGCATATTTCACCGGTCCAACGGGTAATCTTGAATCACCTCTCTCTCTCTCTCTCTCTCACACACATATATATGTCTATTACCGCTACTTACTGTAAATATCATTCGTTTGTGAAGTTTAAGAGATTGAAGTGAATGAGGTTTGCCATTTGCAGTTGGGGGACTACTTAATGCAACATGTGGTAATGCAACTGAGCTCATAATAGCAATTTTTGCTCTTCGTCAAAACAAAATTAGTGTGGTGAAGAACTCTCTCCTGGGTTCCATTCTTTCCAACCTTCTTCTTGTTCTTGGGACCTCTCTACTCTTTGGAGGATTAGCCAACCTGAACAAGGAACAAAAGTTTGACAGGGTAAGAAGATTAAGGCCTCTTAATGCACAGTCACACACACACAACACACTCTTTCTTTTGTAAACACAGTTAACTTGTTCATGTATATTTGTTGGCTTTGACAGAAGCAGGCTGACGTGAACTTGCTCCTTCTATTGCTGGGATTGCTTTGCCATGTGCTGCCATTGGTGTTCGGATATGCCGTAAAGCCTGACAGTACCACAGCCGATTCAGTACTTGAGTTGTCAAGAGCAAGCAGCATCCTTATGCTTGTAACATATTGCGCATATCTCTTCTTTCAATTAAAGTCCCATCGGCAATTGTTTGAATCAGAAGAGGTAATGAATATAACAAATCTCTTATCTCGAAGAATGCAACAATAATTTTTTTTTTTTTTTGGGGGTGAGGGGAGGGGGGAGAACTACTAGACCAGATACCGAATGATGTGGGGCTGAAGTATACACCACATGCCAACGCCACTTCATCTGGTTTTTTGTCCCATTTTTGGGTCCAACACTGTAATGCTAATCAAGTTTTTTATCTCAAGCGATGCGGTATAATTTTAACCATCAAATAAGTGGGTCACATTAATATTTAATGGTGGAGATTGTACCACATCACTTGAGATGAAAATCTTTTAAGCATAATATTACTATTTTTGATCACATATATAATCCAACTCAATCCCTTAGGGATGTATCTCATCAACCACTAGTAGGGATATGGATGGAATTTCACTCAATCCCTTGGAGCTAACTCGTTTTGATGAAAATGATAGGAAAGTGAAGATGGTGACAATGAACTATCTCAAGAGAAGGCTGTGATAGGATTTTGGAGTGCATTTATTTGGTTGATTGGCATGACCATCACCATAGCCATACTATCTGAGTACATCGTGGCTTCAATAGAGGTACATCAGTAAATTAAACTTACTATATATGTTTCCCCACATACCTATCTTTAAAAGAATAGGTGCTAGTTGTCCACCAGGGGGTTGGAGCTATCTAACATTGGATAGCTTTGGGGTTGTGTGTGTGTATAAGGCCCTCTGCTGCTTACACTTTTAAGTGTAAGTTTTAAAATAGTTTTGTCTATCAAAAAAAAAAAGAATTAGAATGTCTTGCTCTCAAAACAAAATGAAAATACGATTAATCGGAGATACTGTGCCTTCTCAATCAGGCTGCATCAGATTCTTGGGGCATTTCTGTAAGCTTCATCAGCATTATTTTGCTACCCATTGTCGGGAATGCAGCAGAACATGCCGGAGCAATCATATTTGCTTTCAAGAACAAGTTGGTATGATTTTAGGATATCTTCCAAGTTCCCAACTACACTATTTTCTGAGCAGTATTGTCTGTTACTTTGATTAAATGGCTTTTTTGGCAATCGAACAGGATATCTCTTTGGGTGTTGCTTTAGGATCCGGATCTCAAATATCCATGTTTGTGGTAAGACTTGAAAAAGAGAAACAAATAAATTAACACGGATTTTTTGGAATTTTGGGTTTATATGTAAGTAAATACATACCACGCCCCAGATATTTTAATCAAGCATAATAGTTTGGAACAAACTTTGTCTACAAAGTCGTATTTATTTCTCTCCTCAACTGATATGGGATTGTTTTTACTTCACTTGTTTATTAACACAAATTGCTGGCTTTACTAATGTTTAGAATCTCATCTGTGTTCCAGATTCCTTTCTCTGTGGTAGTTGCATGGATAATGGGCATCCCTATGGACTTGAATTTCAGTCTCCTTGAAACTAGTTGTGTTCTGTTTGCAGTTATCATCACAGCCTTCACCTTGCAGGTCATGTATCGAATTTACCTTGTAACGATAATTATACGTATTTTGATTGTTTACTAGAGTAATCAAAGTCCCACACTGTTAAACCATTCGACCCAAAAATCAATTGGCAATAATGAACAACCCACAAAACCTATTTATTATTTTAGGAGTGTTACTATGTCCACATGGGACTAAGCTGTAATCTTTGCCACACGTGCAACCCAATCACACCTCGATGGATAAGCAAAATTCAAAAGTTAGCTTTAGAATAATTGAAGGTGCACTAGTGGCACAAAACAAATGTAAAATCAATTGTCTAATTGACATAGACTTTCTCAAAACCTTTTGAAACCTTGTTCTAAGATCACGTTAAAGCGTCCAACTCAAAAACAACTGGTAACGGGTGAAGGAGCCCACAAAATTCATATACTAGTTTAGAAGGTATTATTATACATCTATAGGACAACCTCTGCACACAATCACCAATAGGCACGCATATAATTTTTTTCAATAGCTGGTAAAATTTGCAATTTCTTGATTATAATGCAGGATGGAACTTCACACTACATGAAAGGAGTGGTTCTTAGTCTATCCTACACTGTTATTGCAGCATGCTTTTTTGTCCAGAAATTCCCCCCAAGTAAGTGCATGTACCTAAGTTTCTAGCTGCCTAATTTAATCTCTACGACACGATATTCATAGTAATGTCTACAAGCTAATTTTCATGGCAGATCAAACAACTGTCCCCAACTTAGGAGTCCATTCACCATCTGGAACTTTGGCCGTTTAATCGGCTTCAACCTTGAAGATCTGGGCTATGTTGGTGCATCATCAACAAGTTCCACAAATAATTTATTTGTTGATTCAATGGATTTTCCATTTTCAAAGCACTGGGAATATTTGGGCCTTCTGGTGACAGAAAGCTCAAACGATTTGGTGGCTTTGAAGAGAATAGATAATGTTCGGTGCATAGTTCTTGTATTTTCCTTAATAAGAATTTGTTTCTCAGTTTTGAAAAAAGTGGTGGCAAAGGGCATCTGGAGTTCTGGACACTGTCAGTTGATGCAGAGAAGAATGCCATTAAATCATTTGCTGTTGCAATAATAATCATGAATAAAACCTCGTACATTTTCATTGATCAAAATAAACACTTGTTCATTGAAATATGGTATATTGATATTAGTTTTTGACTACACTCCCTTTCCTTCTAGACTCATTATTAAAAGGGTGTGCCACCTATGAAGCACAAATACTTCATTGAGACCGGCATATCCGTATCAGATATATTATCGGATAGGATACTAGTTGGATATTCGATAATACGTATCGAATATTTATAATAATTAAATATTATGATACTTCATAGATATTTTTTGTTCAAGTAACATATATAATTTTTGAGTTAAATTTTTAATATTTCCTTTCGAATTCACATACCATACAATATATTTACAAAAATTCATATTACTTCAAAGTACATGAATATTTTTTAAGTATTATCTATAATTACATGTCAAAAGAGTATAAAATAAATCTATTATATTATAGTTTTAGCAAAAATTACTTCCAAATAAACCGACTCGATAAATATTAGTTTTGATTTATTTAATTAATCACTTCATTTTGTAAATATACCATAGTGATACAATTTCTTGGCTATATAGTCTTTACTTAACGATGGACATTTCATTTCCAAGCTTCATTTGATAGATTTTATTGCAGAATTTAATCTTCTTATCTTGCGTAGTCGAATTGAATACTTACTTTCTGTCATTGATGTTCAAGTTCGAGAATAAGAAAATCGAATTTTCTATAGAGAGAATAATCAACGAACCCAACAACCCGAATAAGCATGAATTCATATCACAATCTTGACCTCAATACTCAAAAAGAACACTCAAGAACAATCTGACAAATGTGTATTGTATAGAGATATACGAGTTAAGAATTTCCTACCTACCTACGTATATGATATCTAAATACTCTTATGACTTAATGAAAAATTACAGACATGAAAATATATATGGGCAGGAACCCTTATCCAATAGAGAAACTGCAAATAATGTCCTTCTCTCAAGAAGTTATAATTGCTCCGAACTATTCCAAGATAGTCACTCCATCTGATGATGGGAATAGTGGATAGTTACCTTAACGTTAGTTACCTAAAAAAATTTGACTTAATACATAACAAATGTATTAAATATACATAATATTTATTTATTAAAAAGATGACATGGCATATGAGTCATCTTAAGTCTCTAATTAGAGATAGAATCTAATATTAATTAGATATAAAGTCCAACATCATTATCACACACTTAATGTTACGGGAAGTTATATTATCAAGGATATATACTATTTTCACGATATGAGTTACGTAGAAAAACGAGGTCCAAGTAGTGGGCATTAGATGATAGACATATGAGTAACCCCGCTTCAATTGGACATCTTTTAATTTATAGTTATAATGCAAACTTCAAATACACCGCAAATTACATGCCTTCGATAATTCAAAAAGGCTTTTACCAGATCCAAATTAATTGATGACATGGCTGTTTAGCAGTGTTTATAGGTTTGGCTTTCTCGCTTTCAGACGAAGAAAACGATCAATTGTAACATACCGTCGGCATTGATGTTTAAATGCCAACAAAGCCTACCTCAACTGATCAACTTCTTATTATTTCATGGAGCTTTTACCCTAAAGCATGGCTTTTTTCAAACTTATACCCAAAAGAGGGTTATTTTTAAACTATTTCTCAAACACAGTATTTTTAAATACGTTATTTCAACTGACTTTTTATACCAAAAGATGTTAGTTCCACTGTCTTTTTTTGTGTAAAATCGTTATTCCAACCAACATATTTGAAATTTTTTTTTATTTTTAAAAAGTCACATAAAACGTTGGTTTGACAAATATCTTCTTAAAAAGTTGGTTGAACCAACGTTTCTGACCCCCTTCTGCCTACTTAAAAACATTGGTTGAGCCAACTTGTTTATGCAAACAAACGTCATTTGCTACGTTTTGTATATCCCTTTGTTTTTTATTCATCATCACGTTGTTATTTTTTTGAATGTTTAATTTTATTTATTGAATATTTAATTATATTCAAAATAAATATATTTTGATCATTTCAACACTAAAACATTGAAGCGTATACATTTAATTAATTTTAATTTAACATTCAAACATAAGATGTTGCGATTAATGTCGACAATAATGTTTATAAAGAAAAAACGATGTAAAAATCTAATTCATTTATAACAAAAAAAATACATAGCATTTATTTCATAACACTTTCCAATGCAATGAATAAGATAAAAGGGCGTCAATAATGTGGTTGATGTTTAAAACAACATAAAGGATCACCGAGTACACATAAACTTGATGAGATAAAAGTCTCTGACGCATCTTCATCCAAATCAAATAAATCAGAAAGTTCAAAATCAGAAACAGGTAAGGATCCTATAAAATTTCAATTTTGGCATATTCAGAATCAAAAGACTTTGTTTTTGCATACTCGATTGCAGAAAACGATCAAGTTGATACTGCATTTGATCATTTTCACGTTCGAGCCTTGATATGATATCGTCATGATTGTTTGAATTCTGTGAATTGTAAATATCAGTTGAACGTGTCTTCAGTACCACAAATTCATGCCAACGACAAAATATTTTAAGGTCACAACGTTTATCATATAACTGTCGTCATCATAGTATAAGTTCGATATGAGCACCTGGAGGTGAGTAGTCAGTTGCAGGTCCAATAATTACATGTCTAACTTGATCGAATGGGTGATAAGAATTGATGGGCTAATTACAGAACTTAAGTTTTTGTTCATATAAGAATTTGCATATAATCCAATAAAATGAACTATGTTCAACGATGTTGATTTGACTCAGTGCATTATTGGTTGAGTACCCACCATATGTAGCGGAGCCAGAATATTGGTGAGTGTACGAGTAATAACCAGATTCATCCATTAATTGTATCCCCTCAAGAATGGAATATTCACCCGTCAATCCAAAAGTTAGAAATGTCGAGGCACCTATCTCTCGCCTAAGCAACTTAGTGTAAGACATGGTTGTGTTGGTTAGGCACCCTTTGGTCTAACAACTGCTTACGATAGCATTGATGTCCTCCGTCTCCGTCTCCACGCACAATGTAAATTTTGCTTAACAACTCCGATAGTTTTGTGCCACTATTTATAACAATTCCACATTTAGGAGGATAATCGTATGATAAACTCTGATGCATATTCCATGTGTTCACCTCAATACAATAAAACAGTAACTTGTTTTTGTGCAATTTCAAACATTTTTCATCGTGGAATAAGTACTGTATTCACAAGAACTTGGGAATCGATAGAAAGGGTTAATACTTGAGTAAAAACATATCTATAGTAAAGCAAAGTCTCAAGGAATTTAATTCACGCGATATAGAAGAATTGATAAAATCAGAAACTTTAGAGCTTGAAGAGTACAACTAGGAAACTAAGAAAAATGGAGATTCAACTAGTAACATGAAGTTTGAAAAAATGATCCCCAAAAGAGTGTAGCTTTTAACAAGTCGAACATGTTATCATAAAAGCAAACAATGTTGCCGATTTTTAGGCTAACAACATAGTAATTGACTTACATTTACAACTTTATCACAATTATCAATACTTTCCAAATCAAGGATGACAACACTTTCTAACTCTATCGCATTAGTGAAGAATGTAAATTATTGAGAAAAATTGTGTTGTTTGATGACTAGGAGACATAAATATAATGCTTCGAATGAGATTGACAAATAGATGGTTAAAGTTAAGCTAAATTATTATTATATTCTTTTAAATTAAAAATTCAGCTTTCGTATAGATGTGGAATTACAAAGGACTGAATGGGGAGGGAATGAATAAGTACTTAACAAAAGTAAGATAGAAGCAATTCATGATTGGCATAGATGATTTCTCAATTAAATACCATCAACAAGAAAAACTCCATAAGTACATGATTAAGTAAACACAAAACAGTGCAAATTAAATACTGTGATTGACAAATTAACTATGCAAATTATTGCGGTGAACAAGAATAATATCAATTATTCAATTAGCATTTTAACATGTTAAGTAGCAGGAATAATATGAATCAATATGCATATTGTTGAACCAGCTAAAGTCCTACGTTGTCAAACCACAAATTGATGAATAAAACCACAAACACCAATGTATATCGATGAATGAAACCACAAACACAAGCATATCAATGAATCAACAAATTAACAGTCCTTATTGTTCAATCAAACCACAAAATAACAATCCACAAACCATGAATCATACCACAAATTAACATTGCATATAGATGAATCAAAACATAAAATAACTTTGCCCAAAACATTAATAAAAAAAAACAACATAGCAGTGCACAAATCATTAATCAAACAAAAAATAACAATGCACAAAAACATACATAACTACAACAATAATCACAGCATACAGCAGATGGATCAAACATTGAGAGCATATTTTGTGTGTGTGTGTGTGTGAGAGAGAGAGAGAGAGAGAGAGAGAGAGAGAAAGAGTCAGTCACATATATTGGGGAATCCGGTGGTCTTCAACGAATACAAGATCCCTGGTGGTCTTCAACACAGCAACTCTGATGGACTTTTAACTCAGAAACTTCGGTGGCCACAAATAGTCAACAATGCTGGGGCTGGGGCTGGGGCTGGGACTGGGCTGGTGGTTTTGGATAGTGGTGGTCGAAAACTCAAAAAAAAATTATTATTATTAAAAATCTTAATTAAAGAGGTAAAATAGTAATTAATTATTAAAACACATGTCAAAAACGTGAATTTTTTATAAAATTCAGATGACGAAACAGACCTCATTATTGGATTCGTCTTGCGAAATCTAACTACTCACTAAATTTAAAATTTTGAGAGAGTTGGACTTTTCACGGGTCACAAAGCAATCGGGTGTCGCGCGACTAAAATAATTGCGATCAATTTTTATTTGTGAGACCCAAAAAATAATTTAAAATTAGTTTAATAAAAATATACTAAACTTAACACGAGATAAAATTTAATTGATTCGGAATAAAATTTGACCTGTTAAAATTGAACGTGAGGCACGCACTGGGCCAAATATTAAAAATTATATAAAGTGGAAGACAAAAGTCAAAAGTCTTCCACTTATCTGCACTCCAACGTTCAGCCAGACAAAGAGATAGAAAAGAGAGAAAAAAAAAGGTTAGATTTCAAATCTTTTTCCTCATATCTATGAAAATTAAGCCGTTTAATTGCTTCGGACCAAAAATTAAAGTTGCTTTATTCAACGAGAGCTATGTAACCACACTAAATATTGTACTTTTTTCCAAAAAAATATCAAATATGATAATCTAGACCTAAAGTTTGGGAAGCTAAATTCAGACTTCCTTAGAGTTTTAGTACGTGGGCTCACGCTACGAGAGATAGGATTTTCTCTATTTAGATATAGTTTCAACTTAAAATATGACATATGAAATGGGTAGGCGAAGGTTGTATATCATATGACAGGCCTTGACTAGTGTAACTAGTGGTCAAATATAGGATTTATAATTAACATTATAATTCATAAAATCCTATTATAATTAACTTGGTGTAAGTTAATGTTAGTGGTTTAAAGCATATTAATTATACATTAGTATTATTTTATGTTTTAATATCATATCAAGTTTAATAAAATTATTAATTTGTTATGTGATTGTGAAATAATATTCATGTTAAATGATTATTTAGCATATGATAATCTGTTTTCAAATTCAAAACATTTGAATTTACGGTTCATTTCTATCTCCACTCAACTATCCCATAGGGTTTTTCCAAGTGTTTATATAATAAGAGACATGATAACCACGATGAATAATAAATAATAGCTCTTCAATAACATTGGACATTATATACTTGTGGTTTATAAATAATGCAAGAACGGGAGGCACATGCGTAGCCATGTGCAAACCGAGGATGTGTGACATAAACTTTATGGGGTTATTATATCATTATTAAAATATTATGGGGAGTCTCCGTTTAGTTAGTTACTCCCTCCGTTCTTAAATATCTGTCGTTTTACCTTATTTTTTTTGTTTCACAATATCTGTCGTTTTATGAAACCAAAACATAATTAATATTTTTTCTTCCAAATTTAACCTTAACTTTTCAATGCATTAGATTAGGTGAAGATTAAGTGTCTTTCATATTCTTTTCCTTCCCAATACGTATTGAATAAGGGTATTTTAGTCTTGTGCAATTATATTTTACTTATATTAGAGCTCCTTAATAGCTTCCTTAATTCCTGTGCAAAAACCTTAAACAACATATATTTAAGAACGGATGAAATAATTAATAGAGGGAAGTTCCGAGATCTATGATTTTTGAAATATTTGCACTAAAACTTGTACAAAATTATTAGTATTTATTAAATTAGTGAGTCTCATTACTGATCCAACGATTACAATTGAGTTGATACATAAAGAATTACTCTTAATATATATCGGAATAGGGGCTCAATTATGATGCTAAACTTATTTTTTAGTTCTATTAGTTTTTTTATTTCAATAAAAATATTATATATGTGCCTTTTTTTATTTTAATATTTTATTTTTTTATTTTTTGATATCATAGTGATACCCTCTATTTGTAGGGAAAAAAACCTTATAGTCCTTTGTACTACGTGTTAAAGTTGCATCCATACAACACATATTTAAAATAATTTTGTTAGATGTATAAACGTGCTACGTACCCCTCAAGTAATTTATATTCTTAGTTTGATTTTTCTACCAGCACCAATCCTTGAGCAACTTTTTTTTTAATTATTTTTTGAAACTGCTTAACTAGTTAACTGTTGTCAAAAATATGGAGAATTCAAATATTATAGGCTTAAAACTTTATGTAAAAATTTAATTTTGTTCATAACAAACCTTTTTACTCTTCTATTGTTCAACTCGCAATCACATGTGACCTCAGTTAAATAATTGTTTATTTCAAAAATTTAAGTTTTTTTTGAAGTTAGAGAGGATGTAATTTAAATATTTATATTTCAACACATTTTCCTCTTGTATGGGCTAATTTTTTGGGTTTAACACATAAAAATCTTTTTAATCACTAGGGTGATGGTGAGATTTGAACACATAATCTACTACTCTGATACCATGTTAAAAAACCGTCAACGCCAAAAGCAACATACACTTGAAATTAATGTCAATTGGCTCCAAACTTTTTCAAACACAAACCAATCGATTTGATCTCTCCAAAATGACAAGATATAAAATTATCTATTACTTGTCTCTTCTATATCTCTTTATAGACAAACTTTTTTTGTAATGGATGTGTGTGTGTTTTTTTTTTAATGTTTGACACTGACACCACACAACTTATATTTCTCTTTTGTTCTTAAAAAGAAAGCAACTATCAGGGGATTCAAATATAAGGCACCTAAACACGTGTGTACGTCATTACATTAGTGGCATGCCCTATTTTATTGCGACATGGATGATGGGCTCCCTAAGCAACCTTTTGGTAGCCCCATTCTTTCGGAGGGAAGTATTGTAACTAGTCAAATGAGAATTGTAATTGTCAGGCTGTCCGATCTTATGATGCACCGACAAAGGTGGAAGACCTTCAATAATTGGGAATATATATATTGTAATATCACAAAATACCCTAATAATTTTGGATATTATTAGAATGATTTTTTTGACAGAAGTAAACTCGGAAGTAGAAAAATCGTCTCATCACATATTGTTGATTGATGGTTGTTAACGGTTTAAAGTTTTGATCATTTTATCTCAAACAATTTTGTATCCAAATTGAAGCAAAGACACACCCGGACCAGTTACCATAAGCCTTAGATTCATTTGTTTTCTTTTCCTCTCCCTTGTGGTGATCACCACCTCCTAAAGCACACGCCACCAAACTCTCCGTACCACAAATTGTATTGAAACCTCAAGACCTTAGATTCATCTCTTCTCCCTTCTCCTCCCCTTCGGACAAGGACCTTCACCACCTCTTTCTTCCCCATCCTTTTATGAGGTACATAATCCTTAGTTTCGTTTTTGTTGAACCTAATTCACTATGGTATAAACGTCTTTGATTGAATGGAGACAAATATGTGAAAAGTGTAAAAAAGAATCTTTTTAGATAACTAGTCTTTGCTTAACTCAGCCTAAACTATTTTTAAAGACTCTCATGCCTTTCTTGGTCTGGGGATAAAATGGATAATTTTTTTTCAAAAAATTGGAGGGTGTCTATTAATAATAATTTGTAATAAAGGGTTGTTACGTGAAGTACAAAATCAAACCAACTAGAATCTCATAAATCATGGGAAGTATACTTTGAAATAATCAAAAACCACAAGGATATCATTATTTAATTTACCCTAAATAGTATGGGAGTTTCACCTCAGTTGCGAAATTATTGAAGACTTGAAGTATGTGACCTTTTATGAATTTTCCAACTGAGATGCCAACAATGAAACGGCTGGTTTCACAATCTGCCGGCCTGCAGGCCATACAGTAAGGCTCTGACGCCGCAATGACTCCCCAATCACCAAGTGGGTTTTAGCTTAATTCATTCATAGACCAGACTACAGTACAAACATTAAAAGGCTTCAACATAAATTTAAAAAATTGGTAATAAGTGAATTATTGACGTGGGAACCAAGCTTTAAATCATCTAGAATCGTCCCTATAAATAATCTGATTATTGGATAAGCCAAACAATCCAAACATGGCCTTGGAAATCTCAAATGGAGAAGCTGGTCCCTCTGAAAATGTTGCAGTCATCTTTGGAGTTACTGGGCTTGTTGGGAAAGAGCTTGTCAAAAAGCTCCTCTCACAATGTAGCAGCTGGAAGGTTTACGGCATAGCTCGCAAACCAGATTTAATACACATCCACAATTCCAATTACCATTTCATCTCATGTGATCTTCTGAACCCCTCAGAAACCACACAGAAGCTCTCTTCTTCTCTACAAGACGCCACCCATATTTTCTGGGTCACTTGGGCAACCCAATTCCCCCTGGATAGTCCAGATTGTTGTGAGCAAAACAAGTTCATGTTGTCCAATGCCTTGAATGCTCTCCTCCCAAGAGCTAAGTCATTGAAACATGTCTCTCTCCAAACGGGCGCTAAGCATTATATATCGCTCCAAGGCCCTTTTGATAATAAAGTTTGCTGCTACGACGAGGAGACTCCGAGGGTGAGTAAAGGACATAACTTTTACTATACCCTCGAGGACCTGCTCAAGGAGAGACTACCAGTTAAAGTTTCCTGGTCTGTCCTGAGACCGGGTTTGATAATGGGTAGTTCTCAGAGGACACTGTTCAATTTCATGGGTAGTTTGTGTGTTTATGGAACGATCTGTAAGCATCTAAATCTCCCATTTGTATTTGGTGGGACAAAGGAGTGCTGGGAGGAGATTTACATCGACGGCTCCGATGGCCGGCTTGTCGCTGAACAGCACATCTGGGCTGCAACCAATGAGGCAATATATTCCACTGATGGCCAAGCCTTTAATTCGATCAATGGGTTCAACTTTACGTGGAGGGAGGTATGGGAAGCTATAGGGTTGAAGTTTGGGGCGGTGGTTCCCGGTGACATGTTGTCGCCGGAGTTTATGTTTTCGCCGACAATGGCGGACAAGGGAGGAGTTTGGAAAGAGATAGTGGCCAAGGAGGGACTGGTTGAAACAGAGATGGAGGATTTGGCAAACTGGGGATTTCTAGATATGTTGTTTCGATGCCCTGTGAAGATGTTGGGGACGAGAGAGAAAGCTGATCGGCTCGGATTCACGACGACTTATCAGGCCTTGGATTCAATGCTGTATTGGATTGATGTGATGAGAGACCAGAAGCTAATTCCGTGAAGAATCTTTTGACTTCGCTAGGAAGAGAGAATGTGGTGCACCACAAAGTGCATGTTACATATACAACAATGCCACCTTTACCAAGAAAAAAAAAGAAAGATAATTCTTTGGATTGTTAGATTAATGAATTTTATTGGTTTTTCACTAATTGACGAATTGTTGTGATTAAGTTACTGTAATAGATTGAAAAATTAGGAAAAGCAACACTATTGTTAGAGAAAATAAATTACCAGCAGATCCCAAGAAACACAAAAAATTGATATGATGCATTGAATTTCTTTTAATATGGTTTTTTGACTGCTTCTTCTTGTTCCTGGTTTCATGAACATAAAGGTAACATTGGCTCATTAAATATTGGGAACGCCGAGTTCTCTAACTTGGTGCCCCTTGTTTTACTGATCTTGTCTCTTAGAAGTTGTAGTCGACATGACGTAATATACAGCAACCTCCTAGGCATTGTGCAGGCAGGGAACCACCTGGATGTTCTACGCACCTAGCAATTCTTTATGTTGATGCTGAAATTTGGTTTATAAGATCGACATTCTGTTCAAGGTTAACCAAGGCTCAAGTCAATCATTTGTGAATCTAATTTTTTTTATTTTTTTTTTTTAAAAATAGATAAATTATCGACATAGATTAGGCCATTAGGTTCATGTTATTTTGTCACGTACAACTAAACCTTTTATCCGGACGATCCTTAGCAAATGGTTAGGAGACATCACCAGTGGACAATAAAAAGATTGGTAGCAAATTTATTAGCACTCTGTTGATTTAGTAAATATCTTTAGATATTTGCTCCTTAAAACAATGCTCACTGCAAAATTGTTCGTGCCAAAATTTTGATGTGAAGATTAGGCCTTGAGATCGTTGGAGTCAATAATTCCAAAGGGGGTCCCCAACAGATGCAATGTTGGGATAATGCCACCGGGATCAGTTAAGCCTCCATTTATCTCTATCTTTTCTGGAAGTTGAGGATTTTGACAGAGATAGCAAAGACGATAAAGAAGAGAACACTGAATCCAAGAAGAGCTGCAGCCGAAACGCCAATCATCCCAGGGCCATAGCCAAGACTGACCTCCAAATATTCTTTCACAGAGCCCTCAAACCCAGGTCCAACAATTTTGGTTTCTACATCACCAAGTTGGGAGCTAATGATGCCCCTCAGGGTCCATGCCATCGGGCAGATGTAGTAGAACCATAGCCACCATCCCGGGATATACTGTATAAAGGCAAGTGAAACACATGAATTCAACAAGTTTAGATATTGGGTATATAAGCACAAAACAGAGAGAAGAAGAAAAAGAAGAAGAATCGTTCTTTCGATAGTGAAGAAGTGGGCTCAAGAGCATGGGCTCAATTACTAATCTACCAGAAGTCTGCAGCTAAGGTATGCTACCAGCCATTTAGTGACAATTCAATAAGCAATTTGACTGGTCTGGTTGGAAGCAAATGTTTCATCACTTTGTAGGATATCACCTACATTGCTAATATTTAATGGAAGGCACATGCAATGAGCTGTGCAATTCAGAAGGATGGAAAAATCTTGCAATGTAATGGCACTATGATATGCCATCTTATGCATTGTTACCCATAAAGGCTTGTCACGCGGTCTAGGAATCTCAACACGATCACTATTGTTGAATTATGATCACTATATGCCATGGCTATCTTTCTCCGAAAAGTAACCACCTCTGAAGCAATTATCAAAGCAATGACAGATAAAGGAATAATTCCTCATTTTATTTCAAGTCGTTTTTGGTGGGTTTTTTTTTTGTTGGGGGGTGGGGGGTGTTGCCCACAACTGTTGCCTCAAATCTGTCATTGTTTCGATAGACCATATCTGAAACCTAATCATTCAAAACAAGAAAAAAATGATTCCAATGAAAGCATGAGAGATGTCTGGTCAAGAGAGATTTGGGACAAGTGAGCCCCTCCAAAAGAAGAAAAAAAAAAAACACAACGCTTGGCTCCTCACCCACTGCCTTTTCTTGCCTGATAATTTCCTCAATGTTCTTTATCTGTTTTGTTGTGTGTGAAATGCAAGATGAGACAAGATAGATTAAATGTGTACCGCACTGTATGTTGTAATCAGATGTGATGGCGGAAAAAAAAAATAATTGTAGCAATCTGGATTCAAAGCAATGAAATTTTGAGTAAGAATATACAGTACTTACTGGTTTTGGAACAAGGAAGCCTGAGAGGAGATTCCATAATGAGTAAAATGCAGACGAAACTACCGCAGCCAAGTGCTGAGATGGTGTGAGACCAACAGCCATCATGCCGTAAAAGGTGAAGTAGGTGAAGGTGAGGAACATGAACAAAAGGTAGAGTAAAAATTTCCCTGCAACATGTGAACCATAACTTAAAAAATTGCGTTCTGATCAAATTCATTCACATGGCACATCAATACAATCAGACATCGTTTTTTGTAATCATTTTTTTTTATTATTTTTGTTTTTTTTTTTTTTTTGGGGGGGGGGTATTTAAGTTTGGGTGGTGGGGCCAAAGTGTTCATATACTGGGAAATGACTACATCATGAGAAAAGATAAAGAAAAATCAACACTGAAAGTAATGACAAAGTGCAAGCCCGCCAGCAGAAAAACTGAACTAAGAAAAATTAGTAATGTTCAATATAGAAAATAGAGAGCATATAGCCAAGAAATTAAAACCCAGACCTGAATATTGAGCAAACCTGAGACAATAGCAAGACTGCCTAACCATGGATATTGTACGGTTCAATAACAACAATCAGATCTCTTTTTATTTTAGTCATGGAGCCATAAAGTCAATTTCAAAATCAATGCTGGAAAATAAGAGCAAAAAAGTGAATGGGTGCATTAAAGATGATGTATTCCTGAAATTGAAGTGAACTGTCTTAAACATTCTTAATCATGTAATCCAGGACGCCATAAAAAAAATTGTTGTCCAGTAAAAAACATTTTGTCCAAGGAATTCCAAAATCTCATAATTAAACCAACTCTTGGGGTCTTGCTTGTTCAACGGAGAAGTTTTATCAAGGTACATAGTCAAAACGATTGTATTCTACTTTATACACAAAAGTCGAAACCATAAAGACCCAAAAAGTACAATGAGAAGGCACTAAGAAAAATACTTTTCCTTCATAAGTAATGATAGTGATAAGACTCATAACTCACAAGATCAACCAAACCTAGAAAGTATGATTTCCAGAGAACCAGCGTAAAAAGGAAGTTACTAATCATACTGAGGAATAGTTTCCAGCCAAATTTTCATTAGAATTTCAATGTATGCTTAGGCAAGGATCAAAATGTTATTTTGATGTATTGTTTCGGTCACCTAAGAAAACTTGAGATAGATATGAGTGACAAGGGATACAAACTAAGTGTAGAGCGCCGTATATATATAGTCAATGAAAGTTACAATAAGGATAAAAAGGTAAAAAGAGAAAACTTAATAAGCCCTAATAAATTAGGCTGTTGCTATATCTCCAACACTTCCCCTCAAGCTAGGCGCGAAAATGTCAACTAAGTCAAGCTTGACAACGGAGTCTCGAAGAATAGATAGAGTGACAGGTTTGGTGAAAACATCCGCAACCTGATCACTGATTCCCATGAACGATGGAGTGACAATACCACCGTTAACCTTCTCTCGAAGAAAGTGAACATCGATCTCTATATGCTTTGTCCTCTCGTGTAATACAGAATCAGAAGCGAGCTGAATAGCAGATCAATTATCACAATATAATGTAGATGAAGAAGTTACTGAAAATCCCAACTCGCCAAGATTCGATCGTAGCCAGATAATCTCACATGTGCCAAGTCCCGGTGCCCGATACTCTGCCTCTACTGACAAGCGAGAGACAACTGACTGCTTCTTGCTCTTCCAAGAGATAAGATGAGTCCCTCAAAAAGCACAGAAACCCGTAATAGATCGACCATCACATGCTCCCCCATAATCTGAATCTGAATAACATACTAGAGAACCAGTCTGAGATCCTGATGCATAGAACAACCCAAGTTCAGGACAAGACTTAAGGTATCGAAGAATATGATAAACTACATCAAGATGAGGCTGACACAGCTTGTGCATGAACTAACTAACTCGACTAACAACAAATGAAATGTCTGGCCTAGTGTTAGCTAGGTAGATAAGTCTACCTACCAACCTCTGATAGACAGTCGGATCTCTCAACTCGTCACCTTCAGCGGTCAGCTTCAGGTTTGGAATCATGGGTGATGATGCCGGTTTGCACCCCAGCATCCCAGTATCTGAAAGAAGATCCAAAACATACTTTCTCTAAGAAAGAACAACACCCGTGCTACTACGGGTAACCTCAATCCTAAGAAAGTATCACAGAAATCCAAGGTCCTTCAAATCAAAGACCTTCCCAATGTCTACCTTGACCTGTGCAATCCCAAAAATATCATCCTCAGTAATAATAATATCATCAACATATACCAAAAGGATAACACACTGTCCAGAAGTATTTTGCCAAATAAAGCAGGAATGATCAGAAGGACATCTAATGAACCCCAAACGTACGACTACATCACTAAAGCGAGAGAACCAGGCTCGTGGTGACTGTTTCAGTCCATAAAGAGACTTACGCAGTTGACATACCTTTCCAGTATACTCCCCCTCACCACGAAATCCTGGTGGTGCATCCATATAAATAATCTTGTCCAGATCACCGTGAAAAAACTCATTCTTCACATCTAACTGATGAAGAGGCCAAGAGTACTCTACAGCCAGAGAAATAACCAAACAAACAGTAGTCAATTTTGCCACAGGGACAAATGTAACACCAAAATCACGACCTGGTACCTGAGTAAAGCCCTTCGCCACAAGCCTAGTCTTGTGACGATCAATAGTACCATTCGCAAGAAACTTCAGGGTGTAAATCCAGCGACAGCTAACAGGCTTCACCCCTGAAGGTAAAGAGACAAAATCCCATATATGATTATGCTGAAAAGCGTCCATCTCCGTCTGCATGGCAAGAACCCACTGGGGCTCCCGCATAGCCTCCGAAACAGAGCGAGAAACCGGCGTATCTGATAAAGCTATATTATAAGCTCGAAATGTATGAGACAAATCACTATAAGAAACATAAGCAGAGATCAGATATAAAATCCTGGCGGTCCAACCATAACGATCAACTGGACGGCGATCACGCCGCGGATAACGACGCTCTAAATCATCATCCTCCACTGACAATGACTCATCAAGTAAAACAACTGGCTCAGTACCTACAATCTCATCAGTACTAATAACAGGGGCATCAATATGCTCAGCAAATTGAGGAGTATTACCTGCATTGCCTAAGGTAGAGGGGACATCAACAGGGGGATGAGAGCAAGGGTGACGAACATAAACCTGCAAAGGAAGAGAGTCTGGTGACTCTATATCAGCGATAAGTGGCTCTGGAGGAAGAGAGACCAATGACTCTATAGTGATAGTGACCAATGGCTTTGGCTCCGGGGGTAATGGAAAATCAAAGGAAATATGATCAACTGGAGGTGCAGACACAGGACTGGAAGAAAAATAAGGAATATACTCAAGAAAGGTAACATCTAGACTGTGATACATACGGCGCCTAACAGGATTATAACACCGATACCCCTTAGACTGATTGTAATAGCCCACAAAGACACAACGAATTGTTTTATCATCAAGCTTATGACGAGTAGGAGACCGATCTTGAACAAAACATGTGCATCCAAAAACACGAGGAGAGACCAAAAAAAGTATTTGCTCAGGAAATAAAACTTGTAAGGGAGCCCTATGCTGAAGAACTCGACTCAACGTACAATTGCACAGAAAGGTAGAAGTCAAAACAGCAAAATGTCAATAAGATTTTGGCACCCTCATGCCTCTAAGCATACAACATACCATCCCTATTAGACTTCTATTTTTCCTTTCAGCAACGCCATTTTGCTCAGGAGTATATGGACAAGTGAGTTGCTGAAAAATACCTTGAGAAGAAAGGTGAGACACTAATGCATCAGACACATATTCCTTGGCATTATCTGAACAAAGAGCACGAACAATGACATCGAATTGTGTCTTAATTATCTGCAAAAATTGCGTGATTATAGGGAGTACATCGGAATTCCTATGCAAAAGATAGACCTAAGTACAACGGGTATGATCATTTATAAATGTCAAATAGTATCGGGCACCTGATAGAGCAGTAACAGGAGAGGGTCTCCAAATATCAGAGTGTATTAGGTCAAATGGCTTGGGTGACTGGTGCATGCAAAGAATATAACTGATCCTACTATGTTTTGATAGGGAACATATAACACAGTCAAGTTTACCACTAACACAAGCTTTGCTCAAAGCAGGAAATAACATACATAAATATTTAAAATTTGTATGTCCAAAACGGTCATGCTACAACTGAACAGTTTGTGACGAAAAATTTTAACGACAAGTACTAGGTAAAATACTAGTATACAAGCTAAGAACAGATAAAGACAAAGTAGGTGATGGAGGTGGAGGTGGAGAAACTGGTGAAACCGGAGGTAGATCGCCTAAATAATACAGTTCACCTCTCTCATGTCCCCTGATAATAATCCTCCTAATATTCAGGTCCTGCAAATAACACGAATCAGATAAGAACACAACCACACAGTGAAAATCTCTAGCTAACTGATGTACAGATAATAGATTCATGGCCAACTTTGGCGCATGAAACACCGAACGTAATATAAAACCATCTGAGAAACGGACTGTACCCCTACTAACAATAGGGGCATGTGTACCATCTGCTAACTGAACTTGAGTATGTAACTTCTCGTCAAAAGAGGTGAAATGATGGGTCTCACCTGTCATATGACCATTAGCACCCGAGTCCAGCATCCAAAGGGGGGACGGACTGGCGCAAGTATGAAAGGCACGAGATATACCTGTAGTCGTCACAGCAGTAGTAGTCGGACCTTGAGAAGTCAAGACTGACATAAGTATATCCAAACGAGAAGTAATAACATCCATATCACTCTTCCAAGGAGGAGCAGTAGCAGTAGTAGCAGGAGCAATGACTATAAGTGGTGGTGCCTTACCAATGACAGCAGTACAGCTACCAGAAGACGGCTTAAGCTCCGGATGGAGCTTCCAACAAGTAGCCTTAAGATGTCCTAGTCGGTGACAATAATCACATTAACGAGAATCCCCATATCTACGCTGATGTAGGGTACCCTGACGGTGCTGGGCCGAGCGCTGTCAACCCTTATACCTGGTGGAAGTACTAACAAATGTCTCAACGGTAAGGGTCTCAAGTCCCTCAATAGTAGTCATATCATCAATAATACTAGGGCACTCGTGACATAAAAATAACTCTAAGATAAATAGAGAGATAAAATAAGGGAGAATAATATACCTCCAGTCGAACAGTAGCAACAGATAAAGAAGGTCCAAAAAGCTCCCAATTAATCAGGTCACGATGCCAAAAAATCTAATAAATATAAATAAATGATCTACTACATCAAGAGCATATCAACGGAGAAGAGGATTTAACCCCTCTTAAAAGGGTGAAAAAAGAGAGTAGTGGCGGGCAACACTACGACAAATAACGCGGCGCACAAAGGTAAAACACGAAACTACGAGAAAGAGCGCGATCCGGCAATGGGCTGGTTGGGTACTAGGCTGAAATGGGTACTGGGCTGGTTGGGCTGTTTAGGTTCGTTTGGGCTGGTTGGGTACTGCAGCTAATTGGGTTTTAGACTCGTTTGGGCTTTGGGCTTTGGTTTATTAAGACGGTGATGGCAGTCTGTATTGTTTTGTGTTGATTTTGCTTGGGTTTTGGAACAACAAATAATGTTCGGTGTTTGTTTACTGGAAGGTAGTTGGTGGGTATGTTTTCGTTGTTGGGATGTTTTGGTGGTAAGTGTTTTCTTGGTGTTTGTTGGCTATGGTCTGAATTGTTGAGCAGTTTGGTGTGGTTTGGTGCTGCCTAGGTGGTCTGAATTGTTGAGCAATTGGGTAGTTTCGCTGGGCAGGTTGTTTGCCGAGGATGGTGGAGTGAATTTTTGGCAGTGGGAGTGTTGTTGGCTTTGGCAGTTGGGTGGTCTAAATTTTTAGCTGGTTTGTTGGTTTGGTTTGCTCGTTGATGTCGCTAGATGGTTGGCTACCGAGGACGGTGGAGTGGAGGTTGCTGAGTATGGTGGAGTCAATGGTGGAGGTTAGGATTAGGGTTAAGGTTAGCGTTTCTGTTTTGCTCTGATACCAACTTAAAATAGATATGAGTGAAAAGGGATACAAACTAAGTGTAGAGCCCCGTATATATATAGTCAATGAAAGTTACAATAAGGATAAAAAGGTAAAAAGAGAAAACTTAGTAAGCCCTAATAAACTAGGCTGCTGCTATATCTCCAACAAGAAACGAAAACGTTTCGACTCATTTCGGAAACATAATGAAAAAAATAAAAAATTTAAGAATTATTTTTTTAAAACATTAATGAAAATATATCAAAATATCTTTAAATACCTTGAAACATTCTAAAACGATTGTACAAATGCATTAAAATATTATAATACATTAAAAACATTATGGAATACCTCGAAATATCAAAATTTCGATTTCATCACTGTTTTGTTTCGATCACCTTGAAAACGGAAACGTTTCGAACGTTTCGACCCTTTACTATAGAAATATAATATCAAAAACTATAGGTTGATGTTAGGTGAAGATTTATGAGCCTGATAATATGAACTTGAATCTCAGCAAAACTTCTACTCAATATTTTTCATTGATAAAAGAAATGCACCTTCCTTATTGATCTTATTTTACTACAAAACACAAAGGTTGCATAAATATTAATGCAGCTAGAGAGGACTTAGAATCATACCAACAGTCCTTTCGAAGTTAATCATGAAGTATGTAATGACACCATATACTATTGTCTGCACTACAATGTATGGGATCTCCACAAGGCCCTGTTGGTAAAACAAAAAATCAAGGAAGTCATTGCCAAATTCCAACATCACCAAGAGCCAAAATTTTCTACTTTTACTAGGGCTTGATATGTTTTTAGGGAATATAATCCTGGACATGATATTAGGAGAACTCAAACATGGTTTATGTGGTAGCACCTTTTTTTTTTAATTATAATTTTTTTTTTTGGGGGGGGGGGAGGGGGGAATAAGTGGTAGCACCTGAACATGGTGTTTAAGCTCCTAATGGTAACCCACAAGGTAATGCCCTTAACCGCCAACAGCATAGTGGAAACAGGGTTATTTCATTTCATTTTTGGGATGCCAATATCCCAGATGCTTGCATGACATGATTCTTCAGCTCAAAGAGCATGATTCTTTGACAATGTTGCTTACCAATGATATGCAACCTGTACCAACAGGTTGCACAAATTTCCTTACAAGAATTTTTAACTCCATCTGAAGTTTAAATAGAGCCTCATGCTCAAATCACTTACCTGTGCTGCTGCATAAGGGAATGGAGAGTACATTCCAGCTGCTCTCTCTCTGTAGAAAACTGTTCTCTCAATTGAAATTACAGGCTGTACTGACGAAGAATTATTGACCCCAAGAAACATGACAGCAGAATATAAAGCCCCCATAACAACGAACAAATTTTGAGTTGAGTCCCTGCAGAACCATATAAAGTGCACTGAATGACATGCCTAATTCATCTCCGAACACTGTCGTAGCAAAAGATGATACTGATGAAAAATGTGCATAAATAATCTTGTGGCAACTCCTTTAAGTCATAAAGAACGGTAAATACCATAAATAGCCATACCAAACTAATATGTGTTTGCATCAATATCATATCCAAACAAAGAGAGCACAAAACCAACATTATGGAGTTACATATGCAAAGTCAAATTTGCAGAAGCTGACACCTGGGTATATAACCAACTCAACAAAACCTCTAACCCCAACTAATAGGATTCAGATGTGACTTATCTTATTTATGTCGCAACCTCCAACACTTCCAGGACATCATATCTTTTCTCACAACAGACCCATGTTCTGCCTCAGTATTTCAGAAACATTAAATTAGTAATAGCATAGTCACACAGTACTGACAGAAAGAGCACAAGCAGCACAGTGGTCAGTGGCAGAGGCATATGGAGGGGGATAGGGGCAGCCCCCTCCCGGGAAAAAAGGAAAAAAAAAAGTGCTCCCAATGCCAGAGATTTTGAAGTTCTGGTGATATCCATTGGTAACACTTCAGCTTGACCACCAAAGAAGGCAAACGCTAAGAGAGATTCAACCAATTTACTGCTGATTGCCATGTCACGGCTGAAGCTAGAGGATGTCAGCCCCTGCATGTGGTTCAAATACGACTCAAAGTCACATCCCAAATGACTAATACTTTAAGGTGATTGCTATTACTGCCCACTCTTGGGTAAGGTGTTGTGGCAATACATGGGCATCCAACCCAAACATTGACTTCTTGTATAATCATAATTGAAACTTCAAATGCCTTTGCCATCTGATTATGAAGCATGTGATATGAAACAACCAGTGCAACTCATTTGATAATACATGCTGGTTTGTGTTCAGTTAAAAATTATCACAAAAGCCATTTTTTCCTCTCATTTTTTCTAAGAAAGAAGAGGAATTAAGAGGTTTGATTTCTTGACCATCTAAATCATTATATTGGAGCACGTGATTTTAAACCTGAGAAATGTGCATAATTTATTTTTGACATCTGGTTATGACATTGTTTTATCAAGAATTGTGCAAAATTATCACAAAAATACTGCAGTTGTAATCTAATCGAAAGAAAGATATGAAAACTTATACATCGGGTTGAATGGCTAAAGCCTCCTAATTTAAGCTTGACTGGTTTACTAAAGATGTCAGACAGGTTGACACATTAAAAACTCACATCAAATATAGTTAACTCAAAACCATTAGTTTCATTTATTTTTGGGTTGAGCTCATTCCTCGTGTCAATATTAGCCACCCCTAATATTGAAAGGCCTTAAAGCTTAATCGCTTATCAGTCCTCATATTCAAACAAGCAGAGGAGCACCACCCAAAGTTAAAATGCAAAAGAACAAGAAATTGTGAACAAAATAAAATAGCCTTATAAAATTTCACTTCAAAGACTGAAAAAATTTAAAAAGTTTACCTTTTTGAACCCAGGTCCCAGAATATAGAGCCAATTATCAATGCACTCATTGTTGTAAAGAACATTCTCACAGCATTGTATGGCGGACTCCGCCAATATACAAGATTTTGTTTCCAGAGGCAAATTCTAAATTGAGATAAAGCATCTTGAGAATACGTGGCAGCGAATTTTAGAGGCTCTGAACCAGAGGGTGGAATACTCGTACGCTGAATGGAAGCTTCAACCTCCCTAGATTGGTGTAAAATAAATAATATGTATAAATATAGAAATAATAAATGAACAAGATTGAACATCTTGTTTCTGGTAGTAACACAGCATCAATAAAGATCACCTGTATTGCTCAGAGTTTCTGTATATCTCTGCAAAGTCTTGACCAATTCTCTCCTCAGCAGCAGGTGTACTGATCTCAAGCATCCAAGTTGCGGGATTGTAACCGCTGGGAATTGGAGGGATTCCATGGACTCCCTGAATCAGAAAAGAAGCACAAAGATCAAACACCCTATTCAAAGAGACTGCAACCTAATACAGCCAAGTTGTATTTTATTGACAACTTCCATAAATTGATTAAATTCCAATAACAAACTACTACAAAACAAAATAACAATTAGGGGGCCTAAAAAAATTGCACAGACAGATGTAATTTAGTCCACATGAAATATGTAACGGTAGACTGGAGAATTGCGAAGTAGGAGTAAGAACAACAATGACACTGATAAAAAAGGAAAGCATAACAATACTATAACAAGGCTTAAGCATGATTGACAGTTATCAAGTCGAATTTATTATTATAGTTGCAGCAATATTAGAAACAACGAGACTAATCCACATCATTATATTTCTTCCACTATGGGATTTTGACGATTGGATTTCTCTATGAATGGAAAAGGGTGCTTTAGATCATAATTTATAAGTAACTAATAGTGATAGGAAACAATCGAGGGGAAGGAAAAAGGAAACACATGAATCCTACATTAGTCAATTGATGTGTCATCGTGAAGAAGAACAACACACGGATCGTACTCGAATCAATGCCCCCAGAAACAAGGAGTGTGCCTGTGTGTTCCAATAAGAAAACCTACAGAATCCTAGCGCAAGCTTATCTTAAAACCAAAAACTTACCAAAATACAACAGTCAAGGCCGAGCATAGTCCATAATACTATATATGAAACGATGACCTTGTTGTTAACCAACTACATCCTTTTGGGTATAAGGAATTAGGAATAAAATATATTATAGACAAATGATGGGACAAACTAAAACATATGAAACGTTGTCTTTGAAGTGGGCTAGAACCGTCCAAGGATAACACAGAAAATAAGAATGCCCACACAATCATGTCGGTTCCGTTTCAACAATCTACAGTTCATAAATTGAGAAAAACAATAAAACACGGTGGCAATTATCACTTCAAAATTATTTCGAACAAAGTGAAATGAGAAGAAAAATATGCTTATTTTATTTCGAATGTCAAAATTCCCCGAAAGAAATTGAAAACAGTGGAGGAAGTGAGAACAGAAACAGTTGGGGTCTCCCAAGATGTGGACCACAGGTCTTCAAGCAGCAAGCTTTTATGCACTTTTACAATAAAGTGTATAGTTTAGTTTCTATGAACAATCAATCTAGAAAGGGAATTTATGACTTATAAAAGCACAACGGTCAAGATTGATCTAATTTTCATCTATTTTGAACCAATTGTATAAAATTTATTTTAAAAAAAAATATCTAAAAAATATTATCTTCTCTGCACAACCTTCAATATCAAATAACTCAACCAACACACTCTCTAATGCCATATTAATGTTACTTGACATTGGTTCCTTTAATATGTTATACGAGTACAGTTACGCGGTACAATAGATGTTGACTTAGCTGGAACATTATTTTAGGTTGCAATTCATTTTCAAACTCTTATCATCTAGATCGACGTTATATATATCATAGAATATCCATAAACATTAGGAAAAATTTCATCCACACCTTGTAGTTAGGTCTAAATTCAATGACACTCCCTCCCGATTCTAAAACTTCATTGTATCTCTTTCTATTTTATAATTTCAAATCAATGACACCTCATTAACGGTAACTTTTGCTTATGCCAGTAGATAAAATAATAATTTGACTAAATATTTTGTAAAAATGCCAAAATTATCCTTTGTTATGTAAATAGACTAAAATGTCCTCAATCCTTTCCTCATTATATATGTCTTAACCTGTCAGCAAACGTGATTTCTATCATTCTATTACGTCAATGAATTTTTATCATTTTAAAGCGTTGAATGATAAATTTGTTATAAGATTAGTCATTATATTATCACTCATTTGGTTACATAATCAAGTTTATATAATTTTTATAATTAAAAATATTTTTTTATAATAAATATTACAATCGATAAAGTCAATGTCAAAATCTCGTCCATTTTTAACTTCTATGCTATCATCTGTCCTCCACAATGTCACCTGACCACTCTTCACACATCAACTTTCATATATAAAATTTAAATATTATTTGATAAAATTTAATATTAATCGAATAAATTTGGTTTTAATTTGATAAATTTAAATATTAATTTGTTGTTAATTTGATAAAATTAAATATTAATTTAGTGTTGATTTGATAAAATTTAAGAAGAATTATACTCAAACCCGTAAAGGTTTGTCATATAATCATTCTCTAATTAGAGTATTTTTTGTCTAAGTATAACATTTTAAATTTGAGAGATCTAACTATTATACACGCCTACAAACTTCAGGGGATCTGGGTATAATTTACTAACAGATATACTAACGAACATTGAATGAAAAGATCTAAGTGTTACGCGTATATAAACCTTAGGGGGTCTATGTAATATTTCAAATGTTAGGGGGTTTAAGTATTATACATGTCTACAAATTTCAAGAGATCTGAGTATAATTTAGTAACAGATATACTAACGAACATTGACGGCGGGGATCTAAGTGTTACGTGTGTATAAATCTCAAGGGATCTGTGTAATATTTCAAATATCAAGGGTTTTGAGTGATTAAATGATAAACCTCAAGGGGTCTGGATGTAATTCTCCGTAAATTTTAATGTTAATTGAATAAATTAGAATGTTACTTTAATAAAATTGAATGTTTATTTGATGTTAAATTAAAGAAATGACATTAATTTGATAAGGATAAATGTTAAATTAATGAAATTTAATATTCTATTTAATATATTAAATTTTAATTTAATAACATTAAATGTCAATTTGGTATTGATTTGATAAAATTAAATAGTAATTTAATGTTAAATTAAAGATATAATATTAATTTGATAAAATGATATATTAAATTAATAACTAAATGCTAATTTGATAAAATTAAATATCAATTTTGTATTGATTTGATGAGATGGAATATTAATTTATTTTCAATTAAATAAACGACATTAATTTGATAAAATTAAATATTAAATTGATCAACCTAAAGGCTAATATAATATAACTACAAGGGAGTGCATTAAAATTTTAGAATTAGGAGAGAATGTTGTTAAAATTAGGTCTATTTAGGGGAGTGTTGTTAAAGTTATGTATATTTACAAGGGGTGTGAGTAACATTTACCTTATAAAATACTCAGAGGTATTTATGTAAATCAACCATCACTGTAACTCAACAATCACTAACAGGGGGGACATTGAAGATTCAGAATCAAGATGGAGTGTCACTAAATTTAGACTTAACTATTGGAACTGTGGATAAAATTTTTTCTAAACATTAAGTTACCATTTATCTTATATTTGTATTCAATGTTCTACTATCTAAAATATTATCTATACTATACTAATAAAAGTACCTTAACATAAAAAAAATCTGAATCTCTATTTTACCCTTATAAATGATTACAAAGATTACTCTATTCTTTTCACAATTAAATATTTAAATTATCGTTATTCTTATGTATTTAAATCTCTAAATTATTTATAATATCTCTTTTAATCATTTATTCTTTATGTATAAATATTAATTTCTATAAAAAATTTGATTGATTATATTACCTTTAAAAAATATGCATCATTATATTTTTAATAAAATGTTCAAAAAACTTTCAAAAACTTCATCAATCTAATATTACTCATCTTATATGCAAAAATAATTTTATGTCTATATATGTGTTAGTATAATTATAAATTTAATAATTTTTATATACAAAAAATAGAGTAATACTATGTATCCCAAATCAAGGAAAATCATTGGATCAGCGGGTCCCATCAACTTTTTTAGGGAAAATTTGGAAGTCGATCCTCCTATATGGACTTGTTTGGACTTAAGTCCGTCAAGAAAACTTATTTGTTATGAAGCCCATTTTTTGTCAATTTTATCATACTATTCCTTCCGTTTAGAAGTGAAATAAAACTAAAAATTTAAAATTTCTAAATTTTAAGAGTTTGACTAACATTAAAATTTTTTCTCTCTTATTTATATATAGGTTATATATATGTGTGTATATATATATATAGTAACATTAAAAATAAAAAATAGTAACATTCAAATACAAAAAAAGTTATCATTTGAACACAAAAAATAATACATTTAAACACAAAAAAATAGTAATATTTAAACATAAAAAAAATTGAAACATTCAATATTAATATTTTTAAAAATAACAACAGTAACATGTTCAACAAAAATATTAACATGTTCAATAAAAATAGTAACATACTTAACAAAAATTATAACATACTTAACAATAATTATTTCTCTCAAACTCAAACGCAAAAAATAGTACCATTCAAATACAAAAAATAGTACTCTTTCCGTTCCTAATTATCTGTCGTTAAAAGTTTTACTATTCAAATTCATAGTAACTTTTGTTTTTGTATTTGAATGTTACTATTTTTTTTTAATGTTACTATATATATATACCTAACCTATATATGGATATAGATAGATAAGAGAGGAGAAATTTTAATGTTAGTTAAACTCTTAACCTATATATGAAGATAGATAGATATGAGAGAGAAAATATTAACTTCCTTTTAAGGAAGGATATCTTTGATATAAAAAAAAAAAAGTGGAATTAAGTTATTACATATAATTTTAAACATGAACTTAGCCCCATATAAGTTTCATTGCAGAACTTATCTCCAAACAAGTACATCTAAGGGGACTCATTTTCAATTTTCACCTTTTTTAAATAGAATACACTGATCCAATGGTCCTCCTTGATTTGGGAGGCAAATTTGGGATACATATCATTACTCCAAAAAATATTCAAGTGCAACATACATGATGCATTACTAGTATAATTATAAATCTATATCTACGTAGTCAATTAATATATATTTTATATTTGTGCTACATATTTTAAGCAAATCAATTTAAGGTCAGTATTTCAATTTGGGGTCATACATTTTGGTGATTTGAATTGCGAACCCACTCCGTTTAGAATCGATGTACCCAGATCGTGAATCGTTAGGTGGTTAATAAAATCAGATAATTATGTGTCAAATAACTCCATTAATTCATACTTACCTCTCATATTATCTTCTTTCTATTCACTTTTATCTTAAATTGCCTAATTAAAAAAAAAGGAAAGGAAGAATTAATTATTATTTAAAATATAAAAATTACACAATCAATGTTTAATTTTTTATATTATAGAGTGTTTTATATTATTGGTAGTCTTTAATATTTTAGACAAGGATGAACCAGATAAGGAAGAATTCTTGAATATAAAACCACATATATGCTGTTACCTGAAAATAGTTTATCAAAGTTTGTGACTTTTCGCCAAGCTTCCCTCCATATATTACTCGCCCCCCTCGTTTCATAAGGAGTAGCTGTGTGCATGATGAAACTAAAATTTTAGTCACTTCACACCTTTCATATGGTTCACTGAAAAACTTTTGTATTACAGAACTTATGCCAACAAACCTCATCAAATGCCTCAAATATTTCAATGCTTGGTTGATGAATGGTGCAAACCACCGTCCTTCCTGTATCAACAGTATTACGAACCGTTCGCATAACAATGGCAGCTGCTCGTGCATCAAGCCCGGATGTTGGTTCATCCATAAAAATTATGGAGGGATTTGCAACAAGTTCCACTGCAATTGTTAAACGTTTTCTTTGTTCTGTGGATAAGCCAGTACTACCTGGCAAGCCTACTAAAGCATGCCTTAGAGTATTAAGCTCCACTAAACTCATCACTTCTTCAACAAACTCCTGCAGAACAAGGTTGGGAAGAATTCTGTGGAACTGATAAAAGAAACCAGCAAGAACCCAAAATTTTCTGAAATTGAAAATTTAAAGGTATTTTGCAACTAACTTGTCTTTGTTCTTTCTTGACTTCCTTGGGAAGGCGTAGAGAAGAAGAGAACCAGAGAGACTCCAGAACCGTCACTTGCGGAGAATGAATATCATTTTGTTCAACATATCCTGCAATTCTTGCAAAAGTGCGTTGTTCTTTTGGATAACCTGATATTTTAATGTCCCCTTCTATGTATCCACCAGTTTTCCTACCAGCAAGAACATCCATCAAAGTGGTTTTTCCTGCTCCACTTGACCCAACTAAGGCAGTAAGAACTCCTGGCGAGAATACTCCGCTTACGTTGGATAAGAGTTGCAACTTGTTTTCTGGTATACCTTTCAACCTCATTTCCTGAAAAACGCAAAGACGTATTTTGTTTTGCCTAAGTTGAAATAGAGCTTAGTATGGGAAACCATAATTAATGAATTTCCGCACCTTCGGCATGTCAACAAAATAATTGACATTATGGAAAGTCATTGTTAATGGTTGAAATGGGAGAATCATTCCCTTCTTTTTAGCTCTATCCTCACAAGAGACTGGATTCAATTCAGATTCCTGACCGCTTCCTGCCCATTAGTTGAGATGCATGTGCAAAGAAAATATTTAAGAAATATCACAAAAATTACAGAACAATTGAAGGTCATCTGATAGAAGAGCCATCAACTCAAAATAAGAACGAGTTATTATTAGTGAAAAAGTCTTAAGATAACTAACCACCATCCCCAGCTGAATTCTCTTCCACAACATTTACTGGAATAGTCGTCTGGCCTTTTTTGCTGGCTGTGGGAAAAAACAGGATAGAGATGATATTTCTTTTATACACAAAAGTGGGCATACATATGTTGATGATATCCAATTACCAGTCCATATTACAAGCATTAAAGGAGATACAGAAACAGGGATAGTGCCCTAAGACTTACGCTTGAGGCAGGCCAAAGCCAATGTCACAATGATATTGAAAAAAATAGAGTACAGCAATAAAACACCAACTCCAAGCCAATACCAATAGCCAGAAGTAGGTAGACTATGCGACTGGAGAACACTGTATCCAACAGTTGTGTTTCCACCGGCAGATCTCTGAAACTTGACAGTACCCAAGTCTCACTCAGTAATCATTTCACAAGAAAATATAACGAAAAAAATGTATTTCTTAATATTGTCTAATATTAAGAAATATAGTACAGCCAAGTCATCCACTGGTCTTAAGAGCACACCTCCATCCATCTTCTCGCAGTAAATTCATTGACAGAAATTGCTCGTTGCCCATAGGATAATGGTGATACCCAAAAAGCCCAGGCCCACCATGGCTTGATCATTTCTAAAAGAAGAGTAACGAGTCACTCACGGCATTGTGCCTGTAAAAGATATCTGAGAAAACTACAAAACCATACCTTTTGGCACAATAAATCCGCCCAGCAAGAATATGATAAGGAGTGCAGCTGATCCAAATGTATTGGCAATGATAATATCCCGTGCAATAGCAGCCATTGCCCGGAAGAGACCCAACGCCATTTGGTGAATCGCAAAGAGTAAAAACATATAACGGAAAAACCTGAAACAATTAAAAGGTGACAAAAAGGTGATGAATATGATGAATGTATGAACAAACATCTACTATTGTGAATTAAACAGGAGATACCTTCCAGCGCCAGGGGCAAATCCAACTGTGTAGTATACAACGCAAGACCAAACAACAGCTTCAATGACAGAATAAGGTACGCGCAGAATCCAACTAGAAATAGACCACGACCAGGCAGGATAAAAATTATTATCTCTTTGCTTATAAAATACTGGAAGTCGAAATATCATTATAGGTAGCTCAGAAAACCCATTGAACATCATATGCACCAGGCCGAAAAACAGACAAGAAAGGTACAGGTTGCCATTTATCAAGTCTGTCGGGTGTATTCTTGTTCGCAAAAACATAGTACATGTGACAAATCCTACGAATGCAACCTGTAAAACATGTAACAGAAAGGTATGAGATACAAACTGAATACAAAATTATTAAATGATAAGGTACACCCAGATAGAGCTTTGAAATAAATCTATCAGCTGTAAGAAGTAATCACATGAGATAAAGTACAACGATGAAGATAATTTATTTTGGCAACTTTTACAGATCAATTGGTATACACAAATGCACGTATTAGAAAGTAGGTGGTAAGCAAAAGCAGCAAATTAGTATAGCTTTCTAACCAATATGTAACACATGACTTACAAAGGAACAAGTCTATCTTTCCTTTTTGCAAATCTGGACTTACATTGTTTGATATTGTGTTGCATAACTAGGAACAAATTTTACATCATAGTGAAAGATGGCTTAACCACTGCCCATAAGCATTATTTGTTTAAAACTTCCCTTTCCAATCTTTGTGTGGGACAACTTCCCTGGCGTCCTTCCTTACAATTGGCTTCACCAGGCGTTTTATTTTCGACATAATTTTTTTCTTGACAGCAATATTCAACCAGTTAAACAATTCTGGTGACATTCTGCAAAATTGCGAAAAGATTCTAGTGAAATGCAGCGGCAATGTCAGGAAATGGAACTGGAGAAGCTGTTAAGATGGCCAGATTCAAAGTACAAATGAAGATGACAATTCAAGTTTATGTCGACAATACAATGTCACCATGCCATACCAAGTGTCACTTACCAAACTAGATATAAAACTAAATTACAGAGTTTCATATCAGAACAATCAAGAAAGTTCCCATTTTAAAATTACCCCATTTGCTCATTATTTCCTACAACATAGATTAGTCTGTATTTATTCTCTCTTACATTCCCCCTCGGGACATAGGACTTCCTCTCTCCCTCCTCCCTCCTCTGCTCCCTTTCCTCCTACTACTGATCACTTTCATGCGTCTCTCTTGTGAGATTTGTACAAACCCCTAGCACTTGATGAAACTGGTCAGAGTCCAAACCACAATGCCGTACTATCGGAGATGTTTGTGGTTACAAACCATTTATTGTATTCCCGGTGATTTTTAGGGCGACAAGACAAAATTGTTTGCCACAAGATCTGTTTCTGCTTTCCAGGTAGAGCATGTACCTCTTTCCCCATCAAAATTAGGTGCTTGTTCAATGTTTGAAGCCAAATACACTCAAAGTCCTAAATTTTTCTCAGGAACCTAATATTGTACATGGGTTGGACCCCGTTTTGAAACTAGTATGGAAGACTATGAAAAATGCTTAGAACAAGAAGTGGATTAATCCAACAAGCTGCAACCTGACCAAATATATACCTTTAAGTATACATATGGTCAACGTCAGTAAACAACAAATAAATAGATAAATGAATGAATTTTCACAATCCAAAAGAGTTGAAAAAGAAGTATGAGATCATAAAAATGACATACCTGGCATGTCCTAAAAATGTAAAGAAACCGATGTCTACTTATTAGAAGCAGTTCTCTAGCAAAGCATGCCCTAAAGAGGTCCCATTTTGATACGGCAAACTTTGTTCTGGACAGAGCTGAAGGATGGCACTTTGATATATCATATGGAACAGAAAGAGAGGACTTGACAGAACTTCCCCATCTGGAACTTCTGAAAGCTTCAGCAATTTTTGAAACAGTAAGGAACACATATGGTTTTGAAGAATCAGCCCAGTACTGTGCCTGATCCTTTATTGAGGTCACCTATAAAAGCAAAGTTAAGTTAGGCAATTAGCTAGTAAGCTTTGAGCAAAATAGTCAACGACCAAACATAGAGGTACCTCTTGAAGAAAATCTGCGACTCCCTTACGAGGTGGCAATCGGAAACCTAATGACTCAAAGAATTCTATAACTTCAGCTCGAGGGCCTTGATACACCATATGTCCTTCTGATAATAACACCAGATCATCAAACAGGTCAAATGTCTCAGGTGCGGGCTGAAGAAGAGCCATCAAAACTGTCCCTTCCATTAGATGAACAAAATTTCTCAAGCACTTCACAATTTGGTATGTTGTAGAGCTATCAAGTCCAGTGGATATTTCATCCATAAAAAGGGTTTTTCTGGGACCCACTACCATTTCTCCTACAAAATTATGGCAAAGTCAACCATGAAGATATGACAGAAATTGTGCCAGAACGAATCTCAGTGAAAATTTCTTCTGCAATATGCACAGGCAGCTGCATATGAAGTTCTTTTTCATGTTCTCCTCCTTTTTACATATGAAGGTTGACACATCAAAAGACTCATAAAGTAATATGGAAAAAAAGACAGAAGCATATGCACCACAGAGTTTATATGCTAGTCTAAGCTTCTACGAGTAGATGATTGTGAACAATCTTAACTGATGTTTTGATGAGTTTGGATAAAAACTAGAAAGAAAAAACAATGCTGCGGTGAAAAAATATGAATGTATAATTTGTTGCATTATCCAATTTTTAACATGCCAATGAATTAAGTAACTTATCCCATTGTTAACAAAACATCTCACCAGGGATTGCAAAAGATGTTCCACTAGAGATATCCTTGCCATTGCTTCAATTCATATGCATTAGACATAAAGGCCTCTTATTCCACACAGCAGAAAGAACTTTTGGATCATTAAGACGTGCTTTGCCAACCTTGAAGTTTTAAACTCTTAAGTTGTGGTATACCATTCGGTAGTGGAAGTCAACTAGCTACTAGGTGAACTGGCACTGGCAACAAGCACTTAGTCACTTCACATACAGTGGATTGCAATTCATCACTCCATCATTGGATTGCAGTTTTTCATTCCATCCAAGCGATCATACAGAGGATTGCAATTTCTACACCAATGACTTCCAACCCTTATGTGTAAGGACCAGTTTAAGAAATCAACCAATGAAAACTGTGTCCTAAGACTCCTAACCCTCCCATTCCCTTAGAAAAGTAGTGAATAGATAATGATGCTGACAGTTGTGAGCAAACCAGACAAGACTTGTCATGGTAATAGTTAAAATTAAGGAGGTATAAAGTATATGTCAATACACCAAAATGATCTTACACCGGGTAAGTATCTCAAGACTATTCCTGCCTCTAGTGTTGGTTTAGCAATGAAGGGAACTATATTCCGAAATCTTGGATTGATATTATTCAATTGACCTCTCCAGTTCAAGTTTCATTTTTTTAAGCAACATCAACACTTCCGACATTGGAATAAAATATAACCTGGTGCTCAAAAACACCATCAAGAGATCACATTACATTGGATGTTTAAACTCAGGCTAAAAAATATATATGCCTGAACTTACTATAAGATTCAAAAGCAAATCTATTCTAATGATGCATACTCATTTAGCATCAAAAAGTGTGGAGCAATATGCAATACGAGATAGAGAAAGTTCACCCAGAAATCATTGTGAAGGACACACGAGGCATAGCAACATAAAGTCGGCAAATTTCAGTATATGTCAATACACCAGAATGCTCCTCAATATGAACTTATGCAACATAAAGCTTACACTAGGTAAGTACCTCAAGACTATTCCTGCCTTTAGTGTTGGTTTTGCAATGAAGGGAACTATATTCAGAAATCTTGGATTGATATTATTCAATTGACCTCTCCAGTTCAAGTTTCAGTTTTTTAAACAACATCAACATTTCCGACATCGGAATAAAATATTACCAGGTGTTCAAAAACACCATCAAGAGATCATATTACATTGGATGTTTAAACTCAGGCTAAAATATATATTCCTGAACTTACTATAAGATTCAAGAGCAAATCTATTTTAATGATGCATACTCATTTAGCATCAAAAAGTGTGGAGCAATATACAATACAAGATAGAGAAAGTTCACCCAGAAATCATAGTGAAGGACACACAAGGCAAAGCAACATAAAGTTGGCAAATTTTAGCATTGAAGAGAAATGTTTTTTTTTCTTTGGCCCCGGGGGGGAGGGGGGGGGGAGAGAGAGAGAGAGAGAGACCTGTAGTGACTCTCTTTCTTTGGCCGCCTGAAACACCTCTAAGCATATCATTACCAACAAAAGTCTCTGAACATACATCAAGACCAAGCACTTTCAAGATGTAATCTGTAGAGACACTGTGCTTTCTACCACCAATAGATGATGCCTGAGCCATTATATTTCATCTAGTCAAATTACAGGACAAAACTAACCATATGTGTATACATGTGAGGCACAGATGTAATTGAAATGTTGACCTTCATAAAAGCATCTATTTCAGGACTGGGACGTATGTTCCTTTCCTTCTCTAAACGAGTAAGATCATTCATATATCCTGCATAAAAAAATCAAAAGGGATCGGATGACCACAATGACACATCCAATATTTTGCAAAACTTGGCCTGTTAGCCCATACATGGAGCTAGCAGATTACAATCATAAAGTATATGAGTAGTTGACAGTATATCCCTTCCCGTGATATCTAACAAAGGCTTAGTTGTCTTAGCATTCCAAATCAAGGGAGTTTACAGAATCTATTGAAGACTAATATTATGTAAAATGAGATTTAAGAAATAAACATGTTTAGCATTATAGAATTGTAACAAGCACAGAAATTGGAGACGCGTGCATGGCTATAGAAGTAAACAATGCAACAGATACCAATTAAAGATGGAGCTGAGTCCGGAGTAATTTAGAAGACAAGTCAAACTTAAGGGAGAAAAGATTTCAACAGGAACTAATTAAAGATGAAGATGAGTCCAGATTGGTATAGAAGAGAAGTGAAATAAACATGAAGAATAAACACCAAGGGGAAAAACAATTGTACACTACACAGATGTATATAAATATATAATTTTAAAGAGAAAAGGCACTTCAATCGTTATCATCGAGAGTCAAATTGTCCCAAAGCAAATATTGAGATGACTCTTGAATCACTGAATCTATTTGGTCTGCTTAGCTTCAGAATTGGACCAAATTCACAAGTTTAACATGACTGGTGTCACAATAGCCAATAATTGAATGATATGAATGCACAATTTATATATAGAGGGGTAGGTGTATAATTCCACAACCAAAATAATTACTTCTGGCGGGCATAATTTTGTAGGACAAAAACATTGTGTAGTATTTGATCATGCTAGCAGAACACAAACCGATCCTAAGTTTCTAAAGCTAGAAGGCCAGTCACACAATAAAATGAGATGAGTCATTCACAAAAATGTTAAGTTGTGTGAGGGGTCAGTGGTTGTTCATTGTAATTTAAGAAATAGAGATGTTAGTTGGACAAAGCTCATAGAGACTATGCATATTTATTGTACCCTTAGATGTGCTGCCACCCTCTTATACAGCTGTCGTAGCTAGAGTTCTATCCCTATATTTTCCCCCACAAATTAAGGCAGATGTATACTACCAGTGCATAAGGCCAGTAGCAATAATTGGAAAAAAAAAAAAAAAGGACTAACTTGTAAGGACAATTTGATAAATAAAATACTATTTTGATGTTCTGACCATGAGTTCTGATCTAGAAGAATTCACAGTTTTTCGTCTTTCTTGAAGAAAGAAAAGCAAAGTGACAAGATAGTCAGCGTGAATGAAAAGTTAAGATTTAAGTCATTGATGAGGTAATATAATAGAGTGATGCCAAAACCTAATCACATAACCTACATGATAAATCAAAGACCAAGAATATACTCATTGTGAAAAAAATAAATAAGACAAAACAAATATTCTTGCCAATGAATACAGCACACCTGCAAAGCCTTCACTTGCACCTTCACACCTAGCTGCAAAATCTAGCGTTTCGCGTACAGTTAGCTCCGCGATGTGATTATCTGTTTGACTTATGTAAGCAGAAGTCCTTTGAACTTGGAAATCATGAAGTTTATGACCATTGTACATTGTATTCCCACTTTTCTGAAATCACAATATCATGTTATTTAAAAGAGGGCCAGAATTTATTAGAGAGAAGAAATATAAGTAAAAGCCAACTTTCTTTCTGTTTCTCTTCCATCTGAAGCAGATTGTTTTCTATTTACAAATATGAATAAGAAGAAATGAAGATCAATATAAGTCGATATAAATTCAAAAACACATTTCGGTGACACATAAAAGCTTCTTCAGTCATTACATTATTTGATGGCACGCAAAAGAGAACCAAAGTAACATCAGCCAATTTGAGAGACTCAAGTTTTGTGTGTACAAAAACCTAACAAGTAATTCAAAGGACTCCCACTTGCATAATGAAAACAGATAATCACATAGCAGAGCTAGCTGTAACTTTAGGTTACGTACAGTTAGCTTGGTGATGTGATTATCTGTTTTAGTCGTCTAAGCGGAAGTCCTTTGAACTTAGAAATCATTAAGCTTATAACCGTTGCTTGTCCTATATGCAATCTTATGAAACGGAAATTAATTATGAGCGAGCTGGAATCTATTTTACGATTGAAATCCAAGTGAAGGCTAATTCTCGTTCTATTTCTTTTTCATTTGAGGCAGACTATTTTACATTTACTTGTATGAATAAAAAGCAAAATTAAGGTTACTAAATGTTGACATAATATTGAAGAAGACATCTATTTTTCAGTTTTACATAAAAGCAGACTCTCTCTTCAGTCATACATAATTCAGCAAAACAGAACCAAAGCAACTCTCGGGAGTACAATTTTTCAATCTACAAAAGATAAACAAGAAATCCATTAAAGTCAATTCCAAGCCTTTCACTTTGTAGGGTCACCCTTATACAGCAGCCACTCCAGGTATGGATTGAAAAACAATAACCGACTTAACCAACTTTAGTATGGGAACTTTAATTGAGCAGTTGTCCTCTTTACATAAAGTTAGTCTAAAATTATATCTAAAACAAGTGGTCATAAGTGATACACAAGTCTCCTGTCCTGTCTATATCATATGAGAGAGATAAGATGTATAAATCTGAGGTTATTCTTCAAATAAATAAATTCATTAATCCCATGCCTTTTAGCTCCATTTAGCTCTTCTTCTTAGAAAATATAATTAATTTCATCCAACAATATTAGATCGCCCATTAGCAAAATTTGTAGAAAGAAAAGTTTTCTAATTCCTTTTTTCATCTTTCTATCTCATGTTCTCACAGTTTTCTTCTCCCTTTTTTGTCTCATATTACATATATTTCTGCAAATCCCATTACAGGCCATCCACGGATTGCACAAGGCGAATCTGGAGTTAGTAGTTTAAACTTATGACAGCATCTTCCATCATCCAATATCAGGCAATGATAAGCAACAAGAAATATTGTCTTTACTGGAATTTCCAAAACCTTGTCAGACTCGTGTACTAACCTTTAAGCCATTGTCGAGTTTGCCTGCTAAAGCTAAAAGTAAAGTGGACTTCCCAGAACCTGGAGGCCCTAGAAGCAATGTCATCCTAGCAAGAGCAGAATAGAGACCATAAGCTTCAATAATATACCAGTCTTAATTAAAGTTCGATAGTACTAACAGTAAGACAGTTAAATTTGAGTTGTAATGTGTCCCAACTTTCAAACCATCATGATCTACTGTTTCAGAGTTTCAAACCTGCTAACATGAGTAACGTGACTATGCCACAACATTTTTTTTAGACTCTTTAACAGTTACCCTTCCTTTTTCGTTCGGGAGGGGATTTAGAAATCCTCCTAAGAAAAGCATTTATAGATTATTGTGTCTCATGATTTATGTGATGGATAGGCCACAATACCATTCCAGTTGGTAGGGAAGTTTTAGTTGAGAAAGTTATTTTCAAATTTCTTGTTAATTAGTATTTCCGATGTTGGTTTTGCCATGTCCACCAACCCAACACATGAAAGATATGCTAGGCACGTGCCATGCAACCTACAAAACATTTAGGACATCTAAAAAAGAAAAATCTCAAACAAAAGAATGATAGATGAATGCTAGGAGCATTAGAAAAGTCAAAAAGAAGAAAACAATGATTTCTTAGAGGCTTTGGCACTTTGTGTGGGCTATTATTGTGTGTGTGTGTTTTAGGCTTGTGCCATCCATTGAACCTTGATCTATGTGGCTGCATCTCTTTCGATCTGAACAATGGTACAAAGAAATTGCTGATCAATATATTCACATTTTAAACTCACAGAATGTACTGATAAAGCTTTAATATATGAAATGAAATCCACAAGACAAATCATTTATCATATGTGTGAATTTTACTTTTGAATCCACTTTGTAAGATAATTAGGTTTTTCTTAACATTATTGGACATGAAAAAACTGATTTGATTTCCTATTTTAAACTGTCAACAAGGATAAAGAAAACTAATTTTCATCTCGTCTCGCATGACAGACAATGAATTATTGCATCTTCTGTACCTCATCCTTAACTATCTCAGATACTAAAAAAGGTGTATTAGAAGAATAACATCTATTTGAGAAATACTCCTGGACTAAAGAACCAAATGAAATGTGGGCATGAGAGAGAGTCATAACAGAAAAATCTTCAAGCAGGAATGGCCATATTATCAGCATTTCAATTTCTTTCAATAGAAGGCTTAATTTGTGCCCCCCCCACCCAAAAAAAAAAAAAAATAAATAAATAACCCATCCCAACAGAAAAAGGGAAACCACAGAAATACATAAGGCCTACCCAATAGACAAGTAGTACACAAACAAGAAAGAAAGAACGTTCCAAGTAGGACTCGAATGCTGCATCATGCATTCACACGCCACAAACAATATCAAATTGCTGTCACGATTTAAAAATCACAAAAGCACCACAATGGTGCATTTATTAATCAGGCCAAGCACAAAATTTCAACAAAAAAAATGTGAATGGAGAGAAATGACCTCACCCCCAATTGTAATTTTGAAACATATTACAATATGAGTACCAATGATTCCACTCCTTTGTAGAACACAAACTATAAGAAGTCCTATTAATCTCCCCCTGATAAAGTTGAGTTAATTTTGCAGAATTTTATCACAAGATGAGGTATTATTCCACTAAGAACCAGCTGCCACTGCCTGGAAAATTCTTTCCAAAAGGTCAGGTGCCCCAAAAGGATATGTAAGGCCGTAGAACTTACAGATTCAAACTTCAAAGATAATATACTGTCCATATAATGCTACTGGTCTAATGCTAATTTCCATTTACATGGCTTTCAGAAAGGTTATATAACAGCAACATAAACCACACCAATTTATGCATATCCATTATCGAAAAGAATGTGCTAATTCTGTAAGAAACAAGAAGAATATTACCTTCCCGGTTTCACAAAACCACTCACATTGTTCAAGATGGTTAACGAATGTCTGTTGGGCCGAAAGATCTTTGAACTAGTTAGAACTTGCTGCATTCAATCAACATCACTTGAAAATTAGTCAATTCAGAACTGGAAAACAGGTCGTATGTAGTTAGAGGACAAAAATACGACAGAAAATACTCTACCTCAATCACGTCACGAGCATAATTGACCAAAGTGGGCAAAGCTCTGGAACCGACTTGCACATTGGCCGAGATGTTTAGGTTTTCGAAACGAACTTCAACCTTCGGAACCTCTAACCCGACTCTTTATCATGATAAAGATTTAAATAGAAAATAGTCAGAAAAAATTCATGAGAAGATAAACTAATAAGGGAATACACATCTTTTTGCAGGAGGGAAAACACAACTAGTATGAATTCTCTCTTCTTGGTAATCCTAAATAGATTAACATTTAGAAGCATAGATGAACGTAATCTTTATTGTCCATGCACCCGTATGACTGTAAGGAAATTAATGGTACGCATTACATGAATATGAAATTTAGGCGCACACACGTATACCCACGCACACACACAGACAAGAGAGAGAAAGAGAGAGAGACTCCTAGGTATCACCTATCTAGTCGTTCTTTAATGGCAGAGAGGAGCTTGAAATTGTCCTGCTCAGACGTAGCCAATGCTCTTTTAACAACGAGTTCGCGATTGAACCGATTCAGCTTCCTCACGTCCACCGTCTCGGTTCGTTCCTCTCCGCCGTCCGATTCCGACGCTGTTCGTCTCAGCAACGCGAAATTCGTCCGTTTCTGCGACGGCAAACTCTCCAGCGCCGCCCAACGAAGCTCTGCTTCGTCCATTGCTACCGCCTCGGCATTCGACGCCCGTGAAAAGTTCTCATATTTCTGAGCTTCCACATCTATCTCAAAATACTCGCTCCCATTCGAAGCTGCCATGATCGGTCTCCCTCTGCTCTATCTCTCTCTCCTCTCCCTCTATATAGCTAGTTTCTGAGAGAGATTTCTCTTCTCTATCTCTCTGTCCCTAGATTTTACTTTGCTAGTCTGATAGCGAGAGTCCCACTTTCTCTAACTGTCTCTCTCTCTGCCTCTCTCTATAGGTTCACTTTCTTGATCGGAAAGCCACTTCTCTCTCTAAAGTTAAATGTCTCTCTCTCTATAACTGACTCGATGTGTGCATACTTGGGCCTGGGAGAGTTTTAATACAACTGAGCGTTTTCCGACTTTCCGTGATGAAGGCATGGCATGAGGGAGCTTGTCCCGCGAATTTTGAAGACGTAAAAAGACGAAAGTGTCCATCGCAACATTGAACGGTGTAAAGATTGCCAGTTACTTTTTCTTTGCCCAGTTCACGGGGAAAGTAATTGTGGTACATGATTGTTACACGTGTACGGAAGATATTGAAAACGTTACCGTTGAGACTATTGTTAGATCCGGATTATCCGAGAGGCAGCTTCAGCTTCAATGGGATCATAGGCAACCATGGTTAACCCCAGCAATCCTATTGGGATATAATTTAAAGAGCACGGTTATTAAGAGTTAATTTATTAATATAATTTATTGATCTAATTTATTACGATTTTTATATTCATTATACACTCTATCAAACATTAAAATTTGGTGTTGATCCAATGATTCTAATGAAAACACATCATTATGTCAGTAAATTAAGTCAAATTTGAAATCTAAATAATATTCCTCTAATTTAAAAGATTTAAATCCTCTATATTATTTTTTTTACAGAATTTTTCTTAATGGTAGATTATCGATCGCATGTATGCTTGTCAATGGATAAGATTTTGATCAAAATTCAATTCGAATCAGATTTGCTAAATATAGATTAATATTTTTTATTGATAATTCAAACCTGAATCTAAATCAAATATCTTATATTTCATGAATTTGGATTTAAATTTACTTATATTCGATTAGATCCGAATTATTTATATATTTTTATATAAATATTAAGAAATTAAGTGATTATTTAAAGAACTTTAATTAAAATTAAAGTATGATTTATTAAATTTTAGTTAATTAAGTTATTCAAATCAGATCGAAATGTTGGATTATTAAAGAATTAAGATATGAACTACAAAAATAAAAACTGTTGAATTATCTGATCAAATTCGGATCAAACTTTTGAAATCCAATTTGGATTCGAAATCCGATCTAAACCTAATCCGTGGACTAGCCTAACCGTATGCGGGTTAAGGGTCCATATATAAATAATGGATCCTACTTAAATATATAATTAGTGATTTACCATTAAGTGAATTTGTATAAAAAAAAAAAATAATGACGAAGATCTCAATCTTAAGAATATAATTTAGGAATTTAGTAATTATGGTCATTAAATTATAAATAGATCCTATTAAATGAACGTCACTATCACAATGCAATAAATCTCCCAATTATGACCCTGTCCCAATGGCATTTGTGTAACGGTAACCCCAGTGATTCCACTTGGAGGGGTGATAGATATATATACAAATAGTCACCCACCATTGCACGCCTCACCCCCCTTCGTCTCTCTCACAACAGACCTGTACGCACTCACTATCGTTGCCCACCGCCGCCAGCCTCTCCTCCCTCTAATTGTGTAATCAGAATTTTCTGTTCATTTTGTATTAGGGTAAAAATCGATGGTGGAAGAATGCTTGGTTGCAAAATGGAGGTCAAATTAGGCCAGAAGAGTGGTGGTATGAGGTTTTGTGGATGTGTAAGAGAGAGAAGAAGAACCCAACATGGGCTGTTGGTGAGTTGTGCCATTCATAATGTCAAATCATGCACTGTGTTTAACTATAAACTTCGCTAAATTAGTGAGTAAATTAAGGAAAATACTCTTTCTCGGCTCTTTTGTTTAGTAAAGTGCATCAATATGTTTGGCGGATAACTCAAAAGTCTATCATGTTTTTAAAGAAATAAAATTATTTGGTGTTCAAAAAAAATTTAGGGCATCATCAAGATAATTTATATATTTTAGATTATAAGATAGAAAACAAAAAAAAACGATTAACTAATTGTAGATAAACATAATTAATTGTAAATAGACTTATTTTTAAAATACACTTTTACTAAAACAGTTAGGTATTTCAAAAATCTATTTTCAAAAGTCTATTTTAAAACAAATAGATGATGTGCACACATACTGGTTTGCGAGATAAAGAGAGATCAATAAATGTTGGAAAGATCTCCCATCACCGTGCGTGCAAAAGGAACTAACTTACGTCAAAAATGGCCGAAGCCGTGTGCTACAACCAATTATCCAATTAACTTAGCATAAATTAGGAGTATCAATTCGTGTCACTTGACCTGCCATTTTCAAATTTTGGCATTGTAATTTATGTCGTATTTGCATCAATAATTATATAAAAAAAAATTAATGTGTTGATTGTCAATTTTGTATTATGTTTGTATTTGATAGATCAAATTAATAACCGTAACATAAATGCGTCATCAAGAGTGCCATGTAGAGAACAAGAGGAATTAACAATAAAATGAAATAGAAACACGATGCATGACACAATAAAAAAAATCTACACGCCTTTGAGTTCAAATCTTGGTAATTTTTTAAAATTAGATCATAAAATATTTATTCTTCATAAATATTTCAGTACTTTGATTGAATTAAAAAAAAATTAATCTAAATACACGTAAACTGACTCTATAGATAGCTCCGCATCCCGCCAAAATACAAAAAAGCAAAATTCATTAGAAACCTTAATGGTCGAGACTTCAGAAGATGACAAAAAGAAGACGCAACCCCTTAAACCTTTCACCATCCAATCATTCTTTCCCACCAAATAATCCAAACCGTAGCTAAAATTGCACAATTCCAACAAGGCAAAACATATAGACATTTTATTTTACAAAACAGTTGCCAGAAAGTACAAAAAAACCAAAAAGGCAGCCAAAACGTTGCAGAGCTGCATATCCTGTTCAACGCTACCACGGTAGGAGGAACAAGTTCACAGCCAAAAGGAAACGAGGAGGATCAATGCATTAGCCCATACAAAATTGGCCAGTGGGAACCTCCTTGGGATATTTCTGTTCATAAGCTTCAGCATTTACTCTTAGATTTACACAGAATTGATTTTGAATAAGGTTTCTTTGTCTTGGGTTTCTTACCCTTGGAACTGAATGCATCATCATCAAAATCATCATCACTGTCGCCCTCGAGCTTCTTTTTGAGTTTCTTCTCGGCCTTTCCACAAAGAATAATCTTTTTCTCATCCCGTGGTTGTTCAATCTCAAAATTCTCTTTGGGCTTCCAAATGAAGAGAGACCTGACAGAGTTGCATAGTTAGCAACAAAAAGCATTGACAAATAAACAATCAGGACTATCATATGAAAACAGAAGAGGAAAACGGATCATTTCAAATAATCCACTGAAAATTTTGAACTTAATACCCAACTATACCTTAACGCCCCCAAGAAGACATCTCAACAGGACTGGAAAACACATTAAAAGGAAAACAAAAAAGAGTTTATACAAGGAAAACTTCACAGAAGAAAGCTGGAGAGAGAAAAACATTAATTCAGCATGGGAACACTAGAAAGAATGAGTACATAACTAAGTACCAGCAAATGAGGAAATTGAGAACTCCACCTAGCAAAAGTTGTGCGAATTCCCAACAACCAGATATAAGCTACACAAATGCGTTTCAGCAATTTGCAGCCAAAGAATTAGTGACAAAAGACTCAAAAAAACTTGTTTTTAAGACATGATGGGGGGCTACGAAAAAAACCACCTGCAAAGAACTGGCAGAAAGGAGCAAGTGTAATAAAAGGAAAATCATGTAATTAGAATGCTGAATTAGTAATAGCTTCTGGCGCTTGAGTAGCATATTCTTGACAACAATTTAACACCAGAAGTGCATAGTCGATAGTTCAAACCTTGAACTGCCAGTAGCCAGAACATCCTCCCGTGGATGTAGCTTATTCACAGGACTGATAGTTGTAATATTTGAATCCATGACCTCAGCAACTAGTTGCCCTGTGCTGATGTCTATAAAATCAATGGGATGCAAGGCAGCACCATTATAATTTTCACTGATATAACGCCCAATAACTACGAGGGACTCCGAAGGGTCCTGCATTAGGGAAAAAAAAAACCTATAAATCTTAATATTTCCAGTTCTTTGTCAAGAAAGTAATTAATAGATGAGTTCTCCATGCCACAAACATTAAAGTATCACCTTTGGGTCCCATTCAGCCCGAAAAGGGGTAAGATGTCGATTGAAATCATGGCTATGTACAATTTCTCGGCTTGGGGAATCCAACTCGCCAAAGATAGAATCCCATACACGAAGACGGTTATCCTGTGATGTAGTAAGTATTTTGCTCCCACTGTGTGGAGAAAAATATGCCGAGTTGACAACACGTTTGTGTGAAAGGTTATAAAGAGAAGATCCAGCTTCTAACCGGCGCATGTCCCAGATACGAGCCTAAGATGCAAAAACCATTTCATTATGTAACATTATGAATGTTTAAGCATGCCAACAACAGTAATACAGCAGCTGTTGAATTAAAAAACCTTACAAAGTGATCATTTCCACAACTTAAAAGTAGATCTGGCTGAACAGGATTGCATTGTAGCCCAACAACTTTGCTTCCTTTCTTATGAATCAAAATAGAATCCCCCAGTTTGTTGTTGGACCGGACATCCACCCTACATATGCCAATAAAAGAATACAACCTAGTTTATGCATATTTTTCTCGCTGGAAAGGCACAAAGACAAGCAACTTGATAAACAGAAAAATATATGAAAAAGTTGTGACCAAGACAGTCTCTTAAACACTAGTTTTTTAGTGGCCTAAATGGTTAATGTCTGTCTTGGTTTCAACTCAGGGGCCCTAATATAACTAGGGGACCTGGGCAGCCACCTAAGTGGCCTAGGTCTAGGACAGTCCCTGATTCTATTAAAAATTCGAACAACGAAAATTACCCCCTAAGCCAAAAAGGAACACCCCCCCACCCCCCTCTTTTTTCCCCTTCCTTTCCTTTTACAAAATTTCATTGTTCCAGCATTTTTCTTTTTCAAACTTCAGATCACTCAATAAATACACGTTTATGGGCATAACAAACTCTCAAATCTCATAGCTGAATTAACCCAAACAACACAATTGCAGCATGCAGACATCTAAATTTTTTTTTGAATTCATCACTAAGTTTATCATTAACCAAAAATAAATCCAGACAAATAAACACGGTCAGATTGGTATCACACAATCACCATTTATAAGAACCATCTCTATTATGCATTGGTTCAAATCCTCTCTAAATAATTTAGAAGTGTAAACGGTTTAAAGTATAAAAACAATGGCAGAAAAGGTGACCCAAATCATCCATAAATCGAAAGTCTTAGAAGCGTTTGGGCCACAGATATCAAATGTATAAATGTAAGTTAAACGATCAGAATCGCCAACCACGAATCAGAATATTGTTCACTGTGAATTTAGCCCATCAGTCACATGGTTCAAATGGCAGACAATACACAGAGCACATGATAAATGAAATACACATTTTCTTATAACATAAAATTCATCTTGTTGTCCCAGTACATATATCGGTATCTGGGCAGCACAAAGGAAGTGGCAAAAAGTAGCTATAATGTACTGAAAACAGAGTCCAGACTAATCCATTGCTTCTACATCTCCCCAGACGCAAGATTTTACTGTAGCCATTGGGTAGAAGGTCAAAAGGATACTTACACGTAGAGATATCCAAAATTATCTGCTACAAGAACAAGACTTTTTTCGGTGTTTATAGCCAACCCATACAACATCCTCCAACTGCTTGGTCCCTACAGGCAACCAACCAAAACTGATTCTGTGATAACAAATCCAAGACTCCCACAATAGTATATGGGACATATTAAATCCCCCCTTCTCCCCTCAATTTCCACGAACATATGAAAGGAAGAACAGAAAAAGGAAAAGAGGGGGGACAGGTAAACAACTATAAACCGTCAGAACAAAAACGCTGGTGCTGACCATATGTCCTATTGGGAGGCAGGTCATGCAACATAAAATATAGAAAAGCAGACATTAATAATAAACAAGTCAATATGTCGAGTATTGCTGCTATTTAGGCAGAGTAATATGCTTTGACATTAGAAAGATTTCCATGATAAATAAATTCATATAAATCAATAAACATCAGCTGATAGCTTATATGATTACATAGAATGGTGAATTGCTGCGCCATTGGATGAAAAATCATCGAAACAAAAATAGGTAGGTGTATGATGCATTCCACATAACATGGAACTTATTTCACTTTAAGTCTACTTTGTCACTTATAAGCATATCATTTATAGTCAAATGAAATAATACTTTATTTAATAGGGCCACTTAAAAAAGAGAATAAAGGAATCAAAATTATTAAGAAAACACTAAATACAAGGATGGTCCATAGAAACAGTGAGAATCTTTTCACCAGGTTAAGGAGCTTGAAAATCAAGTACAAGAATCACACACAACTCTAAATGTATAGATTCAGAAATCTTATCACAAACCGCACATGTGGCAAAGCTTGATTGATAAATGAAAAATTAATCCCCGGATAGAAGATGACACAATAGGTGGACTTTGATTTTGGAAAATAAAATACCTGCCACCCATCAGGATTAAGGTTCATCAATGATAATGAAATTCCAGTCTCCAAATCGGTGCAACTAATGGTTCCATCCGAAGATGCAGAATATATTGCTCCATCATTTGTGGGATTGAACCTGCAGATATTTGAATAACGATCAACCTTCTAATTAAGGGACTTGGCAACCACAAGGCCGCATTTTCACACTAAGTTATATAATTAACATAACTATCCAGATGAACAGATAACTCACTTCATGTTGTTAAGTATGCAGCCATGTACATTCCCATAAACTGTCTTTTCATATACTTTTCCAAAATCCCATACTCCAAGTTGTCCTTTCTTTTGCATACAACCAAGAGAGAAAGCTGACGTGTCAATAATCAAAAACAAATTGAATGCTAAGCAACATAGAACTAAATCAGTTGTTTATTACAAGCTCTAGTTAACATTGACCTTATCACCAGATAAAAGAATGTTATTATTTGTTGGATGGAACTCCAAGCATGTAACTCGTCTACTGTGGTATCTTATAACCGCACAATTCACTTGGTCTGGGATAACAAATGCCGGTTTGATCTGTGAACAGGTACAAAAGAAAAAAATTAATAATTGAAAGAAATAATAAAGATAAATATTGACTAAGGGATCATGGCAAGTCTCGTAGAAATTTGAAAGCTGTGAAAATATTTAAGAATAAACCATATATTCACATGTGCTCAAGTCAAAAACATCAACTGAATATTGCATAGCCAAAAAGAAAAGGAAGGTTGAATTTTGGCAAGAGAGGTCAAATGAATGTTTTAAATAGAATATGCCACTTCATCAAATAGTGATGAAGACCAAGGAGGACAGCAAAAACAGCTTAGAAAAGTAGAAACTGAAAGCCCAAACACACACACACACATACACATACACAGAGTCTAAAGAAAGGATGCCTTAGCTTATGGATCAGATATTTAGCAAACCTAAAATATAAACCCTAAAAATTTTGAATGATCAAACCAATAAATAGAGCACATGACTAGAGTTCCCAATTCAGCTGTTAAACGAACCACTGAATTTCAACCTAGAATCTGCTAGAATTGTCAGCATGCCCTACTGCCTTATATAACTCATATTGGCTTCAGAAAAAATATAAGCGAGACAATGCTTCTTGAGGAAAAATATTCATGTTACAAGCAAATAAATATTCTGTGTCATCACATGTCGCAAGTCAACATACATCTAGGAATAAAAATTTTGAAGTCCAAGTAAGTTGTATAGTCTTGAAAACCACATGAGAAATAATGGGAAATTTAACAAGCAAATAACAATTAGAACCCTCTCCCCATCAATAAGAAATTCGAACATAGAATAGACGAGAGAGAACTCACTCTAGGAATGTTGGGTCTAAGTTGCCGTGCAAAGATGTAATTCAATGAGTTGTATGTACTTTTGTGTGGTGCTGGGATGACCCCGTACTCAGTAGCCACGCGATGTGGACAAGTCATGGTAGTGTGCCCTTCAACCCAGAAGACAAATGAGAAAACAGAATTGGCATCATATACTAACATTGTAAAATTTCAAATTCAATGATCATAGAAAATATCTAAATCATCAAATAGTACAGATCAATAGTTCAATAGACCAAAAGGCAAAGGAAAAAGGAGTAGCCACCTTTCAAAGAATTCCATTTATAAGAATGCAACTGATCCAAACAATTCATGTATGCCAGTTCTAAGTTTAATAATAATTTGCCACAACTAGGGTGCACATGTGTACAAAGGTTGCACACTCTATTATTTAACCAACAAACTTACAAGGGGGATTACATGTCCACGAATCATTCAAATTTATGATATTTTTCAACAAGCTTTCCACAAGAACTCACCCCCACGGTGGCAACAAACAGAAAAACCACAAATGCAGTGGCAATACAAAAATAAGGCCGAACGTGTCAATTTTAACAAAAAAACAACATATTCAGTCTAACCAATCAGATATTCATATAACCATAATGCAAAAACATAGTAGCTGTTCAATTTCCATTGAACATCTAACTGTCCCATTAGTACAATTATTAGAACTCTGCGGATACCTAACCACATAAAAATAAAGCCATGAACCGAATGGAAGTACCAATAAAGATTTACCAGGCATTTTGCAAAGAAAACACGGTTTCATTGGGCAATCGATATAAGTAGCCCCCTTGAACCCTGCTTCATGACCCGTTTTCTTGCACACCTAAAATAAACGTTATGTAAGAATAGAAGAAATTCAAAAAAAAAATATAATAAGGTCTTCAAACCCTAAGAAGCACAGTCAAATGAGGCTTACTTTGCAGACTTTCTTGAGACTAATAGTGATGGGTGCTCTCTCTCTCTTCTTCGACCCCGAAACCACTTCAACTTTCACCACATTTTCTGGCTCTTCAGCAACTTCTTCTTCTTCTTCCTCTGTTTGTACATCGTCGTCTTCAACTTCTTCTTCTGATGAACTTTCTTCGGAGTCTGCGTCTCTCTCGATCACAACTTTCGGAAACGAGGCTCTTCTGGATTGGGACGGCATTTTCGGGATCGAAGAAAATATGCAGAGACAGAGCAGAGTATTGGGGTATTGAAGCAGAGGAATGAGCAGGGTCTTGGAATTGAATTCAATTGTGGGGCGGAAGGTGAGAAATTGACTACAACCGACTTTGCAATCGAGAGGAACTGGGGAACAAAGTTACGGAAGTGTCCTTCTATTCTTCTTGGAAGGGATTTTGATGACGGTTGAACTGGGGGGACACGTCCGACATTGGACTTTCGGTAACTGGCGGGAGATGACGTGGCTTGTTATCTGCCGTTTGGGGGCTTCTACGGCGCTAGTGCTTCTCACGTGCCTTAAGAAATAAATAAATAGATGGAAGATAAGTTTTAGGATTAATTACACTGGAGGTCCCTAAAGTATGAAATTTATTTTATTTTAGTTTTTAATGTTTTAATTGCATCATTTTAGTCTCTAAAATAATAAATATGTTTCTATATGATCCCTCGCGTAAACAATGTCTAGATTGCTAAAAAAATTTTATTATAAACTAATCACATGATACTGAAATATAGACGAAAAAAATAATTTGGATATCTTTTAATCAAATTTTTACTCAAATTTTGGTAAATACCTACCTAAATTATACAATTTTGATCATATAAATTTTGGTCAAAAACTACTCATATTACACTTTTTTTTTTGTTAAGAGCTATCCAAATTTTGTTTAAAAACTATCAAAATGATTTTTTTTATCTATATTTAGTTATTACGTGACAAGTTTATGATAAAACATTGTCAGTAATCTGGACTTTTTCTGTTTGAAAGACCATATAGAAGTATATTCAATATTTTAGAGACCAAAATAATGCAATTAAAATATTAAAAATCAAAATGTGATAAATTTCATACTTTGAGAGCTTTCTAATGTAATTAACCCTAAGTTTTATTAGATGAGCAATGTTTTATGAGGGTGTAATTTATTATAGTTTTTGGATCCATTGTGAGTTCCTTCAAATATTAGAAGTGGGTGTTGTTATAATAATTCTAATGAAACTATATCATTGATTAAATTTTTATGTCTAAATAGAATTACTCTTTTTTTTTTGGTCATCAATAGAATTACTCTTTTTGGAGATGAATATTGGGCAATTAAGAAATAATGGTTCAAAAAAAAAGATATTACAAAAATGAGGATATTAAGATAGATGTGTATGAAAATGAGTAATTATAACATTAGAAATTAATATACTCGTAAAATCGTAGAAATAGCACCAACAAAAGATAAATTAATAGAAAATCGGTTTACATGGTTTAGACATAATTACAGAAGACGTAATAATGCAACGGTAAATAAAGTGATTTGATACATATAGATGATAATGCGAGAAATAGAGGTAAGTTTAAAATAATTGTGAACGAAATAATAATAATAAAAAAAAGTATTATAGTTTATAGTCTAATAGAACACATGATCTTTAATAGAATGCAATACAAAAGCACCACTCATATAGACAACTCCAAATAATTGGAATTAAAATTTTATTGAGTTTAATTAGATTTTCCGTTTGTACCATTATAAGTGTTAAAAGTTGTACATAGTTCCCTCAATTCACTCTGCCATTTAATTTCTCGAAACTATTTGAATATAGTATCGGACACATGAGATGCACGAGATTTGCAAAACCCCTCTCATTTTCCCTTCACCCATTATTTTAGAAATTAAAAATTCGTGAGAAGTTATAAATTACTTGACAATTAAAAGATAACCATAAATTAAAAGATGCTTTATGCCCAATTGAAGTGGACCTCGTTTTGCTAATATTATGTATCTTAATAATATAACTTCACATAACATTAATTGTATGAACGAAGCTCGGAAATGAAATGTCCATCACTAATTAAAGGCTATTTCAACGTTTGGTAAGTTCGATTTTCTCGTTTGAGAATGGTAATATACATGTAGCTAAATTTAATTTAGTACGTGTGATAGAACTTTTTATTAGTGAGTTGAGAAGGAAAGTGACCGTAGTCAATAACTAGTATCAATATAGAATATTTAAATGAACAAGTGTTTATTTTGACCAATGAAAACGTGCGAGGTTTTATTCATGATTATTATTGCAGCAGCAAATGATTTAATGGCATTCTTCTCTGCATCAACGGATTGCGTCCAGAACTCCAGATGCCATTTGCCACCACTTTTGTCAAAACTGAGAAACAAATGCTTATTAAGAAAAACACGAGCTATGCACAGAACATTAACTTTCTTCTTCAAAGCCACCAAATCCTTTGAGCTTTCTGTCACCAGAAGGCGCAAATATTCCCAGTGCTTTGAAAATGGAAAATCCATTGAATCAACAAATAAATTACTTGTGGAACTTGTTGATGATGCACCAACATAGCTCATATCTTCAAGGTTGACGCCGATTAACCGGCCAAAGTTCCAGATGGTGAATGGACTCCTAAGTTGGGGACAGTTGTTTGATCTGCCATGAAAATTAGCTTGTATACATTATTATGAATATCGAGTCGTAGAGATTAAATTAGGCAGCTAGAAACTTAGGTACATGCACTTACTTGGGGGGAATTTCTGGACAAAAAAACATGCTGCAATAACAGTGTAGGATAGACAAAGAACCACTCCTTTCATGTAGTGTGAAGTTCCATCCTGCATTATAATCAATAAATTGCAAATTTTACCAGGTATTGAAAAAAAAAAGTATATGCTTGTCTATTGGTGATTGTGCGTAGAGATTGTCTTACAGATGTATAATAATACCTTCTAAACTAGTTTATGAATTTTGTGGGCCCCTTCACCCGTTACTAGTTATTTTTGAGTTGGATGCTTTAGTGTGGTCTTAGAACAAGGTTTCAAAAGGTTTTGAGAAAGTTTGTGTCAATTACACAATTGATTTTGCATTTGTTTTTTGCCACAAGTGCATCTTCATCTATTGTCAATTGATTTTTGGGTCGAATGGTTTAACGGCGTGGGGTTTTGGTTACTCTAGTAAACAATCAAAATACATACAGTTATCATTACAAAGTAAATTCGATAAATGACCTGCAAGGTGAAGGCTGTGATGATAACTGCAAAAAAAACACAACCAGTTTCAAGGAGACTGAAATCCAGGTCCATAGGGATGCCCATTATCCATGCAACTACCACAGAGAAAGGAATCTGGAACAAACAGATGAGATTCTAAATATTAGTAAAGACAGCAAATTGTGTTAATAAACAAGTGAAATAAAAAAACAACCCCACGTCAGTTGAGGAGAGAAATAAATACGACTTTGTATACAAAGTTTGTTCCAAACTATTGAGCTTGATTAAAATTTCCGGGGCGTGGTGTATATTTACTTACATATAAATCCATGATTCCAACAAATCCGTGTCAATTTATTTGTTTTCCTTTTTCAAGTCTTACCACAAACATGGATATTTGAGATCCGGATCCTAAAGCAACACCCAAAGAGATATCCTGTTCGATTGCCAAAAAAATCATTTAATCAAACTAACAGACAATGTTGTTCAGGAAATAGTGTAGTTTGGGAACTCAGAAGATATCTTTAAATCATACCAACTTGTTCTTGAAAGCAAATATGGTTGCTCCGGCATGTTCTGCTGCATTCCCGACAATGGGTAGCAAAACAATGCTGATAAAGCTCACAGAAATGCCCCAAGAATCTGATGCAGCCTGATTGACAAGGCACAGTATCTCCAATTAATCGTATTTTCATTTTGTTTTGAGAGCAAGACATGCTAATTCTTTTAAAGATAGGTTTTTGGGGAAACATATATAGTAAGTTTAATTTACTGATGTACCTTTATTGAAGCCACGATGTACTCAGATAGTATGGCTATGGTGATGGTCATGCCAATCAACCAAATAAATGCACTTCAAAATCCTATCACAGCCTTCTCTTGAGATATTTCATTGTCACCATCTTCACTTTCCTATCATTTTCACCAAAACGAGTTAGCTCCAAGGGATTAAGTTGGATTAATTTGATTGTAGCTAGCGCACTTTACTAATATAAAAGTAAAGGCCCTTCTCCCATATTCATATTCTATGAATCTACAACTCTCTTTATTGAGTGAAATTCCATCCATATCCCTACTAGTGGTTGATGAGATACATCCCTAAGGGATTGAGTTGGATTATATATGTGATCAAAAATAGTAATATTATGCTTAAAAGATTTTCATCTCAAGTGATGTGGTACAATCTCCATCATTGAATATTAATGTGACCCACTTATTTGATGGTTAAAATTATACCACATCACTTGAGATAAAAAACTTGATTAGCATTACAGTGTTGGACCCAAAAATGGGACAAAAAACCAGATGAAGTGGCGTTGGCATGTGGTGTATACTTCAGCCCCACATCATTTGGTATCTGGTCTAGTAGTTCTCCCCCCTCCCCTCACCCCAAAAAAAAAAAAAAAAATTATTGTTGCATTCTTCGAGATAAGAGATTTATTATATTCATTACCTCTTCTGATTCAAACAATTGCCGATGGGACTTTAATTGAAAGAAGAGATATGCGCAATATGTTACAAGCATAAGGATGCTGCTTGCTCTTGACAACTCAAGTACTGAATCGGCTGTGGTACTGTCAGGCTTTACGGCATATCCGAACACCAATGGCAGCACATGGCAAAGCAATCCCAGCAATAGAAGGAGCAAGTTCACGTCAGCCTGCTTCTGTCAAAGCCAACAAATATACATGAACAAGTTAACTGTGTTTACAAAAGAAAGAGTGTGTTGTGTGTGTGTGACTGTGCATTAAGAGGCCTTAATCTTCTTACCCTGTCAAACTTTTGTTCCTTGTTCAGGTTGGCTAATCCTCCAAAGAGTAGAGAGGTCCCAAGAACAAGAAGAAGGTTGGAAAGAATGGAACCCAGGAGAGAGTTCTTCACCACACTAATTTTGTTTTGACGAAGAGCAAAAATTGCTATTATGAGCTCAGTTGCATTACCACATGTTGCATTAAGTAGTCCCCCAACTGCAAATGGCAAACCTCATTCACTTCAATCTCTTAAACTTCACAAACGAATGATATTTACAGTAAGTAGCAGTAATAGACATATATATGTGTGTGTGTGTGTGAGAGAGAGAGAGGTAGGTTGTCACACCCCCACCCCGGATTACATAGGGTGACCAGTAGACCGGCCACCGAGGCCTTAACTAGTCATCCCTGTGCATAATTAATGCAAAATACAGCGGAAGACAAATAATAAAGTGATCTTTTTCACCGACCTAATGAATACCAGAAAAATAAACTAACATCACTGACATTATTATTAAACTCATGTAAAACAATAATTAATCCATAAGGTTCATTATTCTAAGCAAAAACAACATTGTTTTCAAAACAATCGAATACTCGTCTCAAAACTATAAACAATATTTATTCCTGAAGACCTATAATAAAATAAATCTTCGATTATTCTAATCCCTTGTCTATCCGAGGACTTACTCCTCTTCCTGATCCTCACCTGAAAAATGTTAAATATTTGGGTGAGCACAAAGGCCCGTGAGTAGCAACCACCTCTAATGAGGTTTGAAAATAAATCTCATATTTTATATACACAGAAATAAACTTTGTTATATACATAAATAGAATAAATTGTACCCCAATCTCTTTCACAAAACCATGTAAACAAAATGATCTCACGATCATAATAATTTTATAAAAGAAAAGACATTTTATAGCTCAAAACACTCACACACACATTCAGTCTCAAATACATTTGTCAAATCATGTTTGTTACCACTAGCCTGGTAATTGACTCCATCTCTTGTCATCACATACATTTGTCAAATCATGTTTGTTACCACTAGCCTAGAAACTGACACCATCTCTTGTCATCACTAGCCTGATGACTGACCCATTCTTTTGTTATCACTAGCCTGATAACTAGCCCCTATGTGCACATCCCTATACCGACCATGCCGGTATACAATCTCGTTACCATTTAAACCTGATAACTCAGTCCCCTTCTCATAAAACATGATTTCAACACGCACACTAAAACTGTTGTTTTAGTCCCAACATACACAAAATTTCTCTTTCATCATCAAAACACATTTAAGCAAGGATATAAAATCATCCCATAAAATTTTCCAAACTTCACAAGTATAACAATTCACAATTGCAAAACATTTAATTGCAACCCAAACATCAACATATATCATATATGTCAAAATTCACACACACGCAACCACAGTTTAATATAGAAAATTCTTTCAATAAAAGTAGTAAACTACTCACCTTGATTTCCAAAATTTAATTCAAAACACTCTTTCTCAACCTCAATGCAATCACCACCTAATTTAAAATAACATATAACAATCAATCCATTTTTTTTTTACTTTATCGTTTCACGATTTTATATTTAATTTTTATACTTCCTACTCATTAATATATACTCAATATATATTTTACATATAAATATCCTTTTTAATATGAGGTAACAACGTATGAAAGTATTTTGGACTGTTTGGAAAAAGTTTCTAAAGTTTTGGGGTCAAATCATAATTTTTAAAATTTTTGGGGTCATAGTGTAATTTCCTAAAAAAAACGAAATTTCTGTTTTCGAGCTTGCCATAAATTTTTCAGAATTATGTTCTTGCAACTTACCAAGTAAAAAGGTATTTAAAATTAAGTTTAGAAGAATAAAGGGGTTAAAATAAAATTCCTTGAAACTAAAGGGAAGCTTTCTGTATTGTTTTTTTTTTTTGGGATTTGGCCTCCTTCTTCCGGCGGCCGAACCGAACCAGTATACTTCCTTTCCTTTTTTTTTTTTTTTTTGTTATTCTTTCTCCTTAACATATTGATCAAATTCTACCAACTTAATTTGGGCAAACTTTTTCAAAATTAACATCCATAATGAAACTCATTTACTTATTTACTAATATTCTTTCTTCAAAATTAACATCCATACTGAAACTCATTTATTTATTTACTAATATTTTTTACCATGAACATATAAATATATGATAAACCTAACACCATCTGATTGAATAAAATACAAAACTCATAAATTAAGTAATAAATTCAACATTTAATGGATTCAAACATTTTCTTTCTTTTCTCGTTCTACTTCCTTCTTTTTTCTTTACTTCAAACCCTAGTCTCTCCTCTCCTTTCTCTTATTCTAATGTATGCGTAGGTGTTGGAAAGAGAATATATATATATATACTCTTAGGTAGCCAATGCACCAAAATAATATAATAATTTTTTTTTATGAGTAATTGCAGAGGTGATTCAAGATTACCCGTTGAACCGGTGAAATACGCAATTTGTCTGATGTTTAGTAAACCACAAAAAAACAATTGGTAAAAAGCAAAAAATTAGAAATAATAAACATGTGGTACTGAAATATAATCAACGATTAACGCTACTAGGATCATATGATCGAATTAATTAGTTCAGTTCTAAATTTCGTTATTTATAATTCAAAGAACGACTTACTCGGTTAAAAAACTAACTCGTTCAGCAAGTGGGGTGAGCCCCAGTAAACTCAGAGCAAAAATCCATGCCTGGTAATTGATGGAAAAAAAAAAAGAAAGAAAATAAATATCAGAGAAAATCCATTGTTAATTAGCAGCCTCTTATAAAATCAAAATCTATTACAAAACCCAAGTTTTATTTCCAAAAAACAATTGAAATTAGGTCAGAAAACATATAACAGGCAGCAGAAAAAAAAAATTGACTTCCAAGTGTTGATCTTGATCATCACCTGATCTAAAAATTTAAGTTTTTGGAGAAAGATGAAACATAAGTATTTTATATCCGGATACGAGAGCCCGGTGACTTACTCTTCCAAAATTGTAATAATCGGCCACTATTGCCAAAGGGATGGCCGGAAACAAGACAAAAAGCTTTGTTCCAAGGATCACCTCTTGAAGATTGGTGAGGACTTGTCTGAGCATTCCAAACCGAACCTTTGACACAAGCATTGGATCAGACTTAATTCTCAACAAAGAAGACGATATGATCTGAGCAGTCAAGCCTGTAGGTTTCTGCTCCTTGCTGCTCATCATGTCCTTCGTGGCCCCCCCAATCTCTAAGTTCCTATGCCCTTGTGAACCCATGTTATTATATGGTATATTATGAGTATCTCTAACCTCTATTACTTTCTCTACAAACACACAGACTAATGGTGTAGTTGATGAAGTTACTCGATCTCTCAGATCACCTCTCTGTATTTGAGGCTTTGATATGTGTAGAGACTTTATTATATATACTAGTTATATAATAATGTGATATGGTATTCTCAATGTACCCTAAAATTCTTATTTTTTTTACTAATTTGTTCTCATGATTATTATCTTCTGGTTGCTGATTTGTTCGAAAAATGAGCATGTTGAGCATTTGTTTTTGCACTTGGTAGACTTAATGTTCAGTTATTTGTTATTGGGGATAATCCCAAGTCTTTGCAACAAATTTTAGCAAGAGCAGAGCAGGCTTTAAAGGCAAACCCAGGACACCATCTACAGCAAGTTTGCCAAAAAGTTGCCAACCAAGCGAAGAATGGCCTTATTCAACCTGAAGACATCAACCAAATCCTGTTTGAAAAAGAATTAGAAACAAAGTGTATTAAATACCCCAACCCTGATTTCCTTATATGGTGAACATAGAATCAGCAATTTCATATTGTGACAATTAGTTTATACTGAACTTTATTTTGCTAAAGGAAGGTTTCCTTGAGATACGTGAATGTGTGTTAAACAGTTTCCAACTGACGGCTTATGATATTCCGTTTCTTACGATCCAAAGAGTCATATTCCTCTAACCGTTCTGTCAATTGTAGACACTCATAGACTCTTTTGTGACCGACGGATCTCTTTTCGCGTGTTTCCCTCTAATTGTACTATCTTTTGGTGTAAACACCTAGTAAATGAAGTAACAGAGGAGAGAAGGAGAAAAAAAACTATAGTATAGGCACATAGATGTGGAGACATATTGGGTCACTCTCAAATGCAACTGTGCATGCTCAACGTTTCTCTTTCGTCAGCACATTTTTGTCTATTGAATTGATGTAGTAGTTTATTAGGGTAAAAACCCCATGTTCATGACTTAAGTTGTAGCCCACCGGGGAGTCTTACACATTACAATGCAACTGCAGACAATTTGGGTCTACTAATTAATGGCTATCTTTTTCAAGATATGTGTATGTGATTTTGTAAAATTTGATCACGTTTATTCAGACATTAGTCATAAATTTAGAGAAGTCAAACAACATTTGTCAAATAAACTAGAGTTATCGTATTCACGAATTCTAAAGTTGTCTCCTATCCAAATGGAAAAATTGGCTAATGCATTAATTCAAAAGCATATGATAGAGTGCTAGTATCTTAACAAATTCATATCTTTTCCTCCCCCGCCCAATAAGTCGGGGACGCGGTTGCCCGCTGGGGTTAACTAATTGGAGCTAATTAAAGACACATGATCATGAACTTCCTAAACACTCCACTGCATTGGGAAGCATACACATGCTTGTACATTAAACAAACGGAATGAATCTATATAATAAAATAGTTAAATTATTTATTTTTTATTTTTTGCGGTTCAAATCATTTGAATATTATTGATCTGATGATCCTAGTTGAATTTTCATTTTTTTTACAACTCTAAAACTCTCACCTCTCATATAACTAAAAAAAATTTAAAGTGTTTTATCTCTCATATAACTTTCTCTTCTTCTCTATCTCATATACACAATTCTGATACGTATATAACTATCTTTATGTTTCAGACATTTTAAACACACTTTCATCTCTCATATAATTATCTCTCTCTATTTCGTATCTATTTTAAACATACTCTTACATCTCTCATACTCGTTCTCTCCCTCTTGCTAAACATTGTGTGTCTTGACAATCCTAATTTGACTACTTTACTCAAATAAATTTAAAGCTAAGCTAGTCATCAATAAAAAAACATAAGTGATACCAATTGCAATAAAAAAAAACAAAAAAATCATAGTCAAGCTAATCACCAATAGAAAAAAAAAGTGATACTAATTGCACCAAAAAAAAAAATCAAAGTCAAGCTAATTGCCAATAAAAAATAATAATAAGTGATGCCAATTATACAAAAAAAAAACTAAAAAATTCAAAGTCAAGCTAATTACCAATAAAAAAAATAAGTAAAACCAATGGAAAAAAAAATAATATTCAAAACCAACTGTAACTTTTTTTTCCCTATTTGCATCACTGTCTCCTCGCTAATATTCATATTTTTTGGAATACTTGAATAGTGCAAAATAAACACCGAAACGATAAAAAAGTCAATTAAATCAATTTTTTTTTTAAAGTAATGAAATTTAAATTTTATTGATTTGGTTTAATTGCAACGTGAGAATATTTGTATAGAATCCTAGAAGTCACAGCGATAGAAAATTTAAATCAATTGTCCTCATAACTACAAGCAAATTCGTTGGACAATATTCGTTTGAATGAGCTTTTTTCTATTTTTTGGAAATTTGATTTGTAGTAGTTCAATGTGGTTAATTCGTGTGATTGGATTCAGTGATTTTAATGTGTGTTCTTAATGATATTCTATATTAAAATTAGACAGATTATTCATTAGATTTAGTTAGAGGTTGAAAAAATGAACACTTATTTGGTGGAGAGAATAATCGTCATGAAGAAATTTATGACATGATAATTTTATTATGGTGTTAGTTTAAATTCACGGGGATTCTCGAATTGTAATAATGTTATATAATTCTTCTTCATTTTAATCCTTTTTTTTTTTTATTTAAGACATTATTGGATCTCCATTTGCTTGGTGAATTTTTTGTGTTAAGAGTACCTTCAAGTACTGAAAATAACTAGTTTTTCATAAAGGATATGTATATACACCCCGTCATCACTCTCCCTCGTTAACTTCATGAAGATCATATCATCTTTTCCGATGTTTCGATATCCCAAAGTCTATGTAATTCAATATCTCCATAGTTAGGGTTTGCTTATGTCCTACCAGATTCTTCGTTACAATTAATTCTGAGAGTTACTGAACTCCCACATGTTCACGTGCATCTATTTGATCTTTAAAGTTCCTACTTTATATCTATGCAATCCAATTCCGAATGTTCGTGAAAAAATCGTTAATATCTCTGGTTATGCACCAATCACATGGGGATAAATAGACACAAATTAAGAACTTTAGAGACTAAATAAACACAAAATCAGAAACCACGTGGTTAACGCGTGATCAAAACAATCACAATTTTCTGCCGGACGTTTGGGATTGGACCACTTAGATACAGATTAGGAACCTAAGGGACCAAATAAATTACAATTGAAAGACTGGGGATAAAAGAGACACTAAACGCATATTTTAGGGGACTAAAACTGAATTTTACCCTAAAATAATTTTTTAGATTCCCATAACAATCCTATAAAAAAGAGAGTTTTGGCCCAGCTCTGTGACCGTAAATTCTCGTGTTGCGGGGCAGAGAACTTACAACAAAACAAAAGAGAAGGCAGTGACACAAAGAGCAATAACTTTTGCAAAATGCTTTCCCTGCCATTCTCATGTCCTCCTCCCAAGAACACTCTCTCTCCTTTCCAAAAAAAACCCTTTTCTCCTTCTTCTTCTTCTGTTACCTGTGATCGTGCTATAGGAAAAAGAAACAAATCAAACTCATACCTTTCAATATCTCTTCCCAAACTTAGCAAGGTTCTTGTGAGTGAAGCTTCAAATGCAATGCCAGGAGATGAAGAAAAAGAAATATCGGCCGGAACAATGGATTCGCCGGAAGAAGTGGAATTGCCGGCAGGTCTCCGGCGAGAACTGATGCCAAACCATGTTGCCGTGATAATGGACGGCAACAGGAGGTGGGCCCTGGAGAGAGGTCTGCCAGTGGAACAAGGTCATAGGGCCGGTGGACAGGCAATGACAGAGCTCACTCGACTCTGTAGTAAATGGGGAGTTAAAGTTCTTACAGTTTTTGCCTTTTCTACGGAAAATTGGATACGTCCGAAGGTGAGTGGGGCTGGCTATTGTTGTTTTTTCAGAGTGATTAACAATTTCACCACCGTGTATAAAGATAGAAATTAAAGATAAGAAAAAGAATGAAACAAACACAGTATGCTTATATATATCCATAGATCAAGAAAACTAATTATCAAACTTCTTATCAAGTTTTTAACTAACTTATTCACGAGATATAATGACTTTTCTTATTTGTGTCATATTAGACATGGAATTCTTTAGTGAAATATCTCAACGATAGCACGCCAAGAACCATTGTTTCATAGTCGTTCCTTTTGTTTTGTAGAAATATATTTTTATAGTGTCATATTCGGTAAGCGATACTTTTAATATTTGTTCAGACTATACATTTCTAAATCATCCCTAATAAGTTTGGTTATTTTTCCAAATAAAACTTTTTAAGCAAATAATATTTTTTTGTCAAAACAATCTACATTCGTATTGATGTACAAATACTACAATTATATATTTATATTATTATACATGCAATATAATCATAATAAATCCAAACAAGAAAAATCTAAAAATAAAAAATAAATGTTACTTAAAGGAAAAAAAAAATAGATACTAAAAAAACATTACCGAACAGAATCTTAAGCTTTTGTAGCAATAAGGGGTCAATATGGTTCTTCATTTCTCAATTTTAATCCTTTAAAATCTTATGGGAAATAAAATAACAATTAAAATTTGTATTGATAAATTGATAATTATTTACTTATTCTTTTTTGATAACTGGAGTTTTTTTTTTTTTAGGCTTCTTAACAATTAGTTTGATATGGCGCAGGAAGAGGTTGACTTTTTAATGATGTTGTTCGAAGAGGTGACAAAAACGTTTAGCGAGGAGGGTGCGAGGTACTCTTAAAGTCAATGATATCTAATAAAATATATTGCAGTTTATGTTTGCACGATTGCATATGCTTTAATAAGTGTATTTTTTTTTTCCTAGTGATATTGGCTCCAAGAGATGAATGAGAATTTCATCAGCCTCCTGTTGTGGATTCAATAGTGATACAATCGTAAAAAAAAATAAAAATTCAAAATAGAACGAAACAAAACAATAGTAGATCGTTAGGCGCGTCAAACAATAATTAATATGTGCATATTTAAAATATGTCAACATTAAAAAGTTAGTTATTTATTTCGAAAAAAAAAGAAATTAAAATTACAATTTTGTATCAAAAAAAGAAAAAAAAAAAGAGATAACACAGCCTATTCAGTTTTTGATCAAATCTTTCCACCCTAAAACTGATGGTCACATTTGAATAAAAGCCATTCAGAATACTATTTTCAATTTTTACCATCAGAATAAAGTAAGATATATCTGAAGACATGAAGAAAATAAGAGTCATCATCACGACCATATCTTGAAAGCATTGCAAACATTTTTTAGCACAATTCTTTTCTTTCCGATTTTTTTTTTCGTTGGAACGGAGAGAAGAAAAAAATGGGCCAATGTCAAGAAAGAATAATCCTAAAGAAAAAAAAGAAAAGAAAAGAAAAGAAAGAAACATCGAGAGCAAAAAGTTTTCCGACAAAATGATTCACCTCCTCTTTGTTGTATGGCCCCAATTGCTCAAGATATCACGTGTGCAGTCTGTCATAAGGAAAGCTCTTATCTATGTAGAAGTCTGATTCATGCAACAACAAATAGTATAAATAGAAATTCCAAGAAGACAAAAAATGTATAGAAGAATAAGCAAATAAAGAAAAATGGATTTGAGAGACGTGAGAGAGCAGTATGACAGGATAAGTTTCTTGAAAATAACAAATGGAAGTGGAACAATTAATATGATACCTGTTACTCACACTCCCATTCATTTGAAGATAGGAGATGGGGCACCAATGAAATAAATATATATGGAGTTTATTTGCAAAACGGTGCCATAAATCATTTTCTGCATTACTTTAGACCCAATACGATCATAAAACTGGGGTAGACCTCAAGTCCCACCACCCACCTAGAGACAGCCTCTCTATAAACGTGATATGGTATTCTCAATGTACCCTAAAATTCTTGTTTTTTATTGATTTGTTCTCATGTATATTATCTTCTTGTTGCTGATTTGTCCAAAAAATGAGCATGTTGAGGAATTGTTTCTACACTTGACAGACTTAATTTTCGGTTATCTGTTATCGGGGATAAATCGAAGCTCCCCAAGTCTCTAAATCAAATTTTAGCAAGAGCAGAGCAAGCTTTGAAGGCAAACTCGGGACTCCATGCTGTCATAGCACTGAATTACAGTGGTAGATATGACATACTGCAAGTTTGCCAAAAAGTTGCCAACCATGTGAAGGATGGCCTTATTCAACCTGAAGACATCACCCAAAGCATGTTTGAAGAACAATTAGAAACAACGGGTACCAAGTACCCCAATCCTGATTTGCTTATACGAACTAGTGGTGAACACAGAATTAGCAATTTCATGTTGTGGCAATTGGCTTACACTGAACTTTATTTTGTTGAAAAGATGTTTCCAGATTTTGGAGAAACAGATCTTATAGAGGCATTAAGCTCATTTCAACAACGACAAAGACGATATGGTGGATATAAGTATTCAACATCTACCAACTAAGTTTTCTTTTACTCTATGTAATTCATCTGAAAATTACATAAGGATATGATAAGTTCCCATTTGCATGTAATTTGAACTTCACATCTTCTAAAGCAAAATAACTACTTTATGCTTCAAAAGTTTAATCCATTTGATATCATCTTTTTTTTTTTTTTTGCTTTGAACTAGCAATTATTTTGTATTCTTATATTTATATTTATAATTTGTTTGGATTTGCTCACTTTCTTCGTGCTTTACCGTATATAACAGAACATAATCACACATATTAGTGTACTAGTCATAACCCGTGCCTGAAGGCACGATAAAATATAAAATTCGAGCGTCCAAAAAATCGATCCCACTATATTAAATTTTTTCAAAATATATTAACTACAAATTAATTAAATATATGATAGAAATGAGTGGTGTGATATTTTTAGGGAGGAAATATATAAACGATTAATATGTGATAGAAATGAGTGATGTGATTTGATATTTGAGTCTGACAAATGGATGATGGGTGAGATAAGTGATTGATGATGATTTTAAGGGAAAAAATATGACTGAGATAAAATTCAAACACACTCATGTTTTATTATATAGATTATTGTTTTACATAATATAATATATTTGATCATTTTTTTGTAAAATTATAAGTATATGTTTTTAATTTTAACAAAATTACTTTTTTGTTTCAATAAATAATTGAAACCATACCTTAAAACTAAATTAACCTAGTAAATGAAGTAGCGGAGGAGAGAAGGAGGTAAAAAAAATAAAAAATAAAAAAAGCTAGTATATACGCACATAAATGTCAGGAAATATTGGGTCACTCTCAAATGCAACTGTGTATACTCAACTTTTCTCTTTTGTCAGCACATTTTTATCTATCGGATTAATGTAGTTTGTTAGGGTAAAACCCCACGTTTATGACTTAAGGGGTCTAAAACCCCATGTTGGTATAATAGTAGGAAGTCATCTTTGATGGGTAATGGATCCCATATAATCCAATAACTATTGCATCTAATGCAATATAAAAACAATCATATATCGTAATATCTTAGACCCGTAATATACAGTATTGTCTAATTTAAGTTATACATGAACGACTTAAAATTGTGTCGTACAACAAAATTTTAAAACTCATAATTATAAAATAATTTACACATAATATAACAAGCAATTTGATGTTGAATTAATACAATCCACCCAGCTTATATTTGAATTATACAAATTTAGAACTCTTCCAACCTATGTCTTAGGGGATTCTAGAGGTTAATCCCATCATGCTAGTTGTCACCATTCTATGATTTCTATCGGTACTCAAAGTTATGTAAAGACTATATGGTAATGCCAGGGGTAGAGATAAGTTTAAAATAATTGTGAATGAAATAGAATAAAAAAAATACAATAGTTTATGGTCTAACGGAACATATCACTTTTAATAGTGAAACATGACTTATATAGTTGACCCCTAAATAGTTGGGATTAAGGTTTTGTTGAGCCTAATCGGATTAATTCCCTTTGCGCCATTATAAGTGTTAAATCCCTCTCTCATATCAATACGTGGTGGTGTTACACTTAGAGTTATTTACTCCTAATTTTTTCTTAAAGCTTACTGGTTCAAAGGCGTGTGGAGATTCTTAACATCACAATGTAACTGCAGACAATAATTTTTGTCTCTTATCCAAACCGCTAGTATCTCAACAAACAAATTCAAATCTTTTCCTCCCCGCCCGCCCAACAAGTCAGGGACACTGTTGCCCGCTGGGGTTAATCAGTTGGAGTTAATTAAACACACACATGATCATGAACTTTCTAAACACTCCACTGCATTGGCAAGCATATATATATATATATAAATACACCCCCTCATCACTCTGGATCATTGACTTCTTAAGATCATATCATCCATATCACAATGCTAGTCTCTGTTAGTCAATGACTCCATACTTAGGGTTTGCTTATATCCTACGAGATTCTTCATTGAAAGTTACGGAACTCCCACATGTTCATGTTCATCACTAATTTATACCCATTGCCAAACCATTCAATTAAACAAATTAAAATAAAGGATAAAATACATTTTTAACCCCCAAAATAAGTGTGTAGTGTCTATTTAGTCCCCAATCTTCTAATCGTGTTTATTTGGCCCTAAGATTATTAATTTATATCTATGTGATCTAATCTTAAACGTTCGTCAAAAAATTGTTAATATTTCTGGTCACGCATCAATCATGTGGGAGCAAATGAACACAAATTAGGAACTTTATGACCAAATAGGCAAGTAGAAATAAAATTAAGAACCACATAATTGACGTGTCATTAGAACTGTCACGATTTTCTGACGGACGCTGGCATTGAACTAGTTAAATGCAAATTAGGAACCTTAGAGACCAAATAAATATAATTAAACGATTGCGGACATGATCATGAACTTTCTAAACACTCCACTGCATTGGGAAGCACATATATATATATATGCTTGTTCGTTACACAAACGAAAAGAATCTTTCATTTTTTTAAAAAAAGGATATGCATATCATATAATCTTTTCCGATGTTTCGATATCCTAAAGTCTCTGTAATTCAATAACTCCATTGTTAGGGTTTGCTTATATCCTACGAGATTCTTCATTACTACTAGTTTGAGAGTTACGGAACTCCCACATGTTCATGTGCATCACTAATTTATACCCACTGCCAAACCATTTAATTAAAAAACTACTTGATCATCAATCTTCTAATCGTGTTTATTTGGCCCTAAGGTTCCTAATTTATATCTATGTGATCTAATCTCAAACGTTTGTAAAAAAATCGTTAATGTATCTCGTCACGCACCAATCACATGGGAGAACATAGACACAAATTAGGAATTTTAGGGACCAAATAAGAAAATAGACATAAAATTAGGAATCACGTGATTGATGTGTGATCAGAACTGTCACGATTTTCTACCTGATGTCTGAAATTGGACCACTTAGATACAAATTGGAAACTTTAGGGACCAAATAGATTACAATTAAAAGATTGGGGACAAAATAGACACTAAACACATATTTTAGGGGACTAAAAATGTATTTTACCCTAAAATGATTTTTTAGATTCGGATAACAATCCTGTAAAACAAGAGTGTTTTGGCCCAGCTCTGTGACAATAAATTCGGGTGTGAGGGGGCAAAGAACTTACAACAAAACAAAAGAGAAGGCAGTGACACAGAGCAATAACTTTTGCAAAATGCTCTCCCTGCCATTCTCTTGTCCTCCTCCCAAGAACACTCTCTCTCCTTTCCAAAAAAAACCCTTTTCTCATTCTTCCTCTGTAATCTGTGATCGTGCTCTAGGAAAAAGAAACAAATCAAACTCATACCTTTCAATATCTGTTCCCAAACTTGGCAAGGTTCTTGTGAGTGAAGCTTCAAATGCAATACCAGGAGGTGAACAAAAAGAAAGATTGGCTGGAACAATGGATTTTTCGGAAGAAGTGGAATTGCCGGCAGGTCTCCGGCGAGAACTAATGCCAAACCATGTCGCCGTGATTATGGACGGCAACAGGAGGTGGGCCCTGGAGAGAGGTTTGCCGGTGGAACAAGGTCATAGGGCCGGTGGACAGGCACTGATAGAGCTCACTCGACTCTGTGCCAAATGGGGAGTTAAAGTTCTTACAGTGTTTGCGTTTTCTACTGAAAATTGGGTGCGTCCCAAGGTGAGTGGAGTGGTTGCTGTTGGTTTTTCAGAGTGATGAACACTGGTACCATGTGTATAAAGATGGAAATTAAAGATAGGAAAAAGAATGAAACAAACAGAGTGTGCTTTTATATATCCACATGTCAAAAATATTAAGGTTAAAACTGTTCTTAAAGAAGGAATTTTTCTGTTAACTTTTTTAACGGATTTTGTCGCATGTCATTTTTTAAACAGTATCTGGTTCTATTAAAAATTTAATGATCTATTTATGTGGAGATTAAAATGACACGAATTAAATATTTTAAGAACTAAATTAACAAAATTAATAATTAAACAAACAAAAAAATCCTATTTAAAAACCAAAAGTTTTTTTAAGGGTTCTTTTAAAGACCAAAATTAGACTTATTTGACAAAAGTATATAGAACAAAATTATATTTTGAAAGTGGTTTTATTTTCAAATTATATTTATGCATTAAATATTTACTATTACTATTTTTATAGAAGAATTTTAATATTTCGTTTATTTTAGAATATTTTACTTGTTTGAATTTTAAAATTTGTTAATATCCAAACTCCATAATAGTGTAACAAATACACTGTAACAAAGACAATGTAACAATACACTGTAACAAAAACAATGTTCAGTAATTTTGTGCATATGATAACAAATTTAAAACAGAGATTAACTATTTTGAATGAAATTATATGAAACTATATGTTTGACAAAATATAATAGTACAATATTTTATGTAAACATTGTTATTGTTATAATGTTACACTATAAAAAAATGTTGGATAATTACATTATTTGAATTTTATTGATTTTGTGTAAATAAGTATCAAAATTAAGGACTTAATTATCTAACATTTTTTTCTGTGTATTTTTTTATAATTAAGTCTAATGTGGTGTATCCCCTTCCAATTTCCCCTATTTTTAACCCAAAAAACTATGTCAATGTTTTATTACTTAACAATTGATAGAGAAAAAATATCATCTAATTCAACTACTGTTGGATATCTATGTTTCTTATCATGTTTCTAACTAACTTGTTCTCGAGATACAATGACTTTTGTAATTTGTTTTATATTAGATGTGGAACTTTTACATGAAATATTTCAAAGATAGTACTTACAAGAACCATTGTTTTCATAGGTCCCTTTGTATTTTTGTAGTGGCATGTTTGGTAAGCGATACTTTCAGTGACCGGCGCAATAGCTCGGCCTAATAATAAGCGGGCCCTTTAGGCCCCATATAAAAGCAAAGCCCTATTTGTTATAATTCTTTGATATGAACAAGACAACAAATTTGAACCTATAAATTATGACCAAACAAAAAAGTTCTGTATAATTTAAACTAACAGAAAATTCTTATTCTTTTAAAGAAATTGGGCTCAAAAGCCCAAACTTAATTGTGACGTACCATTAATTACTCTCTCTAACCGGTCAAAAGAGTTAATCACATCAATTAAACACTTATGACAATACATCAACCTCTTTCTCTTTGTTAAATTGTTTTTTCATCTACAAACAAAACTAAGGATTCTCTCTCTCATTTTGCTTGTGACCACCTTTCTAAATTACACAAACAACGTCACTGAATCACCCCTAGTATATTAATTGATACTCGCACTCTCTTTTTCAATTTTATGTTGTAAAAAATATAGTATCAATTTCCTTATTCTTTTTGTTTTATTTTTTTTGATTGGTGATATTAAAGGAGAATCACATTATAATATCCTAAGTTTTAGGAACAACAGTGATAAAATTAAGTTTTATAAATTTGATTTTTATTAAGTTTTTTTTTCTTATAGAGAGAATTTGATTGATTTATATAAAAAAATTGGATTGTAAAAAATTTGTGGTCACTAGAAAACAACAATTCAGAAACGAGAAACTTAAAAAAAAAAGAGAAAAAGAGAAAAACTAATTGAATCGTAAAAAAAGACCCTTAATAAATTTAATACTAGTAATTAGAAAAATAACAAAAGTCTTGGGTGAAAGTTTTGAAATGATCAAGCGATAGATCTTAAAGAATTAAAAAATATTGAAATTATACACCGAAAAAATAATAAATAATTTTTTTATTGGGATGGATAAACATGAAATTGAAGAAAATTAAACAAAAAAAATTGAATAAATTTTTTTATATTAATCATAAAAAATTCCTCTTGTAAAATCCTGGCTTTAGGCTCGAAAAAGAGCTCGGGCCGCCCCTGAATACTTTTTAATATTTATTTACACTATATATTCTTAAGTCGTCCTAATAAGTTTGGTTATTTTTCCAAATATAACGTTTTAAGCAAACAATATTTTTTGTCAAAAACAATCTACATGCATATTGATGTACAAATACTACAATTATATATGTATATTATTATACATGCAACATAAGCATGGGGAAGTGAATAAATGTGGACAAGAAAAATCTAAAAATAAAAAATAAATGTAGTATCTTAAGCTTTTGTTGCAATAAGTGGTCAATTTGTTTCTTCATTTTTCACTTTTAATCCTTTAAAATCTTATGGGAAATAAGATAGCAATTAAAATTTGAATTGGTAAATTGAAAATTATTTAAACTGGAGTTTTTTAAGACTTCTTAACAATTAATTTGATATGATGCAGGAGGAGGTTGACTTTTTAATGAGGTTGTTCGAAGAGGTGACAAAAACGTATAGCGAGGATTTTGCAAGGTACTCTTAAAGTCAATGATATTTAATAGAATATATTCTAGTTTAGTTTTGCAAGATTGCAAAATTAATACACATTTGTATGCGCTTTAATAAGTATTTTGATATTGACTCCAAGAGATGAATGAGAAGTTCATGAGCCTTCTCTTTTGTTTGTTTAGCAAGTAAATGCGGGAAAGAGTTGGAAAAGGAAAAATAATAATTTTTCATGCATTTGATTAGCTTGAAAATACAGTCTCTGAAAAAAGTTTTTTTTCCCCCGCAACACGCTTCTTGCAAACAACTGCTTTCATTTCGCACAAATTATGCGAGGAAATTATTTTTTCACGGGAAACTTATTTTGTTTCCTGTTTTGCCCACTTCACATGTTACCCATTTCAATAAGAGAAGTGAGAAGAACTTAGATATTTTGCTCACAACAAAATAAAAATAAAACCTTCTATTTTGGTTACAAATATTACTTTTTTTTTTTAAACAATTGAACTAGAGTTGTGATATCATTCATGTTATGTTTAAGTAGTAGTATTGTGTTAAAATTTGTCTAACTTACACATGTGTATGTGTTAGATTGATAAGATAAGAATAATTTAGTACTTAAATTAATTTTTCTAGAAAACTTTTCATTCTATTCAAATGCATACAACAAAATAATTGTTCTTTTCTATTTCCTTTCTTTCACTTTACTTTCTAACGTTTTCACTTTGCATTATCAATTTCTTTAATCAAACGGAGCTGTAGATTCAACACTTGTACAATCGAACAAAAATCCAGAATACAACGAAACAAAAAAAAATAGTAAATCGTCAAGCAAGGAATGACCTATAATACATTAATACACTATGGTCAAGATAATAATTTTTTTGCTATGATCCAGGTGGACTCTTGTAAACTCTATATTTCATAATACAATCATTTTTAAAGTAGCATTTCTTTGTAAAAAAATAAAGTCCCCAACAAACACCAAAAGTTAACATCTTTTTGAATACATTAAACTGATTTTTGAATTACTAAATAATGATATCCTAAATCTCCAACCGATTGCTACTTCTTCTCCTTGTTAGTTTTTCATAATAGTCTAACAACATTATCCCCTATATATACAACCATGGTGTAAAATATATTTATTGATGGTGACTTATAATTGGGGTAATGATCAATTTTTTTTTTGGTCACTGCATATAAAGTCTCCACTTTACTCTATGCAAGCTACTTATTATGATTTTTAAGAATTTGATAGGACATCACCTATTGAGTATTAATCTAGGACTTCGTATAAATACACACTTTTGGTGAATTGCAATTTCTCTTTTGGGTGGTACGGATAATTCACATGATCCGCACTGGACTTATTTTTGCCTAAGATTTCAATGACTATTGTTGATTGGATTAAACTGATACTATTCAAAGGCTTGGAGGATAAAATTGGTAAAATCAACATGAGTAACCTTGTTCATGTGTTGGTTGTGTGTGTATTTTTTTACCTTCTTAAATGTTGTCATTCGGCAAATACGCACTGTGAAGAATTTTCCACAGATGAAGTTGACTTCTAATAAGTACGAAAGTGAGTAACTGTGTTTTTCACTTCTATCATTTTTAGAGATGACACAACACCTAGAATTAGAAATGGATGAAGTAGCCTAACTGACAGGCAGAGCTAAATGCTATTAAATAGTCGCCTAAGTAGACGATGGACAAGACTCTGGATGGACACCAATGAAATAAAAATATACGGAGTTTATTTGCAAAACAGTGCCATGAATCATTTTCTATATTACCTTAGACCCAATACGAGCATAAGGCTGGGGTCTCAAGTCCCACCACCCACCTAGGGACAGTCTCTCCATAAATGTGATATGGTATTCTCAATGTATCCCAAAATTCTTATTTTTTACTAATTTGTTCTCATGATCATTGTCTTCTGGTTGTTGATTTGTTCGAAAAATGAGCATGTTGAGCAATTGTTTCTGCACTTGGTAGGCTTAATGTTCGGTTATCTATTATCGGGGATAAATCGAAGCTCCCCAAGTCTCTACAACAAATTTTAGCTGGAGCAGAGCAGGCTTTAAAGGCAAACTCAGGACCCCATCTTATCATGGCACTAAACTACAGTGGTAGATATGATATACTACAAGTTTGCCAAAAAGTTGCCAACCAAGTGAAGAATGGCCTTATTCAACCTGAAGACATCAACCAAAACCTGTTTGAAAAAGAATTAGAAACAAAGTGTATTAAGTACCCTAACCCTGATTTACTTATACGAACTAGTGGTGAACACAGAATTAGCAATTTCATGTTGTGGCAATTGGCTTATACTGAACTTTATTTTGCTAAAAAGATGTTTCCAAATTTTGGAGAAACAGATTTGATAGAGGCATTAAAATCCTTTCAGCAACGACAAAGACGATATGGTAGACACAAGTAGTCAACATCTATCAATTAAGTTTTCTTTTACTCTATGTAATTAGTCTTGAAATTATGTAAAAAGACAATAAGTTTCCGTTGGCATGTAATTTGAATTTCACATCTTCCAATGTAAAACAACTACTTTATGCGTCAAAAGTTTAATCCATTTGATAACGTCTTTTTTCTTGTTTTTTTTTTGCTTTGGACTAGCAATTGTTTTGTATTCTTATATTCATATTTATAATTTGTTTGGATTTGCTCACTTTCTCCATGCTTTACCGTATATAACAGAACATAGTCACACATATTAGTGTATTGATGATAGTAAGATTTCGGCTTGAGCCTATCATCCAAAACCCAAGATATCCAATGGGCCCGTTGGTCACATGGCAGCCAAAATGGCCCATTAGCTTTGCCCACCCCCCAATAAGAGTGGACCACAACTCAAGGAAGGAAGTCCAACGGCGGTCAGATCGATATACACATGCTCGGCCACATCAAGCTCAGTGGAGATCAGCCCGCGAACAAGGAGCTCGACCTTCGTTAGATCACCAGCATCTCCCGTCGCTCAACTTGTCCATGGGACAGGGGACAACTTCTGGAGCCCTTAACGAACACGTATTCCTTGATAAAAGGAATATTTGTACACATTTCGCTTTAAAGATCGTGTACACAATTTGTGTCAGGGTGGCAGACACCACTACAGGACAAAGGAAGAAGAGACCACAAAATCAGCCAAGAGAATGAATGAATCATAGGAAACCCTAGATGATTACACGGATACACTAAATGATAGAGTTCCAGAAAATTGTATTCACAAAACGTTGTATTCAAGAGCTCTAATCCAAGAAATTCACTGTAATCTTCTTCTTCAGACAATATAAATTCCAAGTAGTAAGAGTTTCTATTACAGTGGATGTAGCATTGGTCTTTCAGCTAAGGTGAACCACCTATATCCTGTTTTTTGTCCAACTTCATCTCTTACTTCCTTATTAATCTAAATATTCACACCACCCCCGATCGTGTATCACAACCATTGTTCTACACTTGGGCTAAATAATTTCGAGCACCGTCATTTATCATTATTTTACATACTATGATACATTCGATCATTTTTTTTTTGTAAAATTATAATTAAATATGTTTTTAATTTTAACAAAATTACTTTTTTGTTTCAATAAATAATTAAAACGATACCTTAAAACTAAATTAACCTAGTAAATGAAGTAGCGGAGAAGAGCAGGAGGAAAAAAAGAAGCTAGAGTATACGCACAAATAGATGTCGAGACATATTGGGTCACTCTCAAATGCAACTGCGTATACTCAACTTTTCTTTTTCGTCAACACATTTTTGTCTATTGGATTAATGTAGTTTAATTGGGTAAAATCCCATGTTTATGACTTAAGGGGTGTAAAACCCCATGTTGGTATAATAGTAGGAAGTCATTTTTGATGGGTAATGAATCTCATATAATCCAATAACTATTGCATTTAATGCAATACAAAAACTATCATATAATGTAATATTAGGGGTGTCCATGGGCCTGGCCAGAGCCGTTAGGCCCTCGAATTTTTTTTCGGGCCGGACCTGGGTAATGTAGACCCAAGTCTTTACTTAAGTGAGTTATCAGACGAGTCAAGCCGAACTTCGTGTAAGAGTAGGCTACTCGCAACCCAGCCCGCGAACCTATTGGGCAGGCCTTCTGAGCAAGCTTGCTAGACAGGTCTGCTCGTGAGTTTTTTTATGTACAACTTTATTTAAAAGTAATGAATATTTTTGTAATTTAATATTTATGTAAATTATATTTTTGAATCAAAAGTAGAGTTAAAATTGATAAAAATAAAATAATAAATAATTTTATTTTTGATTAGAGGATGAACTATATCTAATAAAATGAATATATTTCAACTAAGTTGGCACCTATTCACTTATCTATCATTTGCATTACTTTATTCTTTAAAATTTGTATGCTTAATACATAGATAGTTTTATTTTTTATTAGAGGATGAACTACATCTAATTGAATGAATACATTTCAACTAAGTTGACATATATTTACTTATTTATCATTTGCATTACTTTATCCTTTAAAACTTATATGCTTAATATATAGAAAAGAAAATAATACATTATTTATAGTATCTATATTTTTAAAACTTCAAATTCTGATATTGGGAGACTTAATTCAAAGTTTCAAATTTAATGATCTAAAAATATAATTTTTTTTCAAAGAAAGGGCGGGCGGGCGGGCGGGCTCGCTCTTGGGACATGTTTTAACGGGTTTTTCAGGCGGGTTATTGGGCCAAGCTTCGGGCCGGTAATGGGTTTGGGGACAAACTCAAGCCCTCTTTTTAAGGATGTTAGGCTTGAGTGAGCCTATCGAGTTTTTGACTTATTTTTTTGTGCCAAGGAATAAAATCCGTGGGTAACCCAATCCATGGAGACCCCTACATAATATCTTAGACCGGCCATATATAGTATTGTCCAATTTAAGTCGTACATGAACGGCTTTAAATTGTGTTGTACAACAAAATTTTACAACTCATAATTATAAAATAATTTACACATAATATACCAAGCGATTTGATGTTGAATTAATACAATCCACCCAGCGTATGGTCTTGTATAGACTATATGGTTTTTACAAAATTTGGGTAACTCTTGACAAAAAAATATGTAATATGGGTAGCTTTTAATCAAAAGTTAGATAGTTTATGATCAAAATTGTATAATTTAATTAACTATTTAACTAAAATTTGAGTAAAACTTTGGTCAAAAGTTATCAAAATTATTATTTTTATTTATATTTAAGTATCACATAACAAATTTATGATAAAAAATTGTTAGTAATCTGGACACTGCCGGCGACGACAATGGTGGCAGTGGTGGTGGCGTTGGCGACGGGGGCGATGGTGGCGGTGGTGGGGGGGGCTACGACGATAGTGGTTGTGGTAGAGGTAGTGGTGGACCGATTTTAAACACTATTTTTTTTAATTATTTATGAAAAATAATTTTTAAAAAATACTCCAAACACACTTTAGAGGCCTATTTTTCCTATTAAATTTAACTTTAAAGTAAAATTTAAAATGATCTCAACTGCGAGTAGTAAAAATTATTTTGTTTATCTTTTGAGATTTGAATTGTAAGTTACTTTATTATATAGATATTTAACACTTTAGAAACTAAAATAATGCAATTGGAAATCGCATTTTGTGATAAAAATAAATAAACCATATTTATAAAAGCATTTACATATGGGGATTTTTTAATGTTACATTAGAAGCGGTAGTCAATGTTGATTACTCTTTTAGGAGATGGAATATTGGGCAATTAAATATTTGTAAAACCGTAGAAGCAATACCAACCAAAGATAAATTAAGAGAAAATCAACTCAAGTGGTTTTGACATTGTTATAGAATATCTAATAATGCAGTGGTAAGTAAAAGTGATTTTATACATATGGATGGGAATGCCTGAGGTAGAGGTAAGTTAAAAATAATTGTGAAAGAAATAGTATTAAAAGATACACTAGTTTATGATCTAATGGAACATATCACCCTTAATAAAACACAATAGTGAAACATGATTAAGGTTTTGTTGAGTCTAATCGGATTAATTCCCTTTGCGCCATTATAAGTGTTAAATCCCTGTCTCATATCAATATGTGGTGGTGTTACACTTAGAGTTATTTACTCCTAATTTTTTCTTAAAGCTTACTGGTTCAAAGGCGTGTGGAGATTCTTAACATCACAATGTAACTGCAGACAATAATTTTTGTCTCTTATCCAAACCGCTAGTATCTCAACAAACAAATTCAAATCTTTTCCTCCCCGCCCGCCCAACAAGTCAGGGACACTGTTGCCCGCTGGGGTTAATCAGTTGGAGTTAATTAAACACACACATGATCATGAACTTTCTAAACACTCCACTGCATTGGCAAGCACATATATATATATATAAATACACCCCCTCATCACTCTGGATCATTGACTTCTTAAGATCATATCATCCATATCACAATGCTAGTCTCTGTTAGTCAATGACTCCATACTTAGGGTTTGCTTATATCCTACGAGATTCTTCATTGAAAGTTACGGAACTCCCACATGTTCATGTTCATCACTAATTTATACCCATTGCCAAACCATTCAATTAAACAAATTAAAATAAAGGATAAAATACATTTTTAACCCCCAAAATAAGTGTGTAGTGTCTATTTAGTCCCCAATCTTCTAATCGTGTTTATTTGGCCCTAAGGTTATTAATTTATATCTATGTGATCTAATCTTAAACGTTCGTCAAAAAATTGTTAATATTTCTGGTCACGCATCAATCATGTGGGAGCAAATGAACACAAATTAGGAACTTTATGACCAAATAAGCAAATAGAAATAAAATTAAGAACCACATAATTGACGTGTCATTAAAACTGTCACGATTTTCTGACGAACGCTGGCATTGAACTAGTTAAATGCAAATTAGGAACCTTAGAGACCAAATAAATATAATTAAACGATTGCGGACATGATCATGAACTTTCTAAACACTCCACTGCATTGGGAAGCACACATATATATATATGTTTGTTCGTTACACAAACGAAAAGAATCTTTCATTTTTTTAAGAAAAGGATATGCATATCATATAATCTTTTCCAATGTTTCGATATCCTAAAGTCTCTGTAATTCAATAACTCCATTGTTAGGGTTTGCTTATATCCTACGAGATTCTTCATTACTACTAGTTTGAGAGTTACGGAACTCCCACATGTTCATGTGCATCACTAATTTATACCCACTGCCAAACCATTTAATTAAAAAACTACTTGATCATCAATCTTCTAATCGTGTTTATTTGGCCCTAAGGTTCCTAATTTATATCTATGTGATCTAATCTCAAACGTTTGTAAAAAAATCGTTAATGTATCTCGTCACGCACCAATTACATGGGAGAACATAGACACAAATTAGGAATTTTAGGGACCAAATAAGAAAATAGACATAAAATTAGGAATCACGTGATTGACGTGTGATCAGAACTGTCACGATTTTCTACCTGATGTCTGAAATTGAACCACTTAGATACAAATTGGAAACTTTAGGGACCAAATAGATTACAATTAAAAGATTAGGGACAAAATAGACACTAAACACATATTTTAGGGGACTAAAAATGTATTTTACCCTAAAATGATTTTTTAGATTCGGATAACAATCCTGTAAAACAAGAGTGTTTTGGCCCAGCTCTGTGACTATAAATTCGGGTGTGAGGGGGCAAAGAACTTACAACAAAACAAAAGAGAAGGCAGTGACACAGAGCAATAACTTTTGCAAAATGCTCTCCCTGCCATTCTCTTGTCCTCCTCCCAAGAACACTCTCTCTCCTTTCCAAAAAAAACCCTTTTCTCATTCTTCCTCTGTAATCTGTGATCGTGCTCTAGGAAAAAGAAACAAATCAAACTCATACCTTTCAATATCTGTTCCCAAACTTGGCAAGGTTCTTGTGAGTGAAGCTTCAAATGCAATACCAGGAGGTGAACAAAAAGAAAGATTGGCTGGAACAATGGATTTTTCGGAAGAAGTGGAATTGCCGGCAGGTCTCCGGCGAGAACTAATGCCAAACCATGTCGCCGTGATTATGGACGGCAACAGGAGGTGGGCCCTGGAGAGAGGTTTGCCGGTGGAACAAGGTCATAGGGCCGGTGGACAGGCACTGATAGAGCTCACTCGACTCTGTGCCAAATGGGGAGTGTGCATGCAGGATCTTGTACAATATAAACATGAGAACAGATCTCTCCCGTGGTGAACTCGAATCAGTCAATCCAATAGTCAACCTTGTTATTTGGAACAGGCTAAGATCCGTTGGTGGCCTGGAACGGTAATGGGTGACTTTCGTGGATCAAGGGAGCGGTCCAGTAAGGTTGAGGGAGGTTCCTGGAACAAAGAAAGACAAGTTAGAAGGGCGTCGGAGTGTTTTTCGGCGTATCCCCTCCGACGATCAAGTCAATTTTTAAGAGAGAGAAAGAAGAAAACACTGAGTATAGGTTTGAGAAAAGGTTTTTCATTGCATCCCGTCTTGCCTTTTGTGAGGAGTATTTATACCTCAAAAACTCATGATTGTTGTCAGTGTGGTCAGTAGATGATCATTAGATACAAGCAACGTGCGCACTGATTCCTATGAGGAATGTCTTCTCTTTTAATTACTCGGGATCCCAAGCAATCAATGCTGCGTTATCGGCCTGCCGAATGTTTAATGAGCTCCTCTCGGCAAGGATGTAATAAATGCCCAGTCTTAGGGACATTTATTACCTTTCACTTCCGAGCCTTACCGCATTAAATGTTGTCTCATCAAGGGAATGGTGTAATTAAACGTTTGCTTTCCCAAGTCGTGTGTCAGCGAGGGCATCCAGTCCTTTTGTCTCTGATGTGACACAATATGTCACGCCCCCATTCCCCATTGACTGTGTCTTTTGCCTTCTTGTGCCTTCTGACACCAATTGTGTAAGACGAGATCATGATAGCTAATCTAACCTAGCCTAGGCTAGTGACCTGTACATCAATAGCCTCTGCAGGAGCAGAGAACGCCATCCTGGACGGGTATATCTCGGTACCGAGGGGAGTGGTACATGTAGGGACCGATGTACCCATACCCGACTGAGGGATACGTGTCGGTACGTAACGTACTGGGTGTCATTGATCCCTATGAACAGTACCTCAGGGGAACAGGGACTTGTGATCCGACGGGTACGTGTCGTGATTATAGTAACAAGAATTTACCGATGTCGAGGATACGTGTCTTCATCTTGGAGTATTTGGAAATGTCCCATCAACTGCCCCCCAGCCTTCAATCTCCTGACACCGAGGACACGCGTCGTAAGGAGACGAAGGGTTCTGCAACTGCCCCAACTACTTCATCATTGCCTTTAGCCGCTTTCCCCTGCTTCAGAGGTCGTGCGCATTAAATGCGCCTCTTCGTGCTTCACGCCCAAATGATGGGGATGAGTACTATATAAATGGGCTTCCTCTCTCCCTCTCTCACTTTGTCATTTCGGATTTCTTCAGAGAGCCCTTGCCTGAAACCTCACCAGAGATCTCTTTCCTTTCGTTGTCTACTGTCCAATCTTTCACCGGAGACTTAAGGTCAGCAGACCCATCCTTGCTTCTGAACATTCTAGAGGAAGGAGTCGCTTCAAGTTTCAAGAAAAACTTCCTTTTACGTTCTGGTGAGTCCTTGTATCTTCCCTTTCTTCGCCCTCCGTCTCTTCTCTTCTTCTCATTTTTTGTTCCTTTTGGTTTTTCGATAACTGGAGGCATTTCTAGTTGTCACTCAGCGACCAATCCTCGGGAAGCCTCCTTGGGGATATTCATGGAAAAACCCCCTCCTTCTTCACTTTTTATCACTTTTTGGAGATGCCCCGTCGTCGCCCTGCCCCTGAGAATCCTCAGGCCAGTTCTTCGAGGCCAGGGAAGTACAAAGTAAAGGGGGGCGAACAAATTAATAGGTTTAGGGTCAAGTACAGCCTCCCCCCATATGTAGACATAGAGGATTATAACTCGGCTGTGCATTTTCATACCCTCGAGGCCGAGGATGAGATGCTATTTTATATCAAAGCCGTCATAGAGGGCGGAATTAGGTTCCCTCTGCCCCCTCCACTCCTCCAGTTCCTCTCCCATTTTCACCTCTTCCCCGGACAGTGTTGCCTTAATGTCTTCAGAATAATTATGGGAGTCTTAGAGCTCAACAAGTGTCTCGGGGTAAATGTTGCGCTAAACGATATCCTCTTTTGCTACTCCCTCTTGAGAGTCATGCCTCAACAAAACTTCTACCTCAAAGCCAAAGACCCATCCATGTACCTCGTAACTCACATTCTCGACTCAGATAAGGGGTACAAGGATGACCTACTCATCTTCAAGGGGTCTTGGCAGAGGGGTGCCGGTCCCGAGTACAACGGTTTGTTATGCCCAATGGAATGGAGAACGACAAGTACGCCGGCTTCTTCGGGTCTATTATTTTGTCCTTGAGATTTTTTAGAAGTGTTCATAACTCCCTCCCCTTTCTTTTTGTTTGTGTGCAGACGTCTCCACTCGGGAAACAGCACTTCCACCTCAGTCCTTGGTGAACTTTGCCAACCTAGTCACTGTTTGAAGATTTACTGGTGACGACGGGTTCGGCCGAGCTGCCCACATCTTCTTGAATTACACTCCTGGATATAAAAAATTCTCACAGCTTCCCCAGCCTTTCGAGCCTTCGCGGTGGTTTGAACTCTTCGATCAGGCGGTGAGACAAGAGGACGAGGAGAACTTGGAGGAAGACCCCGACCGGGCTACGGAGGCTGAAGTAGAAGGTGAAGTTGAGGAGCTCGGGGTTAGAGAGGATTTGGTTCCTTCGCACGCCGAAGTGGGGACTTCGAGGAGAGATTCGTGGCCTGACTTCCAAATCCTGCAATCTCTAGACGCCGAGGACGCCCTCGAGATAGTTATGTCTAACACGCCTCGCATTGATCTAGGGTTCCTAAGGTAGAGGCAAGCCCTCACTGTCGGGCAGGGGGCGTGGGTCAACCAGCGAGGCCCTATCTACAGGGACCAGCGCCACCCCACCTTCAAGAGTTGTTGGTCAGGGTCAAGTGCGTGACCGAGATCCTCAGGTAGAAGAGGAGAAAAGAGTCAAACAAAGGCACGACAGACTTGGCAGGGGATCCAGAGGCCTCTCCGCTCAGCAACAAAGCGGGAGAGGCAATGGGTTACCTCCTCCTCCCAAACAGCAACAACAACAACAGAGGCAACATCAACAGCAACAGTAGCAATAGAGGCAACAACAACAGCAACAGCAGCAGAAGCAGACTCCACCTCCCTCTCCACAGACGGTGGAACCCTCGGGCCACTAATCACATGAACCGAGTGATCAGGGTTGACGACTCCATTTTGTAAGACCCTCATGTTGCCAACGCAGTGAGTGAGACGCTGCACTTCGAGGCCGACATGGTGGCTCACAGGGGGCGATCAACGAACGTGTTGTTTCACTCTATCATTCAAAATTTTCTGGTGGTAAGTTCATCTTTGCTTCAGTCCTTTCTAGCCACTTTTCTTTTTATTTACAAGCTCTTTCCTTTGCAGGCCACCCAACAGATTTTCATAATTGCAGCACAGTATCATGTGGCTAGGATAGACCTCCAGTGGGTTCGAGAGCAGAAGGAAGAAGTCGAGGGAGCCCTGACTAGTGCTAAGGAGGATGTAGCTACCAAAGATTCCACCCTCGCGGGGCAGACTGCTCAGATCAAACAACTCCTCAAGGATGCCGAGTTGGCGAAGGTCGGTGCTGAAAAGCTAAGTGCTGTCTTGGCCGACGCTGAGAGGAGGATTACAGAGCAGACGCAACGGCTCTTTGCGGTAGAGGAGAGGGCTGTCAGTTCAGAGGAAAGTTGTCTAGCTCTGACCCAGGAGCTGGACAGGCTCAAGGCTGAGGTAGAGAGCAGGAAGTCCGAAGAACAACTCCGAGAGGAATTCGTCGATGAAGTACTACCTGCTCTTGAGAAAAATAGCAGAGAGTTCTTCAAGAGAGGGTGGGACGAGGCGCTCCGATCTGCCGGGGTCCCTCTAGACTCCTCGCTCTTCCAGATGCACCACTATGTGCAATCGGCTGAGATGGAATAGGCCGAGGCCGAGATTGCTGCCGAGGATACGACTCCAACGCCGATGCAAGTTTTGACAGACCCGCCCAAGGTGGTGATTCTAGTCCCATTAGAGGAGGTCTTGCCGGGCTTGGCACCTGACCACAATATTTTTGATGCTCCTGCTATCGCTGATCCGATCCTATCCCCACCTGCCCCCGAAGCTGCTCAACCTTTCTGCGTTGATTCACCCTCCGACGATGTTTTGGAGATGCTCGGGGGCCAGATGAAGGCTCTTTTTCCTTTGAATTGTACTTTTTCTTATTTTACTCTTGTAGCTCTTGGGGACGCAAAGCCCCTCTTTTGAAATGAAGCTTTTTTCGAGTACCTACATTATCTACTGAAGCCATTTTATCATATATATTTCATCATCTCTTTTACATTGATGCTGTAATAACCAGTGGTAACGTAATATCTCCATGGCTCGGATACCCGGGGAACAATCTGGCTGATTCGATCGATTTGTTCAGCTTCATCATTGCTGTGTCGTGCCCTTCCTCGGGTAATGTCCTCCCCAGGGGTGTATTCCTCGGACTGCCTTGATGGATTTACCCTTCCAGGAGGCTTGCTCCTATTTTTGCTTCGGGGGCAGGAGTCCTTGAACTCTATCTCCAGGGTCTTACCCTTTCAGGAGGCTTGCTCCTGTTTTTGCTTCGGGGGCAAGAGTCCTTGAACTCTATCCCTAGGGCTTTACCCTTCCAGGAGGCTTGCTCCTATTTTTGCTTCGGGGGCTTGGTCTATGCAGAAGGTGGGAAGGTATTCTATGGTGATTTTGTGCGACTGACAGGATTCTAGTGCCAAGGCTAGGCAAGCCAGGGCGTCGGCATGCGCATTCTTGTCTCGGGACACTTGTTTGATCTCGATCTTTCTGAATTTGCGGATTACAGTTGTCGCCTTGTGATGGTAAGTCTTCATCCTAGGATCCCTTGTCTCAAACTCTCCGTTAACTTGGTTGACTACCAGCATGGAATCGCAATGTACGATCAAGTCAGTAACCCTAGTTGCCTCAGCTAACCGAAGTCCTGAGATGAGAGCCTCATACTCAGCTTCATTATTGGATGCTTTGAATCACAGCCGAACGGCTTGCTCCGCGACCATCCTATCTGGAGAGACTAGCAAGATACCGATCCCAGACTCCTTACTGTTCGACAAATCATCCACACATAAAAGCCACGGTGATCCCTCACAATTCGTTGGGGATGCTATGCCGGGAGGAGGCGTTCTTTCTGAAACGGGATGTTTCCCTAAAAACTTTGCTATGAAGTTCGCCAACACCTAACCTTTTATAGCGGTTCGAGGTTTGAAATGAATGTCGTGTTCTCCCAGCTCCACTGCCCACTTGGAAATCCTTTCGGAGAGGTCTGCCTTCCTCAAAATAGTCTTTAAGGGCTGATCGGTAAGGACGGTAATTGGGTGCGCCTGGAAATAATGCCTTAGTTTTCTTGCAGTTGTGACCAGGGATAGAGCCAGTTTCTCTAGGGGCAGGTATCTTATCTCCGCGTCCAGAAATGTCTTGCTTATGTAATAAATCGATTCCTAGCGGTGCTCATGCTCACAAATAAGTACCCCGCTGACGACAAATTCTGATACGGATAAGTACAAGAAGAGCATTTTCCCCTGAATAGGGACGGATAGGGTCGGGAGAGTCCTGAGGTATTCCTTGATTCTAGGCAGGGCGTCTTCGCACCCCTGGCTCCACATATCCTTCTCAGCCCTCTTAATGGCTCCAAAAAAGGGTTTGCATTTGTCTGAGGAGCCTGAGACAAAACGGTTAAGTGCTGCCAGCATCCCTATGAATTTTTGGACTTCTCGGACAGTTCGGGGGCTCCGAATGTCTAGGATCGCTTGAATCTGATCCGGGTTAGCTTCGATTCCTCGCTGACTCACCAGATATCCGAGAAATTTACCCGACTCTACTCCGAAAATGCACTTTGCAGCGTTCAGCTTCAGCCCGTACTCCTTGAGGGTGGAGAAGGTATCTGCCAAATCTACCAGGTGGTCACAACTTCGTTTGCTCTTCACCAGCATATCGTCAATGTAGACCTCCATGGTGTTGCCGATCTGACTTTTTGAATATCCGATTCATCAGTCTTTGGTATGTTGTCCCGACGTTTTTTAGCCCAAACGGCATCACTTTGTAACAGTAGACTCCCTTTGGAGTGATAAATGCTGTCTTTTCCTGATCCGGGGGATAGAGAGGGATCTGGTGATATCCTACTCGGGCATCCAAGAAGTCCATGCGTTCATATCCGGCAATGGCATCCACTAGCTGGTCCACCTTTGGTAAGGGGTAGTCATCCTTGGGACATGCGTTGTTTAGATTAGTGAAGTCTACGCAGACACGTCATTTTCCCCCCTTCTTCTTCGCGTAGACCGTGTTAGACAGCCATTCTGGAAACTGTACTTTCCGAATGGCATTGGCCTCCAGGAGTTTATCGATCTCTTCGTTGACCGCGCGGGTGTGGTGCGGGGCCATGCATCGTGGCTTCTGTTTTACTGGCTTGTGCGCTGGGTCAACATGCAGTTTGTGTGTGATTATTTTGGGGTCCACTCCCGTCATTTTCATTGTGTTCCAAGCAAACACGTCTGTATTTCCCCTCAGGAACTCAATCATCTCCTCCTGTTCGGTTGTGGGCATCGCAGTTCCAACTAAGAAGTATCTTTCTTCTTCTCCCCCAACCAAGGGTACCTTTCGGAGGTCCTTCACCGATCGTTCCGTTGGGTCAATCCAGGGGTCATCCATTCCTGGACGCCCGGACTGTGATTGCTATTTTTCCAGGATCTCTTCTGGAGCGCGCCCCTTTTCTTGGGTGAAAGCCCCTACTCTAACAGCTGAATAAAAATAATTTTTTGCGGATGCTTGGTCCCCTCGGATCTCCATGATCCCCTCTGACGTGGCGAATTTCAGCTTCTGGTGATAAGTGGAGTGTACCGCTCCCAACGCATACAGTCATGCTCGTCCCATGATCACATTATAGGGAGAGTCTGTATCAATCACGACAAACTCGGTGTTGATGGTGAAGGGACTTGTGACAACTAGCAATGTGATTTTGCCTATGGGCAGGGCGAACGAGCAGTTGAATCCGATGAGAGGTGTCCTGACCTTGGTGAGGTCCTTGTGGCCAAGACCCATCCATTTTAAAGTGTCAGAGTACATCACTTTCGAGGAAATTTCAGAGTCTATCAACACCCTCTTGACGTCGAACTTGCCTATCTTCAGGGTTATGATAAGGGCGTCGTTATGAGGAGTTACCACGTCCGTCAAGTTCGCATCGGAGAACGTGATGCTTGGCTCGCCAATCCTAGCCCTTTTACTAGGCGGCGGCCCATTATTCTCGGTTATCTTTCTTGTAAAAGCTACCCTCTTGAGATCGGACTCGAGTTCCTTGGACGTGAGGCGATCTAGCGGACATACATGGATCACATCTATGACGTTGTCCGGCACCTCGGTCGGGACTGGGGTGCATCTCTCTTCCGGCTTGGGCTCTATGTATTCTTTTAAGTATCCGTCTCGGACCAATCTTTCCAAGAAAGATTTGTATACCCTGCAGCTTTCGGTGCGATGGTTGAAATTTCGGTGATAGGAACACCGGACCTTTTGATCACGGGTGGAGGGATCGCTCTGCATCCTAGGTGGCCATTTGAAGAATGGCTCATGCTTGATCTTATGAAGCAACTTGTAGACCCCCCCCCCAGAGGGGGTAGTAGTCCCTTTCGGGAAGTATGCTCCCGCTCCCTCTCTTTTCTCTTAGGTTGGAGGGTTCTGCCTTTGCTGCTTCTCATCTCGTCCTCGATCCTAGAGTACTTGTTTATCCAAGCCATCAGCTCGCCCATATTCGAGGGAGTTTTTTTGGTCAGAGATCGGTACAGGTTCGTGTCCCTTGCCAAGCCGAGCCTGAAAGACGCCACTGCCATGACTTTAGAGCAGCCCTCTACCTTATTAACCTCTTCCCAGCACCAAATGGCATACTGGCGAAGGGTCTCGGATTCCCTCCGTCTGAGCGTTAGCAATGATCCAACGTCTTTAGGCCGCTTACTCCCCGTAATGAATCGGGCCAGGAACTGCCTCGTCAATTCTTTCCATGATCCAATGTTGTTGGGGGAAAGCGCCTCGAACCACTTCATCGCAGAGTCCTTCAATCTCATGGGAAACACTCGACAGAGGAACCGTTGGTCTGAATGATACAGGGACATCATTTGCTTGTATTGCCTGAGGTGGATTTTGGGATCGGACCGCCCATCATAAGTTTTGAACCTCGGCATAACGAACTTTTTTGGAACCTCCATCACTCCGATATCCCTGATAAAGGGTGTTTGTATGACCTCGTCTTCGACCTCATCCTGGACAGTCTTACTCTTTCTCCTAGATTCTAACTGAGCTTTGAGATCAACTTCCTCCCCAACGGGATGTCTTCTGAAGTCTCCGAGTTCATCAATAGGTCCCCTATTTCCTGGGCGTTGTGTGGATAGGGTTGAATCCTCTTCGGACTCATCTCCCTTCCTCCGTCTTGACAATCCTTGCTGGAGGTCGTCCAGGGCTAAAGGTCTTGCCTTCCTGGAATGGTCGTTAAGAGGGTGCTCGTTGGCTCTTGGTCGCTTTGAGGCCCTGGAGCTTTCTGCCTTGTTGTTTAAGTGATTCCTCAGATCCTTCGTTTTCACCTCCCAGGCGGGGAGTCCACGAAAAAGGAATGAGTCCCTCAACCCTTCGCCAGAGGTGGCGAATTCGTTGAGCTGACTTAAGACGTTCATATTGTCTTTTTTCAACTATCATAATCGATTCCCAAACTTTTCTTCGATCACCTCCGCAAGTTGACGAGCCAAGGGGGCGGATCCTCCTGACCTGATGTCCATACTGGTTTGAGGAGTAAGCCATCTTGACTGAATAGAGACATTTATATTCCCATCAGTGTGATCCTTCCCTCAATTATGACATGGAGTTTGTAATTCAAGACTTCTTTGCTGGGGACATTTCCCTTTTTGTCGAGTATTCACCATGGTCACTGTTCTTTATAGAGAAGAAACTAGGAAAATTAGTCGTTTCCCACAGATAGCACCAGATTGTGCGTGCAGGATCTTGCACAATATAAACACGATAACAGATCTCTCCCGTGGTGAACTCGAATCAGTCAATCAATGGTCATCCTTGCTATTTGGAACAGGCTAAGATCCGTTGGTGGCCTGGAACGATAATGGGTGACTTTCGTGGATCAAGGAAGCGGTCCAGTAAGGCTGAGGGAGGTTCTTGGAACAGAGAAAGACAAGTTAGAAGGGCGCCGGAGTGTTTTCTGGCGTATCCCCTCCGACGATCAAGTCAGTTTTTGAGATAGGGGAAGAAGAAAACACTGAGTATAGGTTTGAGAAAAGGTTTTTCGTTGCATCTCGTCTTGCCTTTTTTGAGGAGTATTTATATCTCAAAAATTCATGATTGCTGTCAGTGTGGTCAGTAGATGATCATTAGATACAGGCAACGTGCGCACTGATTCCTATAAGGAATGTCTTCTCTTTTAACTGCTCGGGATCCCGAGCAACCAATGCTGTGTCATCAGCCTGCCGAATGTTTAATGAGCTCCTCTCGACAAGGATGTAATAAATGTCCAGTCTTAGAGACATTTATTACCTTTCACTTCCGAACCTTACCGCATTAAATGCTATCTCATCAAGGGAATGGAGTAATTAAACGCTTGCTTTCCCAAGTCGTGTGTCAGCGAGGGCATCCGGTCCTGTTGTTTCTGATATGACACAATATGCCACGTGCCCATTCCCCATTGGCTGTGTCTGCTGCCTTCTTATGCCTTCTGACGTCAATTGTGTAAGACGAAGTCATGATGGCTAACCTAGCCTAGTCTAGGCTAGTGACCTGTACATCAATAGCCTCTGTCGGACCAGAGAACATCATCCTGGACGGGTATATCTCAGTACCGAGGGGAGTGGTATATGTAGGGACCGATGTACTCATACCCGACTGAAGGATACGTGTCGGTACGTAACGTACTAGGTGTCATTGATCCCTATGAACAGTACCTCGGGGGAACAGGGACTTGTGATTCGATGAGTACGTGTCGTCATTATAGTGACAAAAATTTACTGATACCGAAAACATGTGTCTTCATTTTAGAGTATTTGAAAATGTCCCGTCAAGGAGTTAAAGTTCTTGCATTTTTTGCCTTTTCTACGGAAAATTGGAACCGTCCCAAGGTGAGCGGAGTGGCTGCTGTTGGTTTTTCAGAGTGTATAAAAATAAAAACTAAAGATAGGAAAGAGAGTTAATAGTTGTTTTGATTCTTAAATTATCCATTTTTTATCTTTTTAGTTTTTACTGTATAAATTTTATTAATTTGATTGCTCAAGTAATTAATTCGTGTCATTTTTGTTTTTATATAGACGAATCATTAAATTTTTGACTTAATGATCACGTGTTTGACACATGTTACGACACTTAAAAAAATGACATAGTGATCACTTCCGTAAAAAACTTGACGTATTGTCTGATTAGAGACTAAAATGACATGGATTGAATACTTTAAGGACTAAATTGATATAATAAAAATTAAACTAATAAAAAATACATACTTTACAGACGAAAAATGTTATTAACTCAAAAAAAAAAAAACTATGTTAGTGTTTTATTATTTGACAATTGAATAAATGAAATTTAATTCTATTTATAGAGATAAAATGTCGTCTAATTCTACTACTGTTGGATATGTTACTTAATTATCAAGATTCTAATTAATTTATTCACGAGATATAACGACTTATCTAATCTAATTTATTCACGAGATATAATGACTTTTTAAATTTATTTTATAAAGACGTTGAATTCTTAAATGAAATATCTACACAATAGCACTGCAAGAACCATTGTTTTCTTAGTTCACTTTGTTTTTCGGAAATATTTATAGTGGCAAGTTTGGTAAGCGGTGCTCTTTAATATTTGTTCAGACTACGCATTCGTAAGTCATCCGTATTTTTCCAAATAAAACTTTTTAAGCAAACAATATTTTTTGTCAAAAACAATCTACAGGCATATTGATGTAGAAATACTACAATTATATGTTATATTATTATACAGGCAATTAATATAAACATTGCAACAAACATTATAGAATAACTAGTTATTGTCTGTGTCTGAAGGCACAAAATACTAAAAAATGATAAACAATAAATATATTTGTATGCATATCTAAAATTAAATCACAAACATACAGAAGAGATAAATAAATTTAAACATCGGTTTGTAGTAGAGGTGAGAGGTAGTGGACGACAGTGGTGGTGATAGGAAACGGTGATGGCTGTGGTGGATGACAATAACCCTGGCGGCGACGACGACGATGGTGGGGGTGGTGGTGATGGTGGCAGCGGTGGTGATAACGATGGTGATGATGAGAACGACAGTGGTGATGGTGGAGGTAGTAGTATAGGACAGTTTCAAACACTATTTTTAAAAAAAATATTAATAAAATTTAATTTTTAAAAGTCACTTCAAGCACACACTTAGAGATCTATTTTTCCTATTAAGATTAGAGTGTTAATATTAATAGTTAGATTAATTTTAAAATAAAATTTAAAATAATTTTAATCGCGAATAATAAAAATTATTTTATTTATCTTTTAAATTTTAATTTATAAACTACAAGAATAAATATCTGAGGCTTTTGTAGCAATAAGTGGTCAATATGGTTCATTATTCTTTTATGATAATTGGAGTTTTTTCAGGCTTCTTAATAATTATTTTTATATGGTGCAGGAGGAGGTTGACTTGTTAATGACGTTGATTGAAGATATGAAAAAAATGTATAATGAGGAGGCGGCGAGGTACAATCTTAAAGTCAGTGATATCTAATAGAATATATTCTGTTAGGGAATTTGTACGAAATGCTGGGTCACCCTCAAATGCAACTACACATAACTTTTCTTTTTGGTTAGCACATTCTGGTCTATTGGATTAATATAGTTTATTAGGGTAAAACACAATCCACCCAACTTATATCATCTCATCCAACTTTTTTTTTATTTTTCATTGCTATATTATTTTTTTAACTAATAATTATAAATCATCAATTTTAAAATCAATAGTCTGAGTAACTTTTCGGCATGAAACCGTAGGGATACTACAGCCTTGCCCTTTACTCGGAGAGGGGTTAGCTTCACTTCACCCTTTGTGCGTTGGGGGTTGGGCCATAGGCTTTTGCGCGGCTCCATCCTCTACAGATGCCACTATGTCTTTGGGCTTTGGGCTTCTATACTTTCAAGAGTATGTCAGATAGCTTCTGCTACCAGGTGATGTAGATTCTTTTGTTCTGTTAGCACCAACCTACTAAGATTCAGTTGGAGATAAGAGCATTATTATGTGTTGAAACTTGAAAGATAGGATTAGGTTGGTGCACCATTAAAAGATCCACATACTTTATTAGTAAAATAAAATAATCAAAAAAGGGCTTATCATTAAGGGATCATATCAAATTCAACCTGTTATGTATTTCCTGTATTCGAGTTAGGTTTGGAAAAAAAATCTCTTGCATGACTTGAAGGCACAAACTTTTCCATTTAAATCCAACCAATCTAGATTAGTAAATTCAAGTTTAACCACAAACTGAACCCCACCCCACTATAAATGTGTAATTTGCGTTTCAAACTCAAGAAAAATCCAATTTAAGCATGCATAGAACTTAAATTTCAATACGAAAATTGAATTCAAACAACCATTTTGAGTAACTTTTTTTTTTTAGCTATAGGTTGTCAAAGTTTGCGCTGATTATTTCCTCGAGTTTAATAATTGATCACCGTAACTTGAATTGAATTAAAACATATCTCTAAAAAGACAAAAGTGTGAAAGAATTAAACCTAATATTTCTAAATTATTAAAGTTCAAATGCACCCACTAAACTATTCCTAAGAATTACCATTTTAAAGAGCTAGTTTTTCGCAATTTTATATCAGTGCCAGAGCAATTGTTATTATAATTTATTGTTACGAATTGATATCCTCCCTCACTCTAATCCCATCCGCCCTCCCCCTCCCCCTTTTTTTATCAATTTAGTAGGCTATACTTATTATTAGGCAAGTAAGCACTTGTCAGCAAAATTTAGTTAAAAAAAAAAAAGGAAAGAAAAACACAAAAAATGCTAAATTAATAGACCGTGGAATTTTTAGATTCACATCAAATATATTAATTTTGTGTCGATTTTAATCATATTAACTTATCATATTACAATTTAACAGCCTTATAACTCGAATATTCAATAATTTAAATAACCTTCCAGGCCCCACTTAAGAAGTGGATAAATGTCATCCCATTCATATGTGGGCCCACACCAATCATAAAAACCAAGGGTCCGCGCCCGCCGGTTTTGGGCTATTCTCTACAATGCGTCTCCAAGAGAAGCAATACATATTCACCAATATAAGATCGCCACGTCTGACCATTGACTTCTCTACCACTAGATTCTTCCGATGTGGTCAATTTCTATTGGCTGACACACAATAGCAAATCTATGCTAGATCACATAACATTCCATCTTGGTCCAGTCAGGTTCATGAACCTTTAAAAATTTATTGTCCGATATCCACCAAGGATAAGACCGTAATAAACAAATAAATAAATAATTTTTTATTCGAATTAGGACTAATTTTTTATTTATAATTCTATTTAAATCAGATCAGTGTCTCTTCTTTGTTAGAAGAGGCAGTTTGTTTCGACTGTTAATCTACAGAGTTAAAAATCAGTCCTTTACCTTTTTGGTTTCTAAATCCTTCACATACTTCCACCGACTTGGAGATTTTGTTCCGTTTTTTTTTTTTATTTTCTGGGATTTTTCTGCTGTTGAATGGGAGTTAATTTTCCGGGAAAATCGTTGTCATGGGAAAGTCGTTCAAGGATTCTCTTAAAGCTCTCGAAGCTGATATTCAGCTTGCCAATACTATGTAAATCTCTCTCTCTCTCTCTGATTTTTTTTCCCTCTGTTTTTTCTATCTCTGAATTGAATGTTGTTGTAAAGCTTTATTATCCTTGCTTCTTCTTTTTTCCGGCTTTGTTTTGGACTGATGATTATGCGAAATTAGTTACCAGTACTTTCTAAATCTACCTATTTGTCTCTGAATTTTTTTTCCTCTTTTTTTTAATCTCTTTCTATATCCACCTCTTTGTCTCTGATTTTTTTTTTCCTGTTTTTTTTTTTTTTTTTTATCTCTGAATCGAAAGTTGTTGTGAAGCTTTGTCATTAATTTTTTTGGGCTTTGTTTGACTCAGAATCATGCGAAATCTGATGGGGAGCTCTTATTCTATGCCGTTTTAAATTCCACAATATTTGTATATGCATTAATTCATGTGATTGGGGGGTATAAATGGAACCAGTGGATACTAGTGAGGTGTGATGCCTAATTTGAGGCAATGAAAGAATCATTTACCCTTTAGAATAGTAAAGGTTTAGCATTGTGACTGCAAGGTGGTATTGTTCTTAAAAGTGCAAAATAAATGCTTTCCAAGCTTGTAGTTACATATTGTATCTAATAGTGAACAGAGTGTCCTAGTGATAGTCGGTAGGGGTTTGGCATCGAATGAGGAAACGTTTGTGTTGATTATCATGGCAATGTTGCTCAACAAGAGAAAGCAACACATGTATCTTTCGTCTTGGTGATGCTTCTTCATCTTTTGAGTTGGGCCCAGGTTCATAAAGTCACATTATCTATTTGTTTTGCCTATTATGAATGATGTCAACATATATCTTTGTATTGTTTACACTGATCATGATGTGAACTTTGCACTATGGTAATGCCTTTACGGCCATTGTAATTGCTGAAAAACTCTTTGAAGCATGTAGTCACTATAGTTGCCACTGATGAAGTCAGGATTTAAGCATGCATTTGACAGCTTCATTCATGCTCATATAAATTCTCTTGTAATTAGCATTTTATGTGCTATCCATTGGCTGCAGTGATAGAATTGTTTTTCCATAACCTGCCCTTTTTGTGCTAAAGTATTGAGAAAGAGGAGATGGATTGCATTGGTTGACTATCATCAAGAATTAGTCAAATTCCCAGGACAGTTAGGAGAAATCTTTGTCAGCTGAGTTCATTCGAGTGCTTTCAACACGTGGGCACTGTAGGACCCTTGTAAAATGTTATGATTAACTGCGTTTCTAGTGCTCGGTTTACCTTCTATAGCCTATTAGAAATTGCTAAAGAGAATTTGTCTTCGTACAACAAGTTTGTCAACAGACATTCAATCGTGTACATCCTTCCAGAAAAAAGTATGGTATTTATTGACCTTGAGAAATAAAACAAGGGTTGTAGAAGGATGGGGGTATCAATCATATATATTGATGTGATTAAAGGCATGCATGTTTGAGCCACAAGTAGAATGAGAATAGTGGGAGGAAAGACAAGTAAATATTTAATGACAAAACAGGTCTCCATTACACAAGTAAGAACTTTCTAATGTCTTTGTTAACTTTTGGTTCATAGTGTAGAGGACTTGGATTTGGAACCAAGCTCTCCAGTCTAAAATCACTTTTGGTAAAGACTATTGTGTAAGTTATCAATCATGTAAAATTGCACGTGGGTTTTGTCTTCTTCTTGGTCACCAGCCATTTGATGTTCAATTCATGCAAACTTGGTTATACTTATATCAAGATCATCCAAACACTACTCCATTTCTGTAAGTGTACGTTTGAAGTATATTCTTGCCTTCAAAATTACCTTTTAATGATCCCTGAAGGAATTATTGACGTGGTTCCCCTGTAGAACAATGTTTGAGTGCTTGTTGTGATGCCAATTGGTTGCCAGATTTCAGCTGCAAAGAATTTTCCATCCTAATAAACTATATAATAAAAGAAATTGACCAAATACATCTGCTTTGGTTTTCAAATTTGTACAATTTTTTGAGCGTACTAATTTATGTTTTGTGTAACGCATGATCATTATGGGATCCTTTAAGGAATAAAAAGGGCGGCCGGGTGGAGTGGTCTGGGGAGGGTCACAGTGGCTGGAGTCTTGCGCACTGAGCCGCCCTTTTCAGTTCAGGAATGGTCCCATAACGGTCATGAAACATATAAATAGTAATATCAAACCAGAAGGCACACACAATAGATATTATCTAGTTTGTCACATTAGTTACAATGCTTGTTAATTATACTTATTTATGATCTTCTAAATTGTGAAAATGGGATAAAATGAACCTCTGATGTGTCTGATGAAGGTGAACTATCTGCCCTTTTCAATAGTACTTATATTTTGTACTCCACGTTTTCTTCATATCTCTTGTTTTCTTCTTATGAAATCTTTTGACTTTTCTGCTTTGAGTGATTAGCATGATATGTTGAAGGGCGGTAAGGATTATACTAATTTTTGTTGGTTTATCTAATGACTTTTGGTATATTAAACATTTCTTTTATTCACATGACATTTTCTGGATTCTCTTAATCTTATGTGTTGCTTCCCCTGTTTCCTCAATTATTTCAGGGCTTTGGGTTATCCCAGGGAGTATGATGGAGCATGTCTTCAGATGAGACTGTCCTACAGTCCCCTTGCACACATATTTCTTTTTCTTGTTCAGTGGGCTGATTGTCAGCTTGCTGGTACTTTTGGGTTCCTTCGGATTCTTATTTATCAGGTAAATTCATAGATTTTACTTTTATGCTAGTATTTTTCCCTATCCTTAATATTTCTTGAACCACAATAAACCCTTCCTTTCAACAATAATATAATTCCTATATAACTTTCTCGTTGGCATGCGGCAAATTGTGGAATGATGCAGACATACACCGATGGTAAAACCACGATGTCTGTATATGAAAGGAAAGCAAGCATTAGAGACTTTTATGGTGAGTGGGATCTGTGTAAATGACAATGTTGAAGCTCTACTGTTAAAAATTTTTTGCTCTAAGTGATTGGTTTAAATTGCGAATTGTGTATTGTCATTACACTATTTATGTTCTTACAAGTTGACTCTTTATGAACAGCTATAATATTTCCCTCTTTGCTGCAACTTCAAACCGGGATTACTGATTTGGAAGATAGGAAGCAGAAAGAGACATGCTTGCACAGGTACACAAGAAAAGATGATGTGGACAAGGGAAAACTTTCTATAACTGATTGGGAGACAGAAAATGAATGCGGAATTTGCATGGAAATGAATACAAAGGTTGTGTTGCCTAATTGCAGCCATTCATTGTGCTTGAAGTGTTTTCGCAACTGGTAAGTTCCTTGTTCTCTTTCTGTCCATTTTTATGTAATATTTGAAAAGAATAGCATGTACTTAGATTACAAAAAATGATAAACTCATTCATTCGTTCAATTCAAAACAAAAATGAACAAATCTAATTGTTAGGTCCATGTGGTTGAATAACATTCAATTGACCATTTAAAATATTAGTGTGAGACCCATTGGTTTTTTTACCGTTGGTATTAAATGGAAAAAAGACTAGGTTACACTATAAACATTACTATCCCTGTGTTTGATCATTAGGATTTTTCTCTTTTTTTTTTCACTTGCTAATCTCCGAACCCAAGTAAGCCTTGTCCCTATTACTTGAGTTCAGCTGGTTTCTCTCTCTCTCTCTCTCTCTCTCTCACACACACACACACACACACACATGCACGCACGTGCGAGCGCGCGTACGAGCACACAGAAGCAGATATCTTTTTTCTGTCGCTTAGATGTTTTGCCATTGTAGTTGTGATGCATTGGTCACACAAATCGGGGGGTTGATCTAGTTGGAAGCCAAGGAAACTTTTGGTTTTTGACACTAGGTTTTCCTGTTACAAAGCTGTGTTTTCATGTACTTTGTCATCTTCCCTCATTGCACTGAATACTTCCAAGTGATTCCTCTTGTACAGCATGGAGACTATTGAATTTAATTGTTTATGCTGTTAAACTGATGAACCACCCATGACCCAAGTGAAACTTGGGATTGGAATTGTTAATGTGTTCACATTGTTGTTGGATGAGAACATGAATATACCTTTTCAACAATTGATTTGGACCTGACCTGATCTGCTGCTTCATGTTTTCTGCAGGCGTGAGCGCTCACAGTCGTGTCCCTTTTGTCGGGATAGCCTCAGACGTGTAAACTCAGGTGATCTTTGGATTTGCACTGACAACGATGAAATAGTTGATTTATCCATTGTTTTAAGGGAAAACTTGCAGAGGCTATTCATGTACATAGAAAAGCTGCCTCTTATTGTTCCGGATCCTGTTTATATTCCCTATGATTTTCATGCGAGACGAGGATGAATGTTGATACTCTTGAGAAATCTGCTTGTATATAACTGGAGTCGAGGATAACTGTCAGGACCGAGACAAATCTACATGTACATAATTTTAATGCAAATTTCATCATGTGTATAACTGAAATAACCAGCTCACAGGCTGTATGAAATTCATCGATAAGTCCCAATGCTGAAAGCAATTGACCATAACGTTTGGCCAGAAAAGAATCTTCACTGAAATTTGATGCTTCTACATAAACAGACTGTGAAGGGGGGTGAGTGTGTGTTGGGGGGGGAGAGAGAGAGAGAGAGAGAGACAGGAGAGAGAAAGAGAGGGCCGATGAATTATTATTCATTTTGTATCCGCACATACTCGCTATAAAAACGAGGCCCTGTGTCTTCTTGATGAGTAGTGTAGGCATAGCCTCCATGGCTGGAGATATCAAGTCCTGCAATTTCATCATCAACGGATATCCTCAAAATCCTGAGTTTGTGAAGAGTATAGAAAAGGGGTCCCATTGTGACACTAACCCAACCCACAATAGCCAAAAGCTCAACCACTTGCGCTCCTAGCAGACCCCACCCCCCACTCAGAAAGAGTCCATAGGGTCGTGCCACCCCAGATACACCTGGGCCATAGGCCTGAATAACGAACTCCTCTTTGGCAAATAGCCCCGTAAAAATCAAACCCCAAGCTCCACATCCACCATGCAATTGAGTGGCCTCTAAAGGGTCATCAAAATTCAACTTTAGTGCTAAGATGTTGAGTCCAATCAAAACCCAAGCTGCAATGAACCCACATATGATAGCAGCCCATGGCTCAACCACCGAACAGCCTGATGTAATTGCAACAAAACCACCAAGCACTCCATTACAAACATCTAAAGCATTCCAGTGGCCCACTAGAAGCCTCCGGCTGAACAGGGTTACGATTCCGGCAGTTGACCCAGACAGTGCGGTGGTGACCGCCGTCCGGCCTATAGCGGTCCAGTTACCTTGATCAGTGGCGTTAGGATAAGACACTAGAATTTTATCAAACGAGCCTGGATTAAACCCAAACCAGCCAAACCACAACAAGAATGTCCCAAGCACCACTAAAGCTGCGCTGTGGCCTCGCATTGCGACGGGCTTACCAAATGCATCGAAGCGGCCCACCCTTGGGCCTTCTATGAAGGAGCCCCATAGCCCAGCAATCCCACCCACTAAGTGAACCACCCCACTTCCTGCAAAGTCAATTGCACCTGACCCAAACAACCCACTAGAGCCATGGTTGAGCCAACCGCTAGAGGACCAAACCCAGTGGGCCACAATTGGGTAAACAAACCCAGACAAGAAGAAAGAGAAAACAAGATATGAAGTGAACTGTGTACGTTCAGCTATGGAGCCACTGGTGATACCAGCAACAGCTATGGCAAATGCCCATTGATAAAGAAAGAATGTGTAGTCATAAGAGCTCGTAGGGATGTCTTTGAGAGCAAAAAATTGGGTACCGATAAATGGGTTTGAATTTGTTCCGTCGCCGAATGCGAAAGCAAAGCCAAATAGATAGTAAGAAAGACTGCCGACGACGGCGTCGACGACGTTGGTCAGCATTATGTTCGTGGCGTTCTTGGCTCTGACTGAGCCTGCACATAGCATGGCGAAGCCAAGCTGCATTACAAAGACCAAGTAGGCTGAGAAGAGAAGATAAATGGTGTTGATTGAATCTGTGACACTCATTTCCCATGAGACCTCCATTGCTCTGACCGAGAGAGAGAGAGAGAGAGATGGATGGATGGTGCTGAAAGAACAGGGGATATAGCTAAGAGAGAGGTGGTTGGTGCTGAAAGAAGAGAGGAGATAGCCAGATATTAAAGAGTTTTTTTTTTTAACCAAATTACCGCACTTTTTCAACTTTATTTTCACGAGTTTATTTCTTTGTTGAGGGAATTATTGTGTTTGTCACTTGATCCATCAAATCTTCTTGTATTTGGAATATTACAGATAAATTTTCTAAAATTTATATACATACATTATGCTTTACATTCGTTAATAAATTACTCCTAGACCCTTGAAGTTTATAAACATATAATATTTAAATTTTTTAAGTTTAAAATATTATAGTTAAACTGAAAATACTCTAATTAAAGATAAAAAATTAAATATTTTAAATTTTACAATCAAAATTCATATTCTATTATGATATTTACCGAAATGAAATTAAAAATAAAGTTTTAATTTTTTTAAAAAAATTATAATTAATATACAATTATACTATCTATTGAAATTTTATTTGGTCGTTCAAACGAATAAATTAAACTGCCAAATTATCTCAATTAAAGTTAAAAGATATTGTATCAATTACAGTTTGACCCTTTATTTAATTTTTTAGTTTTATTTTAATAGATAACGTAATTATATACTAATTATAATTTTTTAAGAAAAAATTAGATTTTTTTTTTATTTTATTTCAGTAAATTATATATTAGAACATGAATTTTGGTTGTAAAATTTAAAATATTTGATATTCTATATTTGATTTGAATATTTTTTGTCTAAGTGTAACATTTTAAACTTAAGAAATTTAAGTATTACACGCTTACAAACTTTAAGGGTCTGGGTAAAATTTACTAACGAACATTGCCGGTAGGAATCTAAGTGTTATACACATACAAACATCAGAGAATCTGTGTGTAATATTTCAAATATTAAAGGCCATGAGTGATTAAGTAAATAACCTCATCTCTCATTTTTATTTTTATAGTAACTTTAATGAAATAGCATAAAAAACATCATCTCTAATGTTGATCCAAACTTAAACTCAAATTTCAGTAAAAAAATGAGTATAAGTTTAATTTGGTACAAGACACTCCAATAGATAAATTTAAATTTAAATTTAAAGGAGGACAAACTCAGATTTAAAGAAGGGTAAACTCAAATTTAAAGGGAGATAAAATATGGTCATCGAGTCTTATAAAAAAGTGAAATCTGACCATTGAAAATTTGAGTAAATATTTGAGTTTGTCTAAATTTGAGTTAAAAATTAAGTCTCTTTTTATTTGGTATAAGTTTGAGTCAAAAATTAGAGTTTGTTTTTAGTCTATTTTTTACTCAAATTTAAATTTAAGTAAGAGTTTAAATAAGGAGTAGAGATAGTCGTATAGACTCTTCATACAAATGTTAGGGAGCAGTGTTACAGGGAGGGGATAATAAAGTTGGTATCTGCGATCTTAAAATTTAACTGTTAATCTCGAGAAATAGATAAAAATAACAATTTTATGAGGAAAAAAAAATAAAATCAAGGGTAAATTGATGACTGTTTTGTAGAGATTACTGCATGGCAGGTATAGTAGGGTTGAGATTTGAAGGGTAGATGAATTAATTTTGATAAATGGTATACAACCCACGTGAAGTTGACCACTTGTGCATTCTGATTCACTGACTTTATGTTATGTAGATAACTTGAAACTTGGCCGTTACCGCTGGTTATAACTCCGGTGTCGGCTGCTGCAAAACGGGAAGATATTAATTGAAGTATGCGTAAATTGTCTTACACATTCTTAACCGTCGGTCTTAGGCGAGCTGATTAGTGGGTGGATTTGAAGTTTTTTTTATAGATGAGGCTTTGCTTCATTATTGTAGAGCAATGTTATGCTTATCAAAATGATAATTTATTAACTAATTTGTTTATTGTTATTAAATTAGTAATAAATAAATCTTAATATTTGATGAGACATTCAAATAATTTGGATTAGTGAATTAAGCTAATAAATTGGATCTTACATTGCATTTTGCCATGTACCAAACACACTTAAATATAGTATTTAAAAGAAATTAGAAATGGTCAAATAAAAAAATATTAAATATTAATAATAGATTTGTGCTTAACTACTAATAACTACCGATAAAATAAGAGAAAACCATACTCGCCATTTCCTTTCATTCGTGGACCATAACATCTTTGATTTCAAGCAAATTTAGATGAAATGTCATCTCATGATATGTAATTTGTATCAATGAAACAAATATGTCTGAATTATTTGTTTCCCTTCTTTTAGTTTCTTGAAGGTACATTCACCTCATTAATTATTAAACTCATCTCATCTATATTTACTAATTAAAAACTAAATTTATTCAATTTTATATCAACCTACTACATAAGTAATGAATAAAAGTTCCTTTTGATATATTATTTTAGTACAAAAAATATGTCATAAGTATTATAAAAATTAATAATTATTTTTAAAATATTAATTAAAATATTTCAAAGACATTGGTGAAAATATATTAAAATAATATAAATTATCTCGAGACATTGAAAGTTTACTTCAATTACTATTTTTGTTTAAGTTTCTTTGACATATATTTAATAGTTTAATTAAATGTGTATAAATAGAATGAACTTAGTAATTAATGAGGAAACGTTTGTAATGAGTTGAATTTAGTAGTTTGAAGTAAGATAATTAAATGAGGTAGAAAAAATAGATTTAAGGGATGAGAATAGCCCCACCCTTTCTGTTTCCATTAAAAATGAAAATAACAATAGTTTTGGTATTTTTTAAAACATCAAATTTTCATTTGCAAAATTCGGGCTTGTTTTCAAAACAAATTGCATTGAAAAAAAACACGTACCAAACGCACCATTATTTTTTCTATTTGACCAAAAAAAAAATGGTTATTAAATTCACTCTTAGTTATTTGGTCATTATTCTTATCTAATTTTGTTGTCTTAACCACAAAAGTTATAATTTCAAATAATTAGATTAATAAATTAAATTCAAATAACATTATATTATTAAAATTAAGCAATAGTTTTTCATAAGCAAAATATTATGCAATTCAAAGTTGAATTTCAAATAGCATCCCAAATGAACAGTGACTTGACGAGTAAGTTTTATCAATGTTTTTAAATAAGATCAATTGATCGAATGATTCTTATTGATTTAAGGCGTTATTTGGGATTTTAAATTTGGTTTTATAGGATTACTCTTTTCGTAATTGAGTGCTCTGCTGGAAATGAGAGCAACCTTATTTCACAAAACGACGTCGTTTTGCATGACGCGATTGCATCTCCGCTGAAACTAACATGACACATTGGCTTAGAAACCCTTGAGCTCTCCTGTGCTTCAATAGTTTTTGGATTTGAAAGTCTCTCCCGGGTCTTTTAGTTGTGTCGGAGAGATTCGGAATTCGGTGCGATCTGAGCTCGTCGCGCATCTGTTAATATTTTCCTTGCAGTAAGTTTTTTTGATCTTCTAGGTTTTAGGATTTGAAAGACTCTTCTGAATAAATTCTAGTATTGGGGAAAATTCAACTTTTGGGGGATTAGATCAGAGCAATGAATCCATTGACATTGGTGAAACGTATTCAGAGTCATAACGCCAAAGAAGCAGCTCTAGGTATCTCCGAAGAAGCATCATGGCACGCCAAATACAAAGACTCGGCTTACGTGTTCGTCGGCGGCATCCCGTTCGAGCTCACAGAAGGCGACCTTCTGGCAGTATTCGCACAGTGAGTCCAGTTCAATTTTATAATTCATGCGTGTTTTGATTCTCCATTTTACTTGAAGAACTCCAATCATACTGAACTTCATGGATATTGAATTTCGATTGCATACATAAAATCAAGCAAGAAGGGATATACTGTCTATCAAGCGTAGTCGTTTTACAAATACACACATTTTACCGTGTTTTCATGTTTAGATTGCGGAAAATTGCTAGGTTCAGTTTACTTAGACTTAATCACGTATTGACATAATTAGGTCAAACTTTTAAGATTAAAGATTAACTGTGCTGAGATTATGGACTTTATTGCCGACTGGGCTTGGAGAATGATTAGATATTGGAGAAAGATGAGAGGCTCAAACATGGTTCCAGTAACTTTCCTACAACTGTAGTGAATATTAAATATATATATATATATATATATATATATATATATATATATATATATATATATATATATATCAAATTTGGAATTCAACAGCAAATTTGCAAATTTTTAAAGGAAATTAGTCTAACTTTTTGAATGACGAAAGATGATTTTATTCAAAAGATTCTATGGTCTAGCGAATAGAAGAATTCTTGCTGATGGAAGGAGGATGAATTCTAGGATGAACAATGGTGGTGCAAAAGTTGCACTTGTTACCTGAACATTACAAAATGGACATGATGTTTGGAAATTCTTTGAAGCTAGTTTGACTAGCTGTAGCCAGATTGATGTGTCAGGTCTTCTTGTTCATAAAGATCTGGCTAGTTTAAAATGCATAGTTTATGAAATTTTCTTTTCACAAAATAGCACTTTGTTATCTAAAGAATGACATTTTTTAAACCAATATCTTGCTAGCCTGGTAGGAAAATTTTAGCTTGTATAATGAGATTTGGCTGCATAAACAACTTTTCTTTATTTATTTGGTGATGCCGTCTTTTCCTGTATGCTCTTTCTGCAATTATCTTGGCTTTCCTCATCTTTGTAAAATATTTACTTCGTTTCATCTATGAGATCTTTTTCTGATTGTGTGACATCCAGATACGGGGAGATCGTTGATGTTAATCTTGTTAGAGATAAAGGCACGGGAAAATCAAAAGGATTTGCTTTTGTTGCATATGAGGATCAAAGGAGTACTAATCTTGCCGTGGGTTGGTCTCTCCTCTTTCTCTATGTATGTGTGCATGTGTGTATGTGTGTATGTGTGTGCATGTGTGTGTGGACAAGACATTTGCATAAAGAGTATCTGTATGGATAATTTTTTTCAGACTACTGTAACCAAATTTGTTCACTCCTCCTATTTACCTCACAGACAATTTGAATGGTGCTCAAATCCTTGGCCGAATTATAAGGGTTGATCATGCTGGAAATTATAAAAAGAAAGAAGAAGAAGATGAAGAGACAGTGCAGCAGAAGAGGGAGGCACGAGGTGTTTGCCGTGCTTTCCAAAGAGGTGACTGCAACCGTGGAGCTGGGTGCAAATTTTCTCATGATGAACAAGTAAGATATATAATTGTTTATAGGCATCACTGTTGTGCCACTATCACTTTTATTCTTGTTCCTGTTGCTGCACTTCAATCACGTGCACCTTGATCTGAAAGTAAAGCATTATGAGGATAATTACTAATTTAATCTCTTCTTGTCCTCTACTTAAACTGTACACCAGCTCGTTGCTGAGGTGGTAAAGACAGATTAACTGATTGCATTTTGTATTTTCTTCTTTAACAACATGTGTTTGAGATTGAATCACATTAGTGATGACTGATGAGTCCCGTCTTATCTGATTTCCAGCCCATGCTTTGCCGAGGTAGCTCGATAATAAATTTTTTTTTTTCTCATAATAATATTGTTTCTATTATTTGTTGGTATGAAGAATGAAAATATATGTGGGAGGCTCTTTAAAGGTTGGCCTTCAAAGCAACCTTTTATTGGTGAACTTCCCCCAATGAATGGATTTCGACGTTGGGTGAATGATAAGATTGTGGAGGTTAGTGTTTTAAGGACTAATTTAAAGGAACGGGTCTATGTTATCCTTTCCAAAACCAATGAGCCCACTTTAATTAAACAAGGACCTGTGATTGGTAATTACATCAATATCCTAGATTTTGTTGAATAATTTGTCTATCTTCTGTCTATGTGACTGATGTTCATATGTGTCATTTTGCACTCATCAGATTTAGCATATGCAGTTCAGGAGAGTAGTGAAACTGTTTAAAAAATTCGCTAGGTAGATGCATCGAGTTTATTGAACTCTAGAGCCATGGAGATTGATCCCATTTACTCTGATAAAGATTAATTTCAATGATCTGATGACTGTAGAAGGATGACGACGACATTTGTATATTACTGGAACTTGGATTATTTAATTTTGTTTTTTATCTAATTGTTTTAGGTTTCATTTTATGTCTTTCATATGTTTTTTTTAATGATTATAGGAGATTATAGGCTATGTTGTGAACTTATATTTTTGAAGTCAATGCAAACATAAGTGCATATTTGCATCACGTGATGGTGACTTCAAGTGGCATCCAAAGTTCTTATTTTGCTGTCCACGTTTTATGGATATGTTGTGGTGATTTATTCATCTTTCTTTCTTGGGTGAGTTAGGTATTATTAATTGATGCCATCTTCTCTGGTTTGGCAGCTTAAATTGTGGGCCTAGCTTCATCAATAAACCTGTGTTATAACAAAGATACGGTTTTCCTCTTTTTGGAATGTTCATGTCTATGGTGCCAGTGGCATCTGATATGCATATGTCTCTTAAGTATATATCGATGTATTTAGTTAGCTTTGAGTTTGACTTTGATCAGCAATGTGAATCATGATCTTGAATTGTCATTAAGTGTGATCTTCATGTGCAGCTGCCTTCTACATAGTCATTTTGGTAAACTTTATTGTTGCTTGCTGCCCTAACATATGAATATAAGTGGAGGTGGACTGGTTGTTAGCTGGAATCAAAATTCCTACAATTTGATATATCTTGTCAAATTGTATGTCAAGACCTATTCACAGAACTTCAAGCATGTGTAGTGTTTTTCTGGTTTTTGGTGCATTTAGTGAAAACATTTAGTTTGATGTGTGGTTGCATTTTGTGAAAGGCACTATAGGAAGCTGGCTTCTGCTAAAAAAAAATTCTTCCTTTTCAGATTATCCAAATTTTTCCCCTTGAAGCATTACACTTTTATTTGATGCAATCCAAAGCACTGTACTTATGTTCCTGTTGTCTCATAATTTAATTACTCAAGCTTTGTTTTTCCTTAAATCCAGAGAGCTGCAAACACAGGTTGGGGTGCCGAGGATAATAAAAACCCAAGATGGGGTCATGAAAAGTTTGAGGGTTCTATGAGAAATGAAAAACGATCTGGCCAGTCCAATCGCGTTGCTGAGTCTGCTACTCAGGAAGGGCTTAGATTGGGTGATAAAGATGCAAGAAGTTACAGAGCAAGGGGCTTTGAAGCGAGCATGGAACGCCATTCACAGTCAAGAGATCGAGACAGCATAGGCCTGGAGAAACGATCAGAGCAAAAGGAGAGAGGAACAATCGACAAGGAAGACAAGGATATGCGAGCAACTGAGAAAAGATCAAGAAGGCATGATTTTGAATTAAATTCTAGAGAAGATCGTGATAGGAAGGAGCAAAAGGGATCAAGAATGCATGACTCAGAATCATATCACAGAGAAGACCGAGATAAAAAGATAGGAGACAAGAGGTCAGCTCATGATAGAGATTCTTCATCCCATCGTCGTAGAGGGGTTGATGAAGATCGCCGGCATAGATCACACAGATAAGAAATCTTTTTTGTTTTTGGAAACAGAAGCTCTAGATTTTAGAAAGCACTGATGAAATTGCAACTGGATCAATCTCATTGTGCTATACATTTGTCATCCCTTTCGCAGTGGCTACTGATTAAGTGCTAAAGTTTGTGAGCTTGACCTTGTAAGTCTCCATCACTACAAGAAAACTTTCCATACATATAAGGTCCATTTCGTGTGTTTTACATTGGTTGAACTTCTAGGTCCATCATGCTCTTCGTATAATTGCTCTTTGTATGATTGGTTTGGATTACCTATCAATTTGATAAACGTGATCACGTGAATTCCTTCCCCAACCCAACACCCTCCAAAAAAAACTTTGTATTTTTGAACATGAATGTAATTTTCTTTTTGGGTTTTGTTGTGCGTGTCAGGGGCGGTTCTAGGCTAAAATTTGATACGGGGCTCTATTAATATTTATTTAGTAATAGTAGTATATTAAATACTTATCAAAATATTAAAATATGTTTATTTAAAAATTATTTATTTTGTATTTTGAGATACAACATAATAATTAAAATTTTGTAAATAAAAATTGTGTTAATCAAAGTCAGATACAAAAATCAAATGTAATGACACTTGCTATTTGTTTAAGATAAAGAGAAATATAATTAAAAATTAGTTAACTAATAAAATGAATATAAAATAAAAATTTATACAAGTTGACTGTACCTAAAATAAATTAGACATTGCTAAATATTGCAATGAAACATGGCTATTTTTTAATAAAAAAAAATTAGTAAAATAACAATGGTGAATTAATTTCAGATATTGCACTACTTCTAATCACTCTATTTTATATTGTCATCCATTTCAAATAAATTATTCTAAGTTATTATCGAATAATTTGGTTTTTTATAAATTCCAATATAGAATAGAATGTGAGAATAAATTGATGATCATACTCACTCCATCGGTGGTGTCAAATCCAACCATGTATACTGTAAAGAATTGAGTTCTTTGAAATGGTGAGTACACACTTACTTTTGCTCAATTCAGTTCTTCAACACCCTTTTATGTCTGCTATTCAATGCTGTGGGTTCAGGAAATGGAAAAATGGAGGACCCATCTCCTCAAGAAACTCCCAAAGAAAGATTATTATGGAGATTCAATTGAAGAAGTTGTTGGAATATGACCTACGGTAGTTTCACTTTCCTTTTGTCTCATTTATGCTTTTTATACCTTTTTCTATCATCTTTTTCTTTTTCTAAAGTTGAAAATTAATGTTTATAATAGCTTAATTATACGTGTAATCAAAAAAAGAGAAGTTATGCTGTACAGCGGGATTAATACATGCTTGAGGAATATACCATCTCAGGCTACTCCCTTTCTCTCTCCCTCCCTCCCTCCCAAAAGGAGCTTCCTCTATAAGTGTAAGTCTAGTCTACTCAGCAACCTTTCATGCCATCTTTATCTCATATCTCATCTTGTCCAACTCAGAACATGCTTCAGCTACCACGCCTTGCAATGAGACTGATCAATTTGCATGGCTTGAATTCAAATCCCAACTAACTGAAGATCCTCTTGGGATCTTGGCCTCTTGGAATGAATCTATCCGTTTCTGTTCATGAAGTGGGGTCAAATGTGGCCTAAAATACAAAAGGATCACTGGATTGAATTTCGTAGGGTAGTAGCTTGTTGGTACCATATCACCCCATCTAGGAAATCTCTCGTTCCTCCGAACTTTGAACCTTGCAGGTAATTCCTTCGTTGGTATAATCCCCCCACAGTTGGGTCGCTTGATTAGGCTTCAAGACATGAACTTTAGTTATTATTTTTTGAGAGGGGAAATTCCAGTGAACATATCTCGCTGTTCGATCCCTCTTAAATCTTGCAATTGATCACAATTACCTCGCACACCAGATTCCTTCTGAGCTGACCACACTGACAAGTCTAGTGACTTTAGATCTTAGAAGCAACAATCTTACAGGAAAACTCCCAGCTTCTTTTGGAAATCATTCGTCTCTTCAGCACCTTAGTTTGCCATATAACAATTTGGAAGGGGAGATTCCAGATTCCATTGCCCAACTGAAAAGTTTGACATTCTTCTCACTTGGGTGTAAACAATCTTTCTGGTGCGTTTCCGCGCTCACTTTACAATCTGTCATCACTGAAATCCATATAGTTGGCTTTTAACAACTTTTTTGGGAATCTCAGGACCAACATTGGCCTCGCTTTTCCTAGTCTTCAAGTACTTCTCTTGGGAGGGAATAGATTCACAGGAGTCATCCCAAATACTTTGTCGAATGTGTCAAACCTTCAGAAACTCGACATACCATTCAACAATTTCACTGGAAATCCCATGAGTTTTGGAAACCTGCAGACCTTGTTTTCCCTCAATGTTCCTGAAAATCTACTAGGAAGTGGTGCAGTTGATGATTTAAACTCCCTCAGTTCTTTGGCCAATTGCAGCAAGCTAGAATTCCTAGATTTCAGCCACAACCTGTTTGGAGGAGAGTTAACCACCTCCATAAACAATCGGACAACTCAGTTGAACTGGTTAAATATTCAAAAAAAATAGTATAGAAGGCAGCATTCCTACAGACATCACAAACCTAGTGGGTTTGACTGTACTTGGTATGGAGCAAAACCTTTTAGTAGGTGACATTCCAGCTTCAATCGGGAGGCTTGCAAACTTGAAAGAGCTGTTATTGGATTCAAACCAATTGACTGCTCAGATCCCCTCTTCCTTTGGCAACATGAGCCAACTGTTGAATCTCTGTGGAAAATAACAACTTAGAAGGAAAACATACCTTCAAGTTTTGAGAATTGTAGGTAGCTGCGGGAAATAGGCCTCTCTCAAAATAAATTAAACGGCAGCATACCTACACAACTCATTAGTATTTCATCTCTTGGATTCCTCAATTTGTCTCACAACTCCTTGGCTGGTGCCTTACCAGCTGAAGCAGGAAACCTGACAAATCTTCTTGCAGTTGACGTCTCATACAACCAATTGTCTGGTGAGATTCCAAGCAAGCTAGGGCTTTGTTTGTGCTTGTTACTACTTGGTATGCAAGGCAACTTCTTCCAAGGAACCATTCCTAATCTGGATCAGACAGGTTCACATGACTTGGATCTTTCCAGCAACTACTTGTACGGACAGATTCCTCCGTATCTTGCTAATTTTTCCTCTTTGCTATATCTGAATCTATCATACAACCGTCTAGAGGGTGAGGTACCCATAGGAGGAGTGTTCAAAAATGCAAGTGCTGTTGAAATTGTTGGAATCAATAACCTTTGTGGGGGGATCCAAGAGCTGCATTTGCACCCATGTCATGGACCCAAGCCTGCGAAAAAAAGGAAACATGTTGGTCTCAACTTGATTCTCGTTATTGTCATTGTCTCTTCTTGTTTAGCTCTATTGTTACCGTTACTTTTACTGTTCTCAAGAGGAAAGTTGAAAAAGAAACTTTATTCCACACCTTCATTTGGCATCTTCTACCAAACGATTACTTATAAAGGGCTACTTGATTCGACTGGTGGATTCTCTTCAGGCAATATAGTTGGCTTAGGTAATTTTGGTGCTGTGTATAAAGGAACTCTTGGACCAGGTGCAACAACTGTTGCTGTTAAGGTACTCAACCTACAGCAAGAAGGAGCTTCCAAAAGCTTTATGGCTGAATGTCAAGCGCTAAGAAATATTCGGCATCAGAACCTTGTGAGGATCCTAACAGCTTGCTCAAGTACTGATTTTGAGGGAAAGGATTTCAAAGCTTTAGTCTACCAGTTTATGCCCAATGGCAGCTTGGAGAAGTGGCTACATCCAGAATTTGGACAAACACAACGGAGAGGTTAAAATCTTATCCAGAGAATAAACATTGGAATAGATGTAGCTTCTGCGTTGCATTATCTTCATTCTCAATGCCAAGTCCCTGTAGTTCACTGTTATCTCAAGCCAAGCAATGTTCTTCTTGACAATGATCTGACTGCTCATGTAAGTGATTTTGGTTTGGCAAGGTTCCTTTCAAAGTTCAACAAGGGAGCTAGTTTGAACCAGTTCAGCTCACTTGGGATCAAAGGAACCATTGGGTATACTGCTCCTGGTAACTCTTTCTATGACTCTCCTCAAGGACCCTTTAGTGTTGACAAATTGGTTCTGTGACAGCATAACTATGTTCTGTTATTTTGCAGAGTTTGGCGTGGGTGGGGAGGTATCGACTCCAGGGGATGTGTATAGCTTTGGTATTCTCTTGCTGGAGATGTTCACCGGAAGAAGCCCAGTTGACGAACGATTCAAAGATAGCTTCAACCTTCACAACTTTGTCAAACAGTCATTGTCAGATCAGGTAATGGAGATCGTAGCTCAATCTTCTCTGAATGAAGAAGTGGGACAAGATTCAACAGATATAGTTGAATGCGGGAGTGACTCAAAAAGTGAACAAAAAGAATGCTTGATTTCTGTTTTTCAAATTGGACTTCGTGTTCAGCAAAATCTTCACATGATAGGTTGGACATGAGGCATGTTTTGAGGGAACTACTTAAAATCAGAGAAAAATTTCTAGGAGCCCAAATGCAATGAAGAACACTGCATAGATAACAGGTTAAACAACCCTCTGATACTGTTTTACGTTGATATTACTTCTAATAATGCAACAGAGTATGAATATGAATTTTTTGTCTTATCCAGCAGGAGTACACAGATTGTTAAAATCATATAAAAAGTAGGAAATACAGGTGATGAAGCCTGTAATGTGTGAAGAACATAAATCTCTCTATACTTCATACAGCATATGCAGCCAAGTTTATGTTATTATGTTTCCAAATACTTTTTCTTAGATTCTGTTTAAAAGATTGTTTGTTATGTAAACTAAATGAGGCTGTTGGAATTGAGGAGAGACAAAAGCTTATTATGTGATGCGAAACGTTTGCTAAAAAGGAACGCCATCTTTTGAATTGTTGAAAGCAATAGTAAAGTAATCTCTCCATACATATTATTGTCAGGATGCCTTAAAAAAAAAAAGGAACTACATGCTCAAAACCCTAATTTAAGTCCCAAGATTATGCAAATTCAGTCAATACTTGACAAAATTTCAATCCCATCCAAGTATTTCAACTCAAAACTGAAACAATATCTCCACCAATTCCAAGCAAAACCACTAGAAATTCATAAAAACAAGCATTTGATCAGATAATATCCAAGTTCACATTACCACATAGCCACCTCACAAAGATAAAAACAACTACGCATACAAAATTCACAAAAACAAAAACAAAAACAAAAAAAAAAATTCCCAACAACAAGAACAAAGGACCGCTCACCCAATTGAATCTAACCTATCGTTTGCTATCGTAATCGACGACCTCGGAATCCGTAACCGACCGCGAGTGCTGAACAATGGACCGTCCGATCGAATTAATCCATTCTTCCTTTTCCTTCTCTGAGTCCGCAATGAAGTACATGGTGTCGCTATGCGTGGAGAGCTCGAAAGCGAAGGGCCTGTGGAGGACGTCCTCGGCACCCTTGACGGTGAGGCAATTGGCCACTGTGATCACGCCACGTGGAATAGAACCGCGGGTGACGAACGATGGGTCTTTGAACCACAAGAGCTTACCTTGTTTCAAGACGAACCACCGGCGACGCCAGGTCTTGATGTACTCGCCTTGTTTGTTGAGCCAACCGGTGCGCTCGGGGCTGGACCAAAACTCGATGCCGGTGTAGTCTGAGGGGTCGGGGTTCGCAAGGGTTACTGATCGCCATAAGCTCTCCATCTGTGGAACCTCCCGGTAAGAGAGAGAGAGAGATCTGTCAACTGGTGTCAGGGACGATGCCTTCGCTGTCGTAAATTTGTTAGAACCATTGGTTTGGATCGGATTTTTAAAATCAGTAAGTGTCCGAGTAAAAAATTTCCAAGATAAAAAAAAATATCTATTCGACCACTGAATTATATTATTTGTCACAATAGACGTTTTCGTCCAAATTCACGCTTAATTTCGACGGAATTTATCACATACGCATCGCATGAGTTAGAGATTATTAGGATATAATTTATAGATTACAAGCGGTGCACGTAAAAAATTTCGTCCAATTTAACGGCAAATTACATATGATTGTTATAGTAATTAAATATAAATAGATAATTAAAATATAAATAAATAATTTTTTTGTGTTTAAAAGATTAAAATAAAAATACATAAATTTATTATAATTAAAAAATTAAAATATATTTTATAAAATGAGCTATTAAATGTAAGCGATTCTGAGTTATTTTTATTATATAAATATACTAAAATATTCCCGTGCAAAATACATTAAAAGTTAAATATAAATAGGTTGAGTGATTGTGGTTAAAACATTTAAATTTAAATCGCAATGTAAAAGCCGTTGAATTTAAATCATCCAAGCCGTTATTAAAGGATATGAAACATTGTTTTACTTTGAGTAAACATGACTGTGTTTTATTATATGGATATAAACCCCTCTGTGCAGCTGCTTTCCCAGTGCGACCTCACATGATAATTTGTAGGATGACAATCGTGTCGTGTTATGTTGAATTTGTATTGTTTTATTATAGATTTATGTCGAACACTAATCAATCTTAATCTAACATATTTAATTAATCATATCGTGTCGATTGACTTACTTATTTTCGTATCAGGTTTATTGTTCGTATTTGATACTAATTTAACCTATTTATTGTTCGTATTAATGGATCGTGTCATTTACGAGTTCATGTTGAAAAATAATCAATTTTAATCCACTAATTTCATGTCAAATTCAAGTCGTGTTTTTGTCTCATGTCTACCCTTAGTTCATAACAGCTGGGCATTAGTTGAACCTCTAAAATGTCATGTTAACTTAAGGAATGGGACGAGCAAGTGAGTCCTTGATAGATGCCTTAAGTTGGCATTAATTAAATATTCAATATTATATAGGGTGAAAATGCTCATTGAAACCACCTTCCTTAGATTTCCTTAGATTTAACCCCTGCGCGTGAAAAAGATGCTTCGCGGGTGGGCTCAAGTTAACTACCGGCCACGGGTCCAAACGAGCTCGGTTGGTAAAGGGTCCTAACTTACTTAATGGGACACAATTACCACTTAAATTCTACACTCATCTGGGGAAAAAAAAATATGAAAAAACAGGCAAAATGTCAAAATCTGATTCAACCAAACTGATACAAATTTTTCAGTACCATCCACAGCCTCATCCAACAACACGACCTTAAATCCTCATGTGATTGAATTTACTGTTGCATCCACATTCTTGAAGCCTAGAACGTTTTTCCCTATTTGATAGAAAAAGGAAGAACAAAACAAGATAAAAAAGAGATGAGTGCATAAGAACTACAAAACCTCCTTTTTTTGGGGTAAACACAAACTGCAAAGCTATAGCAACAAAACTTTAAGGATGATTCGAACCTAGCAGGCTCTGAAACCTCGTACACCAAAAAGGCAATGCTCATCAATTTCTACCATGTGTTTTGTCCACGATGATAAAAGAGATGCAAACCAAACTCAACCGCAGGTCGGAGGCTGTAGACTCTTGGCTCAAAGACATTCCACTTGAAGGCTATAGATAAATCAGTCATTATGTGTCCAATCTTTCCCTTACATGAGACATCTTAAATCTTCTCTTTTAGTTTCAACTCGACTCAACCCAGCAAAGATTTATCCCAATTATTTGAGGTCGCCCACGTAAATCATGTTTCCGGTTCTACTCGATCACATGGGAATTCCAGAAAACACAACTAGCTCTACAGGCGGATCAAAAATATTATTTCCCAACAAATGATGACTCTGCAAGGTCAATGGCACGGGCAAGAGCAGCAGCTTTGCTCTCACACTCTCTCTGCTCATCACCAGGATCACTATCAGCCACTATACCTGCCCCAGCCTGAAGGTGGGCAACCCAATCTCGTCGTTTGTTCGCATCCTTGTACGAGTACATTGTATCATAACGTATTCCAGTTGGAAATACAATGGTCCTCAAAGCTAGAGCCATGTCCATATCACCAGAAAAGGTAATGCCTCCAAATCCACCACTATATGGCCCACGCCTGGTGACTTCCAGCTGATCAATCAATTCCATGGCTTTCACCTGTATCGCGGCACAGCTGATGATAAGAACCACGTATGAACTACTCGTGAGGCCACAATGATAAGTTAATCACTATATGATGTTTTAGTACATGCTCTAAAGTCACGTGAAGTATCACAATTTATAGCTGGCTAACTTCAGTGTAACAATAATACAATATGAATTTTGTCAAAACACCGTTGCAAGGCTACACTTTGCATCAACGTTACTGAATATACGAAAAAATAAGCAAACTCTTGTCGCAAAGAACGGGCCGGTACCCTTTCCATGCATATTTCACTCGATGATGAGTCCCCTTCTCAATATAAAAATACGGGCCTTTGTGTGGCCCAACTAAAGTAAATGCCGTGGACTAAAGGGGATGGAGACTACAATAGCATTCTGTCAAATTCCCTTGTTTGGACCTAGGTCTGCATTTGTGCATGCTGATTGCATGTTACAAACAAGTGCTAGAGCATTATCCCACTACCTTGAATATTTGGGATATACTGCTTTTGGCAGTTTTTGTTTTGGACTTGAGATTAGACAGCTTGAATGGCACTAGGTATTGGGAAGACCAAAGAGCATACCTATATTTTACATAGACAACAGAGAATTCTTAATGCATTTGCTACTTATAATGGGAAGAGTTCAAATATTGCAGAACCTTGGGGGCGCCGCTAACTGTTCCAACAGGCAACGCGGCACGTAGAACATCCCAACTGGTAAGATGATCAAGTAACTCTCCAGTAACCTGCAAATGTAGGTGTAAACAGTGACCAAATGCATTGAATTCCAAAAAATTCAATAAACTAGTGTGTTCCTCATACATTGCTTAAATGGTTTTAAAACCTACAAGAATACTTTGGCTATAGGCTGTGAAGGAAAAGCACCATCATACTTGATATCTACCAATTTAGTGATTCATGCACGAGTGACATCCTACGATAATCACTATTCCACAAAGACACATGATATAGGATACATCATTGATAAAAAAAAATACACGTGATATAGCATATAATATTAAAGGCTATCCAAATCTCTTTTGGCCCATATTCAAATCATACCTACCAACCAAAACAGCCTCTCCGCACACACGCAGAGGTAAGATTGCATACATATGATTTGTCCAAAACTCTAAAGTGGCGGGAGCCTCGTGCACTAGGCCACCTTTTTAAAAAAAAAAATCTATCACACCTAACTTTATAAACTGCAACTAGAACTTACCGTGGAACTAATGTGCATGACATGGGAATAGCGTTCGATGTTCATTAGCTTTTCAACGTTCACAGAACCAGGTTTAGAGACCTGCGTAGATAGCCTGTTTTAGTCACAAGATAGTTGTGGGCAATGAATATAAATTTTATGAGAAAATCAACAAAGAAGTAAGGGAACAAAGATAAGGCATATGTAACATTAGGAGTTCATAAATGGGCCATATTACCAACAAGAGTTTCTGCACAATGCAGAATAAATTAAAAAGTTAGAATAGTAGCAGTACAAACCCTTCCAACATCATTCCTTCCCAAGTCAACCAGCATAATGTGCTCCGCACATTGCTTTTCGTCATGCAGAAGCTGTTTTTCCATCATATAATCCTCTTTAGGAGTCTTCCCTCTTCTAATAGTTCCAGCAAGGGGTCGATTAGTGATCTTTCTCTGTAACAATAAAACAATCCACATATTTATGCTGATCAACTTGAAACTGCAATACATCTGAAAAATGAAATTTTCCATTGACTATTAGTCCGGCTTATCACATTAGTTTACCTTCTTCACACGCGTAAGAATTTCTGGACTTGAAGCAACCAGAATACAACCTCTAGCCTAATCACAGAAAATGTTTAATGGAAGTCAGAAACAGAACCAAAAATGAACTACTTAAACAAAAAACATAAAGGAAGAGCAGCCGGACTTGTAAATAAGTCATATATGGACTTGGGTTGACAATTCTCAATGCTCTGTAGACCTCAAATGGGTCAGCAAAAGTTCGCCGCTCAAAGCGCTGACTTAGTACAATCTGAAAAATATCCCCAGCTAGGATATGTTCTTTAGCCTCTAAAACTGCCTTCTGGTAATCTTTTCCTGTCATGGTTGACTCCTTCAGTGACAGCCCAAAAAGGCTAGTATATAGTTGAATAGAACCTGCAGCCAACTTTGGCCTGAGATAGACAATCCAATTGAAGTTACTATAAGAGTGAACAAAATCATCCGTAGGAATCATGTGGACATTCAAAAAGAAGTAAATCACTCACGGAATTATATCATGTACTCTAGAAACTAAACTTCCCAACCGATTCATTCCATCCTTAAAGGCCTCATCCGCAGAGGAAAATCGATCCAATCGCACCCAGTGTATCACATATGCTTTCTGACATTGGAAAATAACCATATCAAGAAGTCAACAATTTCTATGTATATAAAGCCCAATCAGCTTGAAATAAAATTAACAATCAAAGCTGCTAGTTTCTCAAACCGTCAGCACGTACATCAGAAAGAAAAACAATTATTGGCACATATACTTTTATTTACTAAGCATCTTACTGGGAGAGTATTTGAAAAACAATTGAAACATAGCTAAAAATTAATCCTTTTAGGATTCAATTGCAATGTATTTTCAATGATATCAGACAGAATCCAAACATAGGTCATTTTTTATTTTCCGATTTAAATAAACTGTGGGCAAAAATCTTCAGCAGATGAATTTCATTTTAAATCAGAAAAACATTAGTAAAAGTATTCCTGGAAAGCATGCAACTAAATTATGCACAGACATAAAATGGCAAGCAACATACAGGAAAAAATACTAAATTGTACGAACATCTTTTCAAAACCAACTAATTATTCAAAGGGCATGATGAGGGAACCTTCTCCACATGATCAAACACTATCACATCATCATAAAGGCCAAGATGAACATCAGGAAGGTTTCTATCATCCTCCGGGGCGTTTGAGAATGGCAGCTTTTTCTTCTCTACATAACGCACAGTATCATACGAGAAATAACCTACCCATCCACCTGTCAAAATGAACATCATTTGCTATATTAATAGAATGAAATGAGAATTTTGGTTATGGTTGAACAGGTCAACACAGAAATTGTTTGTTTTTTGCATTTTGCAACGACACCGAAAATGATGCTGTTGCTGGAAATATATTTTTTTTTTTCACCAAAAAACAAAATATATGTGTGTGTGTGTGTGTGTGTGTGTTCGCGCATTTTGCAGCAAAAAACATCAACTGCACTTCAGACATTGTAGCAAAATAACTTGAAAAATGAATGCTTAACTACCAATGATTGAAAATATTCCAAAGAAAATTGCCAGTTGCAGTCCAGTGATGAATAGACAACTGAAAATAGAGCAAAGATTACAACATATATATTACGTCGGTTAGAACTACATGAATAGAGTGTTAATCCAAGAATGAATTCAAAATATGATAAATGAATCCCTGACAAACATTTTCCTTTGTATTGCAGAAAACTATTCAGACCTGCAGGTTGAAAGCAACAAAGAAAGTCCTAAAGATGTGCCTCCTCTCAAGCACATTGCATGTAACTGATCAAAGTTAGAGCCAATAGAAACATAAGAATTCAGATTTCAGAAGCACAACTCATGATTGATTCTGTAGACAAACACCATATTGCGCGTGTAATCAGCCATACAAAAGTTAAGCCTGTAGATGGCAGGGTCACCTTGTCTAAAACTAGTTGAAACTAAAGTGTCATGCTAAGACTGAAGAGGTTGAAGCTGAATGCAAGTAGTCAGCATACTGTTTAGATGAATTAAGCTCGAATTTATGCCTCACTAATGTAAATGCCAGACCAACAAAGGTGCTTCTTATTTTTCCTTTTTTCTTAGATTGCTGGGAGTTCAGTATCATGTATAACAAAGTGTAAGGACAAACTGTCTGCAATGTGACTCTACGTTGTAGGCAGCTTGATAATCCAAATGTCTCACCACAAAATGCTTCAGGGAGCTCATTGATACGTTGAGGTTTCCATTTCTCCATAATCCTCTGAGGAACAACCATTGGATCCTCCACAAACTCCTCTGTCCTCCGTCCTTCATGGTGGTCCATAATTGTAACCATATTTTCTTTGGCCACAATTTCCATTGTTGGCTGTGCCCCAATTACACTATATCGCCCCTACCACAATCAACCAATAGAGAATTTCATTAGGGATATAAGAAAGGCCCCAAGTTCCCGGTAAATGCTCAGAATTTAAATAAAAAAACATAAAAGTAAAAGACAAATTTTAATTTGTTTAATTGGCAATTAGAAATTACTTAAAAGATATTAAATCGTGAATCTTTCATGTAAATGTGTCTGGAAAAGAGACAAAACAGAGAGAACCACTAAAACAAACTTAGACTCAATAAACAATTATGTTGCATTTCAAAGAAAAATGTGGTTTTAGTTTACTAAACTGAAGCAAGCAAAAGTACTTCGAAACCACAGAGGAAACAAATTTTAGTATCCAGAGACGAACAAGCTGATAAAGGGGCTTACAACATTGGAAACCGTCAAACCCGGCTCAACCGACTCGAACAGAAAGCTAGGGGCTTCTCTGTCATCTTCCTTAACCAAACACCGGTAAGCGAGGACCGGAGTTAAGTGATCTGAGAATATAGACCTGTACAATGGAATCAAATTCCCATGCTTGGCAGCTTCCTTGAACTTCACCGAGTGGTCGACTGCACAATACCAGTCACGGACATCATCAATTATAAACAAAACAAACAAACAAACAAACGACCCACATTGAAAAATCTGAATACTCATCGATTAGTATCTAGGTACCTGATGATGGAAGTGAGAAAGCTGAGCATTTGAGCGTACGGACACTTCCCGTAGGGGCATTGAAGAGAGTGAGAGATGTTGAATGGCTTTGTCGGCGGAAACTGTAGAGACTGGAGGGACGAGGATTGAATGAGACCGGACGGCGAGAGAAGGTTAGGGTTTCCATTTATTTTTCCTAGTCAGAGCATGCGATTTTTGTGAGGCAAAATGGGTTGGAATTGGAATGGAGGCTGGTTGAATTGTCTATATTTGACTTTGTTTCTTTGTTTTTGGAGGTGGAAGGTGGGTTGATTGTTCAAAACTTTACTCGAACTGTAGAGATTTTGAAAGTGAAAGGGGAGTAAGGTTTAGCTAGTGATGACTTAACCCAAAAAAAGGAGGAGGGAGAATTACGTTTAGATTCTTGAAATTTTTTATTTAATTATTTAAATTTTTGATATTTATAATTATAATATAAAATAAAATCGACTTCAATAAGTTCGTGCGACGATTTTAAATAAACTCATTAAATGGCAAACAACATCTCTCTCAAAATTATTCACATTAAATCTCCCTACCTCAAATTCATTATCTCTCACTGACCTTACACCTCTTACTGACCTTACATCGTACCTTCAGACACGAATTATCCCTACTTTGAAATATTACATGTATTAGACTCAGGCCGTCAATGTCAGGTCTATTAATAAATTATACTCAAATTTTTTAAAATTTGTAGACACATAACACTTAAATCTCTTAAATTTAAAATATTATATTTAAACTCCTTATTAGTTACAAAACTAACAAAATTTGTTAGACGGCCAAATTATCTCAATTAAAGATAAAAGATTTTTTGTTTATTTATGTTTGACCTATTGTTTGATTTTTTTAGTTTTATTCAAATAAATAGTATAATTGTACACTAATTATAAATTTTTTTAAATTAAATTTTTATTTTTAATTTTATTTCAATAAAATATTTTATCTTTAATTTGAATATTTTTTATTTAAGTATAATATTTTAAACCTGAATGATTTAAATATTATATAGTTAGAAATTTGAGAGGGTTTGAGTATAATTTACTAAATGATAGAATAAAGCAAGAAGGTCTAAATGTTATGCATACAAATTTAGAGGGCTTGTATCTAATATTTTAGGCGGTTATAATTCTCCCCCCCCCCCCCCCCCGGCAAAAAAAAAAAAAAGTTTACCTAGTGATAACCCATAAATAGCATAATGATGTAACATAAAATTTGAGTGTCAAAAAAATTAATTTTATTATATTAAATAATATTTTTTTCTTTAATTATATGGATTCTCAAAATACATAAACTTTTAAAAAATTAATATATGTATATTATTGTATGTGAACAATGCCTAAAATACAATTATATTGATTCATAAATTAACCAAAAATTAAATGATTTAACTTGTGATATAAATGGGAGGAAAAAATATGTGATTGGTGCATGACTAGAGGCGTTAACGATTTTTGCACAAATATTTTGAATTGGACCACATAGATATAATTTAAGAACCTTCGAAATCAAATAGACACAATTAAAAAATTAGAGACCAAATAAATATTATACAAATACTTTGGGGTTTAAAGGATATTTTACCTTGACAGAATCCTAGATTTTTTAAAATTTTTATTTTTTGAATCCTAGATCCAAAAGAATCAATTTGAATTAAATTTAGTCCTAATTTTTTTTTACCGAAAAAAAAAAAGGTGAGGATAAAGGAGAACGTCCAAAGAACATTCAGATAAACCTTAACTGATAGGATCAGAAGACCTCTAATCTTGCTCGTTACTCTTCTCGATAACGAATCTGGTTAGATTAGCATAGTGGTCAACCACCAAATTTCAATATGGACTCCAAAATTTAAATTTTTAACCTCGAGATAAAAAGTTCGTCCGATATCCAATTGGATCACTCCACTCGGTGGTAATTTTATCATAATTCTACAATGCTTCAAGTCTGCACAAAGCCACATTGTGCCAATGGACCTGTCTCTCAAGAATTTTAATATGAACTTTAACATGATTATGAGTGTCTCCCGTTGTAGAATGTTCAATTTGATTCATAATTACTAATCTAGAAGAGCAGACGTCACCACAGCAGCACCAATACCAAGCAACAAACTGCGTTACGCCCGCAAATCAAATCCTATTTAATAACTATATGGTAGTCAAGAACGACCTTAAATAGATACGACTTACCAGTAAATCACCAACTCGAGTAGTAATGAACAAAATGACTCATAAATAAAATGTGATATTCAACGTGTCCCAAAAAGGAAGTCAAAAAGATGACCACTTGTGTGAAAGATTAATTTATATCTCTACACTACTTTATAAATGTCCTTGAAAAAAATTAATTTCTTATTTTATCCTTAATTATTATTATAAAATCAATTATCCAACATGTCCCGAAAAGGAAGTCAAAAGGACTACCCCTTGTGTGAATGATTAATTTATATCTCTATACTATTTATAAATGTCTGTATCTGTAAAAAAAATTAATTTCTTATTTTATTATTAATTATTATTGTAAAGTCAATTATATCTACATATTTGCTTTCATCCAATTTTTAATATTTTCTATACCTATTAGATTTTTGTAAGTTCTTTTAAACTATTTTATTAATAGCATTTGAATTCTAAGTTCTTTTAACTCTTTCATTTATTTGTAATACACTTACATATAATATATATATATATATATATATGTATATAATAAAATTCAATCTATATTCTATTATTATATACATACTGTTGTCAAATTGAATTTTATTATCAAATATATGTCACATTCAAAATTTTTTATGCAATAATATCATAATATTATGATACAAATAATAATTTACAATTTTATCAATATCTTCGACAATAAAAGATAATAATATATTTAGATGTACAAATACTCAAAAATGACAATTTTATAATAAAACTTCACTATGAACAAAAGATAAAATATTTAAAGAAGTAGGGAAGATGCCTAAAAATGACAAGTTAAGTACTCAAAGAATATTAGAGTAGATCAATAATTAGGTTTAGTAATAACTTATATAAAATTTAATTATTCAACACATAATTTATTATTTAAATAAATTACAGATGTAATTTAATTTTTTGAAAAATAATTATTATTTAAATATATTTATATGCAACGCATGTTGTGTATTGTTAAAAAAAACAAATAAATAGGATAAGTCCACTAATCCCCTGTTCCAAAAAAAAAAAACAAACTCTACAAATCCCACATTTTAGTTATTCAATGTAAAAATATTGATGATTATAAAATTTGATAGAGTCCTTTAATTTTATCTTTATATCCTATTTAAATGTAATTGATTGTATGATCTTTAAATCTTAGATATTAATTTTTAAGTATATTGTAATTTACAAATGAAAATCACTCACTCTTTTTTATCAGTAATCAACATCCTTAGAAATCTACTTTCACTAAACTTTCAACCCCATTCAAACTTGTTATTACTTTTGGTTTACTTTTCTCATAAAATACTAGATTTTTATGATGTCAAAATTTTTAATAATAATGCATTAATTTCATCAAATTAAATCATTCCACGTGACTTCTATAACTACACCCGCAAAGTTATTTTAAATTTAAATTTGTCATCATCTTTAAATTTAACACAATAATAAATAACTTTTTAAGGATATTCGGGACGAGATGGTGGTGGGAATGAGCGGTTGCAATAGGGGGTGGGAGGTGGCAGTATGTACTAGATAGGGATGATAGAATTGTGATGAAAAAGATTGAAAATATTGTGCATTACACATGACGCCCGCTAGAATATTTATATATAATTGATTAATGATATCATGTAATACAATATAATTTGTGTCCTCTAATTATAACTCTTATTACGATTATTCCTCTATAGTTTCAAATGCTATAATTTATTCCCTCCAAGTTTGAAACAAATTAAATTGATTGACAACAATAGTTGGAACATAAAAATATCATTACACTTCCCATCCTATCAAAAAAAAAAATATCATTACACCTTTCATCTTGTATATTATTTTTTATTTTTTTTGTCTCGAGAGACTAATTCTATCCCTAAAATAAAAAAAAAACAAAAAAACCAAGAAAAAAATACATATGTTTAGCCTAACACCAACAAACTGCACAATATATTTACCTTCACATTCGTTTTCACCCAGCACCAATGCACGCACATATGTGTGTGCGTGCACGCACGCACGCGCATGCTCTCTCTTTAGGGGTAATTGTGTCTCTTCAACAAAATTGAGAATTTCTCATTTCTAAATTTCATTGTTTTTTATGGTTTAAAATTAATTGTTAGAGTTAACTGTAAAATAGTCAAACTTAAAAGGTGTTATTTGTTAAAATTAAAACCTGAAGGAGTGAATGTCAACTACTCAAAATTAAAGGGAACGTTTTTGTAATTAACCCTTTTATAAATGAGGTAAAGGAGCACGAGAGTTACACGTGAGAGTAAATTTCCCAGAAATAAGCAAAGAAAAAAAAAGGTAAAAAGTAAATGAACCTGGACCGTCCGATCATATCAATAATATTTCCCATATTTCACCACGTACATTGCATGACCGACTCGCATCTCACTTCCTCTCTCACGTAGAAACCTTTTTCCTTATTAGGGTTTCTGCTCAGCCGTAACAGTACTACAAATATCCTCCCATATCCTCTATCTGTCTCACATTTCTCTAACTTTTTCTCTCAAACCAAACAGACCCAAGAAAAAAAAAAGTCTTCTGATCTACAATGGCGGTCAAAACATCTAGGACTGAGAAGAAGGTCATGTATGACCAGAAGCTTTGCAAGCTTCTCGATATGTACTCCCAGATCCTGATCGTCGGGGCTGATAATGTGGGATCGAACCAGCTTCAGAAGATAAGACATGGTTTACGTGGTGAATCTGTGGTGTTGATGGGTAAGAACACAATGATGAAGAGGTCCGTCAAGATTCATGCTGAGAAGACCGGCCATACCGCCTACCTGAGTCTCGTGCCTCTTCTGGTGGTAAGAAATCTGAACGGGTTTTTATCTTTTTTGGGGGGTTTTTGGTTGTTTGGTTGCTGAGAAAGTGCGGTAAAAGAAGCGGGAGCCTAATATTGTACAGTAGGTAATAGTGTGGTTACTTGGTGTTCACGCAAAGTTATTTCTTTGTACTGGATTCGACCTTATTATTAGGGCTTTTCAGTAGAGTTGATGTTTATTAAAAAGTTCGGATCATGGCAAATATGATTTGAATGTGCAATTTTTATTTCTTTTTTGGGATTATGATCAGCGGACAATAGGTTTTGATTTTTTTTTTTCCTGAATTTGCAAGGGGTTTTGTTTTGAGAAACATTGTTTATGCGGAATTTTCTCTCGGTATAGTGTTTTTGTTGTTGTCTTCAGAATGATTTTGAAAACCCTAGTTTTGGTAAATAGATTTATCACATTCGCTTATTTTTCTTTGAAACAATATGGCGGTTTGCTTTGTATTTTGCTTTTCAGGGCTGTGTTCAAAAATGAAAACCAGTTCTAAAAACATCAGATGGGAATTTAATTTAGTCTCTGGACCGTTTTTTGAATTTTTTTTTTATGTGAACTGGTTCTTGTGTTTGTGGAAAGACTGAAAAAATATTTCAGATGCTTTGAAAAACAATTTCAGAACTGCTTTGTGTTGAAAACACTTTCCGAAGCTTTGATTTCTATATGGTTTGTTATTTCCTTGTATTTCAGAAAACAGAAAATATTTTTTAAAGATATGACCAAATGGGAACATGTTTTATTCTCTTTATTAATCATATTCTTTCAGCACAAATCATTTTCAAATTGGTATTAGTGGTTATTGATTTTAATGCAGATTTTATGATGCTATAATTGTTTATTTATTAGTTTCCTCATTTTGATTTAGGGCAACGTGGGATTGATATTTACCAAGGGTGAATTGAAGGAAGTAAGTGATGAGGTTTCGAAGTACAAGGTATGCCTCTCAAGTTCCAGAGCTTCATTTTCGAAGTTGATATTGTTTCTTTTTTAATTATGATTCAGTAACTTGTTTATCCCAAGCATCATTCAAGACTCTTGAAGTTAGTTTATAGTGAAGTTTCACATTTGTTTTTCGTCTGTGATCTGGGTCTTTAGGAATGACAAGTATTCCCCTCCCCCCGCGCCCCTGCGGAGGTGACTTATGATATAGATAAAGACTTTTTAAGCAAAAAATCAGAAAGTAGTATTTGTTTTGTGCAACAAAAGCTATTACAAAGCAAAGAATTAAACTACCACTTTTTTATACTAAGGTAAAAATTACTTTCTCACTTTTCTCTTGTTGGGGTTCACTTTTTTCTCAATTATAATTGAACATATATATACAAAATATGTGATGTTTTTGTACCCCACAGTATTGTTGGATTCATTGAGTTCAGTCTTTTGATGTGGTTATTGCTTGAAATCTCAATCATATGGAATTGATTGTAATTGTTGCTTGTTTAGCAGGATTCAAGTGTTATTCCAATTGTAATCTCCATTTGTTTTCTTCATATAGTTCTAATATTCACTTGAACAGGTTGGAGCTCCTGCACGTGTTGGCCTTGTTGCACCAATTGATGTTGTTGTCCCCCCTGGAAACACTGGACTTGATCCTTCTCAGACTTCTTTCTTTCAGGTTACTTTCTAAAACTGACCAAGCATTTTAATTTGCTCCCATAATCTCATGCAATTTGCTTTTCAGGTGCTGAACATTCCAACCAAGATTAACAAAGGCACAGTGGAGATCATCACCCCTGTGGAGCTTATCAAGAAAGGAGATAAGGTGGGCTCATCTGAGGCTGCCCTTCTTTCAAAGCTAGGCATAAAGCCATTCTCTTATGGTCTCGTAGTCCAGTCTGTCTATGAGAATGGGTCAGTGTTCAATCCTGAGGTGCTTGATCTGACAGAGGATGATATTATGGAGAAGTTTGCTGCTGGGGTATCCATGGTCACATCTCTTTCACTGGCTCTTGCGTACCCAACACTTGCTGCAGCACCTCACATGTTCGCCAATGCCTACAAGAGTGTTCTGGCAATTGCCGTGACAACTGAGTACTCATTCCCACAGGCTGAGAAAGTGAAAGAATACTTAAAGGTTAGTATTTAAGGTGGACCAGAGTATTATTTTGTGGTTTCGTTCTTTTGTTTTTTTCCCCTCAGAAATGATTAGTTGTGACTTGTGTGAGCAACACACTTGCAGGACCCAAGCAAGTTTGCTGTTGCTGTGGCTCCAGTTGCTGCTGCTGCTGCTACTTCTGCTACTGCTCCAGCAGCCGCTGCCAAGGAGGAGAAGGAAGAACCAGATGAGGAATCTGATGATGATTTTGTTTCTGGTTTGTTTGATTGAGTTCTCGCAATGTAGTGACCTGCTAGGTGGCATTAAGAGGATTGCAAGAGAATGTTTGAACTATATTTTGGTACTATTTGGCAACCTTTTGTTTTATGGATCAGACTGTTAATATTAGGAGGCTTTAATATCAGTCTGGACAAGGTTTTTGGAATCCATATTATATTATGCAGTAATTTTGTGCCCCTTTCTTTTGCTATAATTCTGATTGAATTTCAACTCTAAGATAAGGGATTATGAATTACACGGGTAACAAGGGTTTTCTAATGGTCTCCACAAATTGCCTACAATATAATTTTTGTACAGTAGCCCCAGTTAACAGGGGAGATGCAGTGAAACGAGGCCTCTTATGGCTTCCTATTGGTTGATGCTGATCTTGTATAGTTTTTACGCTTTGGTGGATGAAGACCTGCTTTTGATCTTTGTGTAGAAAAGTGTTTATGCTGGGGAATTTAAGATTTGCGAAAGCAAAAACAGTTGCAGCAAGAACTTGGGAATATTGTACTCTCCGGGGCCAATTCAAATTGATCATCTATACTCTTACCATAGTACTTTTCATGGAACTATGGATATGGTGATCAGGGAATTGTGAGTTAGAAAGATTTGCTACATTATGTGACAATTGCTGTTCAATCCTAATGTGTTCTCTTTGATAGTTTGTTGCAAGAAGTCCAGAACATGATTCTGTTACCATTCTAGACTTTTGTTGTAACAATTTCAATTTATTTTTCTATTAGCCATGGCCCCAACATGGCTAATTTAAGTCGCTAATTCCCATTGTTTTCTCTGTTATGGCTGCAGGGTTGTTTTCCTTGGATAGTACCAAAAAAAAAAAATTACAAATGAATCAAAGGGACCTTTTCAGAAAAGAATTAGTAACATTGGGAGTCCTGTTACAAATTAAATATAATTCTGTATACAAGGTTTCTCAAATTTTCTTCGTAATGATGTTCTTTTAATAATCTATAAAAATTATGTTGATTGAGATGCGGGCATGGCTACTTTACACAACAGTCAGTGAAGAAGCTCTTGAAGACTGCTGATCTTTCTATCCATTCACTGCAGCATCTGCTAGAATGGTGATCTTGCTAGAGCACTGATCTATATTCACAAAAATCACTATTAGCTACACAAAAGTGACACCAATTAATGACTTCAAGAAGTATTACTAAAACTATTCTTCCTAACCTTTAGTTTAGGAATGGGCAAATAATTGAAAATGAAACAGCAACCAATAGGCGGATGAAGAATCATGAGTTCATAACCTCGTAAGAAATTACTGAAGACAATTCCGAAAGAAACGAACACCCTGCTCCAAAATATTGAAAGAATTAATTCATACAAAGATATGGTGGCCCTAAAGAAGATAATTTAAAAAGAAAACTCCAAGCAATTGAAATGCAGAACATCGGGGAGGCTCAGATTAATGTATATGTACCTGCAATGCAAAAGTAATATCGGCTTCATTTATATTAAGGGTGACTCTTCTTACTTTATCTTCTCGCGATTGGCCCAATTTAAGAAGCCCCTGCAGTCGAAATCATTTCTTGTAACTCTCATTATACAGTCTCAATCTTGTGCAGAGAATCAGATTGGAAAAAGATAATCAATCAGACCATGTATGTTTCCTTTACCTGGTCACCTAGCACTTGGCACATGGTTGAAAGCTCCATAATTCCAACCGGTGGGATTAATGTTGATTTACAGATGTCTATGTAATATTTACTCAGCTGCATCCATACAACAAAGTTAGAAAGCTGACTTTTATGCAAGTCTTTTATTGGTTACAAAGGCAGAAAATATACCTCCCCCACAGTTGTATCCTTCCTTCCCATGCGAAAAAGCTTCACAGCTGAGCACAGTATAATCTGCAGTAAAACATTGGTTTAGAGAGGTTCATAGGGACTAATCTTCCAAGACCAACAGAAGCAACAGACAAAAAGTAGGGCTACAGCGGCAAATTATACTTGCTCAAACTTCATTTGATGCATTGCTGTTTCTCTGACATTTCAACTGGTCTATGTTGGTGGATGTACACCAATTCATGAAAAAAAATGGACACAATACTAATGTGCTCTTGAATTCAAACAATGCAAAATTATTGATTAATGTGATTCAACATTTTATTATTGGAAGCATAGATGACGTATAATGCATCTTGATTCGTTCCTCATGAGAAACAGCTTTTCAGAGATCATAAATACCAAGAACCTGATGGTTTTGGGTTGCCGTAATGAAACTTCTCATTCATCTCAACGTTCGAAAAGCTTTCTTCTGGCACAGTGAAAGGAAATAAACCATCTGTTGAGCAGTTTATTAACGGAGATTTCACTCACTTGAGAGTTTGGTTCTTGAGACTGACAAATCAATTGAACAACCCATTTTATTAGAGGCTCTTCAAGTTTAAAAGTCTTTGCTGTACTTAAGTGGTGGTAATATCCTCCTACAGAAGGTAGCCAGTCTTGGCCAGCATGGTATTCAATCCAGTTTTATGTCAGTAAAAAAAATTTCTTCACAGCAACTTCTGTCGCATCACATATTGGACCCAATTCCTTCCCTTGGGGAAATAAAGCTTGCATTTTTCTGCAGACAGATATTTATCGGGCGAAGAGGTTATTATTGAACAAAGGTTTAACATGCCTGACCGTAATAGGCGGCTTTCAACCAGCAAGCCAGGTCGATGATTTTTCCTACAAGGAAAATATGCACTCCTTGCCACCATTACAATGGTACAAAATACAGTCCCAGTTAAGGCTACCAGAAGAAAGCCAATGATGCTGGTCTAAGCAGTGAACTAGAGTTTAAATTTGAAGGCACTATATGCAGGAAGTATAATCATTCTTAGTGTCAATGTATACCTATATCTATCATTGTAAAGTTCAGTAACTCCTGCTCAAAGTAAAGATAAGCATGTTCCTCACAAAAATCACCTGTTGATGATGTGGGAGGGATTGTATAGTGTCCAGTATTGGCGATCTGTATGCCTTAGACAAAGCAATAGCCATATGATCAACTCTCACCTGTGACAATTTCAATGCTAGTAAGAGGAAGGAAGATTACAAAGAAACAATATCAACAATATCAGGACACGACAATTACCAATAATGGAGTCATTTAAGTTTAAAAGTGAAAAAGGATTGACTTTTTGAAAAGTAGAATCAACTATACAAAAGATTTAGCAAGTATGGCTGTAACTAAAACTGAGAGGGAACATTAAAAAAGCATTATAGATTACTAAAGAACTTCTGTGGTCACTTCACATAATCTACAGCAAAGCATAGGTTTCACAAACAATGCACACAAGTTTTCTCTCTATCAATGTGCTCACAAGTGTTATGAATCATAAATTATGTAAAACAAAATTGGTGATGTGAGAACATGTGTGACTAGCTTGCTGGAAACACTTCTAATAGTGGTTGTACCAAATAACTCAAGTGAATTTAGTAGTGTTTACAGTTAAGCTTTTACCGCATGCTGGCTTTAAGTACGTGCTGATCTTACATGCCAAATATTACCCATAACTAAAATATCCTTCAGAAGTATTCATGACTTACAGAAAATACAAAAAGAAAGGGCCATAACCACTAGTGAAAATCTTCAAAGCTACACAATGCACTTTTGAAAAGTAGAAAACCCAGAGAATTATTTTGAGTATGGGAAAGGAACATATCAAATTTGAGCACTAAGTTGGGTTCTTCAAGAAGGGGAGGGGGGGTATAGATGTGACTAGATTCTAGAAACCCTTTCATGTTTGAAATGAAAGAACTAAAAGGGAGGAAAGCAAAACAGAAGAAAAATGCATAAAGCTATAGCTGATTTATTATTCTTTGTGCAAGGCTAGCAGGATTAGCAGTTCATATTGGGAGAGGCAATATGCAATGTAATTACAGGCTAAGAACATTTGCAGCATCGGTTTCACAAGTTCATGCTTCGATTTATTGAAATGTCTAATTGACATTTTCAATATAGTGCTTACAATATTTTTTTCTTGCTTTGTTGAAATTTCACATGCACCAATGGTCTGGTGATTAGAAAACCCCCTCTCCAATTGTAACAAATTCAGATTGCTGGTAGATTCTCTTAGCTCGGCTTCTAACATCTCAATAGCACTCCTGGAATAAGATGAAAAGGGCAAAGTAAGGACAATATAATTTTGTTAAGCTTAAGTGTACCATTTTTGTTCTAATTGAGATTTATACAATATAGGACCTTGGTTTTTTGGTAATTTCTCATATTAGATATAAGAATTACACAACTATTACTGAGGTGGCCGAGAATATGCTGACTAAAACTTTTTGACAAACCATGAATGCATTTCTGAAGGATTATTTTGATCAAACTACATAGCCTTTGCTTTTATATAGAGTTCCTAAAAGAAATGGGTTAAGGATTAAACCTTGCTACTTCTCTTCCTGATGCACACAATGCAACTCACAACACAGTTTTGAAGCATAACTTATAACACATAAGCAGAAATCATTTACCAGACTAGAATTCTGGTGCTCACAAATACTCGTTCAACATGGGTTATAAACAAAATACAGCAACAATCAAAGAGCCCAGGGTGGCTCTAGTTAACCCTTGAGTGGACATCTATTCCTTTGCATCTAAGATCATGCTAGATCAGCTAAAAATGAATAATTGCAATTGAGATTATGTCACACTAAATGTACCAGCTGTTTGAATGTAAGCCGTATGTGCCTTTGATTTGTATAGAATGTATAAATATTATAGTTAGTGTACCATCATGCATAAGATATTTGCTATTGGGAAGTTTCCAATCAAGAGGGTTGATTGGAGCCACCTTGTATTCACAATTAAAATACTGACCTGCAAACACAAAGAGCTTTCCTCATATCTCCAGATGCAGCAGCTACTTTCTGCCATTCACAAGAATTGTCAGTCTCACTACAGCGTTGCACTAGATGAATTCAATATATTTTTGTGGAAATGTGTCAAATTATGATCAGGTGCAAGAGATTCATGGGTGACTTTAACCAGGGTATTTTGTGCCCTTAATGTCAAGCAAATATTTATGAGTAAAAATACAACTCATGTATATGGTTGCCCCACCAAATTTGTGGCAATGAAGGAAGTGAAGAGAACCATAATAAATTTAAAACAAAGAATAAAGTAGACAATAAAGGACTCACCCTAGCACAGAGTTCCAATGCTTGTGGCTGGAAGACAGTGTAAGGAAGTGCCTGTTGGAAGAGTTGTCAGACTCTAAAGGAATTTTGCAATTTGCTTATTCTCTCAAGGAATCAATGGATACGATGACATAGGGCCCTGTTACTTTGCTTAAATGTATCAACACTAGATGAGGAAAAGCCATACCCCCTAATCTCTGATCCCATAATAAATAATTACCATCACCGAGCTGCACCTTATTCAATTTCATCCAACCATTATTTTAATGGGTTAATATGCCATTTGGAAGAATCAAACATTATATTTGCAATTTGTGATGCTGTGCTATGCAAGTAACAAAATTAATTTCTGCCACTTTTGTTTCAATAATTGAAACCTAACTTGAATTACTAGAGATTCAAAATTGTACTGAATTCTACATGTTGGAGAAAGAATTTTGATGTGTATATCTTTTTGTTCAGGTAACTTTGGCTTCTTTTTGAAAACAATATCTTGTAGCCATTCACTCACTGGACGTAGAGCAGAAATTGTACCTTAAGTCTCTGTTGAAGAATCATGATGATCTCACCCTTGGAGTAGGATCGGAAAGTTATAACCATGGGCTTGCCTAGCACAAGAAAGCATTAGAAACCAAACATAAGTGCCAGCCTCTGAAGCCAGTTCAATCTATGTCAATTTGATAGAGAATACTTTGGATAGTGACAGAGCAGAATTCATAGGAAACCCATCACTGAGCATTGCAACAAATAATACTCATAACCACTTTCTGAAGGGGCAAAGAATGACAATAATTGTAAAATGTTGAAGAAAAGTGATTGTTCAAACAAGTAATACAGCAAGGAACCAAGGGAAGAACTTCGCATCCAAAGTCATACTGCCATTCCATTTTTTTTTTATCAGATAGTAGCTGAAAACATAACAATATTTAGAAAATAAAAAGAAAAGAAAATAAAAAGCAAACCATAAACAACCAGGCATTGCAAGAATTTCCCTCGTTGACGATAACTGAGGGACATTATTTGGTGAGAATTTGTCATCATATTGGTTGAACCACTTCATACAAAACTTAGTCAACAAAGGTACAGCTAATTTAGAAACAAAGTCCAACATATCATATTAAATCAAGAACTCACAATTCAAAGACTGCAGTTTTGGAAGAAATCTATCTGCCAGGTCAATAGCATTAGCTATTCCTGAAAAAGTAAAGACAGAATGAGAATTGCTAGTGCACAATGACTTCCTAGTTATTCCCTCTGAAGTCTAAGTAATGGATATTAGTCACCTGAGAAAAACTTTTGACAAAGAAATTTTTAGTAGCAAGCCTACCTATCAAGATACATCTGGAGAATGGAAACGTTGTTAGCATGAAAAGATCATGAAGCACTGTCCGGTCTTTGGTAATCAAAAAATCTAACTCATCAGCAATAATCAGCCTGTCAAAAATAACATCACGCCAATATTTCAGTTAAGCTAGCGGTTTGGGGGAAATATAAATTTCTCAATAACATAGAATAAACAAGTTTGCTTGGCAGAATATGCAACACGCATGTAAAGAGTTATGCTGTTTGTACAGAATTAGGGGGAGTCTATGCTTATTGATGAGTGAGAGTATGCTTCTTACATCATCTTTGTGCCAGTTGATGGCTGCTTTTGAGAATACAAGCTTTGGAGATGGTGTAAAGGCGATTTAGAACAACTGGTTTTCTTCGGCGGTTGATTATTTCCAAGTATCTGCCAAAGCTATTACAATGTGAGGATATGTTTGCTTGGAGTGTTCAGGTATCTATATGAATATGCCATTGACTACAATACCTTGCTGAAAATCTCAGCAGTGTTGGTAAGAGACGTACAATTAATGGATGCTACATCCGGTGGCTGAAAATGTACCTGATAGTGAGCACAATGATCATTTAGCATTAGCATTAACATAGTAGGAGCAGCATAGCTAACAGATGACTAAGCTACTTAAATTGCTTATTCAAAATAGCCAATTCCCATCAAAACAAACTTAGCTTTTGCAAATGAAGCATTTGTATGTTTGTGGTCATAGAAGTCCAATGACGTATTGCCACTTTTAACAAATTAGAAAATCTTATTTCCTTTCTCAATTAAACACGTATGCTTTAAATTGTCAGAAGAGACACAGGGCTGGCTCTCAAAGTTGAATGCCTTTTGTGTTAATCAGCGGTATAAAATGACTGGAGAGATGACGAATTCTATAGAACTATATTAAAAAACTATAAAACATAAATCATATTAGTAATGAAGAGTAATTCAGCTATACAATTGTTGCATTGTATTGAATAACTTATCCATGACTCAGATCTAATAACAAAAAGACCAATTAAAGGCAGTGAGCTCACCTCCTTTGCCCAATCAAACAAAGCCTCCTTAACCTTTTCCATCAAAAGCGATTTTCCAGTGCCAGGGCATCCACAAACATACAAACTGCCCGCCTTCTCTTGCTCTATGCATTGCTTGCAGAATTCCAAAACCCTACTCTGCTCATCTTCCCGGCACACAACTGTAGATGGCGCCATTGAAACGTGCAATGCCTCCTTCACTGCACTCAACTGCTCCATATCTACACATTCTTGATCAAAATGTAAAACAAATGAACATAAATAGATAATATGCTAAAATGCAATGAAAAATTAATGTAAAACTTGCCCCTCGGATTCCATATAGTTTTATCAGAATCATAATCCAATGATCTTTGTTTCACTGGTGATTTGCTTGATTTCACCATTGCATCTCCCGAATTTTCCTCGATTCCCTACAAATTTATGTACATCAATCCAATTTTATTGTAGTGAATGATGATTTTCTACCAATACTCATAAAATAAGAATTGACAAGTTAATTGAAGTAATGAACTTACATTTCCCGGAGTTCTTGGGCTATCAGTGCCGCAACGGCGAGGCGACTTCCACTTCATCGGAGAACAATGCATCGGCAATTGAGTAAAAGATATCGGACTGTCCTTTCGATCCGAATCGGATCTTAATCTCCGTTTCTGAGGAGTGGAACATCCTTTGGACCGGATCTCCCCGGGTTTTTGGGTTTCTACTGCCATCGGAGACGAGTGATGTGCGACGATGGTTGGCATGATGGAGCTTCCGACGAATCAATCGGCCAACAGGATCTTCAGATTCAAAGACTGTAATTCTCTGGGGGGAAATGGTATGAGATGAGAGAGAATTGTGCTGATGAATGATATTAAAACGTGTGCGGTGTGGGAGAGCTTTTTAGCGGGAAAGAAGTAACCGTAACAAGTGTGTTTCCCGCGCCATTTATGTAGCGGGTATTGTTTTTGAACTCGCGGAGTTCACCAAGTTGAATAGAGGCCCGTGGGCTGCTATATTTCTCTTGTTCGTGTCATCTCTTGCCACGATGATATTAATCTTTTCTGTTTCATTCTAATTTTACCCGAGTATTACCAAATGCAATACACCAATTTTCTAAAGTTGGGAGTAAATATCATACACTAGCATGCGTAAATAGAGATGTAAATGAATCAAATTAAGTCGAGCATAGGCTTGTTTAGGCTCATTCTTTCATTTTGGCAAAAAGTGCTCGGGTCGAATTGGGATTGGGACAGCTATAAACATCTTGTTTAAGTTCAATTTATTAAAAAAAAATTTCAAACTCTAACTAGAAAAATTAAACTCAAAATTGTATACAAACTTAAATTCTCAAAACCGACATTCAAGATCAAAAATGACACGTTCTATAAGTAACAAACACTATGTTGCAAATAGATAAAGTTTAAGATTAAGAATTCAATCAGATATTATAAAACTGTACATTTGACGATACACAATTTTACCATGGTGGAGGCTCCCATCTCCTGTGCATTTATGAGCCAAATAAACCATAATTTGGGTGGCTGGTTTATTAGAGAACTATAAATTTAAATTCGAGCTCGCTTCATTTGGTAGATGAATAAAATTTGAACCCATATTAATCTAAACTTGTCCCAAACTATTCATTAATGACCTTGCACATAAAGCTAACTCGAACTTGGCATTCCTCCTTTCCATTTACAAATAGAATAAACTATACATATGATCCTCAAATTATGATTTTTGTGTCACTTAAACCTTTAAATCTTTTTTTGTATCAATTGAACTTTGAACTCTCTAATCGTGTGTCAATTGAGTCCATTTGTCTGCCTTCGCTAGGGTTTACCACTCACGTGACTAAAACTCAACTGGCACACAAAAAATATCTATTGATTTAATTAATACAAGAGTCATAGTTTGAGGGCTATATGTGTAGTTTATTCCAATCATTTGTGTCACACACTTCATCACTTTCCGTTAGGTAATCGAACAGAGACAGAGAGTGCTCAATTGACATAATTAAAGAGTTTATGGATTCAATTGATACACAAAAAATATTCAGAGACTTAATTAACACAAGAATCTTAGTTTGAGGGTTATATGTATAGTTTATTCCAACCATTTGTATCACATGAGCGATACGCTTCACCACTTTCTATTAAAAAATTGAACGGAGGCAAGAATGATTCAATTGACATTATTAGAGAATTCAGATATTCAATTGACACAAAAAATAATATGCCGAGACTTAATTAACACAAGTATCATAATTTGAGAGTCATAATTGTAATTTCCTATTTATAATATTTATCGTGAATGGAAAGCTAAACTTATCACCAATATTAGCTAAAGACTCGAGATAAGCCAATCTAAGCTAATATGTTGGATCTTGTAGCCACTAATTTCAGCAAGAAAGGTTAAACACATGTTCCCATCTTCCCACCTCCGTTCACGTGTTTTTCTAGAGCCAGGTCCTGATTTAAACGAGTGATGTATATTTTGTAAAAGACTTAGACTTGGACTTGGACGGCCATGGTGCCACAACCAGACCACTTGCATTTCGAAAGAGACGACTTAGCTGGCCTTGGTAGAAACTTTTCCTTGCCAAATTACTATACTGTCCTCAATATTCTCAAAGCATCTCCGGTGCTTGCAAGAGACACTGGCCATATTTTGTAACTTCAAAGAAATTATGTTATTACATGTTTGTTACAATTTATGGAATTTAACTTATGCTAAGCATAGCTAAATAAGGTTTTTGTTGTTTAATATCATTTCAGAGCAAAAAAATTCACACGTTAGGCCTAAAATGTAGTATGCACGTGAGAGAGTGTACTGAAGTATAAATAATTAAGTTATACACTCTTTAATAGTTTAAGTTTTTTAGAGTAGATAGTTGTTTAACAGTCATATACACAAGTATTATTTGTTTTAAACACTATTTTTTTTTAATTTGCTTTTGAAAAGTCATAAATTCTAAAAATATATATAAAAAGTTACTCGAAACAAATCTTTAAGAGGTTTATTTTTTCTATTAAATTTGAAAAGTTAATATTAGTCATCGAATTAATTTTAAATTAAAATTTAAAACAATCTTAATCGTAAAAAAAATATAAGTTTTTTTTTTGTAGTACTTTATTATATAAATAGCTTTTAAAATTTTTCCAAAAGAAAACTGATGTGCAAGCCTGCAGAGTTTAGGTGGGTTTTTACCCGTTACATATCCACTGAGAGGGTGGAAAATGGTTGCCCAACCCGTAATAAGATTTGGTGATAAACACCCACGAAGGGGTAATTTGGTCATTTGATCTACAATATGGGGAAAAAAGAAAAAAGTTGAGAGTGAGAGAAATGGGTCTATGTCTATCAAAGTCTTTCTTATTTTGGGTGGGAGAGGAAAAGAGAAGAAGAGATGAGGGGATAAGGAGATTGGCGTGGCATTGGTGTCTGCTTGTCTCTGTCCAATCCAATGTGGAAGCCAGCCCATGTGAAGGTTAGTTGCCTTTCGAAACGTTTAATTGCCCTCTTTTGGCTATCCCCCTTAATGCCAACAAATGAATCTTGACGACCCCTTCCCATCTCACTCAATAAAAAAAAAAGAATGCCAAACAAGTAAATACAATAAGGACAGGTTATGATCGATCACACATCGTCCTTCCAAGGCTATTTCTATTTAAAATTTGGGACAAATTGAAAGAAAATACCGACTATTATGATTGATTGGTTGTAGCTTTGATATTTAAAAAGTATAACTTGATATTTAAAATTATATTTTTTGTGATTGTATTATAATATTTTTTAATTAATTATAATTTTTTGTGTCATAATTAAGTTTTCATAAAATTATGACTTTACTTTTAAATATTATAATTTTTATAGAGTAATATTATACAAGTCAAATGAATTTAAAAAAATTGTAATTCAAATGCATATTATCCCTTCAATGAGTAGGTCTCGTCAATTTTTTCAGTAAGACCTATTCATTCCACACTCATTCAATGAGATGATATATATTTGAGTTGTATTTTTTGAGTTTTATTTGAGTTGTATAATATTTTTCATTTTTATACAGTACTAAAAGAGATAGTGTAGTCGTTGACTTACTGGTATTTTTTTTTTTTTTGATAGACAAGTTTGCGCGCATCTTCTCGACTAGTCCCCCTCCGATCAAGTCAAAAACAGGTTATCAACGCCAGAATTATAGGATTTATGAGGAATACACCATTCATAACCTAACCCTAAGGGATTACCAAGATTCGAACTTAGTATTTCTAAATTTACGGTCAATCTTTATTACTTTTACGAGAAATGCTATTTATACATAAAAAAAATTGACATGTTTTATTGATTTGATGAATCATAATTATTGAATATGTAGTGGGTTGGGTTCTAATAAATGCCGAGACCCACAACTAAATTAGTAACACTAATTGATCAAGTCAATTTTTGAAGTCATTGCTCTACTTCTACACCGTACGCTTATCACACTCGTATTCCATCCCATCATACTTACACACAAATAATATCTTATATATGCAGAGAGAAACTTAGTCAATTATACAAGCACGTGTTTCACGTGCTTTTGGAAGAAGTAAATAGCTTCCTCAATGATAATTAATTCCTAGAAAAAAATTGCCAGCTATCTAACAAAACAATGAAATCATAGTGTCGATAATTTATTTCAAATTGCTTCAAGACTACGTAAACAATATATATATTGTTTATCCTATTTTTGTGGTTTTTATATAGATCTATTGTAATTTTTATTTGTTATTTTTAAATCGATTTTAATTTATTGTAAATGAAAAAAAAAAGTAAATAATATTAATGCCACACAAAAGTAAATATAGTTCTCGTTGTTTAGATTAATTTGTGTAACAATGTTTTTTAAAATTATTTTTTGGCAGGCATCAGAATAATTAGTGGGGTTATTTTTACAATAACTGCAAGCAAACCTTTTAATATCGTATTTTCACTTTGACATTCCTAAAATTGATTTATTATTTTATTATTTTTGTAATCTAAAATGATAAATCAATTAAACAAAAACCTAGGACTTTTCAAACAAACTTTTTAGACTTCAAATAATGGTAGTACTTTACATGACAAGAGACGTATATTTTTGTTTATGAATTTCATAATTTTCAACATTACTAGTAAATAAAAAAATGGATGTTTTTCATTGTTGGGTTTCTTTTTAATGTTACCTTTACTATGATGAAAAATGGAAGAATGAAAAATTAGAATAATAGAAAGTTAGAGGGATAGATAAAACATCATGTTTAATTAGAAAGAAAGAAGGTGAAAAAGTTGATGAATGAGCTTTTCTTCTAATTTACCAAAATAATTCCATCAAAATTAGAAAGAAAGTGAATGCAAAATTAATTATTTGTGTTAAAATGTATCTTATTCGTGACATATATCATACATTAATTTCATATATAAATACAATGATAAAATATGTATTTATATATTTTTTAAAAAAATTAAACAATAATATTAAAAAAAATAATATTAAAATCTTTTTCCACCTTACGAAGCACCCAAAAAAAATTTAATTATTTTTATTTTTCATTCTGTTGGAACAGAAATCCCAATAGTTGTTGACCGCGTATGTATCGAATATCAAGCTTTTTTTTTTTAAAACCCTATACGGTGGAATTAGGGTTTACCTTCGAGATCTCTTATGACTGATCTTGTCTCAGCACAAACGCAGAATAGAATAATAACTATTGCTTGTCGAACTTGCGGTCTTCTATCGTATATCCCTTAATGTCAAAATCCAAACGCAGTGTAAGCTATCAAAACCTCCGAATCCTTACTCTCTTTTTTAGTCTCTCTAAAAAATGTGAGTAAATAATAGATGCTGAAATAGAGAATTGAGACGTCTATATATAGGTTACGATAGAGACCTTAAGGAGAAATAAAAATCGGGCTTCCAATTGGCTTAGGATTCTTTTGTTCAACCCAGAACAAACATCCTACAACTTATTAATAATAAGTCAGTCTACTAAAAACTTATTATTGATCTCCTGGGCCTTATCTCAAAATTATATTCGAGTTTCTTATTATTATATGCTTAATAATCTCTCCACGTTTAAAATTACAGATGTCTATCAATTAAATAAATCACTGACAATTATATTTAATTGATTTCTTTTATTCTTTGAGACCTTACCACTTAACTTATTTGTCATGTCGGATAATTAAATCCACTTGCAGGATTTGACATGAACAAAACTTATAAACTTCCTTAAAAGGACGCCATCAGCTCATTTAAATACTAAGACGTGACTTCTTTTAATATTTAATTTTTACCATACAAATAACATCGTCTTTCAATTCATCGAGTTTATTGACCCAACATGAATTTCACTATTTGATGAATTAAAATGACAAACATTATATGCACGTGACAATTAAATATTTAGAGATTAAGAACATAAGCAATCATAATAATAATGAGGTATATATTATTTTATTAAATTAATATTACACTATAATCATATCGATAACATGTCAAATTTCATCTACGATTGTGAACATATACTCATATTATACAAGAATCCGATAATCTGATATTCTGTACACAAGCTGAATTCTACACACCAGATTATCTACAATGTAAAATATAAGACACACATACATATCATATACAAAATATAATACAAATATTTTGTCCATATAGATTTTCAATAAAATAAAAAGAACAAACTTTTATTAATTAATAAAACGAGTTCCACTATAAAAAGCAAACTTTTAGTATACTACTCTATAACATTCATCCTACCAAACACAAAAGAAGAAAAGTGTATCATTCATACTTTTTTTTTTAGGATAGAAAGTGTATCCCTCGTAATTTTCGTCTCTCCTACTTTATATCTCTCCTACCAACCACTGTTAAAAGCCTAGAACATACACAAAATTTTTATTAGAAAAACAAACCGAGTGATTCTATAACCTTCTATTAAAAAGAAAAAAAATCTAGAATGTCAAAAACAAATGATTATGAGGTAACATTAAAACTACTTCGAGATTGTATTAACAAGTATGACTTAACTATTGTAAGAAAAATTCTAGATTCGTTACCGACAAGCAAAACATATAGATAAGTTATTTTCAATTTTAGTCGTTCCCGTGAAGCCCAATTACAAAAGTAGGTGTTAGATGTATTCAATTTGTAGTAAAATCGATATTATCTAAAGTCCCATTAATAAGAACTATGATTAGAGGCATATCTTGTGAAAGGCCTTTTCCAACACCAAACATATTATCTAAAGTCACATAGAAAGGAAAAGAGATGGGTTTTTCTTTCTTTAGCATACACTAGACTACCTAATTTCCCAACTAGTTTCTGCCTATAAACTCATACAATTAACCTTTATATCAACTATGGTGGAGAAAGAAAGACAAAGGCATGGTTAGATGAGATCATCTAGGCTTAGCAAATAATTCTCAAAACATTTTTGCCAAAAATAAAATAAAATTAACACATTTAAAAGTTAGAAAACACAAATTCTAGTCCAACATTCGAATATGATATTGAGATTATCTCCACATTTTGTGGCATATCCTATAAGATTCTAGAGGCCAATTTTATGCTTACATTAGTCAAATGGCTACCTAAGGTCTGCAAATAAAAAAAAAATTCATTATTCATATAAATGACTCACATTGATATTATACATTGTTAATATATCGAAAAAACAGATATTACACATTAATAAGAATTCGTTTAAAGGTTTTTGTTTAATTATTTGTTTGTGTCAGGTCACGTAACAGATCCGATATTCGCACGGGCAAAATCACTTGTTTTGATTGTCATTTTCCATTGGCACTACCGGCTGGTTCATGGCTTGTATGATCGGGCTGGAAGATTATAATTGAAGCAGACACGGCAATTTGAAACAACTCTCTGAAAGCAGCCTAGTTTGAAGTTTGCTCAAAGGTTGCAATAAGAGAAGTTTTGTTGGCAAACGTTTTACTTTATATGTGCCAATGTTATTACTGGTTGCTATGCACATTTTTGTCACACCCCGTTCCAAAACATGGCCCACTATGGTAAATATCTTGTGCTAAAGTCCAACATATATACTATTATGGCCTGTTTGGATGGTTTTTTTGGGGGATTTGATTGCATTAATGAAACTCTTTCAAACCCAATCTCAAATATTTATACATGAGATTCGAACAAAAACATTATCTAATCACAAATTTGGTACGAGGCATAAATTTATGTAGGGTCCATGAATTCAAATCGTATATGTAGGGTCCATGAATTCAAATCGAATCATGTTACTCCATTGACTAAAATTTTCATTATTAGATGAATAAGAGAATAAATTTTTGGATAAATTAATATTTTTATCTACAAATTTGATCTCTCACTTTTAAAATTTACCCCCCATGGGTTTTGTCAAATTCTTATTTGTGGGTTTTAAATCTATTGTTGCTAGCAAGCTAAGATTTAAATCCCGAACCTCAAATCTTAAATAAAACATGAATTTAAAAGGTGCATCAGACTATTTTTATAAAACTCACTTTTTAAATCCCATCCAAACCGTCATCCAAACAGACCCTTAGTAAGTTTCGATTATATTAAGCCGCATGGAGACGGATAAAAATGAAACTAAGTCAAAATATATTAAAGTTTGACTTGATTGAAAATGATGAACCACACTTCAACTCCAACTTTGCAAGCATTTGAACCTATGAAGCACAAATATTTTATCAAGGTCGACGTATTCGTATCGAATATCATATTAAATATAATATTTGTCAGATATTCGATGATATATATCAGATACATATTATTCGTATCCGATACACATCATCCGTATCCGATAATTAATAAAATATGTGGATACTTCACAAATATTTCTAAATATGGAGTAAGATGTACAATTTTTAATTTTAAGTTATACCCTTTCTTTGCAGTTTATATACAATATAAAATATCAACAAAATTTCATTTTATTTTGAAGACACGAGTGTTTTTTAAATATTATCTATTATTAAATGTTAAGAGAGTATAAAAAAAAATGAGTCACGTACACTATACTTTTAAAAAAAAATATTTGTAAAACCAACTAGTTAAATGTGGTTATAATTCTTTCAATTGGTCATGCACATTTTATGAACATATCATAATGAGACGATATTATATCCTTTTCATGGTAAAAATTTATACTTTTACTTACTAATATTAAAAAATTATAATTTCTAAGTCGTTAAATAATAGTAAAATATAAAATATATTTTATTATAGACATATTCTGGCCGTACCCATATTTTCTTTTTTTAAGTTTTGTCGTATCGTCGTATTCGTATTGTATCATACCCATTTCACGCATCTGTATCTGTGTTTTCTAGATTCAAACTAATCGGCAAACAAAATTAAAAATTAAAACTTAAAAATTCATAAACAATCTTAGAATAATTATTTTGTAAGTAAAAAATGATGAACCCAAAATCAACTGGGTCAGGCCCAATATATCAAGAAAGCCCAAGTCAACCAAAGGGCGGCTCAGACCCACCTTGCTAGTCTGACCCAGTTGAAGATCCAAGGAGTTCGGGAAAATAAAAGCACATGGAAGAGATAATATCGGAATAAACACTTATGGAGATTAAATCCTACCTTAATTGTACTTACCAAAGAGGTGGTGTCCTCTCTCTCACCTCACCGCCTCACCTTACTACTTTATCAAACCTATATATTTGTAACTCTCTCCACATGGAGAAACACCTCAACATACCTTGACATCTCAACACACTCCTCTACACACAAGTTTCTCTCTTCTAAAGCATTATAATTCTCTCAAAGCATACTCCACCGGTTACTTTGTTCATCAATAAAAGATATCCAGCCACCGCTGTCGTTCCCGATAGTGGAGTAAATCGCCCAGACCGAATCACTATATATCTATTTGTTTGCTCTTATTTACTGTTTTGTCATTGATTATCTTATTCACTGCTAATTAATTGTATATCTTCATATACAATTAATTTATCAAACCTATATATTGTAAACTCTCTCCACATGGAGAAACACCTCAACATACCTTGACATCTCAACACACTCCTCTACACACAAATTTCTCTCTCCTAAAGCATTATAATTCTCTCAAAGCATACTCCACCGGTTACTTTGTTCATTAATAAAAGATATTCAGCCACCGCTGTCGTTCCTGATAGTGGAGTAAATCACCCGGACCGAACCATTATATATCTATGTGTTTGCTCTTATTTACTGTTTTGTCATTGATTATCTTATTCACTGCTAATTAATTGTATATCTTTATATACTCGATTGTTGATCTTGCACGAGACCAATTCGTGCATCATCAAAAAATCTTGCAGGATTTATATAATCAAATTATAAAATATCAACTTAGAAGTTTAAATTTTCAAAAAATCAAAAAGTGAAGAAAATAAAAGAATGGTGTAAGAGCACTAAATCCATCACAACCATTAATTGAATTAATTGTAGATCTTAACAACTATTGAAATTTACTGTCAATTTAATAATTCTCAGTGATTAAGTCGAGAAATTAAATCCAAATAAAATTGCTGTCTGTTTTAAATGCTGCCATAATTGCTTTCACCTGTGCTCTCTTTCGGGCAGTGACTAGTTCTTTTCAACATTACGTAAAAGGTGATTGTACCAACACAAAGGCTCTGAGGTTTAAAACGATCAGCCTGTCTACGTTAGCTAGCTGTGGAGGTGACCATCTCTGGATGCGTACAACACTACAACGATATGTTAGTTAAGGAAATTAAATAGAGAATGAGAAGACGTGTTTGACTGGCATTAGATTTCCATCTATCATGTATCATATACATATATACATTGAGTTGGGACTTTGGGTGAGACCTTTCAAGGAAATGCATGCATTTGGAAGCCTTTTTGTTCTGCCCAATTTCAAACCCAATAGTCGGATTGAAGCGCGTGTTTAATACTTTTCTATTAAAATTTTAAAAAATTTAAAATTGTATGGGTAGTAAGTGGTTGCATCACCAATATCGAAGGTACAAATATTTTTAAGTTTGCGGATAAATTCGCTAACACATATCTTATCATTTGACCATGTTGGGCAAATTACATGGCTCGCCTTGTAGCTATTGATTAGTTCCGCCATGAAGCTAGGTGTATACCACCACACAAAGGCGGAGCCATCTTATGCGCGGGCATATGTCCACTCTTAATTTTTATTTTTTTAAATTATCAATATATATTTTAAGTATTTTTTTAACATATTAAATTATGTTTATCCTATTTTTTTATCGAGACCAAAAAGGGCATGACATATCCATGAATTTACTTATAATTTTGACATTTATTTTAGTAATTATTACCGGCATGATATCGAACACAATTTATTGTGTACTCGAATGAACGATAAATAGTTAAGTGATAGCATGGTTGTGAATATAAATAATAATAAAATTAATACACGACTTTCATTGTATAAAAATTTATTGGAGTCAATTATAAATAGTTTTGATTAACCTTTGTTTTATAAAGGATATAACTAGTCTATTGTTTTTTTGTCATGTGTATATACCATGCTTACCAATTTTAGTCTATTACATTTATTGAATTTTTAAGAATTAAATTGGATGTAATTAAATATAAATGTATTGTTTTATTTTTATCAATTGTAAAAAAATATTAAATTTGTTAAAATATTCAATACCCACCCAAAAATAATTTCTAGTTCCGCTCCTGCCGCAATATCAAAACAACCTTTTGTACAATAAGACCACAATCGACTTTAAAAAGAAAGAAATATCAATAGGAAATGTAGTTGTAATTTTATATACGGTACTATTAGACGCAACTTAATATTTTCATCTAAGTTACGAGTTATTTCAATAGTGATCCATTTTCTTTGATTTTTCTTATATTTTTTTGTTAGGCACTATCATAAGGGAGAAACTATGAGATTTAAATTTACGACCTTAAGATTTAACAGTAGGGAAAATAGATGCTAGGCCTCTGAAGTTTGATGCAATCTAAGGGGAGCTTGCATGCAAGCCTATCCCTAGGCTAACCTACTCATAGAATAAATAAAAAAGAGAGGAAGCCAAAAATATTATTTTCAAAGCATGTTCCAAACATATAAATAATCAACTTCATAGTATGCAGTATACACAAACAAAGAAAGATGTGACAGAAAAAAAAAAAGAAGAAGATGTAGATAGTATGTTTGAAGGGCTTAAATCAAAGCCCTTAAAAAGATATTCATAAAGAATAACTGTGACCGTTGATTTTCAGCGGTGCAGTATTTTAATCTTGGGTCCATGGTTGTATACCATCACTAGCAGCCTATTTCACTTGATAGAAACATAAGCTGACCGACTCGTTTCTGTGCTTTCATTTTAGACCGTCCGTTCCTCTCACATCCTCCAATTGGATGTTTGCTATTTATTCAACTTTTTTTTATCTGTATGTTGTATTCTGAAATTAAAATATGAAAAAAAAATTAAGTTAAATAAATTTAGGACCAAATATATAACCCAAATGATATGATAAAATCCAAATACTCAATTTGATATTATTCGACTCTTTTTTTTTTTTTGTGGGAGTCGAATAACTTTCATGTCTGATGATGCACAAAATGATTTTGCACACCACATGTTAAGTGTAAATAATAAATGAAGTAAAAGTAAAAAGAGAATTGAAGGAGACAAAATTTATAGTGGTTCGGTCAATGTGACCTACGTCTACTCTTGAATGGCTTTGGTCGCCGGGTGCTTTTATTAGCTCAAGGGTGTGGAGAGCAGAGAGTACAAAATTTGAAACAGAAGAGAGAGTCGTGGTCAAGTAAAGTGCGATGTCATGCCCCCCAAGTGTTGGTAGGGCTTACAATTTATAGTCGCCCTCCTAACAGATTTGGACGAAGTGTTAACAACTAACTGGTTAGTTTGTTAGATCTGGTGAGTTCTTGTCAACGTGCGAGACAATTACGTCTCTTCATGAGATTCGGTCAAAATATGAGGCGGGGTGTTGACTATCTCCAGAGCAGCAAGAATAAGGCTTTGGATGACTTTGTTTGCTCCCTTAGCTCCTTGAGCAACTGAGCTTGACCGGACTGACCACATTGATGAGTTTAACCGGGTTGGCCACACTGGGCTGAATTTGCTGGATCTCTTAGAATCGGACTATAAATTTGAACTGAGCTTATAACATGAGTTGGGCCTTTGAGCTTGACACATCATTTGCCCCTTAATACCCTGTGTCCAATGGAACTTGGAAAAAAGGACATTCGATTAAGTTTAAATTTTTGGTTGACCGGCACAATTGGAAAAAATTTTGGGAGGCCAAAACATCTACTTCCAAGTCTTTTTTGGACTTTTTACAAAATTAATCACAGCCAAAGGCTGTGCGTCTTGTAGGGCTCGCCGAGAGCTTCGATTTGATATATTATAAGCCTCATTTAGAGTAACGGAGCAGAAGTTACGGTCAAAACTTTGAGCAGAGAGCTAGGCGAGCAGACAGCTTCGGGGTGAGTTGGGCACTGTTCTGGGCGAGCTGGGCATAATTTTTTTTTTAAAAAAAAAAAATTGGGAGGCCAAAACATCTGTTTCTGAGACTTTTTTTGGACTTTTTTGGGAGAGTAGGGCTCGTCGAGAGTTTCGATTTGATATATAATAAGCTCATGTTTGAAGTTACAGAGTAAAATTTACGGTCAAAACTTCAAGCAGGCAGCTAGGTGCGCGTTGTGGGCAAGCAGACAGTGTTCTGGGCAAGCCTGGGACTACCTTGGGCTACTTGGGGGTGTAGCTTGGGCACGAGCCTGGACATCAGGAGCTAGAGGTGCAACCTGGGATGCCTGGACATCAGGTGATGGAGGTGCAGCCTGGGATGCCGCGGCATAAGGAGATGGAGGTGCAGCCTAGGATGTCTGGGCATCAGGAGATAGAGGTGCAGCCTGTGATGTCTGGGCATCAGGAGCTGGAGGAACCGCCTGGGATGCTTAGGCATCAAGAGCTGGAGGTGCAGCCTAGGATGTCTAGGCATCAGGAAATGGAGGTACAGCCTGAGATGTCTGGGCATCAGGAAATGGAGGTGCAGCCTGGGATGCCTAGGTATCAGGAGCTGGAGGTGCCAATTTAGGCGCTGATCTGGGCGTCTTTGGAGCTGTTTTGTGCAACTTTGAAGGGCCAGACAGCATTGGGCTGCCCTGTTTGGGTGAGCAAAGGTGGTCAGACACCTTTCCAAGTGCTAGGCTGCCTCGTTTGGGCGAGCATAGAGCGTCAGGCACCCTTCCAGGTGCTGGGCCTGCCTCGTTTGAGTGAGCACATAGTATCAGACACTTCTTCAAGTGCTGGGCTGCCTCATTTGGGGAGCACATAGGATCAGGCGTCTCTTCAGGTGCTTGGCTGCCTCATTTGGGCGAGCAAAGAGCATCAGACACCCCTCTAAGTGTTAGGCTGTCTCGTTTGGGCGAGCACATAGGATCAAACACTTCTCCAGTTGCTGGGCTACCTTGTTTGGGGAGCACATAGGATCAGGCGCCTTTGGATCCTGGTTGTGATGACAAAAATAATGTTATTCCAAACATTAAAATATCTCACATAATTACCTGTAGGGAGAGGTAGGCTACTTGCGCGAGAGCAAAGACAGAGTTAGAGAACTGCTCGTGAGAGAGCTACACCTTTTAAGACCTAGCTTGTGGCGACCCATGAGAGGGTCTTTAAGCTTGAGGTATAGGCTGCCTGTTTGAGAACATCACAGAGGATAAGCTTTTGGCGACCCGTGAAAGAGCCGCTCAGCTGGAGATATAGGGTCCCTGTTTAAGAACAGTGCAGATGCCAAACTTTTGGCGATCCGCGAGAGAGTTGATAAGCTGGATATTGAGACTGCCTGTTTAAGAACAGTGCAGAAACCATTCTTTTGGTAACCCTAGAGAGAGTTGTTAAGCTTGATTTTGACGCTGCCTGTTTGATAACAGCGCAGAGGCCAAGCTTTTGACGACCCGTAAGAAAGTCGTTAAGCTGAATACTGAGGTTGCCTGTTTGAGAACAGTGCAGAGGCAGTCCAAGCTTTTGGCGACCCGTGAGAGAGTTGCTAAGCTGGATACTAAGGCTACCTGTTTGAGAACAGTGCAGAGACAGGTCAAGCTTTTGGAGATCCGCGAGATGATTCATCTCGCCTGGACCTGTTGATTTCCTTAGCATTCATATATTTTTGAGCTTTTGCCAATAGTTCTGGCTTGCTCTTTGGTGGTCACTTCATTACTGAAAAAAGAAATCTAGATGAGTGGAGGCCTCCCAAAAAAGGTGGTCATGGTGACTTTGTCATTGGGCTCCTCGATTTGGAGGACCTCATCGTTAAAACAAGTGAGGAAACTCCTCAGACTCTCGTCTCGATCCTGTTTATATTGAGCAGATGGGTGACAGGCTTTTGTTGGCGACGTCCACCAATGAACTGTGCCACAAATGATCTACTCAATTCGGCAAAAGAGCCTATGGAGGTCGGGGTGAGTTTGACAAACTATTGTCACGCTGATCCTTTCAAGGTAGTTGGGAATGCCATACACATAATTTTGTCGAGGACGCTGTGCAGTTGCATTAAGGACTTGTAGGTTTTGAGATGATCAAGTGGATCCTACGTTCTGTCAAAGGTCTCCACGGATGACATTTTTAACTTTTGAGGGAGGGGGTAGTTTGCCACGTCAGGTTTGAAAGGTGTGTCTGTCTGCCTTACATGGTAGTCCACTGTCTCGGGTCCCTGCGCCTTCATAGCATTGAAGATGTCACCTAGTTGATTTTGCACTTCCTTAATTTCTCGTCCTAGTGATTGTGGGCTCCTTTGGAATGTTCATAAAAATGACTTTCATGCTCCATCCTTTGGTTTTTGCCTTCTTCTTCTTGGAGATGAGGGTCTTCACCATGGAAAGCAGGAGGAGATGGAGGTCCCTTGTGAGGGACTCCTCTGTGTGGGACACCCAAGGGGACTCCAAAGGGGGCGCCCAGACCTGCATGGGCTCCCAAATGGGAAGCAGCAAGTTATGGAGCTCCTTGATGTCCAGAGCATGCAACTCCTTGATGTCTAGGGCGTGGATCTCTTCGATGTCCAGGGCGCGGAGCTCCTTGATGTCCAGGGCATGGAGCTCCTTGGGGTCCTCCACGCTGTGCACCTCCAAGTTGTACTCCTCCTTGTTCAACGAGCATGAGTTGCAGTATCTGCTGGTTTTTGACTACTAGCTGCCGCATGGTCTCCAGCATTTGTTGTGGATTTGGAGCTGGAGCATTTGGGATAGAGTTGGTAGGTCGAGGATTGTCTTCAGGTTGGTTCATGGATCTGGTAGTGATCGTCATTGGTTCAACAAATGGAATGTTTAAGAGTGAGAATTTTGTCGTTTCCCACAGACGGTGCCAAACTGATGATGCACAAAATGGTTTTGCACACCACCTATTAAGTGTAAATAATAAATGCAGTAAAAGTAAAAAGAGAATTGGAAGAGACAAGATTTATCGTGATTCAGTTAACGTGACCTACGTGTACTCTTCAATGACTTTGGTCGCGCGTGTACTTTTATTAGCTCAAGGGTGTGGGGAGTAAAGAGTACAAGCTTTGAGGGAGAAGAGAGAGTCGTGGTTAAGTAAAGTGCGATGCCATGCCCCCCAAGTGTTGGTGGGACTTACAATTTATAGTCACCCTCCTAACAGATTTGGGCGAGGCGTTAGCGACTAACTGGTTAGTTTGTTAGATCTAGTGAGCTCTTGTCAACGTGCGAGACAGTTACGTGTTCTCCATGAGATTCGATCAAAGAATGAGGTGGGGTGTTGACCATCTCCAAAGCAACGAGGATAAAACTTTGGATGACCTTGCTTGCTCCCTTAGCTTCTTGAACTGCTGAGCATGATCGGACTAATCACACTGATGAGCTTGACCGGATTGGCTACACTGGGCTAGATTCGCTGGATCTCTTGAAGTCGGACTATAAACTTGAACTAAGCTTATAACATGAGTTGTGCCTTTGAGCTTGACACATTAATGTCGGTTGTAATTTTTTTTTCAAATATTTAGTGAGACAAGCATGATTCAATCAATTTTTAGTTTTGCATATTTACGTCATTTTTAAATTTATGAATTTAAAATCTAATTGGTCTTAATAAAAAGTGAAAATTAGGTTGTGTCCTTTTTAAGGGACTTATAATGAATTTAATCCGTTAAAGAAATTTATTTGAAAATAAGTTTATTTTTAATCATACTAATAAATAGTTAAGTCAACTATTTTTTTAAAAATTTCAAAATATTCATCATTGAAAGTAACTTTAAATTAATTTTCTAACTTAAGAATTACTATCTCTTAATTTATTATCAATGAAGATATGTCAATAAATTTTTTTGCATAAATTTAAATTCAAGAACAAATGATACTCTCTTTCTCTCTATATATACTATCAATGCACGACGTGCGCTGCACGTAAATTAATTTAAATAATATTTTTAATTTTATGAATTTAAAATCTAATTGGTCATAATAAAAAGTGATAATTGGACTAAATCCTCCTTAAGGGACTTGTAATGAATTTAATCTGTTAAATAAATTTATTTGGGGATAAGTTTGTTTTTAATCATAATAATAAGTAGTTAAGTCTACTATTTTTTTAAAATTTCAAAATACCCATCATTAAAAGTAACTTTAAATTAATTTCCTAACTTGATAATTACTATCTCTTAATTTACTATCAATGAAAATATGTCAATAAATTTTTTTACATAAATTTAAAATTCAAATTCAAGAACAATTGATACTCTCTTTGTCTCTATATATGCTATCAATGCATGATGTGCACTGCATGGAAGTTAATTTAAATAATTTTTTTTATAAATACCAATTATATGTATAATTAAATTAAATAATAAATTAGGTGTCGACTAATTAATCAATATTTTAATTATTATTATCTTATTTTATAAATTTTCCAGTACCTAATTTATCCTTTATTTAGGAATCACTTTTTAGTTTATTAAATAGATTGATTAGATCGCTTGTGATATTATTATATTATTACATACCAAAAAATAAAATGTAATATAGATTTGATTGTAGAATTTAATCCGGTAACTATAAGTATATAATAATTTAATATATATAGAACTTTACTCTTCAAATAGATATAAAAAATTATATGTAATTGTACTACTAATAAATGAGTTCAAAAAATTTTAAAAGTCTTTATTATAAAAGAGTCCAAAACAAGTTAAAAGTCAAATAAGAGTAAAAAATAAAAATTAGATGAAAGTATATATGTGAGTATAATTGACTTTATTATAATAATTAGGGATAAAATAGGAAATCAAAATTTATTGGCAAATGCTGATATTTATAAGTAATATAAATGCTGATATATATATATGTCATGTTATTGTTCATGTGTACTGTTTTTATGAGCATATTACTATTTTTGTTTGACATGTTACTGTTCATATTATTGTTTTGAGTTAATCTTATTTTGCACCTCGAAAGATTGTTCGAATCTGAATTTACACCCTCAAAGATCAAAAATCTCAATTTACACGCTCAAAGATAGAAATTTGTATAAATGTGCACCCCCAAAGATCAAAAATCTCAATTTTCACCCTTAAAGATAGAAATTTGTATCAATGTGCATCCCAAAAAATAAAAAATCTCAATTTACACCTTAAAAGATAGAAATTTGTATTAATGTGCACCTAAAATTAAATTAATAAATTATGCATTGATCCCCTCATGTTTGTCACTTAATAATTTGAACTCCTTCACATTTAGAATATTCCCCTTACATCTCATGACGTTTATGCATGTGTAACACATAACCACTTTTCGTTGATATATATTAATATAATCGTTAAAAAATATGATTTTATCATAATATAAAATTATAATTTTATATTACCTTTTATTTTGTGAATTTGATATATTCTAAAGTTAAAAATCAAGCTTACCATTTGAATGTCTAATAAAATGTAGATATTTATATAAAAGGTAATAGGAAAAATATTATATAAATATTTATATTTTATTAGACATTCAAATGGTAAACTAGATTTTGAACTTTATAGTATATTGAACCTATAAACTAAATGGTAATATGAAATTATAATTTTTTATTAGGATAAAATTATATTTTTTAACGGTTATATTAATAGATATCAATGAAAATGGGTTACGTGTTATACGTGCACAAATGTCATAAGATGTAGGAGTAATATTCTAAATGTGAAAAGGTCTAAATGATTAACTGACAAATATGAGGGGATTTAGGTATAATTTATCAATTTAATTTTAGGTGCACATTGATACAAATTTCTATCTTTGAGGGTGCAAATTTAGATTTTTTATCTTTGGGGTACACATTGATATAAATTTCTATCTTTGAGGGTGCAAATTGAGATTTTTGATCTTTGGGGGTGCACATTGATACAAATTTCTATCTTTGAGGGTGTAAATTGAGATTCGAACAATCTTTCGGGGTACAAAATGAGATTAACCCTATTGTTTTTGTTGAGCATATTTCTACTATTATTTTCTGAAATATTAATACTCAATGTTATTATTTTTTTGTGTTTAAATGTTATTACTTTTTTGAGTGTTTAAATGGTACTATTTTTTGTGTTTGAATTATGCTATTTTTTGTGTTTGAATGTTACTATTTTTTTTATATTACTATCTATATAATAAATCATCTAGCTATTTAAAATTTTATCCCCAGCACATTTTCTCCCTAAATCCATTCTATCCTCCCTCACTTCACCCGTTACTTCATTGTGAGAAGTCACTTTTTTTTTTTTAATTGCATAATGCGTTTAGGCATAAAATACCCTAATATATCTATATAATAAAACACATAAGAGGTTGAATTTTATCCCCTATAGATTTTCTCCTCAAAACCATTACTTCACCTATTTCTGTCACATATTTAATGATTTAATATTTGATTAATTTTTTGTTTAACATAATTTTTTTTTCAGACATTATCCATACATAATAGTACATATTGGAAAAATTTTATCAAATTACGTATTTTGAAAAATTTTTGTCAATATTTATATGAAAATAATAGATAAAAATAATTTTTTTTAATATAATAAAATCAATTTTTTGGAGGTTTGAATTTTATGTTTTATAGTGCCTTGAGGTACATGTTGTGAATATACTATTTTAATGAGAGATATAATTTTAATGTTAATCAAACTCTTAAAATATAGGAGTTGTTAGTTTTCAAATTTGTTTTAATTAAACATAACTAATAGGAGTCTTTTAGACAATGGAGATCAAAATAGATTTAATATTAAATAAATTTTCTTGATAGACTTATCACCAAATAAGTTTCTAAAGAAAAATTAATCTCCAAATTTTTCTAATAAAAAATAATATTAAAATTTGCTACAATCGATGCTTAATTGTATCCGATCGATACCAACTACACCACATGCATATTTGATTTTATTTTTTAGAATTTTATTTGAACAGAAGCTAAATATTATAAAGAGACAATGCTCGTGCAAGATGATAAAATATATATTTTTTTTAATAATTTTGTTCGTACGCCACCAATTTTAATTGTGATTTAGTACGTAATAGATTAGTGTTACATCATACAAAATTATCGGAGTTTAATATAAGATTTTTTATTCGAGTTTGGGAAGAGAGACCGGTTGATTGTCATACTTCATGAAAAATAATATCCGCTAAAAGAGGAGAAAGAATTAGGTATGGGTCGGACTCGGTCCTTTCAACCTCAATAATCATGTGAAATTTAAGGCAACTTCATTACTTTATAACGTGAAAATGAACTTTAATAGAAAAAAAAACGTACTACTTTATTTCCACAAATAACTTGCAATCAATTACTTATCAAAAATAATTTACTTACCAGAAGTGAAATGTCGCCTTAATTATCATATTTTCAGACGTTGCAATTTTGCATGCGGCCATAGCTAAGGGCTTTATGGACATTTCGGGAGAGGCCTAGTTGGGCCCATCTTCTCGATTGGAATTCGTTAACAAAAATTAATGGCCAATAGAATTCATATATTTAATAAAAAAATGGGAAAATTTAAGCTATACTCCTTTTATTTTACCATATATTCAACGACGCTCTCTTTATTTTCTGAATTTTCACCGATAACCCTACCATATATTTCATGCAAAATAACATTTTTTTTTGGTCAAATGTAAAATAACATTTATTTTTGTGTTTCTTGTCCTAGTTTGTTCCATTTTTCTAAATGTTAACGAATCTATATGTTTAATTTTAGTAGTTAGACCAACGTCAAGTTTTAATATTAACTAAGTTTTATTAACGTTTATAATAAATTAAATTAATAAATTAGGTCGATAGATTATATACGAAAAAATATTATTTATTTATTTTTTACACAGAAAAAAGTTACAATGCACGTGGGAACAAAGTAAGAATCACGGTTCAAATAGCGAAAAAGAACCCCTATTTAATTAATGAAGTGTCGGCGTGCACATGAACAATGCCCATATCAAGATCTAGTGTGTGTCCGTGAACCCAGCCGCGTGGGACGAGTTTTCCAACCTGTTTCGCAGAAGAAACCCCGCAACCCCCTTCAACTTTTGCCGCTGACTCGGACCACCCACTCTCAAACCATAGTACCATACCCTAACCACCCTTTCCGATTCTACCCTTTCATATACCATGTAGGTTACACAATCTTTCTCTCACATACATATAAACAAACAGTGTATATCGTGTATATATACGATGTGATAGTCTTGTGTACTTTCTACCGCTTGGACTGTGTCGAGATTTTTTTGTGAGAGAAGAGGCACCTCGTGTATATAAACACCTCAAAGGCTTTCGCTTCTTGATAAGTGAAAAGCTACGGTGTTCGTGCTTCGTAATCGGAAGACTTACCGGAAACCTAATCGGAGCTTCATCGCACATCCATCGACGACCGGTACCAATCCAGTAAGCGTTTGCAGAAACAAAAAATAGAAATCAGAGCTATAGTTGTTAACATGAATATATGTGCCATTTCAGTCTTCTTGAATTTCGTTGTCTGATCCGGTTTTAAAGGGGAAAAATAGTGGGTGCAATCATCAAAATCACAAGCTCATTCGTGGCTTCTAATGCGTTTATTTTCTGTGAAAGCTGTGATTATGGTCTTTCCATGTCGGTTTACTTTCCCGGAAAATTGTGATTATGGTCTTTGCATGTGAGTTTACTTTCCGGGAAAAAGTGTGTATACAGTTACCTGATTGCTTGACTTATTTGGTTGGTGGTTTATTTAATCATGCAGGTTCAGGTGAGTAAAAAGCAAGAAAGGAAGGATATTTTCTGTATACAAATCAAAAGTGAGCGGGACTGCCGTTTGGAGGACCAGAAAATTGTCTTCCCTCACAAAGCTTTGCCGAGACTTTGATTCCAAACCTACCCTTTTTCTTTTTACACTTCACTTCTTATTTAATATACAATCAGCCTCTGGATTCTCTCTCTTCTTCTTTGGATTCGGTTTGGTGGGTGAGTAATGGGAATGAAAGTTGCGACGACCTGTTTGCAGTGGTCGCAACCCTCTGTTCCTCAATCACCTCCATTTTCCCAAACCTTGGCCTCTGCAATCTCATCCCCTTCTTCAAAAAGACGGTGTATAACCGATGGGGCTCTCTTGTGCCGGTACGTCCACAGACTGGACCGATCAGTTCTGTTCGGAACCGCATCTACGAAGCTCCACAGGTCTCGATCTTGGGAACACCCAAAATCGAGACGCCAAACAATCAAACGGGCTTGCAGTGCCTGCTTAGACGCATTTTCAGATGAAGAATTCTCCAAAAAAATCCAAGAAATGGCACTGAAGTTCCAGTTATCCGAACATGATGAAGAAAACACAGAGAATGCTCTTGTTGATTCAATAGATACAGAAAGCAAGATCACTGAAGACATTGACAATAGCAGCAACAATTTTGTGGATGGTAAAAAATTTCCAAGTTCAAAGCTGGACCCTGTTGAGCCACCGCATTGGGTGGGTTGGGATGAGATAATTCCGGCGAGTATAGAGCGGAAGGCGAACAGTGTTGACCTTCCGCTCTCTCTACGGATAATCAAAAGGAAGAAACAATGGCAGGAGGGTTTTAGAGAAGCAGGGGAGTCGGCGTACTGCTCCGTAAAGAAAGCCTTTTCGTCTATGGTGTTCATAATCCAAGAGCTCCAAAGCTATACTTTGCAAATGAGGGAGTTATTGTTCTACCAAGATTTACAAGGGATCTTGGGTCGAGTACAGAAGGAGATGCAAGCGTCTTTTGTGTGGTTGTTTCAACAAGTATTTTCGCATACACCCACTTTAATGGTGTATGTGATGTTACTTTTAGCCAATTATAGTGTGCATTCCATGGCTACTAACACCGCCATCGCCGCCACACTGCCACCGCAAGCCTATGCAGCTACGACGGAGTGTGTTTCTGTAATGGAAGATCAGAAGAAGCAGCAAAAGTTTGATTCTTCCACAACTAAGACGTTTTCAGTGTCTTCTTCAAGTGGAAAGACTACCTCAATTGGTGGAAGAAACGGCAGTGGTGGTGGGAAATTCAAGGCGGTTGCTAGTGGAACAGATGGTGATGGTGGGTTTGATGGGTCGGTCTCTTCGGAATTTCATCGAACAATTATTCCTGATGGAGTGTCATCTATTGGGACTTCAAGAACAAGTGAAGAAGAGTCTGTTTCTGCGCAAGTGACCAGAGAAGAAGAGGTGAGGCTATGGAATTCGATTGTGGAAGAAGCTTCAAAATTGCAGGCCGTGTTGAAAAATGATGCCTTGGATCATGAGACGATGCAGAGATTTGTTTCACCGATCAATGCGAAGATTGAAGATGATGATTATGCGGATTATATTAGAACAGAACTTCTATATCAAACAGGGTTAGTTCAAGAGCCCAATAACCCTCTTCTCCTGGCCAATTATGCTCAATTCCTCTACCTTGTCCTCCGTGACTACGACAGGTACATATACAGTTTTTCTCCTTTTTAATCTCAATTAATTATTTGTGGGTTTTCGAGTGAGTTATCAACTTTTTTCATTCACAAAATTTTTCCTCTCACTTTTGCAATTAAACCCAATGGGATAATACTACAATTAGTCTAAGTTTTTGAGCTTGGTTAGCTCAGTAACAAGTCAAGACTAGTTCAGTAGTTCTTATTAAATGCACTACTGTTCTAGGGGGCAAGAAATCTGACCATTTAAAATCCAAATTGTCGTCTTGTTAAAATTTGGGTCAGGGTTCAATCTTCATAGGGTAGCGTGTGGTGTTGGGCGGCCGGAACAAAGGTATTTATTTTTTATAAATTCCTTAATTTTAACATGTGGATTGTTCGCTTTTCATCAGACCGGAGAAGAAACTATTCGAGGTGTGTATAAGCTAACTCGGTCAGCCGAGGGTTGAACCCAAAAAAGAAGAAGATAGGGGAGTGTGTGGTGTACCCTGGTTTGGTTTTCGTTCTTCTATTAGCAAGAATGATCTCCATTGGCTGATGTCACAACACGAAAGAAATATCCAGGCTTTTTACAATCTCCAGTAGAGCTCAAGTCTTTGTAGGGTAGCTTACTATCATTTTACTATTGGATTCCCGTGAATACTGAGTTGGGTTTGACAAAAAAAACTATCTATACTTTTTGGCAAAGATTTCAATATGGTCTAGAATATGACGGGACTTGGTACAAGGATAATAATACTCAGAGACGTGTTCAACAAGTGGGAACCAGTGTTTTCACATGGACACCGTAGTTGTTGACAGTGGCGTGAGCCTGTGTATTAGATAGTCATTTGAATATTGTCTAATGATCAAAAACACATTCCAGAGCTTAATTCTTACTAGTTGATTGAGTTCTTGGACATGGAAAAGATGGTTTTTTTAATAGGTTTGCTTTTGCGTTTGAAACAGGGCTGAGGATTACTTCAAGAGGGCGGTGCAAGTGGAGCCTAAGGATGCTGAAGCATTGAACAAGTATGCAAGCTTCCTATGGCAAGTGAGGAAGGACCTTTGGGCTGCCGAAGAGACATACTTGGAAGCCATCTCTGCTGACCCCAGTAACTCTTACTATGCTGCTAATTATGCTCATTTTCTTTGGAGCACCGGCGGCGAGGACACCTGTTTCCCTCTCAGCTCCCCTGACACCACCACCACCACCGACGCCTAATCCAAACAAATAAAAGGTAAAAGGAAAAAGGAAAAAAAAAAATTACGAAAACCACTTCCCCCTAAAGACTTGTTGATCAACCCTCTTTACCCAATAATCAATTATCAACTATAATAAAACAAAGAGAAAAAAGAAGGAAAGAAAACAGAAATTTCCGCATTGAAATTTCTTTTCTTGAGCCTCTCTTGACTTTTCTTCTTATTTTGAGTGGGGAAGTTGAGAAAGTAGGAGTTTACTGGTGGGGTTTGCAAATATGGACATGGAAAGGGGCGAGACAGAAACTTATGGCCACAACTGCAATATGTTTGGCAACTTTTGGTATCTTCAATATTTTCCAGAGATCTCTCAGTCCCAGCACTATACTATTTTCAAGCCAGAAAGAGGAAGCTTTGCAATTTGTTTTTGCTGTGCACAGTTTTTTTTTTTATGTGTTTTATTTCCCCTCATAATTCTCTTGTAACACAATCACATGGCCAAATTGTAGTTGAAGTTTTGTTAGTACATTGATGCCAATTTTTTGCAATTTCTAAGAGTTGTCGAAGAATTATAAAAAAACTATAAGGGTAGCTCAAGTTGTAATAGAGATGAACTGTGAACTCAGACATTTTGAATTTGAATCTTAAAAATTCTTTTGAGTCAGGTTGTAAGAGATTTATTCAATATGAATTCCATGACTTATCTTTGATTGGACTAGAGAGATAATTAATTAAGGGGTGGATAAATTAATTCGGACAATTCTAACAGTTAAAAAAAAAAAAAAAGAGGTACTAGAAAGATATAAAATTTGGGGAACGAAGCCCATGCTTCTCGTGCAGTGTTGTGTTATCTGCAACTTCAGTCTTTGGCAGTTTGGTATGAGATGCTCTGTGAGCAAATTCATGTTCCTCTCTGTCCAATTTTGATCTCTAGTGGGCTTTATTCCAACTTTACAGCACAAGTTCAAATATAGAGGATGAAGCATGGAGGCATAGCCGTCATTGACGTAATGGTAAGAGCAACTCCATACTCGAAAGGGAGTTGTTGTTTTGCGGTGACAAATTATTTATTTGTAATCTTGAACAATAATTTAGTATTTTTAAATTATAAATCTACTCAAATGACAGATATCAAAATATGATGTCATTTTAATATTTTTATTTCTGTCAAAATATATTAATATATTTTAATGAGTATCACCTTAAAGTTGCTCTTAAAAAATATAATTAAACTCAATTGCAACTTCTCTCTCTCTCTTCAGAGTTGTCGTTAGAATGAAAATTTTGAATTGAAGGTGATATTTTGGCAGTTATTGGGTTGTCACCCTTGATGCCACTCTCCCTTAGAGTTGCTCTGAATTCAAAGGTACGTGAAGTGATAATAGAAATGAATTGTAAATTTAGAAATTATGAATTCAAATCTTGATAATCCCTTAGAATCAAACTACAAAGAATTTATTTTTCATGAATATCTTAGTCTCGAAGTTGATGGTTTGTCTTTGATTGGACCAGAGAAGAGATTAGTTGAGATGTGCATAAGTTAGTCCGAATACATTTTATCGTTGAACTAAAAAAATAATTGACGTAATAGTACGGTCAATCCATTATAAGTTAAACGTTATGAGTTCGATTCACAAAAAATAATTTTTTCTCATGTTAAATGATTACTCTGTATGTTTCTGTCTTCAGATCCGGTAGTTCGCAAGTTTTTAAGTCTTTTGATGGTTTAATGTCAAGTATATGTAGTAGTACAAAGAAAATTCTGCCAGAACCGAGGCAGTGAGCTCCGCTGTGTTATGCATCTTCGTTGACAATCTTCTCTTGGTTAGTGGTTCTTGGTGGCATGGTGTCTTGAGCTAGTTGCTTGCCTCATAATGAGGCTTCAAAAATGGATCATGCTTCCACTGGTGGCCTCTACATTTTCGCCTCAAGGAAACTAGCAAGTGCTCTCTTATATAAGAAAATTGCTTCACTGTTAGCATAATCACATGCTTTGCTTAATCAATTGTGCAAAGAACATTTTAGTCCCACTGAGTTGTATCATGTATTTGCAAAGTTCCTCTTCCAATCAAAAATCTGTGATTATGAGTGTCAAGATCAAACCATCTCATGTTATTTTGAATTCATCTTGATTACGAGTTAATCTTAATCCGATATCTTTTAATTAAAATCATTGGTGACAAATAGTATGTGTGACTTATAACTTGAGCGAACGCAATTTTAACTAAGACTTTTAATGTATAAAATAATGCCAAGTTCATTCTTCAATAACGGGTTAAATGTAAAATGATTATGATCTAATTTGAGCCTCTTAATATGTTTAAACATAAATAATTAAGTGTTTTTCTGTTCCCACATGCATCTCCTCAAAGTTGGCAAATGTCGACGGAATGAAGCAAGCATTTGATTGAACGTAGCATTGCCAACTGAAAACAATACAATAAATCAAATCATTAGGAAAACTTTTGTCGAACACATGGGGGGCTATGTACGATATGGGAAGGTCGACCAAGGGGTTGGAGTTTGGCCAAGCAGAAAATGACGGCCAAAACACGTGAAGAAATGATGGTCACAGTAACATTGACCTACTCTACTCCCCCATGTCTCCATCTATCGACCCATGCCTTGCCAGTTGCCACCTCTCTTCTTCCAACTCCATACATATTGCATACTCTAGTCTTTAAGATGTTCAGATCCCTAGGAAATTCAATTTTTTTATTTGGCATTTTTAGAATAAATTGTTGAACACAAATGGTCACCACTGTTTCATTCAAATTCACCCTTTTTCACTCCATTTAGCATCGGTATAAAATTTGTGTAATAAATGAAAAAATGATCATATCAAATGCACAAGTCATTCATGAGGAGATGTAAGTAATAGACAGTCTTACTTTCATGTTAGAGAGACTGATTCTTAAACTTAAATTCACGATGTATTATTTAGACGAATGAGTATTTATTGTCATTTGAAATCTCACATCTGAAAAGAGAATAATTAAATTGTTTGAATTGAAATGTATTGTAGCTTATTGGAGCCCAAATTTAACCGATGTGGCTCGCTCCAAATTTTGCTTATAGTTAAATAAGAAATCAATAATACTGAGACATTATCCTGATGCTTACAGTCCTCCACACTGGAGCAATAGGTCAAATGTCCTGTTCTCCTCCCCATGCCCCCTCCCCCCACATATCACAAGCAAGCAAGCATCTAGCTTCAATGGCTTCACGTTCTTCCCAAATGACAAGTGACAAGATGTTTGACATACCATGCACAAGAGAAAATCAAATACTAGGGAGAAAAAAGGTATCATTTTCCCAATGGGGAGAAAGTGTAAACAAGGGCCCATCATTTTGATGGGGCATGTTTGTCTCAAGCAAACATAATTTGAGACCAGCCCATGTTTATGGCAATCCTCCTATCCATCCTTTGTCCTAGAATGATATGGCTCCACAAATAAGATTGCCTCTATTTGTATGTTCTCTTTTGCTATTTTCCTTTGACGACAAGCTATTTGCTGTGTTGATGGGACTCGTTAGCAACCAAATCAAGCTTCTTCTTTCCTTTTCCAACCTCGATAATTTTTTTTTTAAATCAATGAGCACGGTGGGGCTGGGTGCGGGAATGCATTCACTTTGGTTAATTGCTTTTCACATCAACGGAAGATCAAATGGGGAGTTGATCAAATAAAAATAAAATTGAGTGGATTGGAAAGGAGTTCGATTGATTTTTTTTCCCCCATTGTTCAATGACAACAATGAGATTCAAATCTTTGTGCTCGCTTTTTAGTTGCTCCGGTAGCAAGTTGTCCAAAGCATTAGTTTCATTCAATATTAATTATTTATCTGGTCAATATTAAGGTTGCAGGTTTCAATTTCAACGTCTTTCTCTTTGTAATAATGGGCATATTTAGTGCTAGTTAAATAAGTAATTTTTAAATGCTTTGGAGTAAAATAAGTCAAGTCCGTTTGGATTTTAATTTTTTACCAACTTATGTACCATTTTTTTGGATTCAAAAAACTTATTTAGGCTAATTCAAAAAATTAATTTTATGAGCATTTCTTTCGATTTTTAGACATTTTGTCGCAGGTCTTACATAACTTTTTAATTTATTATATTCATAAAATATTATTAGTAGTGTAAAAAAAATTGAAATTTATATTTTGGGAACTATTATGCATAATCTATATATACATATAATAATTTTTTTATTTTACACAAAACCAAAAAAGTTAGAAAAGTCACTCAAAACAGATTTTTTCAATTTTTTCAGCTTTTAAAGAACACTACAAATAATTTTGAGGGACTTTTTTAACTCTAATTTTTTTACGAAAATTTTTAAACTGCAAATTTCCATCTAAAAAAACCAGCTCCAAATATGCCCATGGTCTTACAAGAAAAAAGCTTCAATTCAGTATTTAAGCATCAAATATTATTGAAACTTCTGTTTGGGCCACTCGTGAGCCACGACAAGGTCCAACAGACCAACTAAAGTACAGCAACCCAACAACTTTGCCCACTGGCTAACCCAACTTTAGTTGTTTCACTTAGGTCCAGACTAAATTTGAACTTGGGTTTCGCTGATGTCAGGGCCAGAGTGGCCCATTCGTCACAAATTAATATTTATCATTTCAGTTTCAATTAAAAGACGATTTACCATACCAGTCTTAGAAAGATAATAACGACATGACCCTCAAATTTCTAACAATCATAGATTGACCCAAAACGTTGATTAGACATAGATTTCACAATTTAGACTTAATTACATGTTGACTTCTTATCTCTCGTAACTGTACATTTATTCAAAATAATTGTAATAATGATACATGTTTTAATGCACACACCGAGAATGACTAATCATTAATTACTTATTAGTACTTTTTTTTTAATTCAATAGTTAAGGGTACTTGAGTCGGTTAACGTGCACCTCGACTAATTTTTTCTTCAGTCCAGTCAAAGACAAGTCATCAATGCAAGAACTAAGATATTCATAAAAGATAAATTTCTCATGACTTGATTCTAAAAAAATTGTCAAGATTCGACAATGTACTTATCAGTACTAAGAAAATTGTGCTTTCTTCAACAATGACGCAACAAGTGCAATCTTTATCACTTTTCGAACGGATTTCATTAGGTAATTACACATGTTTATAAGTTTCACTATTTCCTTAAGAACACGCTTATAACATTTAAGTTTTGTTTTTTTTGGCTGACCCAATTATGCAAAGTATTGCCCCCTATTCATTTTAGGATAATATAGATAGGCGGTGTTCATGGCCAGGTCTGAATAGTGTAGACCCAAGTTCTTACTCGAACAAATTAAAGGACGAGCTAAGTTAGGCTTTTGGTAGGGATAAACTACTTGCAGCCCAATTCGTCACTCACTGGGTGGGCCTTTTTTATATATACACAATTTTATTTAAAAATATTTTCAACTTAATATTTTTTTAAATTAAAAGTAGAATCAAAATGAACAAAAAATAAATAATGAATAATTTTATTTAAATAAAATAAAATCATACATTACTACAAAACTTTCTAAGTTTCAATAGTCAATTTTTTTTCAAATAATTGGATAGAGGAGTAGACAGGCTAAGTAAGCGGACTGGGGTAGACGAGCAAGCTGGGCTAGGTTGGCGGACAAGTGGGCTCATAGGCGGGTTTTGGACCTGATGATTGTTTTGAGGGCAAGGTGAAGCTTTCTCTTGAAGGATATTGAGTTCAGGTTTAAGCGGACCAACTATTAGGTTTATCGAATTTTAGACTTATTTTTCTCAGGTCGAATAATAGGACCCGTAGGCAACCCGACCCATGAACACCCTTAATTATAGATGCTGTTGGAAATAAGAATCGAAAAAATAAAGTGAATGGGGATAAGGTGCGGATTAGATCACTCGTTTAATTAAAAGGATTCGTGCCTTTTTACAAAAGAAATATAATGCAGAAGATAGCAAATGCATCTTTCCGAAGATACAACAGTTCAACCTAATTGATTGTTGCTCAAATATACACAATCAAATGAAGAAGAAGCTTCAAACGAAAACTTTCTATATTACCTAGAAAACTAATGTAGTAAAAAAGAATATAGAAGATACGAAAGAGTTTCTATCTATTCTGAAATACTTAAACATATATACCTTAAAAATATGAGTGTTAATATTCTGTAAATTGCTTACGCATTTAATCAAATAATAATTTTTAGAATTAAATGATAAAATGATTCTTAGAAAACTAGTAGTTAAACCCTTGGTATTCAGAAAATAAATTTTTATTAAGGTAGTTATCACGAAAAATAGTAAAATAAAATATAATAAAAAGTGTTGGGCGGTACTACACTGCAGTCAGTGCGTAAATCGTAGAAACTAGTATCTCCTCTGTTGGTCTCACTTCTGCCCATGCGTGAGACTCACTTACAAGGTAACAACAGTATAGTATATAAACTCAAATGTTTTTGAAAAACTAGTCGACAGTGAGATTTAGTTTCTACTCATTTTATTAAAATACTCTAACAGAAGCGATGGCAAATATTTTCAAGGAAAAACCAAAGAAAACTCATTTCCTTTTTACTGCAGGCCACCACCGTATTATTAACGTTGGCTGGAACCAAAGAAAACTCATTTCCTCTTTTAAATTCGAATCCCCTAAGTTATGACAAATTATAAAACCTTGACTAGAGCTATAAAACCTTAATGATGATTCCATATGATATTAATCAAAGTTAAAATACGCTAACCCTTCTTCAACCTTGATTTAAATTTTTATTCAATACTTTGATTTAATACAATGTACTCTAATGAATTAACTTAAATTTAAAAGAGGACAAATTCAAATTCAAAAGAAGGTGACATATTTAAAGAAGGGTAAAATCTTGATTTGAGTAAAAATACAACCTCCTTTGATTTGAGTAAAAATTTGACTCTCACTTCACCAGGTATAAGTTTGAATAATGGGTTGGAGTTTATTTTTAACTTGTTTTTACTCAAATCTAAATTTGATTTTCGAAACTCAAATTTAAATTTGAGTAAAAAGTCCCTAAAAACCTTCTTTAATATTATACTGAAACTCATACCAAATCAAGAAAAACTAAATTTTTTTTACTCAAATCAAGGGAGACTCGAACCTTTATTTAAATTACCAATGATTAGATCTCATTTCTTTTAAAAATCTAACGGTCATATTCTATAATATTTTAAATTGGAGTTTGTCCTCATTTGAATTTGAGTTCCTCCTCTTTTAACTTTGAATTTCTCCATTTGAGTGGTTTATATCGAATGAAATTTTTTACTCGAATTTGAGCAAGAATTTGAGTATCTATTAGAGATGGTATATAGGTTTATGGTTTAGTTTGAAGCATGGCATTGGCAATCACAGTGAAGATCTATAATTGATAACCCCAAGCTGCTCAAATTTGGACATTGCCAACTCTAGTAATTAACAAATTCAATTTTGCATGAAATTCTGGCTCAAGCATATGTACCTGTTTTCACTTGCAATGTGAGTCGACCATCAACCTCAGAGACCCAAACTGACATTGAAGACACACCTGTTTCTACAATGGGGAAGCATTAAGTAGTCCCCCAAGAGAATTTAACCCAGGGCTTAAAACCCTCCCCAATTCTCTCCTCCTTCATAATTGCAATTAAATAACTCATATTCAAAAGAAAAATTTGTACCTATCCTTTTTATTGTCTTTTTTCGTTATGATGGTACCAAATGAATCATTAATAGGGGGTGCCCAAATTAAGGATAATTCAATTTTATTCAACAGAATGATTTAATTTTGTTTACCAAAATAATTAAGAATTCAAGGTTTTATAATTAACTACCCCACTAATCCCTCTCCTTCTCTTACAAATTTTGTCTGAGAGGAAGCTGAGGAGTTACAGCCACCTCCAATTCTCAGCCGTTGGATGATTCTTACTATCAACGGGTGTCAGTTCATGTATCTCATTAAGACATTGGGAGTATAGCTCGTTGTTCAACTATTTTTATGGAGTTGTGTTCCATGCAGAGAAGAAAACACAAAGACCCCTCTGCTCATTCCTTAATCAAAGCAGTTTTCATTGCATTAAAACAGTCTTTTCTCTTCTTGTTTTAGCCTCCTTGTTAGCCTCTCTTTCATGGAAGGTGTTGGGGGAGGTGGTTTTCGGTATGGAAATTTACAAAATAACCCTCATGCCTTTCGACCTCGTCTTTCATTAACAGCCATAGACAGGTTTCTTTGGGATAAAAACCATTTGTGTCACCAAAAATCTCTGAACAATGTTAACGACAAAGAGCCAGTAGTTTCTCCAAATGGGGTTTTTAGCTTTTCAAGTGAGGTTTCGTGGCCAACTCTTCGAGAGACAAGCTTTGTTGATGGGCTCTTCGCAGTTGGAGAGACAATAAACTGGACCCAAGAGAGAAATCCCAGCGTGGATTTCAAAGAAGAGACGAAATCAACTCACAGAAAGATATCAATGAAAGGTGGTTCTTCCACAACTTTGATCAAAGGGCAATGGACAGATGAAGAAGACAGGTGATAAAACCAAGATTTGTCCTCCTCCTGCTCTATAAACTATATTTCTCTGTCCCTTGATTTCTTTTCTTTCCCTTTTTTTCCCATGAGAAATTCAGCACATACCAATCACCAAGGGTTTCTTTTAGTTTTTTCACGTTAATTTTTTGTGGTTTTTGGGTTATGAAGAAAACTGGTCAGGTTGATAAAGCAACATGGAGTAAGAAAATGGGCTCAGATCGCTGAGAAAATGGTCGGTAGAGCAGGAAAACAATGTCGTGAACGATGGCACAATCATTTACGCCCTGACATCAAGGTTTTTTCTCCCTATCACTTTGCTTTTCCGGGTTTTTACATGGTCACTTTTTTCTTTTATGTGGATTTATGTTGCTTTCTGTTTATATACTCTCCCAACTTTAATAATCAAGTAATTGAGTTTCTTTGGCGGTTGTTGGATTTCTAATAGATATCTGTGATGGGTATCTAATTAAGAATTGAGATTTTCTTTAGATTTTGTCTTTGCTCGGTGGTTTAACAAAACAAATCTGGTTATCTTATTGGGAATTATAAACTGTACGTTAATGATATTGAACTAGACTGAAAAGTTGTCAAGAGGAGGTATATTTTGCAATCTCTAGGCCTTTTTTTTTTAACAAAAAATGTTATTTTATGCTTAATTATTTAGGTCACAGAACATAATTCTTAGAGAAGTATTTAGGATTTTGTCTTCCAGCTCACATTTTGACATGCAAACCTGTGTGCCAGGCTCCAATTTCCGTTTACACCTTCTCATATTCTTCCTTTTCCCTTGCTTGTTCAGCGTTCATTTTCATGTGATTTTGAACCTTTTTTTTCCCTACCAAAGCATTGTAATTAGTAGCAAGAGGTTCCACTTCAACCTCTAATATTTCCATGGGACAGAATTTAATTGGATAAATTAGTGGTATATGTTTCCTCAAATCCTTCTTATTAATTGTTTTTTCAGAAAGACAATTGGAGTGAAGAAGAAGAGAGGCTGCTAATTGAAGCTCATGAGAAAGTTGGTAACAGATGGGCAGAAATCGCTAAGCGAATACCTGGAAGGACCGAGAATTCAATAAAGAACCATTGGAATGCCACAAAAAGAAGGCAGAATTCAAGGAGAAAGAGCAAGAAACAACAAGGCCAAAATGCAAACCCACAACCAACTATATTACAAGAATACATCAGAAACAAGGGCTTGAATATCACTTCCTCCGGCACCACCACCACCACCACCACAACCCCCGCCAGCTCCACCATCTCAGAAGACCCAACAATCAAATTCGGCGTGTTTTTTTCAGAACTGTCCCAATCGGCGGATGACTCCACATCTTTAATAATTCACACACACGATGATGAACTGAATTTCTTGCTGAACCTTTTTGGAAACAAGTCGAACGATTCATTGATTGACGATGGCAAAATCAAGGGTTCTATTGGGGCAAAACCATCTCAAAACGAGTATACCAAAGAGTCCACTGGTTTCAATCCCCTTAGGATCAATCATATCAATGGTAATCAGCAGCTCCATGGAAATAAGGATCCCAAAATGCACAATCTCAACTTACAGCAGAAAGAAGAGAGTCCAAGGACCCAACTGTATTCTGATCATTTCCTTTCTCATCTGTTGGATGGAGCCACTTCTTTACCTTCTAATGATGCAAGTTATGGCAACATGAAGATGGAATTGGTTGCGAATGAGGGTTCCTCTTGTGGAAAGCGAGAGATTGATTTGATAGAAATGGTTTCATCTTCTCAATTCTCCCAAGGGATGTATTAACAACAATATATATGGCTTCATGAACTTGGCACGGGCATTATGGGTGTTACAAGTTCGAATGGCAAAAATAATTCTACATAGGAAGGTAAGGTCGTATCCATCTACCTTCAGATCCTATTGTGACGAAAGCAATGTGTACTGGGTGTCTTTCTTCTTCTCAAGGTAGAACCTAATTCCGGGTTTCTCTCCGGCAAATGCATGAAGGGACAACTATTATGTTTATGGATGATGATGATCACAGATTCTTAAAATATGTCTAGTAGATTTATATTCTAAAATGTGAACAGTGCTCGCTTCCTTCTTTATTAGTGTAATGTTTTTGAAACGTGTTAGTTTACTGTTTTTCAGTTGCAAACAATCAACTTTTGGGTTAGTAATATCACTTTTTAGAGTACTTTCTCTTTCTCTATTTTTCTCTTGTTTTTTTCTCTCTTTTTTCCAACTCTTCATGCATCATGTAAGGTTTTTTTCCTTGATTGTGATCTATGCATTTAGTATACAGATGGAAACGTTGGTGGTGCATTTGAGGTCTTATATTGCACATGCCTCTCATTGGAGAAAAAATATTAAGTGTAATTGTTACACACACCAAGTGTTACGTGGTGTAATCGTCTACTAATAAGTAAATAAATAAATAAATGTGTCCCACTAAAACTAATGACCACACAGCCATGTAATGCTTAATCATCTCCATAATAACAAATGAGCTTTATTTTATCTTTTTTGTTATTTTTTTATTGGGTGGTTACCCCCAATATTTACTCTTTGATTGGGGCAGTAAATTTATCTAATATTGCCTATAGGAAGTTAAATTATGAATTTATAAAGAAAAAATGAGAGTTAAAATTAATTTAATTTTTATTTATTTTAATCCAATAATATAAAATTCATTCTAAAATTTCTTGGTCAGTCATGCGTTATTCTTTTACTTTTATTCAAATTTTTGTTTAAATTTCAAAGTTCAAACTAAACAAAAAAGTTATCCAATCACTGGCCCAAACATTTGACACTTTGGGCTTGTTTTACGAACTTTTCCCCAAACTCAGCCCTCGAAATTTAATTCCATAACTCAATTACTTTTAAACTTAATTCTCAAATCTAATCTTTTTTTAAAAATGTCATTTGAAATGACGTCTTCTCCCCTAAAAACGTCATTTGAAATGATGATTTGAACATGATTTTTTTTTTTTGCTAAAACTTTATTACGAATGACGTTTTTAAAATCGTCATTTAAAATGACATTTTGTAACAAGAATTTTTAACGAAGTCTAATAGACGTTTAAAAAAATAAAGGGGTTAAAAACATCAAAAAAGACTGAAACCCATTCCCTCAAAAAAGAACTATTGGACTCAAAAGTATCTAATTTAGGACCTAATTTAAAATTTTAATGATATTATTTTAATGTAATCATTGAATTAAATGTAAGTTTTAATGTTAAATGTTTCATTATCGATCCATGGTTATATTGAATTATGTTGTCAGATTAAGTCTTTAAATTAGTTCCAAATAATATTTTTTAAGTAATACTATTTAAATCTAAAAATTTGATCAAATTTATTGAATTAATACTTTGATTTCATATGAATTATTGGATTAACACTAAGTTTCAATGTTTTATGGGGTCTACCACTGAATACAAAAATTACAGAAAATTAGGTCAATAAATTATGCTAATAAATTAAAGTCCAATAAAATTGCTAATATTTATTTCCGGCTCAATTGACCATCCCCGGCTTATCTCACAATAATGAAAAATTGATATTTTTCTCTCTTTCTAGGAACTTCATTCTTCCGGGTTTCTTTCCTACGCCTTCCCATGATGTTCTACTGTAAAAAGGTAATAATACATTGCACACGGAACAATTGTACATCAAAATATCTATTTAATAAAATATATAGTAATTTAAATTTTTATTCTTTACATATTTTTTCTCTTAAAAATATTATATTACTTATTTATATCACATTTTTAATCATTTATATATGTCTCCCCTAAAAATATCACATCACTTATTTCTATCATATATTTAATTATTTAACATTTAATTAATTTATAGTTGATGGTGCTCAGAATTTATGGCCCAAGCCCAACTATGATGGGATGATGTTCTGAGTAGGTTTCGCAGATTATGAATTATCTTTTGTGATCAGTTAGACGGAGAATATAGGTGGTTCACCTTAGCTGATGAACTAATGCTTCATCAACTATCAATAGTCTCTTACTCGTTGGGTTTGTATATTCATCGATCAGAGGTGTGCCTCTTGAAGCTAAGGACTCAAAGTCCACTTACAAAGGATGAGTGTCTACGTATTTTCTCGTAGGGTCTTCAGCTGTCCTTCTTTTTGTATTGATCCCTCTTGTCCTTTCCTCTGCCCCTTCTTGTTTTTTCTGTCACCACGATCACCATTCATTCGGTGTCCCTGTTCATCCGGCGCTGTCGTTGCCACGATCTCTCGTGGCTTGGCGCTCCACCTTCTCTGAGATTGTCGTAGGTGTCAAGAGTGGTCCCCTGGACCCCTAAGGTGCGTGGTTCCCACTGGCAATCCAAAAATAGCTTGGATCGGACTTTCAATCTCCAAACCGCTTTACGGCTTGAACTGGGTCTGGATTGTTAGGTTATAGGCCTTCTGTCGATGCTAAGTTTTCCTTTGCTCTAGGCTTCTTGGGCTAGTCAGGTTTTTGGGCCATCAAAACCTTGACCTTGAGTTTTGTCCATATCAGTAGTTAATATAATTTTTATTTCAAATATTATTTATATACGATAATACACACATATTGAAAAAATCTAATATAGTGAGATCGATTTTTTGGGAGCTCAAATTTTATATTTTATCGTGACTTTAGACACAGGTTATGACTATTATATCTATATAATAAAATACAATTCAATTCAAATCTCAAAAGATAAATAAAATGACTTTTACTTTTCGTGGTTGAGATTTATTTAAATTTTAATTTAAAGTTGATTCGACGGCCAATATTAATATCTCAAATTTAATATAGAAAATAAACCTCTAAAGATGTGTTTGGAATAATTTTTAAAGTGTTTCTAAAACTTATAACTTTTCATAAATACTTTAAAAAAAAAATAGTGTTTCGAACTATCCCACCACCACCAGCATCATTATCACTGTCGCCACCACCCCATCACCATCATCACCACTACTAACACCCCCACCAACACCACCATCACCATTGTTGTCGCCACCCAACCAACTGCTACAACTTCACTACCTCCTCTTTCATAACAACTACCACTGTCGCCCCACCACCACCATTACCGTCGTCGCCATTACACTATCACATCGGCTACAACAATTACCACCACGTCTGCCACAATAACCACTAACACCGCTATCAGTGTTGCCAACCCCATGAACACCACACCCATTTGTCCCACAACCACCATCACAACTATCACCACCCATATCGTCCTACCACCATCATCACCACTGTTGTCGTCACCCTATCATTACCACCACCCCCACCGCCACGAGTGCCCCAACATCACTATCCCCACTACTACCACCACTATTACTGCAGCCACCTTATCACTATTGCCACTATTCCACCACCCCCTCCCCCATCGTCCCATCACTACAATCACTATTGCTACCCACGACTATTACCATCACAATCGGTCATCATCACCCATTACAACTATCACCGTCTTCGATTATCACCACTACTCTTGATAACCATCACCCCTACCACCACTCCCACCCACCACTTGCGCTCTATTACAATTGATACTTAAATTTTTTTTTATCTCTTCTATTTTTGTAATTTGATTTGAAGTATGAATACAAATATATTAATTGTTAATTTTTTTTTATTATTATTTCGTGTCTAAACTATATATATATATATATATATATATATATATATATATATATATATATATATATATATATATATATCATAAGAACTAGGTATCTAATTCCACACCATATACAAGTTATAAAGTCACATCACTCATACCGATTAAGATAGAGCTCTAAACCAGACGACTTGATATGTCACACTAGAAATAAGGGAGAAGAACCCAAGTGATACAGATAGTCCTCTCATCTGATCAAAGACATGGGTTCGGGCTTCGCTCTTCCCATGTCTCCTTGTAACGAGATTCTTAAACATTCTTAATTAGAAAACATATTGTACTAGTATTTATTTGACAAATATTTTGTTCACACACATTAAAGTTACCACATTTGCTACCATAAACTTCTTTTTTCATCTGAAATGACAACCCATCAACCTCCCTAATTGCCTGGAAAGTTGATGTGGTGATCCACCAAAAAGACAAAAGAAAACAGAAACCCCAAAACTTTACACAGTTACAACATGCACTTAAAACCCCTCATAATTATGATTTGCCTTTAATCAATGGTGGGTAACGGGACTGTGGCCAGAAAAGTGTGTAGCGACCAGTGACTCTAGCCTCCACCCTAACTAAATATGTGACCAATCCAAACACTCCACATCACACGATCTCAAAATCAAACATTGTACACTATCACAAAGCAAGGAAGCACGGCCCTCGGATTAAAAACTAACAACTCATCCTCTTCATCCAACCTTACCTGGACCCCACCTCCCCCACCCACCAACGAATCAAATCCGGGATCATCCTTATCCGCAATATCCGGGTCACAACCGATCCGACCTGCTATGACTCTGCACACGAGCATGGCTCTCTTCACGTGCATGAACTTGAATTCCTCCTCCATCTCATCAGGGATTGCCACGTGTGCCCTCCAGCTAGTAGATAGTGTAGAAATTCCGTCCATCTTGGGTGAGAACCCACTTCTGATAATCCCACACACACAACAGTACTGATGATTACATAAGGTGGAATTACCATTTTGCCCCAGACCACAGAGGAACGTTGCACAGTGAAACCTCAAGAGCTCATTACCGTCGGCGATACACCTCTCGTCTCGTCTCCGAACGGCGCCATTTAGTGCAGCTTTTGATTTTACGCACTCCCTGTACTCTTCAAACCTGTTCAGTATCTTTGGACTGATATGGATTTTTAGGATCCGATGAAGAATCGGGTTCTTTGCTTTCTCGGGCCAACCTGTTTTGAATATGATCCGGACAATATTCTTACCCGAATCACCATCGATGAGCTCAGAGACGGCGTGCTTTATAGATTGGTGTTGTTCGAGAAGATTGGATTTTTGGAAGATTTCACCACAAGTTGGACATGGGTAGATGTCGTTTCGGAGAGGGAAGAAGTGTTGATCAGCAGAGATGTCGGATTCTGGGTGAGATAAAAAGGGTCGTTTACGGACAGGATTTGAAACGAGATTTTCGGATGGGGTGACAATGGAAAATTGTTGTAATGATCTGGTGGAGGACGATGGTGATGGAATGGACCGATTGAGGTGAGTTTCGGAGCTGGGTGTGGTGGGTTTAGAGGAGAAGATGCGTTTGAGGAAGGACCAAGAGGAAGAGAGAGCTTTGGTGGGTTTCAGTTTGTTGAGACGAGAAGAGGAGGGAGGGAAGTGTGGAGAGAGAGGAGAGAATTTTCTTTTCTTGGATTGCTGGTGGTGGTTGGAGGTGAAGGTGAAGCAGCCAAGGTGAAGGAGAAGGAGGAGGAGAGAAGTGAAGCTGGTGAAGAGTGGATGTAAGCTCGCCATTGTTATGGGAGCTTCGATATCTTGAGGTCTGCTGTTACCATGAATGAGTGTAGAGAGGGAGAGAGATTTGTGTTTTGGGGAGAGAGAAAGAGGAGGTGGGATGAATGATGGAAGAAGAAAAGAGAGACAGAGGAAAGGAAGATTATGTAAAGCAAGGGGGGGTGGTGGGGACGCGGAAGAATAAAGCTTTAGGAAGGTGAAATGCAGCTTCATAGCCATTCCTTTCTCTCTCCCGTTGTGTATATATATAAATGCATGGTAGACCATAGGAAAGTAGTTAAACATTCATTATCTCAGTTACAATCCTAATATAAACGGCCACATTTACGAAAAGAGTATTATATTGGTTGCAAGTGATATACCATTTACACTTTCCGGTTTCTCCCATTTTTTTCTTCACTTCGTTCGGTTGTTAATGTTTGAGGTTGGAATTCACCGACACCTGAATTTAGCCGTTAAGTTCGAATTTCACCGTCTTCCTTCTTGTAATAATGTTTAATCAAACCAATAGAAAAAAATTCACTTAGATTTTGTTCCAAAACCAAAAAAAAAAAAACCTATATTATCAAAAAATAATTTAAAATAAAGAAAGAAAAAACTAATGTTGCAAGGATTTAATTTGACGATGTTATAAAAAGTTTAATTTAATATAATTATTAAATTAATTATGAAATTCCGATATTAATTGAAACTCACTTTCAATTTGATTGTTACATTGAATTAGTTTCTAAATTAAATATCAGTAACATTTTTCTCATGAAAAAAGTACTCGTACTTAAATTATATCCAAACACGTGATCATTTCGTTAAAAAATTAATGATACGTCTTTATGTAAGAACAGAAATGACATACATTAAATACTTCAGTTATTTTTTTCAAGAGTAAGTTATTATTGATAAACAAATCGGATATAAGTGAAATATTTTTTTTTTTAACACAAATCTATTTCATCAAGATTGATTGAGAGGCGTAATTATTATGCCAAATATTAATTTAATCTAAGTTGAACCTGGGACAATCAAGTCTAGACATCTGACTCAGCTTAATATTTGAAATTATATTGCTATTTCTCATCTCTCTTCTCTCAAGGAATCCAAAGCCTGCTCTTCTATTCGCTGGGTTTCTTTTCCTTCTCTTTCTCTCACCGTGAAGGTATGCAGAGATACCACATGCTCCTGTCTCCTTGTCCATTTCCACTATTAACTGCACAAAATTGTAGAATTATTTTCCTTACAACTTTAGAGTTTACTAAATCAGGGCCACCAACGATACATCTTCCATATACGAATGTCAAGTATAGGTAGTCAACTAGTCATAATCTCATCTACGAATGTCAAAAATATGTAGTCAACTAAGTCATAATTCTTACACGTAATCTAGTGGTTTGAGGTGAATTGTGAGACTTATTATAAACTCAAATTTCTTCACACTTAAATTTGACTGATTTTTGTGTGTAATAGTAATTCTAGTATTCGAGATTTCTCCTGCACAGGTGGTGGATCAAATGAAATTTTAATCATATTAATATTAAGGGTAGTTCAAATAGTAATAGAGACGAGTCGTAAATATAAGTGTCTTGAATTCGAATTTTGACAATTCCTTAAAACAAGATTATGAGAGATTTATCCCTCATGGATATCTTCATTCCAAGGTGAATTGAGATGCTCGTTAATTGATCCAAAAATCTTCGATCGTTGAATAAAAAAAATGAAATCCTGTCTAACTATGTTAAGGGATTGAATGTGTGTGTTTGTTGGGTTGGGGGGGGGGGATAATTGAAATATTTATAAGGTATCTTTCTAAATGGGAAAATACTGTGGATCCCTACCCTACCCTAGCATTGCTCGCTTTAATTAACCATCCAAAATTTGCGGTAATTCAATGTGGGCCACATATGAGGTAGTAAACTCTAGAAGACAAGAAGTACCTTTCTTTTGGATTTGCCAATCTGATTTTTTCATGGCCCATTAAAATTTGTTGTGATGCCTCTCTGTCTGTTCCCTTCCTTATTGAAACCATGTCGACTAAATAAGTCCACTTGCAACTATGTAAAAGTGATCAAAATCATTTGCATGTCCTTCTTAGTCCTCCTTTGAGTCTGAAATTTCCAATTCTTTTTTATAATCGCTAATTCGCTTAATCACGAGTTTTGTTTTTTTCAAAATGAGACTTCTCACTAGACTCAAATTTAAGAATTTAAATTATTTTTTACTAAAAAATTGTCATTTGATTAATCCTATCGAATTGGCGGGAAAAAATAATTCCCCCTAAAGTCTGGTACTTTTTTATTCCCCAACCTTTTACTTTTCAATTTTTGGTTGGAGGACGACAGTACATCTCTCTATTTTGTCCGATCACAAGGTGGCAATTGTTAAGTTTTATATTATATTATTTTATTGGAAAATTTCTTATTTTCAAATACACTCCTCTATTATCCAAAAAAATATTACTGACACTTTTTCTAATTTATATTTAAACATACCTACCACTCCTTGTTATTAAATTACAATTTCTACTAAATTGTTAAAATTGTCCCAACATAAATCTTAAACAATTTTTTTATATAAAATTTGATATGATTAATATTTATTTTCTACATATTAAAATTTGAGTTACTTAATTTTTTTTACATATTAAAATTTGGCAAGATTAAAATTCAATTCGAGATGACTAAATTTTATTTTTTTATGTATTAAAATTTGAGTTTATTAAATTTTTTTTTTTTTGCATATTAAAATTCGAGTCGATTTGAGTTCAACCTGAGTTGTTAACACCATTTAAAATTTGATTTGAATCGATTAAAATTTGATTTTAATAGGGTCTCGAAAATCACTGTCAAGCCCAACATATGCGAGGTTTATTGGGATCTGGTGTTAGAGGAGGTTTGGTAGATTAGACTGTCTAATTAAAGAGGAAACGAAGAAGATAAATGGTTCGCCTCAGCCAAAAGATCGAGGGTACGTCCACTGTAATGGAGTCTCATGCTCCTTAATGTTGTATATTAAAGCTCCGACGTATACAGGTGGGATTAGACACTGAGCCTTTGCAGGGGTTGATGTTTTGCTAATAGAATGGAAATCGTTCATAAATGTTCTCCGAATGTGCTCTTTTTGTAGGACATTGTTCTATTTATATATGGGTCGTCTCTCTTTCTGGTTGCTGGCGGTGTCTTTTACCTTTATCGATCCTGTAGGAACCTCCTGTCATTGGCCTGCAAAAGCCTCTTCTAGTCGGCACCACTGTGCCCATGATCTTTAGGGCGTTATACTCCACCATCTTCTACGTGCTGAAGGATGTAGCTATCGCAGGTTTCAGAGATGGTCCTCTTGTCTTTTGGACGCGTGGCACGATAGGATGACTCTGAGGCAGGGATCCGATTCCTTCTCTTCGAACTGTCCTTTAGCTGACACTTGATTGGACCAGGACTGGACCACTGCCTCTCGGGTGCACGTTGGGCCTCTCCTTTTCAACCTTTTTGTCATGGGTTAATCAGAGATGCTTCAATGTCGAGTCACTAGACTTTCCTCCAATTTTCCTTAGCTTTCTAGGCTTCGGGCTCGTTGGTGGCTCTAGCCCAGAATTGTACTCTTATCAAATTTGAATTAATTAAAAATTAATATTATTATAATTATTAAAATTCGTGCTAATTAAAATTTGATTCAAATTGATTAAAATTCATTTTTTATGTATTAAAATTTGAGTCAATTAAAATTTATATTTTTTTACATATCAAAATTCGGACCGGTTAAAATTCAATACTAGTTGATTAAAACTTGATTTGAGTTGATTAAAACAAAAATTTATTCGACTTGTATCGAATTTTAGTTGGTCCAAATTTTATTACTTAAAAAAATTTAAAAAATAAAAGGAGTCTCATTGAAAATATGTTTATCTAGATGGGTGTAGATAAATTTTTTTTCTAAAATATATCATGTAAAATTAAATAAAATTGCATTCTAATTAAGGTCTTTAATCTCACAGGGGTGTCAGTGAAAATTCAAAAATTATAGGGGTATCTCCTTGAAAATATGATAAATTAGAAGGGGTGTGACTGAAATTTCTCATATTATTTTTTAACGTCAATGTGTGTGAATAATGACTTGAAATAATTGTGAGTAAAAAGAGATACTCAAATTAAGAGTAAAACCCCGTATATATAGGCAAAATATAAAAATCATAGTAAGGGTAAAAAAGGGAAAAGAAATCCTAAAGGGAAAAGAAATCCTAATAAACCTAGACTATCTATACTCCAACACTCCCCCTCAAGCTAGGCGCAAAAATGTCAACTAAGCCAAGCTTGACAACGGAGACCCGAAGAATAGACAGAGTAACAGGTTTGGTAAAAACATCCGCAACTTGATCACTGGTCCCCACAAACGATGGAGTAACAAGACCACTGCTGACCTTCTCCCGAAGAAAGTGAACATCGATCTCTATATGCTTCGTTCTCTCATGTAGTACAGAGTCAGAAGCGAGCTGAATAACAGATTGATTATCACAATATAATGTGGATGGAGAGGTCACTGAAAAACCCAACTCGTCAAGAATCGATCATCACATGCTCCCCCATAATCTGAATCTGAATAACAGGCTAGAGAACCGGTCTGAGATCCTGATGCATAAAACAACCCAAGTCCAGGACAAGACTTGAGGTACCGAAGAATATGATAAACTGCATCAAGATGAGGCTGACATGGCCTATGCATGAACTGACTAACTCGGCTGACTGCGAATGAAATGTCCGGCCTAGTATTGACTAAGTAGATAAGTCTACCTACCAATCTTTGATAAACTGTCGGATCTTTCAACTCCTCACCTTCAGCAGTAAGCTTCAGGTTTGGAATCATACGTGATAATGCCGGTTTGCACCCCAGCATCCCAGTGTCTGAAAGAAGATCCAAAACATACTTTCTCTGAGAAAGAACAATACCTCTGCTTCTACGGGCAACCTCAATCGTATGACTACATCACTGAAGCGAGAGAACCAGGCTCGTGGCGACTGTTTCAGTCCATAAAGAGACTTACGCAGTCGACATACCTTTCCAGACAGTCGACATACCTTTCCAGCATACTCCCCCTCACCACGAAAGTCCGGTGGTGCATCCATATAAATAATCTCGTCCAGATCACCGTGAAGAAATGCATTCTTCACATCTAATTGATGAAGAGGCCAAGAGTACTCCGCAGCCAGAGAAATAATTAACCGAACAGTAGTCAATTTTGCCACGGGGGCAAATGTAGCACCAAAATCACGACCTGGTACCTGAGTAAAGCCCTTCGCCACAAGTCTAGCCTTGTAATGATCAATAGTACCATCCGCAAGAAACTTCAGGGTGTAAACCCAGCGACAGCCAACAGGCTTCACCCCTGAAGGTAAGGAGACAAGATCCCATGTATGATTACGCTGAAGAGCATCCATCTCTGTCTGCATGGCAAGAACCCACTAGGGCTCCCGCATAGCTTCCGAAATAGAGCGAGGAACCAGCGTATCTGATAAGGCCATAGTATAAGCTCGAAATGTGGGAGACAGATTACCATAAGAAACATAAGCAGAGATCGGATATAAAATATTTGCGGTCCAACCATATCGATCAACTGGACGGCGATCATGCTGCGAGAAGGTGGCTTAAGCTCTGGATGGAGCTTCTAGCAAGTAGCCCTGAGATGTCTTGATCGGCCACAATAATCACATTGACGGGAATCCCCCGTCTGCGCTGATCTGGGGCGCCCTGACGGCGCTGGTCTGAGCGTTGCCTATCCCTGACTAAGGATCCTGAACGGTCATATCTCCCTGCCGAGCATATGAGAGCTCCTGAGAAAGCTCATAAACACGAACTCCCCGTCCTGACTGAGAATACATCTCTGATAATGCGCTCCATAGCTTCGGAACAGAGCTATGAAACTGGTGGATCTTGCAAACAGAGGGCTCCATTGAGCCAAATAACCATCCAAAAATGGCACAGTTTTCAGAGAATCATGCAGAATATCCAGGGTCGGCATCAGCTGGCTTTGGGTGAGATCCCGTCAGCCAACCAAGCTTCCCTACACGGCCTAAGAAAAGCTGGAATGAGCGTGACCACTCAGCGAAGTTACGACCATTCAACAATTGTGCCGTAACTTTTTTTTTAAGAGATCATGCCCGGTAATGCTGGTAATGCAACTAGACCCGTTGAGATCTCGTTCCAAGAACCTAGATTATATTAAAATCTAGACCCGTCTGAAGAACCCAAATTACAAGCAAGAACGCCACAAAGGATGTGATTTACCTTTGATAAATTCAAAAGTTCAATCAAGAACAAGAGGAGTAAACTCAACTCAATTTACAATCAAAATTCATTATAGATTGTCTCAACGGTAGGGTTCTCAAATCCCTCAGTAGTAGCCATATGAACAACAATACTAGGGCACCCGTGACAAAAAAATAACTCTAAGATAAATAGAGGAATAAAATAAGGGAGAACAATATACATTCAGTCGAACAGTAGCGACAAATAGGGAAGGTCCAAAAAGCTCCCAAATAACTCTAAGATAAATAGAGGAATAAAATAAGGGAGAAGAATATACCTTCAGTCGAACAGTAGCGACAAATAGGGAAGGTCCAAAAAGCTCCCAAATAATCAAGTCACGGTGCCCAGAAATCCAAAATATATAAATAAGTGATCTACTGCATCAAGGGCAGATCAACAGAATGTACAAGACTAAGGCCTAAAATTGAACGGAAGAGATTGGGCAAAAACGAGGGCCAAGACGAAGCGACGGCTTGATCAAGGCGGACAGCGACGGCGCCGTCACTTTAACCTCTCCTATTCAACTTTCAGGCAGTTGATGGCCAGGGTGGTTTCGGCGGTATGGCTGGTAGAGCCATACACTAACCCTACCCCAAACCCTAACCTTGTTTTGATACCAACTTGAAATAATTGTGAGTAAAAGGAGATACTCAAATTAAGAGTAAAACCCCGTATATATAGGCAAAATATAAAAATCATAGTAAGGGTAAAAAAGGGAAAAGAAATCCTAAAGGGAAAAGAAATCCTAATAAACCTAGGGAAGAGAAATCCTAATAAACCTAAACTATCTATACTCTAACATAATGTAAATAAAGATCAACACTGAGAATAATTTTTCAGTATGTTATTGTTGATACTAATTTTTTTTTGTTAATTGTCTGAGAAGAACACCCAAATACCAAGTCGAAAGCAGAAAAAATTTCAAGAGTCGAGCTTCCGATACTTAAATTAGAAATGATATGAAAATTTGAACAAATGAATGGCAATATAGTGGTAAGACTGATTTAGGATTAAATAGTTCCCCTAGGACATCAAGTGAACGTGACCTACGACCAAATGTGTCTCTATCTATGTTTGAAACTCAACTTTATTAGCTGCAATTTTAAGTAGCCGAGCAACGGATAAGCTTAATTAGAGGGGTTGACACATCAATTCGAATTTAGTTCGAAATAAATAATTTCTCATCCGAATTTATTTGTGTCTTCATAACTAATGAATCAACAATGATCGAGAGAAAAATTAAAGCGACAACAAAAGTATTCTATATATAAAGGGCAAAAAACTAAAAATAGACATTACATGATGTGATGCTAATTCGTTATATAGATTTGTAGAGAGTGGGTTTTTTAGTCAATTCACTTCGTATATGAATAGAGTATGCTCATTTTTTTGGGGTGAGAGGGACATTGTTTTGAGAGAGATAGAAAGCGGGATTTTATATTAAGACGGAAATGACTAACTCGCAGTTTGATCTTACCTTGTAATAAATAAAAGAATACCTATGTAAGTGGGTTAGACTTTTAATAGGAGCTTTTTAATCTGTTTCATCTTTCTTTTTTCGTTTGTTTTCTTTCATGAGCTGCACTTGGCAGAAAGCTGCCGACATTGTTGTAGAAAAACCTCCATTCACGAAAGAAGTCTAAAGATTAAAGAATAAAGATGGTGACCCTACCTCCAGAGAAGAGAAAGAAGGGGGGGGGGGGGGGGGGGGGGCTATAATAGTAATCAAGACTTCATACGTATGTGGTACTGGACGGGCACAACAGTGGCCTACCTCTTTGTTGATTGCTCCTCCATATGTATATTTGTAGTTTTGCGATTGTATATATGTTAGCACCAGACTACATGGCTATAGCTACGGTACCTAAGCAATAGACAAAACTAATGTCTTTTAATATTGTAAAAAATAACGACAACGTTATCATTTAATTTAAACACTTTTTTAATGAAGTTACGTCATTATAATGTATATTTTTTTTTATAAACACAAATCAAATACATGTGTATTTAAAAAAAAATAGGCACGCAATTAATATATATATACTTGACATTTTTTATATATACCTTCAAGCTAAAAAATGACAAGTATGCAATAAATAAAAAATAAACAGGTACGTAATAATCTTCAGACATATATAATAAAATATAAATTGTTAGAGAGGTACATTAATACATAGATCGTTAATGTACCTTCTTTTTCATAAACAAAGATTATCAGACAGGCATACTAAAATACAGATTGTTAATGTACATTCTTCTCTTTAAACATGGATCGTCCGATAAATATACTAAAACACAGATCATAGGTTCCCTATCAAAGATCACAAGTTCACTAAAACAAATATTATTAATGTATATTCTTCTCCATAAATACAGATTATTAGACATGTACACTAAAAACACAGATCGTCGGATAAATACACTAAAACACATATTATTAATGTACATTCTTCTTTATAAACACAAATCGTCAGACATGTATACTAAAACATAAATCGTAAAAAAGATATACTAAAACACATTGTTAATATACTTTCTTCTCCATAAACACATATCGTAAGATAGATACACTAAAATACGGATCGTCAAATGTTATTATAATATCCAAATAATTTGGTTCACGAGTTTGAATTTTAAAACTGATAGACAACATCGCAAAAATATCAATAATAAAAGAAAAAAAAAAGGAACTAACTATATTTTGCCCTTATCATAGGTAATGAAATTAGTAACCAACCAATCTCTTAATATTTTCGCGAACAAAGGGCAGCATTCAATTTTTTTTAAAAAATTGAAGGACTTTTTTTTATACTAAAAATTCGGTAGAACAAAAATTAGTTTACACACTAAATGAGGGATTCTAGTCTAATAAACTATAAAAAATAATAATACAAATTTTCAAAAGATAAGTCTTTGATTAGATAAAAAATAGAGATACGGTACAAAAACAAAATAGGAAATATTTTAGCCACACTCTTTCTACTTTATCATATTTTTAAGGACACCCCATCTATTATGCAAACCATCAATGACAAACTCTTCTAGTTTGTATTTAAACATCACTGACACCCTTACTAATAAACCATCATTTCTAATAAAAAAAAATCATCCAAAATATCAAAATTATTCCTACATAAACTTCAAACAATCTTTATACATAAAATATGAGTCAATTAAATTTTATTTTTCTACATATTAAAATTTGAGTTGATTAAAATTTATTTTTCTACATGTTAAAATTTAAGCAGATTAAAATTCGAATTGAACTGATTAAATTTTATTTTTTTACATATTAAAATTCAAGCCTATTAAATTTTTTTACGAATCAAAATTTGAGCCAATTTGAACTCCACATGAGCTGTTAGCGTCGATTAAATTTTTTTTGAGTCGATTAAAAATGATATTTTTCTTATTAAAATTTGATTCAAATTGATTAAAATTCATTTTTTACGTATTAAAATTTGAGTTGATTAAAATTTATATTTTTTAATATATCAAATTTGAAACAATTAAATTAAATGCTAGTTGATTAAAATTTGATTTGATTTGATTAAAAATTTTGATTCAAGCCGATTAAAAAATCATTTTTAATTGGCTCGAATCAAATTTTAATATGTAAAAAAATATAATTTTTAATCCACTAGAATTTTAAAATGTAAAAAATAAATTTTAATTAAGTCAAACCAAAGTTTTAATTATCTCAAATTTTAATATGTAAAAAATCTAAAAAATAGAGGGGTCTAATTGAAGATATGTCTATTTAGATGGGGTGTGAATGATATTTTTTCTAAAATATATCATGGACAGTTTTGTAAAATAACATTCTAGTGAACACTTTTAATCTTATAAGGGGTGTCAATGAATATTTAAAAAATAGAAGGAGTGTCCTTAAAAATATTATAAATTAAAAAAAATGTAACTGAAATTTTCCCAAAAAATTAAATTTAGATGACATAGTTAGACCTGTTAGAGTACGACTGGCTTATTGGTAACATTCTGGATTGAATCTTACACCGGAAATGCAGCCAAGGTGATTATTATGTCAGTTTTGTTTGGCGTATATGTTCAATAGCATGGTAATACATTGATATTATGACATTATAGATGCATGGTATCAATGTTGTCATGGATCAATTATAATTATATAAATAAGTTTAGTATCATATTCTGATGGATCAGGCCTAAATGGCCCGATCCATGTGGAAAGTCTAAACTTAATTAACAGTCCAAGATTATAGAAGACCTAACAGACTCTATGTGATCCAAGTCAGTCAAGTCCATCAGAGAGCTATGCCACCAAGGGAGCATCAATGAACTTCACTCTCGTCGCTTGGAGAGAGTCAATCTTCCCTCGTTTTTGACCTTGTTAGAAGTCGATTTAGAAAATTTTTATGAAATACACATTTATATAGTTAGATCAATTGGACGTCGAGATAAAAAGTTATAGTCAAAATACTAATACATCCCATAATAATTTCAAAGTTTTAACTCTAGAATAATTTTAAACTTTTAATACATCCCATAAAACCTCTCTCAACATTTTTCAATTTTTCGGATTCAATAGTAATCTTATTTTGACCAAAAAAATATTTAAAAACTTGTTTAACTTCCATTCTTAAGTTTAAATATCTCCAAAACTATTGACAAAGTCCATATGCGTAAAATTCAAACTTCATAATTAAATATTTTTAACAACGATTTGAAGTTTTTTATCATTCTTTTGTAAGTAGTTTTAATCTCATATTATTCATCTTTAAATTTTGCACGATATCTTATAGAAGTGGGTTTTGCTTTCTATTTTTTAAGGAAATGCCTTCGTGCTTTGAGATTTGGAAGTTATGAAAAACTAGAGTTCATGTTGGCTACAGATGCAAAATAATGTTTCTGTTCTTGGTTTGACGAACTCAAAGGCTCACGTAAAATTTCATTTATTTTTTCTTTCATTTTTTGCTGTGATTTGGTGGTATTGTTGTGAAAGTGATGATTGAATGGAACCATAATTTTTGGAATTGAGGGAATAATTGATGAAGTTTTGTGGAAATTTAACCTAATTCAATTCAATGATTACGAATTATTAAATTGGTAAACTAAGTGTAAGTAACATTGCTTTATTCTTTGTTTTACCGTGCCAAGATGGATACATGGTATAGTTTAAGTGCCAGGAATTGAATACGCTTAAAGGTTTGTTTTATTATTAATGATAAAATATATGAAAACCCATATCTATGGATATGGACAATACAATTACAAACATTTTTCAAGGATACAAAGACTCAGCCTTTAGCTGACTAATTATATACCTTTTCATATGGACAGTAAACATTCTCAAATCAATAATAGATACAACCAGAATAAAACAAAGCAAACACTGTGAAGGTATCAAACATGACAAAAGTAAATACAAATTAAATGATTAATAATAATAATAATAATAATGCACTGCATGGACAAACACGCCCTCAAAGTATACCAGTAGAATTACCAAAATGCCCTCGCTGGCGTTGACAGAACCATTACTACCAGCCTCCACTATGCAGACACGGCGGCTATTGTACCTCCAACCTCACGTGGATGCAAGTACACTTTGAGCCCATGCTTCATAAACAGGGTCAGAGACATCTTCTGTTCGACCCGGTGACCCGGAACCAGGGTTAGCCGGTAACGCAACAGTACGGCCGACACCACAGACTTCATTTGCAGGTAGGCCAAGTCCTTCCCTAAACAAGTCCTCGGTCCACCATTGAAGGACACAAACTTGTACCCATCCTTGGGTGGTTCGAACCGGTCTCCACCGGTCGAGAGCCACCTCTCTGGTTTAAACTCCAAGCAATCCTCTCCCCATATAGTCTTCATCCTCCCCACCGAATATATTGAATATGTCACCGTTGAACCCGCCGGAACATGTGTTCCGTCTGGTAAAACGTCGTCGTAGATGACATACTTGAAGTCCTCCGGCACCGACGGATACAGACGTAGGGTTTCGGCTAGGGCCGCCTTCAGATAAACTAGCCTATCGGCTTCGTCGAATACGAGTGGTTCTTCAATCCATGTTCGTCGATCTTCGCCGCGGGTTTCTCGCAAAACTGAAGATATTTCGTTGATGATCTTTTCTTCGACGCGTGGGTGGTTCATGACGAGCCAGAAAAACCAGCTCATTGCCACCGATGAAGTGTCACGGCCGGCGAGGACAAAGTTGAGAGCAATGCGTTTGAGAACTGAGCTTGGGAAGAGGTTTCCATCAACGTCTCTCTTGTTCATAAAGCGAGACAAAAGATCGTCTGAGGGTCTTTCTTTACGTTCCGTGAGTGCTTCAGTCATGTACTTGTCGACAACTTCGAGGCTCTTCCTCAGTCTTATTTCAGCTCCAATGCCAAGAATCTTTTTCAACCTCCATAGAATACCTGGGTACAACAATCTTTGCAGGGTTGCTTCAGTGGCTGAATCAAAAGCAATGGAAAATGGGTTTTCGGGTAATTTTAGCGAGAGTGTCTCTGGGTCTTTGCCAAATGTGAGTCCGCATATGTTATCGAAGGTTAATCGAAGCAACAAGTCTTGTAAATCTACAGATGTATGCTCTGAAGAGGCTTTCTCTAAGATTAGCCATAACCGTGTCTTGATGGTCCGGCTCACCCACCTAGCCAGGGCTTGCCGGAGGGTTCTTGTTGTGAACTCGAGAGCCGCGGTTTTACGTTGTATAAGCCACGTTTCGCCATCACTGTTGAATATACCTTGACCTAGAAGATCATGAAAAGCAGTCTGCCATTCGGGTCCTTTGGGATAATTATCGAACCGGGTCCGGAGGATGTGTTCGAGGTTTCTCGGGTGGCATGTGACTGTATAAAATCCTTGTCTACGAGCAAGGAATGGTATGGCAATGGTACATGTCTGGTATGTGGCCGCACCACCAGTTGAGCGGAGGTTTCCGGCTATCCAGTCATGAAATCGTCTCCGGTTCAGGAAGAGAAGCGGAAGGCTACCCACAACCGGCCATACTTTTGGACCGGTGAGTTTACGGGCTAGGTGGTGGAACCAGAGGAGATATACTAACGTAGCAGCTACTATGCTGTAGAGGATGAGTAGGGTTTCCATGCGAGGAGATAGTAAAGTACTAAGTAGAGAAGAAGAGTGGAGAAAATGGGTTAATTCTACTTTTTTGAATATGAGAAAGGAGAGACTAGTGTTATATATATAGATTGTGATATTATGAGAAAGATTTTGGAGGGAGTTGTTGAGAATTTTTAACAGAGAGAGAGAGAGAGAGAGAGAAGGTTGTTTGGTTGATAGGAAACTAGCAGGAGTTTTTATACATACGAAAGCTTTGCATGCTCATTTTTGAGTGGTAATGTTAGGAGGGTGGTGGCCCTACGCACTGAAACAAGAGCAAGCCAAGGTTGTGCTGGCACATAGTGTATGGTTTATTGTACTTGGAGCCCACTTCAAATCCCAATTTCTTTCACTCTTGAATCGCTTGAATGGATGGAGTTTTTTTTTTTGGATTCAGCCTCAAATTAAAATTCCTCTATAAATATGATTGATGGTTTGATTGAAATTTTATATATTTAAATCTAAAATTATTAAATCATATTTTACATATGAGATATCCCAATATTCAATCGGGATTTTATATGAAACTAAACAAAAATTCTATAATTAGAAATCAATTGATTATTCTATAAGATAGAAGAAAACCTATATACAATTTAATAAAAGTAAATTTTAACTTAGCTAATCAGATCAAATCAGATTTGTAGAATGAATTTGTATGAGTTATTTGAATACCATAAATAAAGATATAACCATGATTCATTTCGATAAAACCCCAATGACAAATTTCAAAGTTTTGAAAAATTTCCCAAGAGTTTTATATGTCTGCCTTAAATAGCCAGCATTTATGTAAGTATAGCCCAATATTTTCACGAAGAAGCTGAAAATATTCTGTTTATCGAGTATTACGTGACAATTTTATGTAGTGTCTATAATCAACGAAAAATTATCATACAATTTATTTTGTCAAGTTATAATATTTGGTAAGTGATGTACACCACTTAACATTATCAAATAATACTTATGAGTATAGAATATTTGTGAACTATATAGTGTGAATTTATTTTATTTAGATTGTAATAATTATTCTGTATGCTAGGGTTATGAGGTTGCTTACATTTGTCTTCAACTCCTGTACTTGACTTCTTTTTTTTTCTATAATTTTTTTAATTACAATTGAACAATATTATGTGAATTTACTGTTGGTCTCAATATGTATTGTGATCTACTATCTATTCAACAATTAGTCCACATTTTAACTTCAAATTGCATTTCCAATGACAAATAGGAGACTTGCTTCAATTGTGGTCTACCAAATCTAGAAGGATACAGCTTCTAACTACTTGAAAGCAAGATCATAGTTTTTACAGAAACCTAAACGACTTTTCCTCTTGCTTACTGAGTCAGAGAGAGAGAGAGAGAGAGAAAGAGTGGTTGGGAAACGGTTTACCCGCGTTGAGAATTTGGGTTTGTTTCAAAACCTGGGAAAAAAAAATGTCATGGCTCGTGAACAGGAAGCCACAAGAAGCTGAGAGCACACGACAAGAGTTTGACTCTCTTGAGTGATGAGTAGCTTCTGAGAGGAGAAAATGTTCTGATTAAGACATTAGCATGTGATGAAACTTTGGTTTTGCTCTTAATTTCTTAAGGAAACAGAGAACCCGCAACCACCCCCAAGAAATTAAATTTCAACTACTACTTCTGGGTGCTGATTTTCTTGGCAGGTTCTTCGAAAATGAGTTTTTTTTTTTTGTTACAAGTGTACAAATTTATGTCAACCACTTTCTAAAATTTTGAGTCAATCATCATAATTCAAATTAATTTAAAAAAAAATTTCTTAAAGAATAAGAGTGATTGAACTTTAAGAAATATAATAAATATCCAACTTAAGACCTCTTATTTACATGACGATAGACTTGATCATTATACAACTCTAAAGCTAGGTTGTTGAATCTCTATTATGGATTGAATCCTCTTAATAGTAATTTTTTCAATTTCCAACAAGTTCAATCTTCTATAATCAATTTTTACAATTTCCGTCATCTATCGTGAATTTATTGAGTCCACAAGATTTTTGTAAAAAAAAATGTTATTTGTATCTAATTTGAAAATTTAATTAATTAGAAAGTAGAAAGAATTGATTTTTTTTGTATATGGTAAGACAAAAAATGTATTTTTTCTATTTTTTATTTTATTTTTTGAAAAAATATAAATACATATTTTATTATTATATTTATATATGAAATTAATATATACATAATATATGATTGATAAATATGCTATATGCATATATCAAAGGTTATATAGATAAATAACATACATTTTAATGCACATAATAAAATTTTCATCTTTTTTTCCTTCTAATTTTTGAGGGATTGATTTTAGTGAGTTAAAAGGAAAGCTCATTCATCTATTTTTCCATCCTTCCTATTTTTCTTCCTTATCAATCATAATCTTTTATCTATTTTTATAACTTTTCACCTTTCTATTTTTTTACCGTACTAAACGAAGCAAAACGATCTTCGTTTTCAATATTTCAAAGGCACTGTTTTTATTGGTAAATTGACATTATACTATATAGTAGTTTTTTTTTTAATTTAACCTTGAGCCCATATAGGAATTTGCCTCTGTATTTCTAGAAAATATTAACTATAACGATGATACCACATGAAGTCACTATTTAATAATAAATTAATTAATATATAGGAGCAAGTAAATCCTACTTAATTTAGTAATTACCTTATGTAAAATATTATTTGGATTTAATTTTAATGTAACCATTAGGTTCGAAGTGAATTTCGCCTAACACTAGAACACATAATTGATTGCATTGAATTAGATTTTTTTAATATTTTCCTAAATTAAGTCCTATTCACCGTACTCAATTTTAAAATTATTATTAAATAATAATATTACACGACAACGATGATATAATATTATTGTTGCGCCTAATATTTACTCACTCCATAGGCAAAAAGTACCTTTACTAATGAACGGTTGTTAAACTTTCTTTTTATCTGCAAGAGCACGTTGTAAGACCTTAACGTTAGACCCAAAGTAAGTACAGTACTTACAGCTTAAACCCAGCAGCCCAGGGCAAACCAACGTCCAACGCTGCTTGTAAACAACATACAGAAGCAGGAAAGCAAAATCTCCACTATTTCTTCTCGACTCTTGCTCAATCTGCAAAACCTCCAAAAATACGTACAAATTTTAGTACAAGTATCGATTCATCGGCACTTTTCTGAGTTTCATTTCTCCACAACGGCGTACCTTACAGTGAATCTTCTCATCAGGTACTACTAGTCCTCTCGTTTCATATGAATTAGGTTTTATTCATCTTATTTTTGGTTCAATTTCAATGCACTTTGGGACATTCAATTTGAGATTTTCAAGAAATTTACCATCCCTGACTAACATGGAAATAATTTCCGTTTGTTGTCTCATTTTATTGGAAGAATAATGGCAGATCAATACGCATTTGTGCAGTTTATGTAGTTGGTAATTCAGGAAATCGACCACTTTTACTGTATTTATATTATTGTATAAAGAGAAAGCATTGTTTAATATGTTCTTATATGTCTTTGATAAAAAATGTTTAATTACAATTGACTAAAGATGCTAGAAAGTTTCAGATATTGATCTGTTTGGATTAGATTATTCATGAGAATGCAAATGCAAACTTTGGATTATATAATGGCTTGTGCGTTGGAGATGCTACTGATCTCATGTTTGAGCTCAATCAGGTTACAATGTTATGTAGAGAATAAGATTACAATGAGTCAGCGACAGAATGGACATAGAGCATAAGCTTCGATTCGATACTTATAATCTCGCTTGTGTGGGAATAGACCTTTCTTGTGCATACGAGAGCTGATAAATACAGTTATGTTCAAATATATTTGAACCATTTCTATGGGAGAAAAATGGGACACACATGTAAAAGACATTTTCATTGCAGCCAATGAGAAGGTATTATACAGTTTGATTTCTGAGAAAGTCTTAAAATTTTTCTTTGGCAGTTGACATGATAAAGACAACAATGGTGGACACAATTCCAAATGATTTGGAGGCCATGGAAGCCTCTTTGCTGAGGTTTCTCACTCTATTTGATGGTGAGTTTGTAGGGTAACTTCCCAATTTTTTTGTGATACACCAGGCTAGAGTTTGGTTTTACACAGAAATTTCTCATTCAAGTTGTTTTCTTGCTTCTTTTTACCATATTTTTCCAAGGATCAGTCTACTAACGTTTTCACAACCCTATTTAGTAGAAAAGTTGAATCCAGCAGTAGATATGCTAACCCTTCAGTAGGAATTTGCTCAAAACCAGCGCTGTCCATTTTACGTTAGTAGCAAATTAACGCCATCTTTTGTTTGACCAAATTCTAGAGATATGTTGTACCAATAACAAGCAAACTTGTTACTTCTGCATGATTTTGAGGAGGTTCGTAGATGCATTATATCCCGTTGTTATTATTTTTGTCTTTTTAGGATTCTGTTAATATATTAATATAATGGTTGACAGATATGGACATTCACCTGCAATTGCGCTGATTTTCATAGAAGAATGGTGATGGGAAATTCTGTTTTAACTTGTTAAATTGCAGTTCCTTATATTTTTTGGTCCCAGCACGCCCTACCATGGTAAATTAAGAAATAGTTGTTTTCTTGTTTTCCAAAGTACTTGAACACACAGATTCATGCTTTGTGTTTCTTTTGGGTATTGGAACTTTTGAACCAGCCAGACTCTGCTGCCGGGGCATGAAACATATGATGAACTTTGTTAGCCATAGAGTTAGAATTATAGTGCTTTTATTGCAGTCAAACTGAAATCACTTCTCATAATAAGAATTTGAATAACATGCATTGTTTCTCCGTGGCAGTTCAATCAATGTGCTGGCTAACTGGTTCCTTAAATGCTTAGGTTTCAGGTGCCTAGAAGGTATATGCATTTTACATATATGACTTGTTTTATGAACTGGTGATCTGCTCTAGATCTGGGGATATCACATATGCATGCCTTGATGGCCTCAAATAGGATAGATACCTAATTGATTAGTATCCGATATAAATTTTTAGGTAATATAGCTCCTCAAAATCAATCGTTGGTTAACTCGTCAGCGTAATTCCGGTGATTTCAATGGTTAATATCTCAATATTACAAGTTAGATTTTCACCCAAAAAAAAAAAGAAGGCATCTTGAATGACTAGTTTGGTTGGTATGGTTTCAATGAATTATTCTGTGTTGTTGTCTAGGCTCTTGTTGATTATCCCCTCAAGCTTAACGTGGCTTGAGTTGAATTAAAACATGTCTTTGAGGGGGTGTGGGAAGGAATTGTGCCGTGTTTTTGTGACGTTTAGATTGTAACAATCTGTGTGGATCAAAAAATGATTGTAACAAAGAAGGTTCTCCTGGAGTGCTTCTTGTATGTCAGTGTATAGGTCAGTGTGCTGCCACGTGTCAAAATTGTAGCCATATTTGCTGACTGTTGAGGATGAGCTCTCACCGTCCATATTTTTCTATGAAATAACAACAAATAAAAAGAGAAGAAATGATTGAGGATAAGACACTTGTGGAGAGCTCGTGCTACAAACACGTCCAAGAAAATTGAAATTCCCCTCACAAATCTTCACCTCCATCGAATTGTTCTCATATATTATCCCCCACCCACTTTGCTTTCCCTCCTCTAAACTAAACTTTGGGGGAAGGAAAAGAAAAAACCTACTTGAGATGGCTTCTTTGAACTTGTTCTTTACTCCGGTGGCCACCACCCAGAGACGAGTACACACGGCGGCCACGGCGGCTAAGAGCTCAGGTGGAAGCAGTGCAGAGAAAGGGCTGTTCGACTGGATCATTGGAGGGTTACAGAAGGAGGACCAGCTATTGGAGACTGATCCAATCCTCCAGAAGGTGGAGGAGAAGAATGGTGGCACCAACGGTCGGAAGAACTCCGTGGCGGTTCCGCCTAAGAAGAAGAATGGTGGCTTTGGAGGCCTTTTTGCTAAGAAAGAATGACAGTCGGTTCATATTTTGTGTTTGACTTAATATCTCTTTGAATATTGTTAAGACTCTACTCCCTTCTTTTCAGTTCAATTCTTGATTTTGAGTTTAATTCAATTTGATGTGGGCTGCTGTGATGCATGTTGGTCACTAATGGTAAATAAATCACTGCCTAAAAATATCAGTGAATGCCATCTATTGTTTCAATTCATTGATATGTTGGCATTCTATGATGTTGATGCGAGTAAATCTACTAAACTCTACTCGCAATAGATTTGATTTAGTAGTCAAATATGATGCAAAGGTACAAATACGCCTGGTAGTTGTTCTTCGCATAAAACTCGAGCTTAGTTAATGCTCATGATTTGTGAAGAAGTGGGTTCATCCGAGATTTATCTTGTAATCATTATTCAAAAAACGTAGGAGAAGAAGATTCATTGAGTTGTAAATTTTCCTTGATTTGAAAAAAATTTGATTAACGAACTCCTAAAATCCAAGTAAGTTGTCAATCATAGTCAAAACAAACTTTCTGGAACACCCACTTTTGCCTGTTCCTCACCCCTCTTCTTATCCTAGCCTTTTTTCCGTTGAGTCTTGCTTGTTGCATAATGCTCCGAGGATGTTAGGAGGCGGATCACACACATGAGCTCATGGCAGCCTTTCATGGCGTTCAAAACCAGTCTTAAAGTGAATGAATGATAAAGTAAGGGAATGATATGACTCTTGCTTGAACTATATCATCAACAGATTTTTCTTACTACACCAATCATTAGTTTTTTTCTATTCCTCTTGTATATCGTCATAAGACTATTAATGTTCTATAACAAACAAAAGACCTTCGGCTAAAATTAAAAAAAGATAAATAAACAGTGATCCGTTACTATATTTTTTATTAGGTCATTCGGATTAAAGCAAGAATCCCTAAATATTCAAAGGCCAGTCGAGTGGACCATCTTTGTAGTCGCCCATTTGCCTCAATTTCCTTCAGTTATGTTTTCATCTCCTTAGTCCCAAAGCTCATCCTCCTCTGCTCTTCGTTTATGTATTCTTTCTCCTTGTTGCTGGTCTTCTTCGCATATAAAAATTTGGGAGGTCTTCCTTCCCTATTCTCTCAAATTTTAGAATTCTAATTTATTTTAGGAAGAATTATACTTAGATCCCTGATATTTAAAATATTATACACAGGCTCCCTGAGGTTGGACGCGCGTAACACTTAGAACCCCTGATGTAAATATATCATTTAATAAATTATACTTAGACTCCTCTAAAGTTTGTAGATATATAATATTTAGACCCTTTAAGTTTAAAATATTATACTTAGACAAAAAATACTCCTATCAAAGATAAAATATCAAATATTTTAAATTTTACAATCAAAATTCATGTTCTACTGTATCATTTATTGAAATAAAATTAAAAAAAAAATTCAATTTTTTTTCTTAAAAAGTCATAATTAGTTTACAATTATATTATCTATTAGAATTTAATTTGATCGTTTAAACAATCAAATTAAATACCAAACTATCCCAATTAAAGTTAAAAGATATTGTGTCTATTATAGTTTGACCTCTTATTTAATTTTTTAGTTTAATTTTAATAGATAGTATAATTATATACTAATTATGATTTTTTTAAAAAAATTAGACTTTTATTTTTGGTTTTATTTCAATAAATGAAATAATAGAACATGAATTTTAGATGTAAAATTAATTTTCTGTTACGAATGGCTTAGATCTCTTGTTTGATTTTTTAGTTTTATTCCGATAGATAGTATAATTGCATACTAATTAATATTTTTTACGAAAAAATTAAATTTTTAATTTTAATTTTATTTCAATAAATGATACGATAGAACATGAATTTTTGTTGTAAAATTTAAAATATTTTATATTTTATATTTGATTGAAGTATTTTTAATCTAAATATAATATTTTAAACTTAAGAGGTATAAGTATTATATACTTACAAACTTCATGGGAGTCTAAGTATAATTTATTAATAGATATATTTATAGTAGAGGTCTAAACGTTACGCACGTACAAATTTCAGGAGGTCTGTGTGTAATATTTTAAATATCGAGAGATCTGAGTGATTAAGTGACAAATCTCAGAGGGTCTGAGTGTAATTCTCCCTTTATTTTAAGAATAATGTTATTGAGATATAATACAGAGATTTAATGATTGTGACTATTGGTTTGTTAGTGAGTTCCAATGCACTCTATTATTAATCCAATTGTCACAATGCATTAAATTTATAAATTATATATTACCTTGTGACATAACTATCCCTCACTAACGAACAATTCCTCATTTACATTTTTTTTTAAACTTTACTTTATGTTATGCAAATTTTTATAATTATTTGCCTAATTTCTTTATTCCTTAAATGGTTGGGAAGGAGAGGAGAAAAGATAGTGAAAGAGATAACTGAAGGTGATGATATATAAATTTTATGAATCGCACAGAATCGTGGCTAGTTTCTCTGATAACATTAACACATTTTACTAGAGTTTGTTCCTAAATAATACTATTAACTGACAATTAATTGTTTGTTCTTTCATCCAGATAGTCATATCCTATGTCTAAACAACTATAATTGCTTATTTAAAAATTCTTAAACTTGCATCCAAACATTTTGTTTTTGTCGGTCTTCTTAGATCATTAATCGTTATACAATCATAAGTTGAACTCCATAAATAAATTTCATTTTCTTTGTAAAATGATTAAAAAGGGTTGACTAATGTTATAAATAGTGCAAACATAGGTTTATGCGAGTTCTTTCGGCCGATACTTGAATCATTTTTAGAGATTTTTGAATTAGTTTACATGCATCTGGACTAATTTTATATTCGATCCACGTCAAGGTTAAGACATTCATAAAAAAAAAAATTCTTCGTGGTTTGACCTCAAAAAATTGTCTTACTCCAAAACACTTTGAACAGTTGACGAAGGCACGATATAGAATTCTATGAAGTCTCAATCATTCAAGTTTGGCTCTTGGAAAAATGTGTGCTCTCTTTCCCCCTCCCTCCCTCTCTTTTTATCTGAGAGCCATGATATGGTAAGAAATTTTGACCAACTTCCTAACAATTTGAATACATTCTAGAATCTCAACAATTATTTTTTTAAAAAAATATATAAAGAGAAATGGCAAAAACTAGTGGGGACGATTTTGTAAAACTCTGAAAAGGGGGGGAAGATGATAATAATGTTTGCTCACTTTAAAACCAACCGGGCCAAGATGGATCGGTTTGCAGCGCTTAACCCGGGTTTCTCGCGGTTCACGAAATGCAGTTGTCTTAGCTGAAAAACAACGGATAGACCAAAAAGCAGATAACAAATTCTCTCTCTCTCACTCTCTCTCCCTCACACACACACACACCCACGCATGGCTGCCTCTGCAACGCCACCATTTTCAATCTCATACTTCTCATCCTCAATCTTCCTCTCATCCCCCCACCATGCCCAGGCCAAACTCCTCTCAAACTCCAAATCCTATTCATTCAAACCCCTAAAATTCCAACCCATCCGCTCAGAGCTCGCCACTCTTCCAATCCTCTCATTCGACGGAACCCAAATCGGCTCAACCACCCTCAACCTCAAGTCCGCCCCGCCTGACACCGCGCGGGCTGTTGTCCACCGTGGCATCACCACCGACCTCCAGAACAAGCGACGCGGCACCGCCTCCACCCTCACCCGCGGCGAGGTCCGCGGCGGCGGCAAAAAGCCATACCCACAGAAGAAAACGGGCCGGGCCCGCCGTGGCTCCAATCGCACTCCTCTCCGTCCCGGCGGTGGCGTAGTCTTTGGACCCAAACCCAGAGACTGGTCCATCAAAATCAACAAGAAAGAAAAAAGATTAGCTATTTCAACAGCTTTATCTAGTGCTCTTGAGAATGCCATTGTGGTTGAAGAATTTGGGGAGAAATTTGAGAAGCCAAAGACTAAGGATTTCATTGATTTGATGAAGAGGTGGGGAATTGACCCGAAGGAGAAATCTATGTTCTTGTTGACGGAGGTTTCGGATAATGTGAGGCTTTCAAGCCGGAATATCGGGACTCTGAAGATGTTGACGCCACGGACTTTGAATCTGTTTGATGTATTGAATTCCGACAAATTGGTGTTTACCCAAGCTGTGGTTAGTTATTTGAATGAGAGATATGGGTATGATTATGAGGGGGAGAGTGAGGGCGATGAGGATGAAGCTGAGGGTGAGGATGAGGATGAGGATGAGGCTGAGGATGAGAATGAAGAAGTTGAAAGTTAGTTTCTTTGGCTTTGGTATGAGGATGAGGTTGAGGATGAGAATGAAGAAGTTGAAAGTTAGTTTCTTTGGCTTTGGGTAATTTCTGTGTTATTAATGTTTTTTTGTGTTTGGAGTAGTTGAATTGTTTGTTTAGATTTGGTATCAAAATTACTACTTTCTTGACTATTTTGTTTTGTTGAATTTATTTGTTGTGCAATTGGATAAAGAATGCCATAGCCTAGAGATTGAACTTGTGTAAATGTTATAGACTAGCATATCATGAACTCATGGTTAGAACTTGTCTCTGTAAATTGGTTTGCAAGGAAAGGACACCTAAGAGTTTATATAGAGACATTCAATCTTATTTTTAACTGATGTGAGATCGTAACATAGCAAATGAGTATTCTTGTAGTGCTGCAGATTTTGCTCAGAAAAATCCGGCCAAAAAATAGCTTTGTTATCACTTCGTCACTGGATGTATGGAGAAACGCAGCCATACCTGTGCATCATACCTGCATGCAAAGAGGTTGTTTCTGTAGAAATATTTAGGCCAGTTGCAGATTCGTGTCGATCTATTATTTTGAATGCTACCTTGAAGATGTCAAATACAATGAAGGTATTTTGTTTATACCTGCTACTTGACATTAAAAACTACTGCTTTGTAGCTGCATTTGGGCAAATCCACAGACAACATGTTGCAAGTATTTGTGTGGACATGGTACAATTACCATGTGTGCTATCTTATAGATGTTCATTGAGCCATTTAGTGTGTCAAAATAAGATGTAAGTTAGTAAAGTAACATATATGACCGTTGTTTGATTTGTTATTTAATCAATTTGCTTACATTTCAATGCACGAGCCAATGGATACAATTGACTATCGCGTTTGTACGTATAGACCCCAAAAAATTTTGAGTGAGGGAGCAAGCAATTCAGATGATCAATAGAATTTAGGGTTCTCTATCCTGTTTCCTTCAATTCACTCGTCCAATATTGGTAGGATAATTTTATGTGCATTAAACTTGTATACCAAAACTTGCACTAAATCAACTAGAGTCATTGAATCATTGGGTTCAACGACTGATTGATGATCAACTAAATTTTATGTATTTGTGATTGATGATCTACAACTAAAAATTTTGAAAGAAAGTGTGATTTCAAGCATCTAAATCCAACCTATGCATTAAAAAAGCATTCATTGCACCCACATATGTAGCTGAAAACAATTTCTCTTGGCAAGAAAAATTTCAACATTTTGAAATATTGATCCCTAGGAGTACACTTACACCCGACATCGTAAAACCTATATATAAATACATACCCACTAATACACGATAAATACTGAAGAAAATTGAGAGACAAAATGGAAGGGATTTAGATCCTGATATATTGATTGTCAATCTAAGAAGCGGAGAACTGCAATCTCCAATTATGAAGTCAAGATATCACTGTAGTAATTATACACGTAATTCTTCTCCCACATTGCAGGCTAGTGCAGTGTAAGTGTACATAGCAAGTTAGTGACAACCCTAAAGCAAGTTAATGACAACCTTCATAAGCTGAAACTCTAATGATAATGAATGAAACAACACAACACAGATAAAAACCTTAAATTTTCAGGGCAAATTCATGTCCAATGGATAAATAATTTTCAACAGCAGAATCGAGTCCCAGTTGCATCTAAAGTGGAAAATAACAACATCAAGGCCATGGTTTCAAGATTTGATCTCAATTTGGGGAGAATGAACAAGAAACGGGAATTTCAATATTTATTTGTGTGGAGATACAGAGTTGCTTATCAAATTACTACTTGAGAACTTGAACAATGACACTAAGGTATCGGATTTAACAACTAGGGGGTTAAACAATAACATTGGGGATAATGATCAATTATTTCAATAAGGCACGAAAAGTTAGCATTGGAGAGGACCACTAGAAGTGTTTTCAAACTGTATGATAGAGCTCACCATCACATACAAATGCAAGTAATGCAGCTCTGCCACTTCTGAATCAAAGGTTTCGACACATATCAAGTAATTGCAGTAACTTTGGAAACAATCCAAGGAAAAGCTTCCCTGAAGTATATTTATATAAAGTCTCTCATTTGAGAGACCTCAAATAGTTGGTAACGAGGACTTGTTGAGGTGACTTAGGTGGTTTTACTTTTATCAAACTACAAAGTGCAATGAATGGCTGATTAGCTGCATCGAAAGTATGCTACATGCATGAAGAGATTGAAAAATTTGCAGTTAGCATCATAACCCAGCCAGATGAGCAAGAAGCCTGACCACCATGCTGAACTTGCCCCACCAGGATCAGCTAGCCAGAACCATGAATGGAAGCTCCCTCCTGTGCAAGCACAGAAAACGAAGGGAAAAGAAAATGCACACTCCCTACGCAGGCATTATCCTGTTCAGGTTCAAAGGGACTTTCTCAGCCTGACCTGCCTGCATCTTGGCCTAGCCAGTGATGAAGCAGATACAGACACCCCTGGTGCCTTTCTTACGTCAATGAACGAGCAAAACAATTATGAAGAACAGATTGTGAAAGTGATTTTTATTACAGAACACTGAGACATCCTTAAACAAAGAAGATCAGTTTGTCTCAATTTATTAATCAAACTGAAACATGAACTCACCAAAGGCTTGAAGATGAAGCCCTAAACTCCATTCTTGATTGGTCAATCGCATGCCAATGCTCCAAGAAGTTTCAAACCAGCACTCCCTGCAATAAATTCCTGTAAGATAACCCCACCATAATTGGTGAAAGGAACTAAATATTCATAGGTCCATAGAGCAAAATTATTTACAATAAGACAATATTCTGGCCATTATGAATTCTAGTACGATCAATATTGAAAAACTGTCATTTATATAATAACAGATATAAATGACACATAATAATTCTCCGGAGACACCATGGCAATGGCATCACTTATCGATATTGCTTGTATAATGGGTTAGTAAAACAGAACTCCTTGTTCAGCTTTCTATTCGGCAAGCCCATCTCTCTCTCTCTCTCTCTTTCACACACACACACACAAACACTCCTTAAGTCTCTTTGGATTTATGTTCATCATAATTGTGCCATCATTTTATATTCCTATAGCAGTCATTAGATGATACCAAATACTACTGACCTTCAGATCTTCACAGAGTTTGTGTAATTTGCTGGCAAGTAGATTTCTCCACCAACCTCACCGTGTTGTTCCCCACTCAGTCTTCTTCACGGCCAAGAACTCTGCACTCATAGCTTCCATTCCATCCTTCACAGCTTCCTCAGCATTCCCATAACCATGCTCCTCGGCATACTTCCGTACATCTTCTGTTATCTTCATAGAACAAAACTTAGGCCCACACATAGAGCAGAAATGAGCCACTTTAGCGCCATCTGATGGCAAGGTTTCATCATGGAATGACATGGCAATCATTGGATCCAATGACAAAGCAAACTGATCCATCCATCGAAACTCAAACCTTGCCTTGCTTGGCGCATCATCCCAGGCTTGAGCATGTGGGTGACTCTTTGCAACATCAGCTGCATGAGCAGCTATCTTATATGCTATAACTCCAGCTTTCACATCATCACGATTAGGTAAACCAAGGTGTTCTTTAGGTGTCACATAACAGAGGAGTGCAGTGACTAGCGCCCCAATATTGGCAGCACCAATGGCTGAGGTGATATGATCATATCCGGGAGCAATGTCAGTAGTCAAATGTCCAAGAGTGTATAAGGGTGCTTCACTACACCACTCTAGTTGTTTTTGCATGTTCTCATTCATAACCTAAAAAATGCACATGGCCAGTTTAAGTCCAAGTTTTGTCAAGGAAAACAACAGAACAAGGTTGCAACAGGTTAACAAGGATGCAAAGATTCCCCATGGTACTCAATTTCTGGATTTCCATAAAAAAAAAAGCAATGTGCAAAAATTTTGGAATTGACCCCCAATAAAGAAACTGCCTCACTATAAATTACTGTCCACCAAGCAACCAGTCCCAGTCATCAATTTAAACACACAGATATATGAAATCCATAAAAAGCAACCACTGTAACACAAACGAGTGCAATTCTATATTTTTTTTGGTAAGAAGTGCAACATGATAGTTAAAGCCTGCCTAAATTACATGATATACTTTCAAACGGGTTGGAGCGAACACTTCAGAGAGCATGGTTTGGACCCTGACGACACAAGTAAAATACAGATTTTCCAGAGGTAAGCTGGACGATATTTCATTTTCTTATAAAATTCAAACTAATTTCAACAGTTACTACCAAATTTTGGCAAAGTCATACCCCCAATTTCACAGGACAAGTTTAAAGAGATAATTTTGCTGAACATTCTCAAAGAAAATTTTGAATTAGGTTGAACAGAGATGAGGTAACTAAACAAATACCCTTTTTGTACAAAGGAAGGTATAGAAAGGGTATAGCAAAAGGTCGTTGCCTGCACATCCTTTTCCCAAGTTCTACGTGTCAATTCTCCTCGAGTTAATAGCTCTGCAAACTGAGCAGTGTCATTGGCATCATAAATTGACCCAGGTCTCAGTCCATCACCTATTGACAATGATATATCATATTGATTACATATGTCTAATATGTCATCCCAGTGATCATAAGCAAAGTTCTCCTTGTGATAAGCTAAGCACCACTTTGCGTGAATTGATCCCCCGCGAGAAACAATTCCAGTCATTCGTTTCGCTGTTAAAGGGATATATTGAAGCTGAACGCCAGCATGGATTGTGAAATAATCTACACCCTTCTCCGCTTGCTCAATCAAGGTGTCTCTGAAAACTTCCCAGTTCAGATTCTCTGCGATTCCATTCACTTTTTCAAGTGCTTGATAAATTGGGACAGTCCCCACTGGTACAGCAGAGTTACGTAGGATCCATTCACGGGTTTCATGGATGTGGCGGCCCCTGGAGAGATCCATAACAGTGTCAGCACCCCACATTGTTGCCCATTGAAGCTTGTGAACTTCTTCCTCAATGGAGCTCACAACAGCAGAATTCTCAATATTTGCATTCACTTTCACCAAGAAGTTTCTCCCAACTATCATTGGCTCCAACTCCAAGTGCCTCTTGTTGGAAGGGATGATAGCACGACCACGGGCAACCTCTGCTCTCACAAACTCTGGGTCAAGCTTCTCACGAGCTGCGCAGAACACCATTTCCTCTATTATAATTCCTTGCTTAGCCTAGAACATCTGGGTGTATCTTGGTCCGCCTAACGTCTCTCACCAATCAGCCCAGTCTTTGCGCAGTTTAGGAAGTCCTGTTCAGGGAAACCATTTGTTTGAAATTCCATGAGTCAAACATTAACAAAAATGCAACACTAAGCTTAAGAACAATACATAAAGAAAGCAAAGAAATACCATACAATTATCACCGGTGAGGTAATTTATCATATAACTGAAATTTTCAACAGTAAAGTTCTTTTTGTAAACAAAACCAGAAAATCGGATATTTTCAGCAGAAAAGTTCTTGACAAAACATAAACTTTTCAGCCACCAAGTTGACGGAATATGAGTGACCATGACCATTATAGAGTTCGGAATCCTTCTAACCATATGAGAGAAATTATAGTAAAGGAGTTAAATGTAGATTCACATAGCATAGTAGAAAGAAGTATGGCATTATCAAATACTATAATATCACAAGAACAGATTTCTTCCGTGGTGAACACGAGTCCGTCGATTGAGTAGTCAATTTTGCTACTTGGAATAGGTTGTAAGGGTCGAAGGTGGCCTATGAAGTGATGATGGATTGTTTTTATGGGTCGCCTGACTGGTTTTGGGAGATTAAGAGAGGTTCCTGAAACAGAGAAAAACAGGATAGAAGGGCGCCAGAGTGTTTTTGCGTACTTTTTTAATGTGTTTATGAGGACTATTTATACCTTATAAAACTCATCATTGTTGACAGTGTAACTAGTAGGTAATCATTAGAGGTGGGCAATGTGCACACTAATTTATATGAAAAATGTTCTCATTCTTAACTGCTCGGGACGCCAAACAACTAATGTCTTCTCCTCGGTCTACCGAGCGTTTAATGATCTTCTCTCGGTAGGGATGTATTAAGTGCCTAGGCATAGGAATATTTATTACTTTTCATCTCCATTCTCTTATGCATTAAATGTTGTCTCATCGAGTGAAAGATGCATTAAATGTCTGACCTCCCAAGCCGTGTGTCAGCAAGGATATTCTAGTCTTTTCATCTCTGACCTAATACAATATGTCATGTGTTCATTCTCCTTTGGTTGAGCCTTTTGCTTCCTTGTGCCTCTTGACACCATTTGCGTAGCACGATGTTATGATGGCTAATCTAGCCTAGCCTAGGCTAGTAACCTGTTAATCAATAGCCCCTGCAGGAGCAGAAATGCCCACATGGGCAGATACACCTCTGTGCCGAGATACTAGCATGATTAGGGATTGATATCTCAAATTAACCGAGAGATACGTGTCGGTCCATGGCGTGTTGGGGATCCTTGATCCCTGTGAATAGTACCCTTGGAGAAGAGGGTTATAGACCGACGAGGACATGTCAGAATCACAGCAGAGAGTCTCCATTGACGCAGAGTACACGAGTTGTCATCTTGGTGTGTTTGGAAATGTCCCATCAACTACCCCCAGCCTTCGATTTTCTGACGCAGAGGACACCCGTCGTAAGAAGATGAAGGGTTCTGCAACTGTCCCAACCACCCCATCATTGCTTTCAGCCATTTTTCACCGCTTAGGAGATCGTGCACGTTAAATGCGACTTTTTGTGCTTCGTGCCCAATGATGGGGACAGACTCTATATAAACGGACTTTCTCTCTCTTTCCCACACTTTTACCATTTCGAACTCTTAGAGAGCTTTCACCGAAAACTTTGCTGGAGACCGCCTTGTCACTTCGTCTACCAATCAGTCATCACCGAAGTTTAGACCATCAAACCCCCTCTTGCTTCTGAACCTTCTCGAGAAAGGAACCATTCCAAGTTCTTTAGAAATCTTCATTTGCATTCTGGTGAGTCCTTGCATCCTCTTTTTTTCTATCCTTCTTCTGGGTTTTGCTTTTCATTTTTCGGTAATCGGAGGTGTTTCTAGTTGTCATCGTTTGACCAACCCTCAAGAAACCTCTTGGGGTTCTTTGTAGGAAAACTCTTTTTTCTTCCCCCCCCCCTTTTTTTATTAGAGATGCCCCGATGTCGCTCTGGCACCGAGGCTCCCCAGGCTAGTTTCTCGAGGCCAGGGAAGTACAAAGTGAAGGGAGACCAGCAGATCAATAGGTTTAGGGCCCGATATCACATCCCCCAAAATGTAGGTATAGAAGAGTACGACCCAGTTTTGCATAATCATAATTTTGGGACCGAGGATGAGATGTCCTTTTACACCAAAGCAATCATAGAGGGTGAAATTAGGTTCCCCCTGCCTTCTTTACTCATCTAGTTCTTCTCCCATTTCAATCTCTTCCCATGGCAGTGTTGTCTTAATGTCTTTAGGGTAATAATGGGGGTCCTAGAGCTTAATAACTGCCTCGGGATAAACATTGGGCTCAACGATATCCTTTTTTGCTACTCTTTATTAAGGGTCATGCCCCAGCAGAACTTCTACCTCAAAGCCAGGGATACATCCATATACCTTGTAACTCACCTCCCTGATTTAGATAAAGGGTGTAACGATGACTTTTTGATCTTCAGTGGATCTTGGGAGCGGAGAATCGGTCCCGAGTACGATGGTCTAAGGTGCCCACTTGAATGGAGAACGACAAGTACGTCGGCTTCTTCGAGTCCAATTTTTTACTGTTCTTGGAATATTTTGCAAGTGTTAATATCCTTCTTTCTTGTGTAGATGTCTTTGCCTAGGAAGTCGCTCCTCTTCCTTGGTCTTTGGTAAACTTTGCTGACCTCGTCATTGTCTGGGAGTTTATCGACGACGACGGGTTTGGCCAGGCCGCTCATTTTCTTTTGAACTATACAGCAAGGTACAAGAAGTTTTCTTAGCTCCCCCAACCTTTCGACCCTTCGCAGTGGTCCAAACTCTTTAATCAAATAACGCAACAAGAGGCCAAGCAGAACTTGGAGGAAGATCCTGATAGGGCTATCGAGGCAAAAGTAGAGGGCACCTTCGAAGTTGAGGAGTTCGAGGCCAGAGAGGCTTTTGTTCGTTCGCACGCCGAGGTGGGGACCTTAGGGAGAGATTCGTGGGTTGACTTCAACATCCTCCACTCCCTAGACGTTGATGATGCCTTTGAGGTAGTCATGTCACATCTGCCCCGCATAGACTTGAGTTTCTTGAGGCAGAGGCAGACCCTCGCCACAGGGAGAGGAAGGGGGTCAACCAGCGGTGCCCCATCAACAAGGACCAGCACCGACCCCCCACCTTCGAGGGCCGCTAGTCGGGGTCAGGTGCGTTACCGAGATCCTCAGGTTGAAGAGGAGAGAAGAACCAAGCTAAGGCACGATGGCCTTGGTAGGGGGTCCAGGGCCCCCTCTGCTCAACAGTAAAGCGGGAGGGGCCGTAGGTTGCCCCTTCCACCCCAACAGCAACAACAATAGCAAAGATATCAACAACAGCAACAGAGAACTCCACCTCCCCTACCGCAGATGGTAGAAGCTGCAGAATGGAACCCTCAGGCTACTAATCACATGAGCCGGGTGATCAGGGTCAACGATTCCATTCTGCAGGACCCCTATGTCACCAATGCAGTGAGCGAGATGCTCCACTTCGAGGCCGACATTGAGGCTCACAAGGGGCGAACAACGAATACGTTGTTCTGTTCCATCATTTAGAACTCTCTGGTGGTAAGTTCATCTTTGGTTTAGTCTTTCCTTATTGTATCACCCACAATTGATCAGGTTTTTTTCCTCGCAGGCCAATCAACAAATTTCTATAATCGCTGCGCGATACCATGCAACCAGAATAGACCTTCAACGGACCCAAGAAAAGAAGGAAGTGGTTAAAGGAGCCTTGGTCGCCGCCAAAGAGGACATGACTGCCAGGGACTCCACTCTTGTAGGCCAGGACACTCAGATTGAGCAACTGCTCAAGGATAATGAATCGGCGAAGGTTGGCACTAAAAAGCTAAGGGCCGCTTTGGCCTATGCTGAGAGGAGAATTATGGAGCAGACGTAGCGGTTCTCTACGATTGAGGCGAGGACGTCAGGTCGGAGGAGAACTGCCTAGTCCTAACCCAGGAGCTTGACAGAGTCATGGCTAAAGCAGAGAACAAGAAGTTAGAGGAGCAAATCCGAGAGGAGTTTGTCGATGACATACTACCCACCCTTGAGGAGAACAACAAAGAGTTCTTCAAAAAGAGGTGGGATGAGGTGCTCCGAGCCATCGGTGTTCTTCTAGACTCTCCACTTTTTCAGATGCATATCTACGTGCCATCGGCAGAGATGGTGTAGGCTGAGGCCGAGATGGCTGCCGAGGGCGTGGCCCTAATGCTGATGCAAGTTTTGGCAGACTCACCTGAGGTGGTAATTCTCGTTTCATCTGATGAAGCCCTGCCAGAGTTAGCCCCTTCTACCCCCGAGTCCAACATTCCTCAGATCCTGCATGTTGCTGATTCTGCTCTAGCTCCACCTGCCCCAGAAGCTGTTCATCCCTTCAGCGTTGATTCCTCTTGCAGCGAGGTGGGGGAGATGCCTGAGCCTAGATGAAAATTCTTCCTGCCTTTTGAACTATTGCCTCCCTGCCTTTTGAAATGTACTTTTGAATTTGAATATGCATTTTTCCTCTTTTCTTGTAGCTCTCGGGGACGCAAAGCCCTGCTTTTGGAAGGAATGACTCTCTTTTCATTATTGAGCACTTGCATTATTTATTTTCACCGTTTTTTTACACTGATGTTGTAGTAACCATTGGTAACAAAATATCTTCATAGCTCTGACACATGGGGAGCAATTTAGCTTATCCGCCCGATTGGTTCAGCTTCATCATTTCTAAGGGTCGTACGCCCCCGCGGGGTAATGTCCTTCCCAGTAGTTTGTTCCTTGACATTTGTTACAGGAAGCTTGCTCTCGAGTTCTCTTCGGAGGCAGGAGTCTTTGGACTGCCTCCACTTGCCCTTTTAGGAGGCTTGCTCCTGATTTCTCTTCGGAGGCAGGAGTTCTTGAACTCTGCCTCTAAGGCCTTGCCCTTTTAGAAAGCTTGCTCCTGATTTTCCTTCGGAGACTGAAATCCACGGATTGCCTCTAGGGCCTTGCCTTTTCAGGAGGCTTGCTCCTGATTTCTCTTCGGGGGCAAGGGTTCTTGAACTCTGCCCCTAGGGTCTTGCCCTTTCAGGAGGCTTGCTCCTGATTTTCCTTTGGAGTGAGGAGTCCTTGAACTCTGCCTCCAAGGTCTTGCCCTTTCAGGAGGCTTACTCCTGATTTTCCTTCGGAGGCAGGAGTCCTTAAACTCTGCCTTCAGGGCCTTGCCCTTTCAGGAGGCTTGATCCTGATTTTCCTTCGGAGGCAGAAGTCCTTGAACTCTGCCTCCAGGGTCTTGCCCTTTCAGGAGGCTTGCTCTTGATTTTCCTTCGGAGGCAGGAGTCCTTGAACTCTGCCTCCAGGGCTTTACCCTTTGAAGAGGCTTGCTCCTGATTTTTCTTCGGAGGCAGAAGTCCTTGAACTCTGCCTCCAGGGACTTGCCCTTTCAGGAGGCTTGCTCCTAATTTTCCTTCGGAGGTGAGAGTCCTTGAACTCTGCCTCCAAGGCCTTGCCCTTCTGACACAACCATTAATAAGTGTCGAGAAAGATAATACTCAAACATAGTACTTCTTCAGATTTATTATATTTCAAGGTCATATTACAGGTTTTCCTCCCATATCTTCTAATCTATATGATCCAGAGCCTCCTACTGACACCACTTTGTAAGGTCCTTCCAAGTTAGGTCCCATTTTTTCATCCGCTGGGTCTCGGGTATTAGCCATCACTCTTCTGAGGACCAGCTTGCCGACCTAAAATTCTCAGGTCTTGACTCTTTTGTTGTGAAGTCTGGAAATCTTTTCCTGATATTTGGCTACTCTCAAGGCAGCCATTTCCCTTCTTTCCTCTGTCAGATTCAAATCCAGGCCAAGTTGATGGTTATTGCCCCTGTGTCGAAGCCTTGTGTCGTTATCGTGGGGAGTTCCACTTTCAGAGGTATGACTGCCTCCACCCCATAAGCTAGGGAGTAAGGGGTCCCCCCTGTCGAGGTCCGAGTGGTCATGTATGCCCACAGAATGTTTAACAGTTCATCCGCCCATTTTTCTTTAGTTTTTTCTAATCTCTTCTTGATCCTGTTGACAATCGTTTTGTTTGAAGATTATGCCTGCCCATCGGCTTGGGGGTATGCAGGGGTAGAATAGAAATTACAAATCTCAAGTTGCTCGCAAAAGGATTTGAAGCATCCGTTAATGAATTGAGTCCCGTTATCTGATACAAGCGCTCGGGTAACTCCAAATCTAATGACTATGTTTTTCTAAATAAACTTTTTAGTGTCTATGTCACAGATATGAGTCAATGGCTCCGCCTTAACCCACTTTGTGAAGTAATTCGTTGTTACAATCAAGAACCTCTTGTTCCCAGGAGCCTTAGGCAAGGGTCCAACCAAGTCGAGCCCCTACTGGGTGAATGACTAAGGGCTGGTTAATGGATTCAAGTCCCCTATAGGCTATTTGATTGCCGGGGTAAACCTCTGATATTGGTCGCATTTTTGGACATATGCTCATATATCCCTCTACATCCGTGGCCACCAATATCCCTAAGACATGATGCGATGAGCCATGGATCGCCTCCTAGAGTGCCCCCTACATATTTCTTCGTGTACTTCATAGAGGAGGTCTTCCACCTTGTCCTCCTGGACGCACAATAGGTAAGACCCTGAGAACGACCTTCGATATAGCTTCTAATCCGGGGAGACCCAAAATCTCGGGGCTTTGAACTTTATCTTCCTGGCTTCTTTTGAACACTCAGGGAGGTCCCCTGTCACCAGGAACTTGAGAAAAGGATCAATCCAGCTAAGCTGCTTGTGTGCTTCTTGGACGGCCATCGCCTCGGAAGCATTATCTATACTAGAAGTGAGAAGGTACTCTATGGTGATCTTGTGCGGCAGAGACGAATCCAGTGTCGAGGCTAGGCAAGCCAGGGCGTCGGCATGCGCATTCTTATCTTAGGATATTTGCTTGATCTCAATCTTTTCAAACTTCCGGATCACAGTTGTCACCTCGTGATGACAAGCCTTCATCCTAAGGTCTCTCGTCTCAAACTCTCTGTTAACTTGGTTGACTACCAACATGGAATCGTAGTGGACGACCAAGTCCGTAACCCCTGTTGCCTCGGCTAATCGAAGCCCTGAGATGAGAGCCTCATATTCGACTTCATTATTGGATGCTTTGAATCCCAGCCAAACAACCTGCTCGATGACCACTCCATCCGGAGAGACTAGCAAGATACCGATTCTAGACCCTTTTACTGTTGGAGGAACCGTCTACACATAAAATCCATGACGGTCCCTTATCATTCTCCGAGGACGTTATCCTAGGAATGAGTGGTCCTTCCGGGACGAGAGGTCCTCGAAAAACTCTGCTATGAAGTCCGCCAATACCTGACCCTTTATAGCAGTTCGAGGTTTGAAGTGGATGTCATGTTCTCCCGACTCCACTGCCTACTTGGAACTATTTTCAGAGAGATCTGTCTTTCTCAAAATGGCTTTTAAGGGCTGATCTGTAAGGACAATAATTGGGTGTGGCTGAAAATAATGCCTTAGATTTCTTGCAATCGTGACCAAGGATAGGGCGAGTTTCTCCAGGGGTAGGTATCTTGTTTCCGTGTCCAGTAGCGCTTTGCTCACGTAATATACTGGCTTCTGATGGTGCTCATGATCACAAATGAGTACTCCACTGACGGCAAATTCTGATACGGATAAGTATAGGAAGAACATTTTCCCTTGAGTAGGGACGGATAGAGTCGGGAGAACCCTAAGGTATTCCTTGATTCCTGCCAGGGCGTTTTCACATTCCTTGCTCCACGTATCCTTACCGGTCCCCTTGATAGCCCCGAAGAAAGGTTTACATTTGTCCGAGAAGCGCAAGATGAAACAATTAAGTGCTGCTAACATCACTGTGAGCTTCTGGACTTCTCAGACCGTTCGGGGATTTCAGATGTCCAAGATCGCTTGAATTTGATCTAGGTTAGTTTTGACTCCTCGCCGACTCACCAGATATCCGAGGAATTTACACGATTCCACTCCGAAAACACACTTCGTTGCGTTTAGCTTCAGCCCATATTCCTTGAGGATGGAGAAGGTATCGGCCAAATCCACCAAGTGGTCACAACTTCTTCTACTTTTAACTAACATATCATCGATGTAGACTTCCATGGTATTACCGATCTGTCTTTTAAACATCCGATTCATCAGCCTCTGGTACGTAGCTCTGGCGTTCTTCAGCCCAAATGACATGACTTTGTAGCAGTAAACCCCCATTAAAGTGATAAATGCCGTCTTTCTTGATCTGGGGGATGGAGAGAGATTTGATGATATCCTGCTCTGGTGTCCAGGAAGCCCATGCGTTGATACCTGGCGATGACGTCCACCAACTGGTCCACCTTTAGTAGGGGGTAGTCGTCCTTTGGACATGCCTTGTTCAAATCAGTGAAGTCTACGCAGACACGCCATTTCTCCCCTTGTTTCTTCGCACAGACCGTGTTTAATAACCATTTCGGGAATTGCACCTCTCGGATGGTATTGGCCTCCAGGAGTTTATTGACTTCCTCGTTCACCGCCCGGGCGTGATGTGGTGCCATGCACCGTGGCTTCTGCTTTATTGGTTTGCATGTCAGGTCAATATATAACTTATGCGTGATTACTTTGGGGTCCATCCCTTTTATTTCTATTGCGTTCCAAGCGAACACGTCTGCATTTTGCCTTAAAAAGGCAATCATCTCTTCCTGTTCAGCCGTAGGCATTGCGAAGCCAATCAAGAAGTATCTTTCCTCTTCACCATCTACTAAGAACACCTTCCGGAGGTCTTCTACCGATCGGTCCGTCGGGTTAGTTCGGGGGTTATCCACTCCTGGACGTCCGGACTGTGATTGCTATTATTTCAGGATTTCCTCCATGGCGTGTCCCTTCTCTTGGGTGAAAACCCTCGCTCTCACAGCTGAGTAAAAATAATTTTTTTGTGGATGCTTGGTCCCCTCGGATCTCCATTATACCCTCTGGTGTAGCAAACTTCAATTTCTGGTGGTAAGTGGAGTGCACCGTCCCTAGCGCTTGCAACCAAGCTCGTCCCATGATCACATTGTTGGGGGAGTCTGTATCGATCACAACAAACTTAATGTTGATGGTGAAGGGACCCGTGACAACGGGCAATGTAATTTTGCCAATGAACAGGGCAAATGAGCCGTTAAATCCGACGAGGGGGGTCCTAACCTTGGTGAGGTCCCTGAGGCTAAAGCCCATCAACTTTAAGGTTTTGGAGTACATTACCTCCGAGGAACTCTCAAAATCTACCAACACCCTCTTGACGTCGAACTTGCCTATCTTCAGAGTTATGATTAGGGCGTCGTTATGGGGGGTCACCACGCCTGCCAAGTTTGCGTTGGAGAACGTGATACTCGGCTCGCTAGTTCTGGTTCTCTTGCTGGGCAGGCCCCCATTGCTTTCGGTAACCTTTCTTGTAAAGGCTACCCTTTTTGAGATCGGACTTGAGCTCCCTAGATGTCAGACGATCCAATGGACACACGTGGATTACGTCTATGACGTTGTCTTGTGCCACAGTCGGGGCAGAAGCATATCCCTCTTCAGACTTGGGTTCGATGTACTCTTTCAAGTAACCGTCCTAGACTAGCTTTTTCAAGAAAGATTTGTACACTCTACAATCTTCAATGCGATGACCGAAATCACGCGTAGAAGGATCACTTTACATCCTAGGCGGCCACTTGAAGAATGACTCATGCTTGATTTTATAGAGAAACTTGTAGATGACTTATTTGAACACAGTGTGGACACCTTTAAATGACCTTCTTGGAGGGGGTACCAGCCCCTTTCGGGAGGTGTCCTCCCTCTCCTTTTCTTTTCTCCTAGGGGTGAGAGTTTTTTCTTTGTCGCCCCCCATTTCATCTTCAATCCTGAAGTATTTGTTTATCTGGGCCATTAATTCACCCAAATCTAAGGGAGTCTTCTTAGTTAGGGATCGGTACAAGTCCGTGTCCCTTGCCAGGCTGAGCCTAAAGGATGCGGCTGCCATGACTTCTAAACACCCCTCTATCTAATTAACCTCATCCTAGTATCGAATGGCGTATTGGCGAAGGGTTTCCAGTTCCTTCCGCCTGAGCGTCAGTAATGATCCAATATCTTTGGACCGCTTTCTCCCCGTAATGAATTGGGCTAAAAACTGTCTCGCCAACTCCTTCCATGACCCAATGTTGTTGGGAGAAAGAGTCTCGAACCACTTCATAACGGAATCTCCCAAACTCATGGAGAACACTCGGCAAAGGAGCCGTTGGTCCGAGTGATATAGGGACATCATTTGCTTGTATTGTCTGAGGTGAGCTTCGGGATTAGATCGCCCATCATAAGTTTTGAACCTTGGCACGACGAACTTCTTTGGTACCTCCATCTCTTGAATATCTCTAGTAAAAGGGGATTGCATGGCCTCGTCTTCTGCGTTGTCCTAGACAGCCTTACCCCTTCTTCTGGATTCCAGCCAAGCTCTGAGATCAGTTTCCACCTCAGGGGGATGTCCTCTGAGGTTTCTAAGGTCATTGACGGGATTCCCCTTCTCTGGGCATCGTGTGGAAAGGGTTGAATTCTCCTCGGACTTGTCCCCTTCCCCCACCTGAACAGTCCTCGCTGAAGGTCGTCCAAAGCCAAAGGTCTTGCCTTCTTGGAATGACCATTGAGGGGGTGCTCATTGGCTCTCAGACGCTTTGGGACCCTGGAACTCTCAGCTTTGTTGTTTAAATGATTCTTCAAGTCCTCGGTTTTTGCTTCCCGGATGGAGCATCCGCGGGAACGGAATGAGTCCCTCGATCCTTCACCGGGGGTTGCAAATTCGTTGAGACGGCTTAAGATATTCACATTATCTTTTTCTAACTGTCGTAGTCGATCCCTAAACTTTTCTTCGATCACTTCCGCCAATTGACGAGCCAAGGGGGTGGATCCTCCTAACCTAATGCCCATACTGGTTTGAGGAGTATCCCCCATTGATTGAATAGAAACGTTCCTGTTGTCACCAGCATGATCCCTCCCCCCACCATGGTGAGGAGCTTGTAACTCGAGACTTCTTTGCTGGGGGTCTTTCCCTTTCTGTCGAGTATTTACCATGGTCACTGTTTCTTTCTAGAAAATAAACTAAGAAAACTAGTCATTTTTCACAAACGGTGCCATATTGTGCGTGCATGTTCTTGCACAATATAAACACAAAAACAGATCTCTTCTGTGGTGAACACGAGTCCGTCGATCGAGTGGTCAATCTTGCTACTTGGAATAGGTTGTGAGGGCCGAAGGTGGCCTATGAAATGATGATGGATTGTTTTTATAGGTCGCCTTACTGGTCTTGGTAGGCTAAGAGAGGTTTTTGGAACAGAGAAAAATAGGTTAGAAGAGCGCCAGAGTGTTTTTCGGTGTATCCCCTCCGATGATCAAGTTAGTTCCTTGAGAGAGGAGAAGAAGAAAACACTATATGATTCTTGAAAATGGGTTTTTACGTACCTTTTTAATGTGTTTATGAGGACTATTTATACTTTACAAAACTCATCATTGCTGACAGCGTACCTAGTAGGTAATCATTAGAGGTGGGCAGTGTGCACACTAATTTCTATGAGAAATATTTTCATTCTTAACTGCTCAGGACCCTGAACAATTAATGTTTTCTCCTCGGTCTACTGAGCATTTAATGACCTTCTCTCGACAGGGATGTATTAAGTGCCCAGGCATAGGAACATTTATTACCTTTCACTTTCAGGCTCTTATGCATTAAATGTTGTTTCATCGAGTGAATGATGCATTAAATGCCTGACCTCCCAAGCCGTGTGTCAGCAAGGACATTCTGGTCTTTTTGTCTCTGACCTGACACAATATGTCATGTGTTCATTCCCCTTTGGTTGAGCCTTCTGCTTCGTTGTGCCTCCTGACACCATTTGCTTAGCACGATGTTATGATGACTAGTCTAGCCTAGCCTAGGCTAGTAACCTGTCAATCAATTGCCCCTGCAGGAGCAGAAACGCCCACGAGGACAGATACACCTTGGTGCCAAGGTACTAGCATGATTAGGGACTGATATCCCAAACTGACCGAGGGATACGTGTCGGTCCATGGCGTATTGGGGATCCTTGATCCCTATGAATAGTACCCTCGGGGAAAAGGGTTATAAACCGACGAGGATGTGTTGGAATCACAGCAGAGAATCTCCATTGGTGCCGAATACACTTGTCGTCATCTTGGTGTGTCTGAAAATGTCTCATCACAAAACATAAACTTTTTAGCCACCAAGTTGACGGAATATGAGTGACCATGATTATTATAGAGCGGAATCCTTTTAACCATATGAGAGAAATTATAGAAAAGGAGGTAAATGTAGATTCACATAGCATAGTAGAAAGAAGTGTGGTATTATCAAATACTATAATATCAACTGAGGCAAAAATATTGCCATAATCTATTAAACGAAAGTGGTAAATTTTTTGAGAAGTAAATGTGTACGCCAAGTTATAGAAGCTTCATACTACAAACATGCAGGAAAAAATAAGTCATTGCCAAAAATAACAACCAAAATATTTGTTGCCAAAAGGAAAGAGATTGAAGGGATTAGAGACGAGAAATTATGCAACACAAAAGCTTGATGTTCATACCGTTGCGTGGGCTAACATTCTGGGGAACACTGGTGTCATAGGTGTCAAAATGGGGTTCATCCCCAGATAGGTGAACCCTTCGAAATGAAACTTTGAGCACATTGCCAGATTCATCATAAATAACATCCCTGTATAGCAGATCCATTCATCAAACTTTTTCCAGCAAATGCAAATGAGAGCATGCCGATGTAAAACATCAGTAAGCTACATACCCCAGACCAAGAATACAAGAACCAAAGAGTAACCTGGATTCTTTTGTGCTTTTTGGAAAACATTGTTCAAAGGAAGGAAGGGGAAGGAAGTCTGGGGCAGCAGGATCTACTGTGTGCTTCCTTTGGTTGGTTTTCTCTGAATTTGTTGCTGGGGGATCAAAGGTTAATGTAGCTTTACAGGCTGAAATGGTAGTGGGACATATTTCCTTCTTCCGCATGACAGACCCATGTCCAACCACATCAAACCTAGGCAGGAAAAAAGTATGTGCAAACTTTGAGGGAGCAGAATGGTTGCCGTTCTTGCACACAACTGATGTCAGAGTAATATTGATTGATGCCATAACTGGATTGAGCTAACAAACAATGACATAGTCAGAAGGTTTCAATCAACAACAGGAGATAACGTACATACATGGCATTTACTACTACTGGGCATCTGAAGGCAGGTTAACTTCAGTCAAAATGACTAATGCTCTTCACAAGATTAAAACGACAAAAGACCTCATAGAGCAGTCAATCTTTGAGCTGAAACCAACTACAACTGACTGACTGTTACAACTACTTGTTACACTGATATCTAATATAAAACACATATCTTTAATGTTTCCTTTTTGTTTTTTGGCAATCTTTATACAATTATGGATCTTAAACAAAAGCTTTAAATATGAAAAGCAAATCGAACTACAAAGTTTCAATGCTCTAAAATGATATTTGTCATTGATTCCACGGCGCCATCTGCATCAAATGCATACCATTATTTATAAATGGAACTCGTTATGAGCTCTCATTTCGTACTTAGGGTACACTTTGGGGTGGCTGTACTAAATAGAATTTCAAGTCCAAAGACTAGAAAAATGCGAAGTCGAATGCATTAGCAAAGTTCCCATATAATTGAGGATCAATATAGTCGGATCATGATGGTTGAAACTAAAAGGTCAGTTGGTCGGCCTTACATTTAGGTCTAAAAAGGAAAACGGTGGGGTCTTTTGTAACAGTAACCATGTCCTAGTATAATGACGGCAGCAGAAAACTCATTATGTTTTCAATACATTCAATCACCGAACAAACCTTCAAGCCACAACCAATTTACATCAAATGTTTCTGACACATACTGAAACTTTCTGACATAAGACATTCTCCACCATAAAATAAATGGGGTCCAATGTAAATCTAACGCTCAGAAATGTGCCATGTCATTTGTTATGAGAAGTTTTGTAGACAAATTTGACTAGAGTAGCACTATGCCCAATTTAATCCGAATCATAATAGAGCTACAAACTCAAATGTTACATTAAATCGTATGAAGCTGCAATTAAATCGTAGCTAACTAGAGTTAAAGACCTCAAATCATTCTACAAATTAAGAAAGTCAAACAAGAATAAATCCAAAACTATCACATAAAAAACCAAAAAAATTCCTTATACAAAACTGACCTATAAGATCAAAAATCAAAATCAACAATTAAAAAGTGCATATAAAAGATGATGCTGAGAAATATCCAAAAAAAAAAAAATATTAGCAACAAAAACCTATGAAAGATGTATTGCAAGATGTACACATTATACTGGTGCACACTCATAAAGATATGAATATAGTCGTAACTTATTCTTAGGTTTTGCAAGGGAGTGTGTATGTGTGAGTGTGAATGTGTGTGTGTGTGAGAACTCCTATTGTACTTGTTCAATAATGCGTTGATGCTGGAACTTGGGCCCCATTTCACGTGAAACTATCATATATCATATCCTGCTACAATTTCCCATTTCCAATTGCATATCCATGAGACTTTATATTTTTTCATGAAAATTAAAAAACTAGGAAAACTAGACTCATGTTTACTAGATTTATAAGTAGATGAGAAATCGGTTACCTGATCCTGAAGATCAAGTTGAAGGATTTCAAGCATAGTATCGTGAACCAGCCACCACTGTGAAAACCAACAAGGAAGCTGACTTTTGAACTCCTTGCTAAACTGTATGAACCAGGAGTGCATTAAAAACTCAGCCTGATAGAGGATAAATTTATACCATCATTATTTGTAATCATAGTAACTAAAATTTTTATTATAGTAAGGTAGATCTCTGAGCAAAAAAGGATGAAAGTGTATCCCTCCTACTTTCCTTCATTCCTATTTTTCATCCTTCCTACCAAACGAAGCATTATGTTTTGCAAGGGAGTGTGTATGTGTGAGTGTGAGTGAGTGTGAGTGCAAATGTGTGAGGGTGAATAGGTGTGTGCGTGTGTGTGTGTGTGTGAGAGAGAGAGAGAGGAAAACAAACCTCAGATCTGATCTTATCTGTTCACACACTCGCAGTCGGAGAAGCAAAAGAGTGATTAGAGCAGAAAATTGGGCAGAAGGCCCTGGGTGGCTTAATATATATAGGATGAAGAAGATCTGGAGGTAAAAAAAAAGGTACTAAAATTATTATGTGGCTCACTAGCTCTAAGTGTAACTAGGCGTTCACAGAATCTCCTGAATTTCAGTCGAATGACTACGTAACAACAGCGACACTAGATCCGTGAATGGCACGTGACTACAATATGACAATTCGTACCGTGTGACTCAAGTGTGTGCGTAGAGCAATTCCGAGGGAAGTGACATCAGGACTGACAACCTCCTAACTATCAAAATATTATTCCAAATTCAAAATATTTTACTTCATTTGGGATGATAACAAGGGTTAGAAAATGACATCCATACTCTTGGAGCGATAAATTTGGCAATTTTAGAGAAAGAAAGAGAGAGATTACAAATGAATTTAATTATATTTTTTAAGAGTAATTCTAAGGAAATATCCGTTAAAATATATTAAAATATTTTGGTAGCAATGAAAAATATTAAAATGACACCCATTTTTCGCACCTGCCATTGAAACAGATTTATAATTCAAGAATGTCAAAACACTGTTCAAGATTACAAATAAATAATTTGACACTCCAAAATGACAATTCCCTTTAGAGTTGCTCTTAGCAATTTTTCACTCGAAATAACCCCATCTCTTAAAATTTCATACACACAATATTAAAAATTAAGCATTGATCATATAATATTTATATATTAAATAATAATTTTATTTAATTATATAATTTAAAATAGAGAGAATACGAAAGATGACTTAAAGAGAGGAGAGAGAAATAGATGTTTATTAGTTTGTTTATTATTATTCTAGAATAATAGGATTCCGACTTAATTCATATTTTGTAAATGACCATACACATTGAGGATTTGCATTTAAATACAATGCCTAAAAACATCAAATTGGAATAATGCTTTGCTAAAAAGAGAAAGCAATTGAATAAAAGAGGATGATTAATTCATTCTGCCCACCCCTCATCACATATTCAGAGAAGAATGGAAATACACATACAGGTGATTTAGTGTTGAGGATCCTGCATGTTTGTTCTTTCTCTTTAGGTAATGGTAGGCCTAAGGGCACTTAATACATTCAAATGAATCAGACATTTTTGACAAAAACTTGTGGAAGAGTTTCATTTGGCCTTCTAAATGGATTGGATTTTAATTCTGAATTTTGATTAGTTTAATATCAATTAATATTTTTTACCACTATTTAAGTTATTCATGCCGAAGATTAGTGTACTCATGAAAGATTTGTCACTCATAATTTAGTTTTAAGGAGTTGTTAAGATTCGAACTCAAGACATCTTACAACTCATCTCTGTCGTTACATAAACTACTTAGGTTTGAGAGAGCTACTTGAACTATTATTTTAAGAGCAATGCTATGGAGATCTAATTTATTAATTTAATTTGCTGACCTAATTCATTATGACTTTTGGATTGACTTTGAGGTCCATCAAATATTAGAACTTGGTGTTGATCCTATAGTTCTGCTGAAGCCACATTATTATATCAACAAATTAGATTAAATTTTTAAGTCCAAATAATATTACTTTGATTTTAATGCTTTTACTAAAGTTATCGGTTACCGGAATAAGCTAGTGGATTTAATAAGCTCTTTCCTCACGGCACTTTTATTCAAGTAATAATCAAAATTTGAGTGTCCAAGCTACCCCTTTTGTCTGCCAAAACTTACTATAATTGGACCATGGCAAAGAATATTTGAACTTGTCGCATACGACTTGGGAACATAGTGGGTTTCCATTTACTTTTAAAAAAAACACAGTGACCTTTTCTATATGATAATATATAGGTGGAGCCATATTTATAGAGAGTGCATGAGATAGTTTTTTTTTTTTCAATGATTGTATATGAGTGGATCAACATCCATGAATTTGTTTTCAATCTTTTTTCATTCATTCCTCAATCATTAGTGTGTGTATTATGTGATCACTTATGTCGTATATACGCTCGTTTATGTCACAATTATGCAAATTTATTTTATAAAAGCATAAGATCCTTGTTCAAGTTTTAGGGTATGACAAACTTGCAATTGAATTAATCAAGTGCTCTAAAACATCTCTTTGCATTTTAGTTAGCACATAGTTTATTTTTCATAAATATTTTGATTATTTCAAAAATGAAAATTATTTTGGAGAATTACACTTTGTACTCTAAAATTTTTTAAGATTATCACTTTATACCCTTAATGATTTAATTTTCACAATGTACCCTAAATGTATTAAAAGTGTTGTAATGTGACCCTTCTGTTAGCTTTTCGTTAATTTTTTTCATTAGTTTCAATGGGTTGATTTTTTATGGAAAAAATAACAGAAGTTAACGAAATGATCATACTGTAACATTTTTGATACATTGATGGAGTAATGTGAAACATTTAATCTTTGAAGATATAAAATAAAAATCTTGAATCTTTCAAGATGCAAAGTACAAAAAAACCAATTATTTATACTAGAGTTTTTTTTTTTTTTTTGGTGGTTAGTTGTGTATATTAGACTTAGAAGTGTCTAAAATTTATAAACTTGATTATTAAACAATTTTGAAGTAGAAAATCTATTAAATTCAGCAGCCACAACAAACGTGGCCCCAGTATACACACAAAACGTTGGACCGTGGGCCCAGTACAGAAACAAGACAAGTTGGACCGTGGTCCATTTATTAAGTAAAAGGTGCGTGGCCGCCTTAACTTATTTTGTCTCTTCTCATATCTCGTTACACTCACAGAAGAAAACGACGTGGTTTAAAATATTGGTCCTGCTTTCAAAATATCTTTGTGTTACATCTGCTAAATAACCCTTGTCAGGACCCTCATACTGTTAGCCCACTAGCCAGCCAACCTGGACTTAATTTTGGGACGAATTTAATTCATTATAATTATTAAATTAATTATAAATTTTAAAGTTGAATGAAACTTATTTTTAATTTAATGATTATAATTGGTTTGATTACTAAATTAAGTTTGAATAATGTTTTTCAAATGTAATTATTAACTGTATCAAAAAATAATTATTGACACGTGACTAGATATATTATTACTTTATTTTGTTTTATTATTTTTTCTAATCAATGATTATAAATAATTAAGGGCTAATTATAAAAATATCTCTTCAACTTTGTGTAGTTTGTCATTCATCCCTTACCGTTCTCTTTAAGTTTGAAAATTTTACAATTAACTTCAATAGTTAATTTTAGACAATAAAAATTGACATGAGTTAGATATAAAAAATTCACGTTATTTCTACTTTGTTAAAAAGATACAATTACCGTTGAAAAAGTGAGTGTGTATGTGCATGTGCGCGTGCTAGTGTTGGGTGGGGACGGAGGTGAAAGTAAACATAATGTTATGTAATGTATTTGTATTGAACTGAAAAGATGTTTTTTTTTTATAGCTTTTGTATTTCATTATTTTTTTAGTAATAGAATTGGTATCTCTAATCTCAAGGAAAATATGAGAAATAATGTACAATATGGAGGGTATAAATGATACTTTCATGTTGCAACCATTGTTGCAGTCTGTTTAAAACTTAAAAGGGATAAATTGCATTAGAAAATTGATTACAATAATAGACATAGTTAAAGAAGATAAATTATAATTAACCCAATTTAAATCAAAATCTACCATTACTTTTCGAACTCATGACCCCGTGCTAACCAAAAGAGCAGTGATTGCATTTAGGAGGGTAGGTGGTGGCGGCGACGACGATGGTAGCAATGGGGATGGAGGCTAAAAGTCGTAAGACGAACCAAAAACACCACGTATTAAATTATTTTATCGTAATGTAAATATTACTCAATGAAGTAAGACAAACAATTTCTCTGCGCACTGAAAAAATATATACAAGCATCTAATCCAGAAGTACAACTCCAATACCTATGCTCCAGTATTTTGTATATCTATATAATAAAGTAGAACGAAGTTTAAATTCAAACGACAAAGAGAGGTCCAGATCGTTTTGAGACAAAACATAAACACATCTAACAGACTACGTAATCCCAACATAAAAGATGGTTTAGATCATCTCAAAAAATTTAATCTAACGGTTTACAGTTAGTCATGAATTTCTTTTCCCACCCATGAAAAGTCTCTTATCATAAGACACTACACTCCTATCTCTCATACGTCTCTATCTTAAATTTAAAAAGCACAATAACAATTTAGATTGAATTCATTTTAAATTAAATGATTTAAATGTTATATGTTAAAAATGTATTGTTTGTACCTTGATTTATGTCGGTTTTGTTTAATTTCTAATTTTACTATAAAAATTTGCATAAAATTAAAAATATTTCTATTAAATACACATAAAATACATAATATCTCTAAGTTTAGTACTTTTTTTTCAAAGTTTGACAGTTTAACATTTGACCTCAATAACCGCATACACACCGTCACTATAACACAAAAACTAGTACCCAAATGAATAATGTCACCATTTTTGGACGTGTAAGTTATTTAATATATCGATTTTTCAAAACCATTAGTATAATATTTCGTTAAAAACCATTATATACTTACTATATAATTTTTCATTCTTCTTATTATAAACTGATTTATACCTAGAGTACACTATAAGTACATCTTCTTATCACGCATCTTAGTACCGATGTTTGATATTTACTTCTTACTTCTTACTTCTTATCAATCAATGAAGTGTAAATTGTCTTTATAATCCATAAATAAAATTAACTTATTATTCATACCAAAAATATATCACTACTATATGAAAACCTATAGTTCTCAAAAAATTAAAAAAAAATTCAAAGCCCAAATTAATTAGCAATTAAAAAAAATGTGATCAATATAAAAAAAAATAAGATACCACTTGCACCAACAAAAAATATTCAACACCAATCTAACCGCTATATGTTGAAATTATTTAAACATCCTATTTTTGTGTGTTGAAATTTTTTAAATAACATAGTGTCTTCAGGCACGGGCAATGACTAGTATATATATAAAGTAGCTCACAATTCAAATCTCAAAAAATAAACAAAATGACTTTTGCTATTTACGGTTGAGATCACTTTAAATTTTACTTTAAAATTAATATAACGGCTAATATTAACACTCTAAATTTAATAGGAGAAATCGGCTCATAAGGGTGTGTTTGGAGTGACTTTTTAAAAGTACTTCTAAAAATTATTTCTCATAAATACTTTAAAAAAAATAATATTTAAAATCGTCTCACCACCTTTACCATCACTGCCAACATTGCCACCACCAGCGTCGTCGTCGTTGCAACCATTACCACCACCGTCGTCGTCGTCACCACCACCACCACTACTACCGTCGTAGCTACCACTACCACCGCCGCCGCCGCCGTCGTAGCCGCCACCACTATTTAAAGTTCTTTATCTCTTTTCTATTTTTGTAATTTAATTTTAGATATAAATACAAATATATTTATTATTTACCATTTTTTATTACTCTGTGCCTTCAGGCACAGACAATAACTAGTATATATATATTGTAGATGCAAAAATACAAAATATATTATAAATTGCAATGTTTGCAGGACGCCTGCTGAAAATATGGAATGATGTTATATTTCAACAAATGGAAATGTTAATAACACTTACAATACAAATTACAATTTCTCAATAGCCAGTAATGTATAAGAGTCAGATATACAACGGAAGACGAAGACTAACTCGCCAAATTATGGGAGGCTCATTTCTGTTTCAACGCCACAACACTTTAAGTGAAGGCTCTCACACCATTAAACCTTCAATTGATGATCTTTCTATATATTATTGAACCACTACAACATGGTATGAAACAAAGTACAAGTGGGTGAATGTTAGGCTGATCCCGAATTACCTTAATGAGATATAGAAAGTTTGCAAGGGTGAGTTGGTGAGAATACTGGGGTGTTTTTCAGTGGCATCATGGCACAAAGATCTATTAGCTCTATTTTTGCTTGAAAATGAGGCATGGTGACTGGAATTGATACTTAAAGCCCGATACTTCACTTGAGATAGACGAGTTAAGCATGTGCTAGTCGGTATCCAGAATCACTGTAGTGGAAGAAGAGACCCTTGTTTTCCTCTAATGTAGAATGTAAGCTCTGCTGGTGCAACCACCAATTTCAACCATTCTTGCAGTTCTTCACCTTCTACTTTCTCTTTCTCTGAAGGAAAAAAATGGCATTATTTAACTCCAGAATATAAGAAAAAAATGCTCAGTCGAACCTCATGCAGTATAAGCTATTTGTCAGAATGTTGTGTACTGAAACCTAATGTGCAACCATTTAGAGATTTCATAACAAGCATGAGTGACATATTACCTTCCAAATGGGCCCCAAGCCCCTCCAAAACTGTGGGATTAGCACGCACAACACAGAGTGCTACTTCGAGTGCAGATTGCAGCAGTGCTTTAACCTCCCTTTGAGCAAGATCGACAAGATGCCCCTGTCATGTTAAACTAGGATCAATTCTTCTTCTAAAGTAAAGAAAAGGACCATACACCTAGAAATATAAAAAATATGCCCAAAATAAAAGGAAGTCAAGGATGCAGAAGAGGACCTGCTCCCTTCCCCAAGGCATGGATCCACCAGACTCGTCAATCCCACCAGCAGTAAGTGTTGCCACTGAAACAGGGCCTATAGTCTCATTAAGGCCATACTCAGCCACTGCCTTGTATGCCATGTCCGTTGCTCGCCGTATATCATCAAGTGCACCTGTTGAAACACGACCAGAGTAAACAACTTCTTCTGCTGCCCGCCCTCCAAGAAGAGTAACTAAGCGTCCACGTAATTCATCAACAAAGAGCAAATATCTATCCTCATTGGTTGGAGGAGTGTAAGTGAAGCCCAATGCCCCTCCTGACCTCGGCAAGATGCTCAGTTTCTAAGAAAGAAAAATGGCATATCATTGTATTGTATCATTTATGTAATATATAGACTTATCTATAAAGATTAATTGATGCAGGAGATGATTTCCAACGAGTGTTTCTGGTGTAAAACTCGAGTTCCTTAGTTTGCAATTTAACAGGACATACTGGTCTAAAAATATTTTTGTTTATCAAGTTAGCATTGAATTAAGTCCATCAAGAGTCTCCTCTCACAAATATGACGCAATGGATAGTTTAAAGTATCAGATGCCTAATACTGAAAATATATATACCAGAGTGTGGATATCCCCATTTTTCAGTAAAAAAAATAACACACAAAGAAAATAATATTACAAAAAAGGAGACGCAAACAAAGAAAAGATTCTCCCTCGTGCCAAACTAGATCCCAAGCAACAGAAACTGATGTCTGAAATGCCAACAACACCAACTATCAGCCAAGGAATCTGCTTAAACATCAAAATACATTTAAACCCAAAACTAGGTAACACTCAAATGTCAGATAAGCCGTCTCTGTGTCTAACAAGATACAATTTTCCCCTTAACGGCACCCAAAGATAGCAGCATCCTAGCAAAATCAAAAACTAAGTTTGACACTTCAATAAGCCATAACCACCAATCCCTCAACTTCAACAAGCTTGTTTTTTTTCCTCAATTTGTGGATCAGGAGTTCAAAAGAGATTAAAACCACTGGAGCACTTTTTTCCACATACATAACCTCCTTTGATAATGCCGGTTCAGGTTTGGTTCTGATAATTTTCTTGCCTCACTTACTCCGTGCATATTTGGCCTGCGCCTCTTCTGGGGCTCTTTCTCTGCTTAAATGTATCAAAAACTATACATATACACACACACGCGCAGGTATATATAATGGTTGTGGTAAGAAAATGAGGCAGGAAAATATGTAAATGTATAATGTGTCCCCCCCCCCCCCCCCCCGGGGGACTGTAGAAGTCACTTTAAATGTGGTCAGCTAATTTCGTTTTTTTCAGCACACACAATACCTTTAATACCTTATACTCTGTGCAATAGATGCAATGAATTGCAGTTACAAAGCCTTCATGTCTAAGGTTTTCAATCATTTTAGTCTAGCAAGTAAATAATAAGCCCACCCAAGCACACCACCCCTTTCTTTTCCCTCCCTTATTTTCCCACAAAACAAATAATAAATAGTAGGAAAATCTCAAGAAAGGGGAAATGTATTTTCAAACACTTATTTTTTCATAAAGGAAAAGAAGAACGATTATCCAATGCATATGGGGCTATACCTCAACTCGTGGCTGCCCACGAAGAAGATTTGCTACAGCAGTTCCCACCACTGCATGCCCAGCTTCATGCCGTGCAACTACAGATTTCTCACTACCCTGCAACTTGGCTGTTTTCTTTTCAATTCCCTGCAACATTAAAATTGAAACTTCTGTACCTTAACACAAAGGAATAACAGCAAGGACGATGCTTACAAAAGCTAAAATTAACAAGAACGCATTCTCAACACTCTGTTGAAGTTGAATGTGTTGAGAATGCATTCTTGTCATAGTTTTTCTGGTATAAGTTGAATGTCATATGAGATTATAACAGAAAAACTACAACATTCAACTTCAAAATTCAAAAAAATGCCTAACACTCAAAATCAAGCACAGCAAAAGAACAGAGGCCTCAGAAACAGCGCGTTTAAGTTTTGGTCCTTAGAAACCAAAGAATTCTAACTAATGCTACCCATATTGCACGATGGAAGTGCAACAAGTGCTCCCTCCAAAAAAATTATTATGGAATAAATGCAAGAATGTAACCTGTTCAATTTTCTTCCAAGAGCTAATGTAATATGGGAGAGAGCGACTTCACTTCATAGCTCGTCACTCCTACAACCTATATGCCCAAAACAACAGAGCCTTACACTACGAAAATAATTGTCTTCACATAAGTTGGTCCCCCATTAACCAGTGGGAATTGGAAGGTGGACAGGATAAAGGTCTAACCTTCGGCATTATTTGCAAAAAGTGGCTGCATTAAGTTTTGAACCAACAACATCAGGCCTGAGCATTTCACTATCATACCAGGCAGTGGCCCCTCAAGCGTTATATTTATTTGAAATAAATTTCAAATAAATCTGCCTATTGTGTGGTCTTTAAAATGATCTTAAGTTTCTCCCGTCACCCCAAGTTTTTTTTAACGTCACCTCAAGGTCAATTGTGAATTGTGCATTGAATCTACCAAGTCATTTCAGTAATACTTCAACCACGTGTGGAGGAATCCTCTAGAGAACTGTAATGATACACCATGATCTGGTTAAATCCACCCAGCATGTGAAAAGTACTTGATCACTCCATCAGCTTGACGTTGCAACTGAACAATTTTGGACTCCTTATCATGGGTGAAACATTACCAGTTTTTCATTCCACAAAACCTTCAGGTAATATTATAAATCACAAGCAAGACCTGAACTGAAAGCATGAGAAGTGATATATTTATTGCTATCTAGTATCTACAACGAGGCAATCACTTCTTGATCTCCCTTTTTGCCGGAATATCTTTAAAATCCCACTAACACTTCACACTTGTTTCTTATTGTTATCCGCATAACAGATTCTCGTAGGTTTCCTTGAATCTGTGTCCCAATAACAAAAGCACTACGCATGGATCATGATCTAATAAACATACGTAGTTTCAGTTTTCTATCAAAGGATCTAAGCTTCCAACTCAAAGTCCTTACCATCTACTTTGGGCAGTTCTTATCTTAAGATTGAATACCATGAACAAGCCCAGCAGAACAGTGAACACAGATCAGCTTATATTAGTCACTACATATATAGAGAAGACTTATTTTAAAAATAAAGCTTTGCTCACCAATAGATGCAATAGCAGCTGCAAAATATTTAGTGCCACTAACAAAAAATATCTGGACAGGAATTGATAATTTCGGTGCTCTTTTATATTTTGATATTTTTGAAAAAAAAAACACAAATTAAGGTCAAAATTTATATTGGATGAAAACACAAATCCTGGAAATTTTCAACATAATGAAGAAAATTGTGCATGTACACAGAGAGAGAGAGAGAGAGAGAAAGGATTACAGCAATTGATCTCTCCACTGCTTGAATAAAATCAATTTTCTCCACCACAACTTTATTTTGTCTTCCAGCTAACAAAGCAGCTTCATTTACCAAATTTGCAAGGTCTGCCCTGCACAGAATCCCAAATCAACAATTCACTCCGAAGTGTTAGTTAATGACATAATTATAGCTAAACTTGAAGGCCTGGCTCCTTTACTGGATTACAAAAGCATTATTACCCCGTGAAACCTGTGGTCATAGAAGCAATATCACCAAGATTGACATCTTCTACCAGAGGAAGTTCTTTTCTCGAAACATGTACTTTCAAAATGGCTTCTCTTCCAGTCCTGTCAGGTGTTTCCACCTAAGAAGCCAAATAATACAGATTATTTCGGTGTGAATTGTTATGGTCTTGTGCAGATAAACTTATTCCAATGTCAAATTCCAACATTCAGAGAAGATATATTCTAATGAAAAAAGACAACAAACCATAACCACACGATCAAATCTCCCAGGTCGGCGAAGGGCAGGGTCTAAAACATCTGAACGGTTGGTTGCTCCAAGAACAATCACGGCAGAGTTACTGTCAAATCCATCCATCTCCTGCAATGTATTGCAAATACAAGAATCTGACCAAGGCAAAGCAGATATACTCCAGAAGCAGAAAGACCACTTTGCGGGAATCTTACAGTGAGCAGCTGGTTCAAGGTTTGTTCTCGCTCGTCATTGCTGACAATGCGAAATCTCCCATCACGGCTTTTGGCTACAGCATCTATCTGCATAAAGAGGAAACAGTTGACTAACATATACCAGGAAGATTTAAAGGTTGAACATGATACTTTAAAAGATATTGGGGCAAGGAAAGAAAGAGAATAAGAATCTGCAAACTCTAACCTCATCAATAAATATTATTGAGGGTGCTTCCTTCTTTGCCCTTGCAAAGAGGTCTCTGACACGAGATGCTCCCATGCCGACATACAATTCCACAAACTCACTTGCAGAACAACTTATGAACGGCACTTCAGCTTCCCCGGCAACAGCTTTTGCTAAAAGAGTCTTACCTGTCCCAGGAAGACCCACCTGTATAATAACCAAAGCAATAATTATGTTCCATACATTAAATCTCACATAGACAAAAAAAAAAAAAAAAAACTTACTAGTAGAATGTTCTTATAATAAACAGCAATAGACAGCCTCCATTTTGCAAAGAAAGTTTTGTTCAACATAAAAGATCAAAACTGCCCAATCCTTCGCAACTTTTTAGCTATCAGAAGGACCGGGAAAAGAAAAAAAAAAGTAGTCCAGAGAATTTATCTCAGATACCAACACAGTTACATATTATCGGCTGTACACACTCTGTAAAGTAAAATAAGTTCTAGAAAATTCGTCCCATTCCGCATCTGTCTTGCAGCTGCCAAAGTGCCGCTGGCATATCATCATGACTCTCCATGTGACATGTGGTGTGCAATCTCAGGTAGTGACTTTTTATTTCTCAATTCACTCATAAGGAATCATTTATCCCTACTCTGGTAGAATCCAGAACTCACCAGGAGAACACCTCGAGGTGGACGTGCACCAAGTCGTATATACCTGTCTGGATTTCTGAGAAATTCCTGGGACGTAAACACAAAGCATAAAGAACATAACTTGAATGAGACAATCAACCTTTCAAATTGACAAACATTACAATCGAGAGTACATTTTACTGTCAATAAAGCTGAGAAATGTCAAACATACCACTATTTCTTCTAACTCTTCCTTAGCCTCATCAACACCTGCAACATCAGCAAAAGTGATAGCTTCCCCTTGTTCAGACACTTTTGCTCCACCAGGACCCACAGACTTTCGGTTTCTTAGTTGACCAGCTGTATGCTGTACACATGTAGCAGGTAATTACTCCAAATCCTTTGTGCAGCATTAGTTCCAAGTTCCAACAAACAAGGAAAAGTAGAATCTGTTTCATACCTGGGAAAAGCTTACAGGGAAACGATGAAGAAGCCCTGCAAGTACGGCAACATAGAACAAAGCTATCTGGAAAGAATAGAACAAATTCAAACATTCAGTGCTTTAGACCTCAAACTCGAACACAGCATCAATGTACTTGTACATGTGGTACATAGTAAACATAAAATTGAAATTTACTGACAAAAGAATGAGAGGACAAACCACAAAAGACACTAGAGGAAAGTATTAAGATAGCCTCCAAAGAGTAGCAGGGAAAACCTGAGCTTTTATGCATCAGGATGGACCTGAGCTTTTGTGCACTCAAAACATTTTTCTACTAAAAAAAGTACAGAATTTGAAAATGTTCTATGCCGACTGTCAATTACCTAACACAACCATCTTCTTTTATCCGTGCTTCAGACCAGCTGTGTAAAAAGTAAGCACTAAAACTGAACACAAAATTGCAAAAATAAAGGCTTTATAAAGTTGAGTTCAGTTCAGCTGAAAAATGTACATACTCCCAGTAAGGAGGGGAAAAGGAAGTGCAAGAACTTCATAATGAACAGGGGGAGAACAGAAGCAACAAGACAGCACCCATCACCAAAAGCTAAAATGAAATGACAAACTATATGTCCTTCCATTTAATTCTACTATCATTTGGAGGAAAGCAACAGGCTACAAGCAATACCCAAAAACAGCTGTCAACATAAGAACGAAATAGGTGACAGAGAAGTAAAAAACTACCAACATTGACATTAGATTTAATAGATGAGCTGAAAGTTTTGCTACCTCACCAGATGTATTGCAAGCCTACAAGGAATGTGACTTGCGTTGAAAATTGCAGGTGCCAATAAATGAATTACTTATCAAAATAATAACACTAGATGTCACCAAATAACAAGCTTCATGCAACAGATGTTAGTACACAAAGTTTAACTTAACAACAAACAACAATAAGTTGTTAACACTATCATCAACATTACAAATGGTACAAAATAGGTTATCATTACTAAAGTTAGACCAATGGCCAAGATAAGTGACCTTAAGAAGCCTGGAAATTTGTAAGGAGTTGCCCCCATCACAAAAAATCAATTTTCACGTTGGAATTGTCATACTTTAGCAATAAAACTCCCAATTTTGGATATGTTCTGACAATTCCTAGTGTGATCACAAAACCTTGGAAATATGGTAAGACTTTCTTTTAGAATATATTGTCTTCACACAATATTTCGTGTAAATTTCTACATAAGCATACCGGTATTGAAGGCACAGAATATTAAATGTATTGTAGACAGCATCACAAACGGATATTTTTGCAACATAGATGGCAGAAACAACTTAAAACAAATAACAATATTCAAAATAAAGCACAGAAAAAGATAAATGGTTTTCCATCCTCCTAAACAGGGCTGTTAGTCAAACGAGTTCAAGCCGAGACAGCTTAAAAAATTGTTTAAATTCAGTTTGTTTTAAAAACGAGCCGTGCCTAAAAGCCCAAATCCTAAACAAACCTAAAAAATTGTTTAAGTTCGAACTTGTTTAGAAAATGAACCGAACTTGAACAAGCCAAATCCGAGCCCCGTTTTCATAATAACCAAAAGCTAGTAACTTTTTTGAGCATCTACAACCTTAAAGTCACAATAAAATCAATTAACATGGATTGCCCTTGACATGGTCAGCAACTTACTAAAGCAGAGTTTAAGAATCCCCCGGACCGCTTATCAGGAGACCCAAACTCAACATCATTCTCAAGCATCTTCTCATACGGAGCCTTAATATCACTTGGCCGTGTAGTCGTGTACACAATTCTCTTCGTTGGTGTCACACTTCTTAATAACGATTCTGAATCCTGCAATTTATTATTAACACTCCCCACTTCAACTTCCGAGACACCCAGTTCATTCTTCAATTTGAACATAATATGAACCCCATCAACCTCAACCTTCTGGACGTGATTACTGTTAATCTTGCTCAAAAACTCACTGTATGGAACACTTACAAACGTTGTCGGAGTCCTCGGTTCCGACCCCGGCAATGGAATTCCGGGCCGAAGCAATCTCATAACGAACATAACAATCCCTAATTGTAGTAACAATACACCGATTTCTTGAGCCTGAACTATCGGTTGCCACTGCCATTTTTTGCCCTTTGACCACCACCAATTACCTTTCCCTTGCTTCTCTCTCCGTGAAGGGGTCGACTTCGAGGTCGTATTCGGTGTCTTCTTGCTGACCCCTTTCGACTCACTCCCTTTGGCTTCGCTCGTTTCGCTCGAATCAGTGTCGTGTTCACATGAACTATTAGCTCGAATACACCAATTTTGGTTCTTCAAAAACCCTCCCCATAGCCCAAAGCCTACTAGATTGTTCGAAAACCCATCTTGTCTGTACAGATTGAAAAGTCTAAACGATGAGGAATTGGTAATGAAAAGACTCGGATTTTCATGTAAAACCCTGAATCGATTGCAGAAGTAACTGTGTCTATACAAATCTTTAGAACTATTGTTCGAATTTACAAAGATTTGACTGTGGATTATCGATCCGAGAGGTTCAATTGAGGCCATTAGTGAAACCCTATAAAAATTGAAGAGAATTGAAAATGTTGGATTTAAATATATACTGTGAGCGAACGTAAAATCGTGGAGGTCACTAAGATGAGAAGACGGTTGAAGGAGGAATACGGGGCGTTGGATTTTCTGGATTGGGTTTTTGACCGTTAGATTAGCGTATGGGGTGTTTTAAATTTGTTTTTCGTTATCCTATTTCTTCGAAATCTGAGGAACAGATTCTAGCATCGAAGCATTGACCGGAAAACAACAAAATGTTTGGAAACGTTTACGGTTTTCTATTTTCAAAAAAATTATAAACGGAAATAGTTTTAGTTTTTTATCGATAAAAAAAAAACAAAAAATTTGTTTGATTATATTTTTTGTTGTGAAAAAAAATAAAAAAAAATAAAAAAATCGTTTGATAAACATTTCTAAATTATTTTATAAACAATTTGTTTATACCATACACTTTTCCAGGCTACTTTAACTATAAAAAAAAAAAATGAGAATAACATACCCAAGTCATAGTATAATTCATAAAATTACCATACTCAAATACGTCGAAAACATGAACTCTAGACCTAGAGAGTAGTTGAGGATATGAATTTTGACTTGACTAAACATATTAGTCTTGTATTTTATAGTCTGTCAAATACTAATACCCATTACTTGAGCAAATTCCCAAGAAATATTACAAAAGAGTAACAAAAATAATGCATAACATAGAGACCACATTGTAACCACAACACGCAACCATCAAACAGTGGCTCTTCTCTTGCCGGTGGTATTGATCCACCTATATATGAAGCAATCCTCTTGATATGAGGACCATTGTAAGCAATATTCATGGTCTTACTACAACACAGGCACAGACCATCAGATTTGGTAGATTGAACCTCCACCACATCATCGCTACATTGATATACTACATCTACAAGCACACAATGGTATCATCACTACACAAACAGATTCACCCATAGATTAAAAAAGAATCCTAAAAAACCCAGATATCCCATGACAATAAACAGAAAAAATAATGAGTGTTTGATGAAGAAATTTTCATGGTGCATCAATTACTTTTATTAACAATAAAATCATGCAATCATAGGGCAATGAACAGGAAAATCATAACCTATTGATCCATGGAATAATCCTACTCAAATGAAAGTACTCAAGGCTTAGCAACAAAGAATCAAATCCAACAACAAATTTTTTTGTTGAATCAGTAAATCAAGAAAGAATAAAATCCAAAAGGCACCAAATCTATGGGAAAAACTTGGGTAAATCCTAGATCTATATGATAATAGGTTAGAACTAGCATTGGTGAGTCAATTTTATCATAGATTTACACACAAATTGGAAGGAAAAAATAGCGGGTTCGATTTTATGCACATATTCAAACCATAGAGAGTTCAAAACACAATAAAAATGCCAATATCCAAACAACATAGAGCTAAATCAAATAAAATTGAAGATCTAACAACGATTTTGACATAAATCAAGAACAAAGAAAACCCTAGATCAAAATTTCAAGTAAGAACATAAAAGGTTTGTGATAAACAAATTAAACCTCTTTTGTCGCAAACAACTTCTAATTCTTTGTGTCCTTCTTGGGTTTGATGGCTGATTTATTCTCTTATTCATATGGAGGGACTTTGTAGGATTTCGGTGGAGGAAAGAAGTTGTGGGTCGTTTAAAGTGAGATGAGAAAAAAGGTTGAAATTTGCTTTTTTATACTTGGACACAAATGGGACAAATAATGTTGCTAGCAAGAGTTGAAGGCGAGATTTCATTAATTGTGATCACGCATTTTCGTTTTCTTCCGTTTTCAATAATGATTTTTTAGCGTTTTCAAAAACGGGGGTAGTTTTCAAAATGATTACAAAAAGAAAAAAACTAAAACAATTACTAAACAAGTTTTTTTTTTTTCTCCAAATATCAAAACAAAAACGAAAAATGAAAAATAAAAACGTTAACAAACGCCGTTCATTATTATTGCCCGTAGCTACTTTCATTAAGTGTAGCTTTTTTTTTTTTTTTGTCGATGTTTAAGGGTATTTAAATTAATTTACACGTAGCTCGATTAATTTTTTTATGGTTTAGTCAAAAATAATTTATTCAATTCAAGACTAAAGTTTTTACGAGATATAAATCTCTTATGATCTGACTCTATAAACTTATTAAAATTCAAATTCAAAACGTTTGAGTTTACGACTTATTATGTATCTACTTTTATTAGGTATCCCCAATTGAGCTTAAAAACCAGCGTGGTGAACATGTCTCGGGCTAGTCTCCTATTCAAATAGGTTTTGAGTAAGCAAACTTTAGGCGAGGTGTTGGAATTCATTTTGGCAAACTTTCCTTTGTAAACTAAATTTATCACAATTATTAGATTAATTGTGGATTTCAGTAAATATTGGGGTTTATTGTCAATTTAATGGCTATGAATAATTAAGTCGATAAATTATGTCAATAGATTAATTTAAGTAAAATATATTAAACATGATTTAAATCTATAAAATCAAATTTGTCAAATAAAAAATATATATCTCGTATATATGAGGATTTCCCTTTTGTAGCACAATATCTCTCAAATTCTTATTTCTTTTCTTTTTTTCTTTTTTTTTTGTGGTCAGTTGTCTTCTTTATCTAAGAAGCATATGAAACAAAATAAAATTTCTTTTGCTTATGTGGCAAAGATTTTTTACAAGAAAAGTATACTTCTTTATTCAAGTAATGTAATAAAAAAGGTAAACTTCAATAAATTCATAGGACGGTCTTAAATAGATTTATCCAATGGTTATCAACATTTTTCTCAAAGCCCGTTACATTGCATTTTTTTTTCCCCAAATCCATCACTTCTCACTTTCGTTACACCGTACTTTTAGGCACTAGTTATCCTTAGTTAAATAATAATTTTGGACGTAAGAACTAAATTCCTCTTTTAAGGATTTAATTGTTACGATTAAAAATTTAGAGACTAAATAAAAATTAAGTACATACTAGAAAAATATTAGTTATTACTCATATCTGAAAGTATAAAGTAATAAAAAAATTGTGAATCATAAATATAATTATTTGTGATAGAATATAATTTGTCTTAAATTCAATAAAACTCATCAAATTTTTTTGACCTCAAATAGTTTCATTTTTACCACTTACACACAATCCCTTTAGTAAATTCAATAGAACACATGAAAGTTTTTTCCCCCATGTACTCAATTGGAATCCATCGATTTAATGCTCCTCACATAGGCAGTGCAAGAGGAGAGAAAGTCGACCATATATATATATTATTTTATTGTATGTGCTTAAAGGTACAGAGTAATAAAAAATGATAAACAATAAACATATTTGTATTCATATCCAAAATCAAATTACAAATATAGAGAAGAGATAAAAAAAATTAAGAATCGATTTATAGTAGGTGTGAGAGGTGGTGAGCGGCAATAGTGGGGGTAGGAGACGGTGATGTTTATGGTGGGTGAGAATGATTGTAGTGGCGATGAGGGCGACGACGATAATGGTGGTGGTTGTAGCAACGGTGGTGGTGGTGGTGTTGGGGGTGGCAGTGGTGACGACGGTGATGGTGACAGCAACGACAATGGTGGGTGGTGGTGGTCACGACGATAGTGGTGGTGATGGTGGCGACAGTGGTGGTGGTGGTGTGGACGGTGGTGGTGACGACGGCGATGGTGGCGGCAGTGGTGGTGGTGGGGTGGTGGTGATGGGGGCGACGACGACGATGGCGGAGGGGACTACGGCGGTAGTGGTGGTGGCGATGGTGGCGATAGTGGTAGTGATGGTGGTGACGGGGGTGACGACGGTGGTAATGAAAATGTTGGTGGTGGTGGTGGTTGTGATAAAGATAGTGGTGGAGCGATTTTAAATAATATTTTTTTTTAAAGTATTTATGAGAAATGATTTTTAAAAGTATTTTTAAAAAGTAACTCCAAACATACCCTTAGAGGCCTATTTTTTCTATTAAATTTAGGGTGTTAATATTAGCTGTTAGATTAATTTTAAAGTAAAATTTTAAGCGATCTTAATCGCGAATAATAAAAGTCATTTTGTTTATCTTTTGAAATTTGAATTATAAGCTATTTTATTATATAGAAAATTGAAAGTTTATGATATCGATTTTTCTTTTTCGTACTAAAAGTCATAATTTTTAGGAAAAATTTTAACACATTCTTTCTAATTTTTCATATCTTAAAATATACTCTTTTTATTTTTTGAATCTTCACTAACACTCTTTATCAGATTAAAAGTGTTAATTAGAATATAATTTTATTAAATTGTGCATGATATATTTTAGGAAAAATTTCATCCATACTCCATCTAGATAGAAATATCTCCAATGAGATCCCTCTATTTTTTAATTTTTTTTACGTATTAAAATTTGGTCCGATTAAAATTCGATTCGAGGTAATTAAAATTTATTTTTTATTTATTAAAATTTGAGTCGATTAAAAATTATATTTTTTAAGTATTAAAATTTAAGTCAATTAAAATTCTATTCGAGATTCAAATCAAATTTTAATCAATTCACATTAACTTTTACTCCGCCCAAATTTTGATACATAAAAAAATATAAATTTTAATTGACTCAAATTTTAATACGTAAAAAATAAATTTTAATCAAATTGAATCAAATTTGAATTAACTCGAAACAAATTTTAATCGGGGGTTAACAACTCAAGTAGAGCTCAAATTGACTCGAATTTTAATATGTAAAAAATAAAATTTAATCAGCTCGACTCAAATTTTAATATGCAGAAAATAAATTTTAATCGAATTTTATGCAGAAATATTGTTTAAGGTTTATATAAGGACAATTTTAGTATTTTAGATAATTTATTTTTGTTATAAACGTATCAGTGATATTTAAATATAAACTAGAAGGAATGTCAATGATGTTTTAGATAATAGAAATAATATTCTTGAAGATATGATAAATTAAAAGGGGTGTAGCTGAAATTTTTCCAAACTTTTATTATTGAATTACACATTTGAAATAAGAAGTTATAATTGTTCAAAGAAAAATCATGATCGATTACATATACCTATGATCAATCATGGATTCTCCTTAAACAGTTGTAACTTGATTTTTACAAATGGTAACTTTTGATATATGTCATAACTTTCCATGATTGACTATATTTTTTACAAGTTATAACTTACATCTTAAAAAATTATAATTTTTGGTACTTTACCGTCGCTAAGGATGTTAATTCGCTACTCGGGTTCACCTCAGATAAAATTTGACTTGAGCTTGACTTGTATTGTAAATGAGTTGAACTTAAATAATTTTTTAGGCTTATTAGGTTCGGCTTGTTTATATGTAAAATAATTGAGTTATTCGGGTTCGACTTGAATTTTAAATGAGTTGAGTTTAAACAATTTTTTAATATTATTTAAAAAATAAGCTCTCCAATTCCCAAATCAAACTCACTGGCTCCATTATCAACCTTAACCGCTGCAGTGCTACAGCGTTCCCTAGCGTGGCTAGCTCAATTTTATCCTTTTACCCTCTTTTTAATGCCATGTTGCATATTGATCCCATGAAAATAGGAAGGTAAAATATAAGTCCAGATTTAGTGGAACTAACAGAGCTATGAGCCAAACAAAATTTTCTAAATTTAGCCAACCAAAAAAAGCACAAACGTTTGAGACACAGAATCCACTGGACTTAATTTGAAGGTAAAACAAAAATCATTCTTTCTCCATTCTACTTCTTTCTCACAATCAGTATGAATTTTTCAGAAATTGAGAAAAACTCTATTTTTTGGCTGATTTGAAAAATGGGTTTGTCATATTTCATTGCATTAAGTTTGTTTCGGAGTGCTCTGTGAATTAAAAGTGAGAGGAGATAATTTTTTTGGGGGGTTCAATTTAGGAAGTTTTGTAGTTATAATTCTGGGCAGATTTCAGGTGCAGATTGTTCAATACAAATTGACAATATCTTGATTCTATGATATTTTAGGTGAAAAAGATTACATGTTATAGTAGGTAAATCAACTTGAAAAAAAAATAAAAATTCAAAGGAGTATAAATGGGTGTTAGCGCCAAGGATATTCAAGTTTGTATGTGGAAAATTATTGAATTTTCAATGAGATCTTGTTATAATTTTGCAAAGAAATACCCAACTGTTTCCTTTATTTTGTTACTCTTATGTCTTTTATATATATATTTTCCTTCTTTCTTCAGATTTTTGATTTACTCATCACCTGTTCTTGTGTTCACTGCTATTATTCTTGGAATTTTTCTAAGTCTTGATCACCCAGACAACAAAAATGTCAGAGGAGATGAGAAGAGGAATGGAGGGATATCTTCCAGGAAAATTAGTTTTTCTGAAGATGATATCATTGTTGGTAAAATTGAGCACTCTTCCAAACAAGTTCAAACAGCAAGTAAGCGAAGAAATGCCAAAGAGAGAGACAGAGAAGATTATAGACCAAGCTGTGTGGAGGAAAAAGGCACAGTTTCTTCAACAAGTGTTAACGATAATTTGGTTGATAAAAGTGCCCTAATAGAAGAAAACCCTAGAGATATTCGAGAGGTGGAAGTGCATTCAATAATTGACTGTTCTGAGTGTTCCTCCTCCAATGATGTTCAGATTTCAAAGCCCCTATTTCATGATGGTTTTGATGAAAGGTCCCAAAAATTTACTAGAGGTGCAGGTGGTGCAAGTTCTGAAGACAGTGAAGATGAAGAGGATGTACAGGAGGATGGAAATAAGGCTGTAGAATGGACAGAAGTTGATCAGAAAAATCTCATGGATCTTGGTTCTTCCGAAAGAGAGAGGAACAGAAGGCTGGAGAGTCTAATTGCAAGACGAAGAGCAAGGAAATTGTTGAGTCTTCAGGTCAGAAAGACACCGGTGAACATGGGCAACAACGGCCCTCCTGGCCATATTGATTCTGTTTTGATACCAAGAAACAACCCCACTCTTGGCAACAATTCTAGCAGTCAATTTTCACCTACACCTGGCTCAGCTCCTTCTGTTTTAATTCCAGCGTGCAATCCTTTTGACCTCCCTTATGACCCGTGTGAGGAAAAGCCCAACCTAACGGGAGATAGTTTCCATCACGAGTTCATGGTAGCTCACCAGAAGGACATGATGTTCTGCAGGCATGAAAGCTTCAGTCTTGGAGCTTTTTCCCTGTGGGAATATAAGCAAGATCGAAATGTGTTGTTTCGTGAATTTGCAACCAAGCAGAGTGCTTTTGAGAGACCCGACTCCCAATTAAGAAGTCAACCAGGTAAAATGAGGTCTATATTTTGTTCCTCTGAGAATGAAATATTATGATTATTTCTTTGTAGAAACCTAATCAAGATGAATCCATTCCTCACAGGTAAGGAAGATAGCGAAAAGCAAGAGCTAGAAACATCTCAAGAAGGTGAGCCCATATTGAATGTTGAGAGTGCCTGTGATCGTGTCAAACAAGAAGGTCAAGGGGCTGAACAGGTATTTGATTTGGTGGATGATCATTATGAAGAATGTAGCAGTGAATTTCAGACAAAGCAGATGCTGGATGAAGTCATTAAGGTTGGATCGAGATCATCATCTTCATCAGAAGCAGATGAACCAATATCCAGAATCAACAAAGAAGCAATTTTAAAATGCCTCTCTCGTTCAGTTTCAAGGAACAGAGGTGTAGATATAGAGGATAATAGTCGAATAAATGATCTTTCCTTTGATTCTGGTCTGCCTGGGTTCGAGAAGACAAAAGTGGAGGAACGCCTTTACGCTGTTAAGGAAATGCATCATACACCTACTCATTCTATAGCTTCTGATTTGCAGGTGGAGGTCTCAGAGGTTAGTTCACCTCCGCTGACAGTTGATGAAAATATGTCATTCTCCGATGAACAATCTTCAATAAATGACGGGGATGCACAAAAGGAGATCTCTTGTGACAGTGAAGATACGTGGTTGGACTCAGCTAACCTGCCAATAGTTGATGAAAATGAGTCAAGATTGGGAGGAATATATGAAATCAGTGTACTAGACATTAGAGAAGTTGAAAGTTCGAGAATAAACCATGAATCCAATGATTCAGTTACATCGGATATGCTGCCAGAAGTTGTGGATCAATATTCCACCAACCCACTTTCCTCATTACTTATACCTGAACAAGGTCAAGCCAATTCAACAGATGACAATTCAAAACATCAAGATATGATCCAAACAACTGGAAGTGCATTGTCACCTGAAATTTTGGGTTTGCCAGTGCTTGAAGGGCAACAGTCAACAGAGAAACCAGTTGCTCACCCATCCCATAATGACGATTTTAAAGACCCAGAAGTATGTCTTTTTATCTGAAATTATTTTAAGAGATAGCTGTGAAATAGAGTTGAATTACCCGACAATTGATATCTGAGCAGGCCAAACAATTAAGCATCATTTAGTAGCAAGTACATTGTTTGCGCTTAAAAGTTTAGTTATGTGTGGTCCTCGAAACAAAAACCACTTGATCGAGGGTTGATTATTCATTTGATTATCTAGACCTCAAAATTGCTGGTTAATCAACGTAGAAACTATAGAAGCAAATCAATTGCTTAAGGTCAGAAGCTCAACTGTAACCATATAGCAAAGTCGAACCAATGTACAATGTCAATTATTGCTCTTCTTAACTTAATTTCGTCCTTCTATCTGAAAGTGATAGCTTATGCACCAGAAACATTGTTATGGAAAAAAAATAGAAAAAGGAGTACTACTTTGGCACAAGGAGAGTTTCCTTCAGTTCTTAGATGGCAACTAGTTTTCTGATTATTATTTTTTCCTTGCTTAGTAGCAAAATGAAATACCTGCAGTAGCATAATATTGGTTTGCTGGTGCATCACCTTACTGTGATATTGAACAGGAACCATATAGGCCGGAAAAGTCTAACAGGGAGTTAGACACCAATAATTCCAAGGTGAAAGCTTTGGAAGTCCCGACGAGCAATGTCCTGAAAATTTTGAGTACCATCAACCACATAGAGAATGAAACCCACATATTGGTCAAGCAAGAAAATTCCAGTGACCAGTCCAAATCTTCAGACATAATCACTTTGAAATTAGGCCAGTGTACTGGGAAGGAATATGAAAAACGAGATGAGCATCAGAAGACCATCTTGGAGTCATGCAAACAAATTGAGGATTTCGACAATTTGAATTCTTTTGGAGATGTTGAAAGAGAGCCTGAAACTCTTCCTGAATGCCTGGATATGGCAGTGAATGCAATGCCAATTGAGAACAATGATATATGGAGTTCAATTCAAGATACAGAAGTTGAACAAGGAAATGGTGAAGTTGGATCGCTTAGTGTTGGCCAGAATTTTGTTGATCCTAATGCATTGACTGTTACAGCAGAATCAGTGGTTGATCAAGTTCCTATTGCCTCAAGTTTATCCTCATCTCCGACGTCTGTATTACAGCCGAAATTCTCAATAGATCAAGCCTCCTCATTAAGTTTTGATCAGGAGATATCCCCGGAGGTCCAACAATCTTATTCAGATACATTAGAACATAATTTGATGGATGAACTGCCGCCTGCAAATATAATTCTGGCTGTTCCTCAAAATGCGGTGTGTATGATGGAGGATTCAGCTGCTCACCCTTCTTGCAGTAGAGATTGTGATACGTTAGCGGTTAGTCATTATCGTTGTGGAAGTTAACTAATGCTTTATCTTTTTTCCTGGAATATGTATATGAAACTGAGAGAAGTATTGAATAACGGAGGCTTAAGAAGCTAAACAGTAATTATTGTCATAAATATATATTGGAATATGTCCCAATTAATAGATAGATGTTGGGAAGAAATAACTGGACTTCTTTTGCAACTCATGGAGGATAAGAATAATTTGATCCTTCTAAAAAGTCAACTGAAGAAATCAACACCAGTGATGTTCTAATGAACCTGTTATTGAAAATAATGGCATTGAGAAATTAGAATCCAAAAAAGATATTGAGGGTACGTCAGAGTTAATGCGGCTACGAAAGGATTTTGGGAACCAACTTTGGAGACTAACATCATATATATTGAAGATACTAAAGATATGTTCGAGGGACTACCTATATCCAACTCTCTCTGCCCATCAAACCTAAACCTAAAGGCCAGAACATCAAATTCGAATATCCTGTGACCTAAAGAAGAAGTGAAGTTATGTAGAAGGGTAATTTTTCTGAAATAGTTGGTATTGTTTTTGTCCTTATCTTGATTCAATAACTGCTTATTCATACTGCTAAATCCAAAAATGTATGTATTATGTCAAATTATTTCGTTCTTTCTTTTTAGCAATATTTCTTATTTCCAACATTTCTGACCTCATATTTTCACATATGTTTCTGATAGCAAAAGCATGAAAAGAAAGAAATGGCTAGACTGACAATTGCACACCCTGACAATGATCAGGCACAATCAGATTATGAAGGAAAATCTACTGAAAAAGCCACCACCAGCTATAAACTTAACAACTTAGTGGTCAGCCAAGAGGAAGGAAAACTGAAATCTGTTGAAGATATTGAAGCTGAACAAAGGGCTGGTGTGGGACACATGGAATTATCTAACGTAATGAGTTCACAATCTGCAGAAGAAACTACAGGTGAACTCAAATTGGCCGACGATGTCTATGGTTTTGGACCTGCAAAACAAAGGAGGGATTATAATGAGAATTCAGGCACCATTGTTAAAAGTGAAGAGTCGGAAGAAGCAATGGGACATGAGGACGTGCACCCACCAATGCCAGCACCTGGTGCTAAAGATAACTTGGAAGCAAATAAAGATGTTATATTCATCACTCAATAGGAAAAGACATTGTCATCCTTCCTGCTGCACTATTTGGTTTGAATAGGAGTGAACGGCTTTGTGAGATAATTTTCATCATCACACACCCTAAATATTCTGAGTTTCTTTTCACTTTTCAAAATGGTGCATTATTTGTTTTGGTTTGTTGCCTTAGCAGTAATTTTTTTTAGTTAGGATAAATCAATACTATTGTGGATGATAAATGAAGCTACCAAAGCACGAAAGTCAAGATTTTTATCCGTCAATTTGAGATATAGCTCAAAAGCCGGCCTTACCCTTTATTATAGTAATAATGGGCCTTTAGGCTTTACAAATAAGACAAAAAAAAAAAAGATTTTTCTTGTTTTTTGCATTCTTCGAGTGCTTGTAGTTTCTGCGGTGAAATCATTGTAATAGCCAAGATAAAAACAAATGAAATAACAATAATAATAAAAATAAAAATAAAAAAGTTGGATTTGAAAAGTATTAGACTTTTGTTTGGTTTAGGGTCTGTTCTTATGGGCTTGTGGATATACTTTGGAAATCAATAGAGATAATTTAGCTTTTTGGCGTAGGGAAAAATATCAAATAATTATAGAGATTAATTAAAATTATTATACATGTGGTTTAAATAGGGTAATATTGTCGGATAGATCAAACCCTTCGTGTATATATAAATATATTTAGGTTTGTAGGGTTTTTTGTTATTTATTTATTGGTGAGAAGGCTTATGGAGGGGTTGTCCTGTGAACAGAAGAAGAAGAAGAAGAAGAAGAAGAGAGAAGGAGGAGGAAAGAAAGAAAGGACTTGAATCCATTAAAAATATAAATTTATTACTTAATTTATGAGTTTTGTATTTTATTTAATCACATAATGTTAAGTTTATTATAAGTAGTAGTAATAGCATATATATATATATATGTCCATGGTGAATAATATTGATGAATATATAAATGGATTTTAGTGAAAGATGCTAATTTAAGTATTTTTAGATCTAATTTAGATTGGTTAATCTTGAAGTTTTAAGGAATTCAGTCAATGTGTAAAAAGGAAAAAAAAAAAAAGGGAGGGGGGGAGGGGAAGGAAGTTATTGGTTCCAAATTCGTAAATTAGAGAAAGCTTCTCTTAGTTTCAAAGAATTTTACTTTGACCTCTATATTCTTCTAAATTTAATTTTAATTATTGTTTTGCTTGGTAAGTTAGAAGAATAAAATTTTAAAAAATTTATGGCAGCCCCACAAAAAAGAAAATTCGTTTTTTAAGGAAATTACACTTTGAACCCAAAAATTTCAAAAATTATGATTTGGCTCAAAAACTTTAGAAACTTTTTATAAACTACTCAGATTACTTCCATACCCTATTAGCTCACATTAAAAATATGATTTCTATGTAAAGGATATAAAATGTATATCAATGGGTAGGAAGTATAAAAATTAAATATAAAATCATAAAATGACGAACTTAGAATAACGATTGATCGTTATATGTTATTTTGGATTAGGTGATGATTGCATTGAGGTTGAGAAAGAGGATTTTGAATTGAATTTTGGGAATCAAAGTGAGTAATTTATTACTTCTTTTAGGAGGATTTTCTATACTAAATATGTGGGTGCATGCGTGTGGATTTTTCACATATATAATATATGTGTTGATATTTTGGGGTTGTAATTAAATATTTTGCAATTGTGAATGGTTATACATGTGAATTTTGAAAAATTTATGGGATGATTTTATATCATTATTTTGGTAATGAAAGGAAAATTTTGTGTGTTAGGACAAAAACTACAGTTTTGGTGTGTGTAAAAATCATGTTTATGAGATAGTGATTGAATTATCAGGTCTAAATAATAACAAAATTGCATACCGGCGTGGTCGGTATAGGGATGTGCACATAAGGGTTAGTCATTAAACTAGTGATGACAAGAAGCGAGCCAATTACCAGGCTAGTGGTAACAAGAGACGGGGTCAATCATCAAGCTAGTGATGACAAGAAATGGAGCTAATTACCAGGCTAGTGATAACAAACATGATTTGACAAATGTATTTGAAACTGAATGTAGGTGTGAGTATTTTGGGTTATAAATGTCTTTTTATTTGTGAAGTTATTTGTGAAAATGAGTGGTGTTTTGAGTTATAAATGTCTTTTTATTTACAAAGTTATTTATGAGCATGAGACTATTTTTTTTAAGGATTATGTGAGAGAGGTTGAGATATAATTTGTTGTACTTATATGTATCAAAGTTTGTTTTTGTATATAAACTGTGGGATTTGTTTTAACACCTTATTAGAGGTGGTTGCTATTTATGGGTCACTGTACTCAACCAAATGTTTAACATTTTTCAGGTAAAAATCAGGGAAAGAGTAAGTCCTTGGATAAACAAGGAATTAGAGGATTTAAAGATTTATTTTACTGTAGATCTTCAAAAATAAATGTCTGTTGTAGTTTTGAAACAAATATTTAATTATTTTAAAAATAATGTTACTTATGTTTGGAGTAGTAAACCTTACAGTTTGATTATTATTTTACACGAGTTTAGTAATGATGTTGGTGATGTTTAGTTTATTTCTCTGATATTTATTAGATCGATGAATTGTATTACTTTATTATTGTCTTCCACTGTGTTTTGTATTATTATGTACAAAATTGGTTGGTTAAGACATTGATGACTGATCCGCCGCCCACCTTATTTGATCCGAGGTAAGGGTGCGACAAACATAAGGAAGAATTTTTCTTGACTAATATGCAATAATGCTGATATGACTGATAGGCTCTTATCATAAGGATCTTGGACCACCTTCCTAAGGTTTTTCTAAATTTGTTTTGCACCTGACTCATAATTAACTCAATTCATTCATTTGTCCCCTCCAGTATAAAAGAGAGTAAGCGAGTTAATTTGTATTAATTATTAGTCACATTTTACCCTCATTCTCGCTCTGAATTTCAAAATTAACCTCACTTCAGCAATCTATCTAAATCATCTTACCAATCTTATTGGACTCTTTTTCTTTAGTTCGATGAAGACAATGAGCTGTATATACAGTGTAGTAGACATCTTGTCTCTACTGATTATTTTTCATTCCGACGTGGGGAAATGATCAAAACGCTTTGTTTGGACCGTCACATGCTTAGTTTAAGGGGTATCTCTTGATATACAAGCAATATGAATCCTGTTGCTATAGGATGGGAATTGTGTGGTCACCATAAGTCTCATTCTATAGGGTAAGATTGTTTATCTTTATTTTTTTTTACAAGATGTCTAAATTTATGTCGATTATTCTTTTAAACTTTGAGTCGATTACCGTGACTCAATCTAGTTTAAATACATATTCCTTGAAGAATAAGAATAACTGATTTTTAAGGGTGACTAACCAATTTAAATGCGCCTACGAGTTTTAAACTTAAGATACTAATCATTAAATTATTGTTGTCCAAATCATCCTGATAAGATTTATGGAAATGAGATTATCATAAAAAGTAGATTCTTTGGTACATTTGAAAATTGAATTATTGCTAACAGTGAAAAGAAGCAAACAGCGTCTCGAACAAATTTTATATGCCAAATTTAAATTTAAAGGTTAATGTGATAATTCGACAAATAGCATTTGATATCTTCAACTTGCACTCTAACCGATATGTTAAAATAATTTATTTTATTTAATCTATATCTTTATTGGGCCCCGTTTTCAAGCTGATGTGGCCGACTGGAGTGGCCATATTAGTGACAGTGAATTAAACACTTCAAGGTGGTTGGGCGCCCGAATATGGCCAGTCAGAGGAAGCTGCCTAGAAATTGGAAGAGGAAGACCTGACTTTTGTTCATGCATTACTCCCCGATGGATCTATAGAATTTGCTAGACATCATGTTACCAGGCAAAATCAAATTTGGCATATTGCAATAGGTATGTCAAATCTTTTTAATGCAATATTTTATGAAATTGTTGGGTATTTAATGCAATTTATTTTATGTAGTAACATATAATTTGGTTAAAATTTATGTTTTGGTAATTTAAATTTGTATTAGCTAAGTTTAATGACAAGTTTTAGTTTTAATAAAATATATACTACTTTTTATATAAAATTTATAATATTTTAAAATAAAATAAAATAACTTACAATTCAATTCTAAAAAAATAAACAAAATAATTTTTATTATTCGCGGTTGAGATCACTTTAAATTTTACTTTAAAGTTAATCTAATGGTTAATATTAATACCTTAAATTTAATAGAAAAAATAGGTCATAAGGGTGTATTTAGAGTGACTTTTTAAAAATATTTTAGAAATTATTTATCATAAATATTTTTTAAAAAATAGCATTTGAAAATGCTCCACCATTACTTCTATCGCCGCCGCATTAGCTGCCACCACCCTTATCACCATCACCACCACTGCGACTCGCATCGCCACCACCACTACCACCTCCACTGTCGTCGCCGTCACCACCACCGCTGCCCCCATCACCACCACCATCATCACCGCCATTGCCACGCCCGCCACCTCTACCCACCACCACGGTTATTGTCACCCCACTACAACCATCACCACTGTCGCCCACCATCTTTCACCCACGTACAAATCGATATTTAAATTTCTTTATATCTTCTTTATGTTTATGATTTGATTTGAGATATAAATACAAATATATTTATTATTTAATATTTTTTATTATTCTGTGCCTTCAGGCACAAGTAATAATTAGTTTTAAAAATATATTATAAATACATGTATTAATATGAAGACATTTGGTATACCTATCGGAGATGCTCTAATATTTTTTTATAGTGTCAATTTGAAAGTCTTCTTAAAAACCGAGCTTCAAATTCCAAGATATTAATCATCACATTTTATCATCCAAATTATTAGTGGGATTCTCGGTTAGAGAAATGTTCCATGAAATGAACGGCTAGCCTCTAACTTGGTCGATCAATTGGCCCACCTAACTAATAATGAGATTTTTGATTGAATGTTAAAAAGTCTTTTACATTATTCAGAATATTAAAATTTTTGATCAAGATATTATTGTGTATCTAGATCCACTAAATATTGTCAACTCTAATCTTTATTAGTGGTGGTGTACAAAGTGGTTCTAGTTTACGCAGTGGAGTTTAAAAATTGAATAATTGCTGCAAATGGAATATAGTTTATACTTCTTTACTACGGTCCATGACCTAATCTCATGATTTAAGAACCAACACAAGATAGGACAAAGGAAATATTAGGTTACCATTAATTTAATTTATCAATTTAATTATTTATAATTATTAAATTGAAAGTGGATCTCAATAAATTAAATTATAACATAATTTTTTGACTTAATTATTTATAACTATTAAATTGATAATAAATCTTAGTATTTATTAAAATTTATAATTAATTAGATGAGATTTATAAATTATATAAAAAATTAAATTATTTTTTAAGTGCTCAAAAGCATTATTCTATCCTAACAAGAAAAAAAAAAGCATTAACCTACCATAAAAGAATACGACATACGGTGGGTCCCACTCTCGACCAATGACGTTATGTCCTACTGTTCATAACAGCAACTGCAATCGTTTTTACCCTTTAGTTTAGCTGTTAGTGAGTTTTCGAATAATTTACGTTTAATTTGATTAACTTTTTCCTTTGTTCGATTAAAAACAAATTAGGTAGAATTTACCTCGACGACCAGCTGCTATCGTTTATGTGAGAGACCTAATGGTCTTAAATAGTTCGAACAGAAAATTAACATTGATTTACAATAAATATTATAAGCATGAATAAGAGGCGAGGGTCTATCAGATAATTTATATTCCATTCAGGTAACTAATTGTCTTACGTTAGAATAATCGATAATTGTTCCCTCTCATCAAAATAATTTCTAAAAAATTGACTATTTATTAAACATGTTTTCTTTTAATTAGGGCATCACTTTAACAAGAAAATTATCCAATAACTTAACTAAAATGTATTAAAATTTTTAATTAAGATATTTTTATCTCAAAATTCAAGTCTAATTAAGGTCCACGTGGGTCCAATTAATAGGTTCCAACATTATGCCACTTTTTCTGTCCCCAAGGAAAAACTATCAATGAGGAGTTGCTCGTTGTCTTTCCCGAGCAAAACATTCAATCACTAGCTCTGAGCTGAGAAAGAGCACAGCAGAAGCCATGGATTGTATATACAAGAACCCCAACGAACCCATCGAAGGAAGAATCAAAGATCTCCTTTCTCGAATGACTTTGAAAGAGAAGATCGGTCAAATGACCCAGATAGATAGAACCGTCGCCAGTCCCTCTGCCATCAAAGACTTCTGCATAGGTTCCTCAGCTCTCTCTCTCTCTCTATATATATATATATATATGTATATATATATATATATGTTGATTAAATGGGGGTCTTGGTTTTTCAGGAAGTGTACTGAGTGGTGGTGGTAGTATACCATTCGAGAAAGCCACGTCCGCAGACTGGGCGGATATGGTGGATGGATTTCAGAAGGGTGCCCTCGAATCGCGACTTGGGATTCCGATTATTTATGGGGTTGATGCTGTGCACGGTAACAGCAATGTCTTTGGTGCCACTATATTTCCTCACAATGTTGGTCTTGGAGCCACGAGGTGAGTTCTACACTCGCAGACTAACTGTTAGAGGCCTAATTGATGATCCTAAATGCTAATTACAGGGGTTTTTTTTTGTTTATAGAGATGATGAATTGGTTAGGAGGATTGGGGCTGCAACAGCTCTTGAAGTGAGGGCCAGCGGTATTCAATATGCTTTCGCTCCTTGTGTTGCTGTAAGTATAAACTAATCAACAACTTTTTTATAAATGGGTTTGTTTTTGTGTTTTGTTTATCTTGGAGTAGTTTTGAAGAAATTATAATACATATCGCGAGTTTATATCTTAATCTACGCCAAAAGTTATGTACTTAACTGGGAAGAACTTTAATGGTTACGAGGCTATGTGTAATTTGCTATTTGCAATCTTGACAATCGTGTGTAGTTTTAGTTGATTTCAATCTTTAAGAGGTGGAGGTTTATTCGGATCTTTCCCCCAGTGTGAGGTCCTGGATTTTATGACGGTAATTGCCTAGTGCATGTACGATGACCGGATGATAGAAATACACATGCCTAGGAGAATCAATTGAGTGCTCTAAGATGCCAGCTTATCTTCTTTGTAAGAATAGAAAGTGAAAAAAAACTATGCGTAGTTGTATGATTGACTTTGGTTACCAGAATATCATTGACTTTCATAATCTCTTCTCAATTCCGTATGTTCCGAAGTTTAATCTTAGGGATATGAGTATCAATCCCGTGGTATAGTCTATTTTTAGCAACAAAAAAATTCATTCTTCTAAGAAGGAGAATCTCATTGAGGGGTGAGGAACTGAGGATGCACACATTTTCTCTTATAAAGAGGCTGCTCTCACATTTGTGGGTTCAAATATTATGGCCCCAACTTTGTCAAACCAAATTTGATAATATCCTTAGTTACATAATCTTTCTACACACCTAACGCACTGCGCTTTGTGTGCAAATTCTCAGTAAATTCGCGCTTTCATTTTATAATATTCGCAAATTTAATTTTTCGACTCGCAAAATCCACTAATTCGTGTTCTTACTTATTTCTATGTTTATTATTATTATTCAAACTAGTTATTGTCTGTGTCTGAAGGAACAATATAATAAAAAAATAGTCAACAATAAATATATTTTTATTTATATTCAAAACTAAATCACAAACATAGAGGAGAGATAAAAAAATTTAAGTATTGATTGTAGTGGGAGTGAGAGGTGGTGGTGGGCAGTGGTAGTGGTAGGAGACGGTAATGATTGTGGTGGGTGACAATGACCGTGGTAGTGGTGATAGCCGTGGGTGGCAACGGTGACGGTAGTAGTGTCAGTCATGAGTGACGGCGGTGGTGGGCGACGACGGATGCTTCTGGGCGACAGTATGGTGGGTGGTGACGAATGGCGGTGGTGGTAGGTGTGGTGTGGGTGGGTGATAGTGGTTGTTGACGATAGGTGGTGGTGGTGGTGGTTGGCGATGATAGTCATGAGATGATGGTGGTAGTGGTAATAAAAATAAGAATGAGATGATGATGGTTGTGGGTGGTGGCATTGACGATAGTGGTGGCGACAGTGGGGTAGTGGTGGGGGTAGCGGCGGCAGTGGGGTAATGGTTGGGGTAGCGACGACGGCAGTGGTAGTGGTGATGGTGGTGGGGCGGTGGGGTGGTGGTGGTAAGGGTGATGGTGGGACGACAACGGTGGTGGTGAGGGTGGTCGTAGTAGGAATAATGGTAGTGGTGGTGAGGCGACAGTAGTAGGGATGGTGGTGGTGGGGCAGTAACGGTGATAGTGGTGGTGGTGGTGGTAGTAGGGTGGCGGCAGCAGTGGTGGTGGCGGTAGGGGTGGTGATGGTGGTAGTAGTGGTGGGGGTGGGACGGTTCCAAACAATATTTTTTTTGTTTAAAGTAGTTATAAAAAGTTATAAGTTTGTGAAGTGTTTTTAAAAAGTCACCCCAAACACATCCTTAGGGACTTATTTTTTCTTTTAAATTTAGGTTGTTAATATTAGCTCTCAGATTAATTTTAAAGTAAAATTTAAAGAGATCTCAATCGCGAAAAACAAAAGTTATTTTGTTTATCTTTTGAGATTTGAATTGTATTGTATTTTATTATATAGATTTTTTAGAATTACCAATCCATACTTAAATATAAATATCAAAGTAGAATAATATTTGTAAACTATAATTTTCTTTTTAAGAACTTTATAATCAACATATATTTAAAAATTAAATAATTTGTCATATAGATGCTGATGAAACTTAATTTTTTATATTTTATCTTTATAAGTTTTTAGAAGTGAACTAGTTATTAACCGTGTCTAAAGGTACAGAGTAATAAAAAAATTGGTCAACAATAAATATATTTGTATTTATAATCAAAATCAAATCACAAACATAGAGGAAAAGAAAAATAATTTAAGCACCGGTTGCAGTGGGAGTGAGCGGTGGTAGAGACGGTGATGGTGGTGAGAGACGGTGATAGTTGTGATTGATGGCAACTATGGGTGGCAATGGTTATGGTTATGGTTATGGTGGGTTTTAGGTGACAATAGTGGTAGTGACAGTTATGGGTGACGACAGTGGTGGTGGGCGACGATAATGGTGGTTGGCGGCGGGTGGTGGGCAATGACGATAGTGGTGGCGGTTAACGACGGGTGCTTTTTGGGTGACAGTGTGATGGGTGTTGGCGAATGGTGATAGTGGTGGTGGGAGGTATGGTGGGGTGGGTAACAGTGGGTGGCGGCAATGGTGGGCGATGACGGGTGATGGTGATAAGTGTGGCGAGAGTGGGTGATAGTAGTTGGCGGTGGACGATAATAATAGTGGGATGATGATGGTAGTGGTAATAAATATAAGAATGAGATGACGATGGCAATGGGAGGTGGCGGTGGATGATGATGCTAGTAATTGGTGATAGGTAGCGATGGTGGTGGTGGGGTGGTGGCAGGGCCGGTAGTGGTGGTAATGGTGATGGTTGTGGGGGTAGTGGTGAGGATGGAAAGGGTGATGGTAGGACAGTGGCCGTGGTGCGTATAGTGGTAGTAGTATTGGGGATGGTGGGGGTGGGGGTGGGGGTGGGGGTAGTGGTGGGGTGGCAACAGTGATAGTGGCAGCGACGGGGTGGTGGTAGGGCGGTGGTGGTTGTTTTGGCAGAGGTAATGGTGGGGCGGTGGCGGCGGTGGCGGCGGTGGTGGTAGTGGTATGGTTGTGGGGGTGGTAGGGTGGCGACATCGGTGGTAGTGGTGATGGTGGGGCGATGGGGGTAGTGGTAGTGGTAGTGGTGATGGTGGTGGTGGGGCAGTGAGTGTGGTGGTAGGGGGCGGTGGTGATTGTTGTAACATAGGTGGTGGTAGGGTGGCGGCGATGGTGGTGGTGGTAGTGGTGATGATGGTGGTTGTTGTGGTGGTGGTGATAGGGCGATGGGGCGATTCTTAAATTTTTTTTTAAATTACTTATGAGAAGATATAAGTTCTATAAACAGTTTTAAAAAATCATCTCAAACACATTCTTAGGGACATATTTTCCATATTAAATTTAGTGTATTAATATTAGCTGTTGGATTAACTTTAAAGTAAAATTTTAAAAAATCTCAATTGCGAAAAGTAAAAGTTATTTTGTTTATCTTTTGAGATATGCATTGTATTGTACTTTATTATATAAATGTGTTTGTATGCATATAATATGACGCTCTCAAGGCATTCCCACTCTAAATTTTTTTTGAATTTTCCTGCAATTTTATGCCCCCGCTCTATGTGATTTAGGTAATACCTTTTTGGGTGGAATGCATAAATTTATTTGACCGTTATGTAGGACAAAATTTGGATCTCATATTCAAGTTGTGTATGGTGAGATTCATCCTCAAATGAAAGACTTAAATGTAATGTGGTTTTATTCCTAGGATTCAAATTGGTTGTTGTCATGTCGTCTGAACTGCTCTTTTGTGAGGGACATTGATTTTTCCAGCATAACAATTTGACTATATTTTGCCAGGTTTGCAAGGATTCTAGATGGGGAAGATCTTATGAAAGCTATAGTGAAGACCCTGAAGTTGTTAGAAAGATGACTTCCCTGATAACAGGCTTACAAGGGCAGCCACCCCAAGGACACCCAAAGGGCTATCCTTTTGTAGGTGGAAGGTATATAGAAATAATCATCCCATATCTTTGTATTTGGTCCTCATTCCTAGTTTATACTCATTGCGTCTTGAGTAATTTTCATTGCATGACAAGGAATTCATATTGCATGGTGTAAAAAGCAAAATCAAAATTTATATTAGGTGGACTGATTTAAGCTTGTTGAAGCTTCCTTTTTTCCCTCTTGAGGAGATTTTGGATGAAAGATAGCTATGTTGTCTCTGTGTTGTCTATCTCCTAATATTTGGCTATTGTTCTGTTTGAGATATTATTTGAGACATCCACTTATGTTCATGTTCATTAACTCACTTGATTTCAGGAACAATGTTATTGCATGTGCCAAGCATTTTGTTGGCGATGGTGGAACTGACAAAGGTATAAATGAGGGGAATACCATATCATCATATGAAGATTTGGAGAGGATCCATTTGGCGCCATATTTGGACTGTATTTCTCAGGGTGTTTGCACAGTTATGGCATCCTATTCTAGCTTGAACGGAAGAAAATTACACGCTGACTATTTTCTTTTAACAGAAATATTAAAACATAAGCTGGGATTTAAGGTAAATTTAATTCAAAATCTCATTGGCCTAGGGTTTGGGGAGGATAAAATGACATTTTAGATTAATTACCATGCTAGTATGCTATCTTCATTAGACATTAACTTCAAATGTGTTCTGCACCAGGGTTTTTTAATTTCAGACTGGGAAGCACTTGACAGACTTGCTGATCCATATGGGTCAAACTATCGTAACTGCATCTTGTCTACTGTCAATGCAGGAATAGATATGGTAGATATTAAATTTCAGTTGCTGAAGCCCAAACAATAAGGTCTTTCACATAATCCATATCTCTATTTACCTTGCTGAAACTTTTCAGGTTATGGTTCCTTTTAGATACCAATTTTTCTTGAATGAGTTGATGTACCTGGTAGAATCGGGGGCGATACCAATGACCAGGGTAGATGATGCTGTTGAACGTATCCTCAGAGTCAAATTTGTTGCTGGACTTTTTGAGCATCCCCTGAGTGATAGATCTTTGTTAGATTTAGTTGGTTGCAAGGTAAATCTGTAGAACTCTTTAATGTTTTATCGACTTCATGTACAAATTATGGCTGTTTTGTCGTAAGAAAAATATGACAAACCCTGATTTATTTAGAGGTTGATTGAATTTGGCATATTTTCCATTTTGTGAGATTTACCATCTCAACTTTTGAATCTTCATTTTGTTCTCTGTTAAGAAAAATAGTCAATTGAATGTTATCCATTGAGTCCTGCTGTTATTGATAGCATTCAAAGCTAAGGGTTTTACATAATGAAAATCATGTCAGGCGCATAGGGAACTAGCACGTGAAGCGGTTCGCAAGTCCTTGGTTCTCTTAAAGAATGGGAAGGATCCAAAGAAACCATTTCTTCCTCTGGATCGAAATGCTGAAAGAATTCTTGTTACTGGAACACATGCTGATGATCTTGGGTACCAATGTGGAGGATGGACAATCACTTGGGCAGGAAGTAGTGGCAGAACTACGATTGGTAAGTGGTTATTTGGCAAATATACCTAATAGAATCATTATTAGCAATAAGTTGACCTCAAAATTAAAATGACCATTGATTTTTGACATGGTTTCAGTTAATCGAGATGATAAACAACTAATGTTAAACTAGTGGAAGAGTAAAACTTTTATGTTAGTAGTTTAAAAAGGGTAAAATGCATGTGAGCTAACTATGAGATCATCTACTTATTAGGCACAACCATCTTGGATGCTGTTAAAGAAGCTGTGGGAGACAAAACGGAAGTCATATATGAACAAAATCCATCACCGGAAACCTTTACTGGTCAAGCTTTTTCATATGCCATCGTGGTGGTGGGTGAAGAGCCATACGCAGAAACGGGTGGCGACAATCCAGTGCTGACAATTCCCTTCAATGGCCCTGAATTGGTAAGCTTAGTTGCTGACAAAGTTCCCACGCTGATGATTCTGATCTCCGGAAGGCCATTGGTTCTGGAACCATCACTATTGGAAAAAATAGATGCTCTGATTGCTGCTTGGTTGCCAGGCAGTGAAGGAGTTGGAATTACAGATGTGATATTTGGAGATTATGAGTTTCAGGGAAGACTCCCAATCACTTGGTTTAAAACAGTTAATCAGCTGCCAATGCGGGCTGGGGATAACTCATTTGACCCTCTATTTCCCTTTGGATTTGGATTAACAAGCAGTAAGAAAGTGTTTTAGAATTGGTTGGTTTTGTTATCCTAAGCTGGGTGAAGCTCTTGAGTTTCTTGAACGAACCAAAAAAGACAGAGGGCAAGTCACTAAAGAAATGCCCAGTTTGTATTGAACTTCAACTTGTATTCTTCCTGTTCTGTATTATTTCACCTGACCTGTATAATTTTAATGATAATAATAACTGTTATTATTATTATTACTAAGATTGGCAATCAGGTAAAGTAACTCTTATGTTACTTATAAAGAGGTAATTAGTATCACATTATGTAATGTATGATGATAAGAGTATTTTTAGATGAGCAATGCTTAGGGACATAGTAATTATGGTCATTAGATTATAAGTGGTTCCCAACGTTTTTTACCTCTCGCAATTTCTCTGTGTTTGCGTGCATCTCTCTAATTGTCTATCTTCTCCTCTTCGTCTCAGTAGCACTGATGGATGAAGAAGCTTCAATTTTAAATACACGGAATATAATGTCATCCCATTGTTGTTGAGGTAAAATGATCGAATACGATGCCTTTTCAAGACCTCATATTAGTTTAGGGTAATTGTGCAATCGTTGCTATGCCTAATTATGGATGAGTAGGGTATATAGGATGAAAACAATTTAAGGCAATATCGCTATTAGATGACTTAAGAGAGGCAACATGACACCTCCACAAAACATGGGAAAAAAAAGAGTCAATTTCGAAAATTTTGTGGTCAGAAATAGGAATTAACTCATTTTACTACTCCTTAACCGAATTCACCTACTTTTGAATGATTATATGTCGTTTGTTTTGCACCATTCTCTCTCTGTCCGAAGATGCCATGAGATTTTGAGCGCATAATATATTTCACTTGATGCCATGGATTTTGATTGTTCAATTGTCTTAGTTTGTGATGGAATAGGGGTATTATGCATCCCTGCTTTCGGTTCTTTTTTATTCTTTTCTCTTATACGTTATAAGATCCCTTAAAAAAAGTAAGTTATATGTGCTCGTGGCGTGAATTTGATATGTATGCAATCACTGATAAAGTGTTTATGTTGAGCCTTGAAATTAGAAACTCAACATATTATTAATCACTGAAGTTGTATCATCTCAACTAGTCTGATGGGCTTAAGCCGAGTAGGGAGTGAAACTTTGCTCCCAAATAACCCATCAATGAACTTTCCCTAATCTTTTTATCTACGAATCATAGCATCACTTGTAAATAGTGTCTATTATTTTTATTTTTATTTTTGTTACGGGGTGTCCAACTTTTCGTTAATTACTCATTTGAACTCAACGGTGGGCCACCGTGATTTGAGCTGGTCTAGAGGACGTTCCCAAAAAGACAAAGGTGATAATCCTTAAGAGGTAGGAGAAGAGATTGAACTTGAAACCTCTGAATTATCAAAAGACTGACTCAACCACTAAATCACCTCTAAGAGTTAATAGTGTCTATTATTTCATTCATTAAGATTACTACTAAGAAAGAAGAATCAGAATATTTTCTACGAATAGAGAAGAAACCCATTTGGATTACCGAAAGTTTTGAAGTGGTAGTTACAAGTTGAGGGGCAGATGAAAATTGGAATAAAGTGGGCAAGGTGCTCTCTTCTGCAAGTTGCAGAAATGCTGTTCCTTTTCCAAAATAAAGTGGTCAGTTTTGTTATCTACTACACAAAAGAAATTTCAATGGTCATATTCTTTAGGTTGCCTTGGGTAGTTGGGCGGTGACATGAACGAATTATAAATTCAGATGTTTTGAGTTTAAATTTTAATAATTTCTTAGGGTTAGATTAGGAGAAATTTTATCCCTTATGAATATCCTAATTCTGGTGTGGATGATTTGTCTTTAACCGGATTGAAGAGGAGATTAATAAAAATGAGCATAAGATAATCCAGACATTGAACCCAAAAAAAAAAAAAATCATTGCTTATTGGGTGGGATACAAATATACTATATGCAATGCTTGTTTGGGCTTTTCATGCTGCTGCAGAAGCAGAAACAATAGTGTTACTGAACAGTAAACACTGTTACAGTTACCAAACTGTTTGTAATTTTTTGATTCTTTTAATTTTTTGGTTTCAATAAAACTTTTCCTTTCGTTAAAAAAAAAAAACAGTTACCAAAAGTTTTACAAAATTTTATTTCACAAATCAATATGAATTTTGAATCAGGAGGTTTCGTTAATTTTTTTTAGCATGACTCATTGATCCAACCATCTACGTTTATTTGGTAAACAATATTAGATAAACTATTTGTAATACATGTCATTACTCTTGAACCAGTTACCATTTAAAAAAAAAAATTTTAATTGAAAATTTGTGATGTAGGCCAAATTCTTGCTTGTCTACAATGATTGAGAGAGAAAAACAAAAAAAATAATTAGATGGCTGAATAATGATGTCGACTTCCATCAAAGTTCATAGGAAAAACTACAATACCAAAGGATTACCTTCCGAATTGTAACCAAAGTTATGATTCAATCGAAAAATCTATAAAATAAAACACATAACAATTTGAATTTTTATCTTTTATATATTTTTCTCCTTAAAAATATCACATCACTCATTTTTATCATATTTTTAATTATTTAATATTTAATTTTATTTCAACCATTATTCAATAGTATCAACATATTAAAAAACATTTAATATCATGGGATCAATTTTTTACGCGTTTGAATTTCATGTTTCATCGTGCCTTCAAACACGGATTATGACTAGTGTTACAACAAAATAGAATTGTTTGGAATTGATCTTATCAATTGTATATTGTTAGAATTGATCAAAACATTTGACTGAGCACCCATCATTAGTTTTTTTTTTTGGGGAGGAGGAAAGGAGTTTGAACCCTTGATCACAAAAAGGTAAAGCCTTCATAAGGTAAGGAGTATTATTAGATCAAAGGCCCATTAGTGCCATCATTAGTTCAAAACCACTTAATTAGAAAGAAAAAAAGTTTCTTCATCTGAATAATTAAAACTGAGTGAAAAACTGACTAGGGACTTTCTCTGCCGAATTAAAAGCTAAGTAGTTTTGTCTCCATTAACAGGCACATTGAACAACAGCGAAAACCTTTTTTGATTAGTTTTACATGGTTGGTAAAGTAGTCTTATCAACTGGATCTTTGAAGAGATTAAAATTGTATTAAAAGAGGAGTTACAGGAAAAAATTTCCAAAAGCAGTGTAATCTGGCATGAATCTAAATTTGTACTAACATATACATTTTTAGTTTAATCTTTAATCATTGCTTTTTAATGTAGGATCTTCTTCTTTCTCAAAAGGATGCTTGAGAAAAGATCTCAAAAAAAGGAGAAATTATCTTTAAGAGAAAAGGCAAGAGAGTGTTTTGACCCGTCTGATGACTCAATTAGTGGAATCTATACTCGGCTTCTACTAAAATTTGCAGGTCAAGCTTTGTCAATAAGCACATTTTTGTGAATGAAATTTGCATCATACCACAGAAAGCTGAGTAATAGTTGGAAAGAGAGTGCTTTGTGATTCAGCCAATTCAAAATGAGCATCCAATGACATTCTAGGAAGATAGGACATGAAGCGATGTCACGTATTTTTTTTTTTCTCTTCTCGCTCAAACGATATATCATGAGTTCGAGCATGAAATCAATCTCTTGCATCGAAACTAATATGTTTATTCCTGAAACCACCACATTCCCAAACATACATGGAATCTGCATATTATCCTCATGCAGAGAGTGTCTATTCTATTCTAGGTTGAAATTTGGCAACTTGGAATTTGAAATTCCTACCAACACAGAGAGAGAGTCCAACATTCCTCAAGTTCAATTGCTCTCTACTAACTCAAAAGTGCCAAACATATTCACAAAAAAAAACACCAGCAAATTGAAGAAACACAACTATGCTACTGAACTAAACTGAGACATGGAGTTCCAATCCATAGTTTTCGGTATAATGATCTCATCCATGAGTATACTGCTGCGCAATCTGCATCTGAAAAACCATATTCTGAGGCGCAAAATAAGATTCATTCAAAGCACCTCTTTGCATATATTGGCCCCCCTGCATTTTAAGCCCATATGAATTATTAACCCCGTAAGGTGGTGACATGAAAACATTTTCATGTGTTGAATCAAAACTCATGCCAGCCCCATCATTTGGCTGATTCCACTGACAAGTTTTGGACATGGAAGCAGAATTCATCTCCCGGGAGAGTGTGGTAGATTGCTCTGGTGAAGGAGGTTTTTTAGTTTCTTGTGAAGGAGGAGTTTGATTGTCATTGAGATTAACTGTTGTTATATCATGAATGCTTGCTCTTCTCTTATCTTTTCCCCCCGAAAGCTGCCTGATGAAATACTTCTGGGCATGGCTGGCCACTTGAGTCGGAGTTCTGGTGATCACGAAATTGCGGGAGATATTTCTCCAGTCCCCTTTTCCATACTTCTTAAGCCCCATCAAAAACAATCTGTGAAGGAATATTCAAAGCCACCCATACCAAATATTTAGGTGAATGTTGATATAGTAAAGAAGAAAAACCATACAACAGTCTGCTTAGCAAAAATGAAACAGAATTTAGCAAAGAGAAAACATAACTAGTAGAAATATTTCTACAATGAAGTCAGCATAGTTATTCTTGTAATATCTATATATATATATTGTGAAAATCATGATCATCTGTCATTAAATCAAGAATATATACACCAAATGATTGTCAACCGTTGGATGATAGTGGGGCCCACTATCATCCAACAGACAACTGACAATCATTTGGTACACATACCATTGCTCTTTGATTATATGGTCTGATGGTCATGCTCTCCGTTGAAAGAAAACTAGCACACCAAATTGAGTTCTACAGAAAAACTGGTTTCATAGCATGCTTGAATGAAATTTTAGCATCATGACACACAAATTTATAGGAGAGCCTCGGAATAGGACAAGGATGTTCTATTGTCACCTAGGCATCACCGGTGTGTTTGAGCTGTAAAACTAGTCTCTTTGGCGCAATGGATGTATCATATACTGAACTACCATGTAGGCCTGTACACTAAAATTTACAAAAGAACATGACTTTGAAGGGAAAGCTTACTTATGCTCTTCTTCTGTCCATGGTACACCCTTCTTTCTTTCTTGCTCACAAGGCCTAGTTGATAAAGCTCTCTTACCCTCAGGACCATATGACTGCTTGAACCCATCAAAACCATGACTGTTTCCCCACTCCAATGTAAAAGGCGAGGTACTATATCCAGGAATTGGAACTAGCCCTGCTTCTATACTGTTAACATCATCCTCCAATTCCTTATATTGTTTCATTACATCCACCACCGTCTTCCCCGGAACCATTGCCGCCACTTTCTGCCACCGATCCGGCGTGTCCTTATCAAACAATGCCAGAGCATTCTCAAACCTCTTGTTCTCTTCAGGTGTCCATGTGGTACTCTTTTTGCTGTCGTCAATCAACCACCTTGAGTTCGAAAAATAAGAAGCTGGTGATAGAATTTCCATAGCCCACCTCATAAAAACTGAATAACTGTGAGAATAACAGTCTTAAAAACTTGATATAATTAGCAATTCTGCATCATTGAATTGGGTCAAAAAATTCTTGAATTCTTTGATGAAACAGACGGAAAAACAGAGCAAGAGTGGGGGAGAGGTGGAGCGGAGGTTTCACAATGGGAAAACAAGTGTTAAATCAATAAGCATTTGTGAGGAATCAGAATACCCTGTTTTCCTATAGCCACCCCCGAGGAATCTAAAAAGAACCGACCTTTCCAAAATCAAAAATAAAAAAAAATCTTCGCATTTGAAAAAGTAAAATTAGAATTAAACCATCTCCCTAAGATAAAAAGTTAAAAACCTAGAAGCCATCATCAAGAGCCTGAACTCGTTGAACTTTTTTCGAAAATAAAGGGTACAAAAGAGCTGAAATCCAGAAATAATTCAAAGAAAATGAAATAGATGGTGTTGGAGAATTGGAATGGAGGACAGCTTGTTAGTGAGAGTAAATACTAGTTTTCTTCAGCTTCAACCTCTTGATGTCTCAATTGTGTGTGTGTGTGTGTGAGAGAGAGAGAGAGAGAGAGAGAGAGAGAGGTGATTGAAGAGCCTGGAGAGAACAAGGACACCAAAAAGCTGGAAAACGAAAACCCAAGTGAGAAAACAGTGGGGAATTCTGAATTCTGAGGAACGGGGTCTGGGTAAGAAAAAAGTGGAAAGGGGCGTGTGTGCTTTCTTCCTTTTACCTTGATGTATGAGCAGCAAAGAAAAGAGAAGAAAGCAGGAAAAAGATGATGAGAACGGAAAAAAGCAAACTAGCAAGCTTCAAGGAATGAATCTAAATTGGATAAAATAGTTGAAGAGAGAAGAGGAGAGACAGAGATCTGCAGAACAACAACAGAGAGGAGAGAGAAAAGCAGAGAGAGGCTGAAGGTGGTGGGTTGTGATTGGAGGGTATGGTGTTCGTGGATACTGCACCTTATTAGAAGTTCTTTGTTACTATAATATACAGTACTCCTGTCTGCTTTTAGTGTTTAAAAATAAACAAATTATTAATAATAAAATTAATTATAGATTATGAAAGAAGTATGGAAAGGCACCTCATGATGACTGATGGAAGCTCACCTGTTTAGCATTGGTCAATGGAACCCACAACATATATATGCTATCAACTAATTGGACTTTATTTTTCTTATTTTAGGGGATTACGGTTAGGGTGTTAGGATCAATTTATGTGCATGTTGATTAATTTTTTTTTCAGTCAGATTAAAGTGGGGTTGATAATCGAGTCGACTTAGATTTAGCTCATTTTGAATTTAGTTTGAGTTCGATTTATTTTCTAAATGAGTTAAACTTAAATAATTTTTTAGGTTCGTTTAGAAAAACAAACATAAAAAACTCGACTCGTTTATATGTAAAATAATCTAGTTATTTTGGTTTGAACAAACCAAACTTGAACATTTTTTAGAGTTCGTTTAAAAAAGCGAGTTCGACAAGCTCGACTCAATTTTTAGTCTTAAGTCAAAGACAAGTCATCCACGCCGAGACTAAAAAATTTATAAGAAATAAATTACTCATATTCTGACTCCAAAAAAATTATCAAATTTTAAACTCAAATTATTTGTGCTTACAATACATCCTTATCTCCACTAACTAGACTTTTTGGAAATAGTAAGTAGAAATCACCCACCATGTATGATCCTATTCAAGCTATCATTCTATGATGTTTATACAATGTTATCAGAATTGGATCGCCCATTGAATCGGCAGAGGAATCGAGCCAATGGTTCATTGGTTCAACCGTTGGATCAACTGATCAGCCGACTATATAATAAAAAAATTACAAACACTACAGAACAAAATATTTCAACTACATATGTCTAAAATTCATACAATTTGTCATAAAATTAATGAAGTTAAGTAGAAAAAATTAGAAACCCATGTGTTCAAATATCATATAAAAGATAAAGATTACAAAAGATAAGGACAGACTTTGAAGTTTGAACATTTTTTTTTCTTTTTCTGATCACACATTTGAACAATCAAATAACACAAATTTGAATAATTGTAGAAATTAACACCACCACCATAACCAAGGAGAACATAAGAGATTTAGTGAGAGAGATGACTCAGATCAACTAAGTGAGAGAAATTGAGTGGAGAAAGTCCAGATCTAGAAAGAATCAAGATTGAGTAAGAGAGTTGTTGCTAATCGAGGGAGTTGCGTCACCATGCCTGGAGCTATTCGTCGCCTGGAGGAGTGAAGACGAAGTTGGAATAGAATTAATTTTGGGCAAAATGGCCCAAAAAGAGTTTTTTTTTTATATAATGAGTGGAATTTGAACCGTTCGATTTTAAGAAATCAACAAATTTATGGTTTTGACCAAAAAGTGGTTGGTTTATCGATTTTGAGTCGATTCTATTCTTTAAACAGTCTAATTAGAGAATCAGACTGGTTAAGGTCATGGATTACGATTAAACCGATCCGATCCGATCTGATGTTGACTGTGCTCATAGCTTATTACAGCAGAGAAGATATTTCACTCATGGATGTTACAATCTTGTCATGTTTAGAGTTTTTTCCTTTGAAAAGTATTATTATAAGGTAATGTTACATAGACTTAAAAATTAGACTTGATAATCTCAACCATTGAATAGGTAGTGGATTCTAATAAATGCTGGGACCTACAGTGAAATTAATAGTTGAAATTATCAAGTCTAATTTTTAAGTCTACTTTTTAAATTATGTAACATTGCTTATTATTATATAAGCATCACAAGCACTCAATATTCTCATATATATTCTTAAAGTATCAAAAAATTGTAACTCTCGTAAAAACGTTGAATAATGTTATAAAAATTTTATCTATTGTAATTATTAGTCTAATTATTACATGAAATCAACTTTTAAGCAAAGGCGACCCAAAAAAAAAAAAACTTTTAAGCAAACAATTCTAATTGATTATCTTATCATATTAAATTCTTAAATAAGATATAAACAATATTTGAACATTATATTTCACTCATGTGCGTGCTGGATCTTGCACAATATAAATACGAGAACAGATCTCTCTCTTGGTGAACTCGAGTGAGTCTGTCGAGTGGTCAATTCTGCTGCTTGGAACAGCCTATGAGGTCCGGTGGTAACCTGGAACGGTAATGGGAGACCCTCGTGGATCAACGGAACGATCCAGTAAGACTGAGGAAGGTTCCTAGAACAAAGAAAGACAAGTTAGAAGGGCGCCGAAATGTTTTTCGGCGTATCCCCTCCGACGATCAAGTCAGTTTTTGAGAGAGAAGAAAAAGAAACCACTGAGTATAATTTGTAGCCAAGGTTTTTCGTTGCATACCGTCTTGCCTTTTGCGAGGAATATTTATACTTTAAAAACTCATGATTGTTGTCAGTGTGGTCAGTAGGTGATAATTAGGTACAGGCAATGTGTGCACAATCAGTAACCTTCCTCAGCCTTACTGGATCGTTCCGTTGATCCACGAGAGTCTTTCATTACCATTTCAGGTTACCACCGGACCTCACAGGCTGTTCCAAGCAGCAGGGTTGACCACTCGACTGACTCACTCGAGTTCACCAAGGAAGAGATATGTTCTCGTGTTTATATTGTGCAAGATCCTGTACTCACAACTCCATTAAATTAAGATTTTAATATCTAATCAAGTAAAAATAGGATAAAAATATACTAATCAAATGTGTGTATTAAATTTTTTATTTCAAATGATATGTCACAATCTTTATTTTTGAATATAAATGAGATCTATTTATAAGACGGTCAAAACTATATAACATTATTTATAATAAAAAATTAGTAAATTATTTTATAAATATAAAATTGCTCATAAAAATAACTCATTTCTCCAACAGCCTAACACCAACGGCTACCCGCCAAAATAACGGTACTGATCAAAGGTCAATTCCAGCTCAAATTTAATGTTGTGGGACCACAGCACAATTATAAGCACCTCTCATTGGGCAGCTCCCCACATAATTTTTAGGTTTATAATACCATGTGTTGGCTCCGCATGGCGGAGAATGCTTCCACCCCCCGAGTGGTGCAATTCCCGAAGTTGTAGGACCCAATTACATTTCCTTTCCCAGTACGATTTTGCCACATAAGATACTGTTATCTCGGGACCCAATTTTGCAATCAATTTATGAGATTAGCCACACGCAATCCGACCTCCTCCGACTCTGGCCAGCTGGCAGCTACCCACCGCCTCCCTTACTTTTTAAGTAAGTGGGAGTTGAGTAGGAGAATAATACGACCCCATTCGCATTTGAACAGCGTGACTCCACTCTCGTAATAGGTCCTTTAATAAATTTAGAAATTACATTTAAATTTCAGTTTAGAATAACATTCAATTATGTATATAATATTCTAATTGGAATAATAATCAAATTAAATATTAGAACTATTCGAATTTGACACTGGGAAATATGATAAAATGAATTTTAATTATTGATAAAAAATATCAATTTATTTTTAGTCAATTAAATTTATATCTATTAGATTGACATAACTAACGTTAAACTATACGACGATCTAATCGGTTGATAATTCAAATGGAGATTTGGTTGAGTATTGAAAAAAACCTAATGCATAAGCATCGAATCCAAATCAAGAAAAGTTTATAGTAACTATTTATCTAATATTACATTTAACAAGTTGAACTCTTAATATATAAAATCACAATAACGTTAATATTGATCTAATTTTTATATACTTTGATACAATTATATAAAATTCATCTAATTTTTTTTTATCCCTCAAAAACATCTTTTCTGCACGATTTTTAGTATCAGACAACTTAATTAACATATCAACACACTCTCCATTAATAAACAATCTCATTTATTCACATATATATCTCTCTCTCTATTTTAATTTTATATTACGTAATTAAAAATATTAAATTATTATTTAAAATATAAATATTACAGAATAAATATTTAATTTGTTGTATTATATATTTATATTACGTAATTAAAAATATTAAATTATTATTTAAAATATAAATATTACAGAATAAATATTTAATTTGTTGTATTATATATCATCTTGGTAAGAGTTGAACAAGTGGGCCGTATGATTGACGCGCATCGCATGGCGAGTGAGCATAAAATATTCGCTCTCTACTACCCCTTCAACCAATGCAAGCCAAGCAGTCGGCGGTCGCCCTCTGACATGACCAACTGCCCTATTGCATTTGTCCTGTTCTCTCTCTCGCTCTCACTCATATTTCGGTGTTCTACTTGTCTTGGGCTCTCCAACTGGCCCACTTGGATGTAAGTTGGAGGATACATAGGTGAAAAGTACATGGAGCCCAGTTTTCTTGTTGTATTGGGCTTTGGTGGGCCCAATAGAAAGCCCATTATCAACTTTGGCCGCACATCTTAATTAAAAGCACTCTAAAAAAAAGTTTATTTAATTTTTTCATGAGTAGTGCTTTGCACCTACCCCTTTCAAATCCTTTCTTCTCTCTCATTCGAAGTGTTTCAATCTGTCCAAAATGCTCTTAACTGTGAGGTGCAAATTAACTGTAAACTGTGTTCAAATCATTGTCCTTTCATTTTTTTGGAGTTTTCTAATCTATAAAAATTAATGCAACAAAATTCTAACTATTTATCGATTTATATCGTTATTTATATGATCATATAATTTACATTGAGGGGTCTAACTAATATATCATAAAAGAAACAATACAAGTTGATGATGCATAAAATTGCCTTCACGTAAGATCAACAATGAATGATATTAACGGGTGTGATTAATGAGCAATCAACGACAATCAATGGATAAAAACAATAAATAATGGATCAACACAAGTATTTATAGTGGTTCAGTCTCAGATGACCTACTCCACTTTCGGGAATGACAGCGGTGGCCTGTGTTCTTTATTGATGAATAATAGTACTCCGGAGAGATACAATGCTTTTGGGGAGACAGAGAGAAAGCAATGAGTGTAGGGGGTGTAGAGGTTTCAGAGGCGTGCCCTCAATGTTGAGAGGGCTTACATTATATAGTTAGGGTAAGGTGGTGACGTGGGTGAGTGGACTTCTACTATTTTGGTAAGTGTAGTTATGGTAGGAGATCTCTGCGTCTATCCCTATGTTTACTCCTTCGTGCTCCTATTCTTTCGGAGGAGGACTCTCAGCTGGATTGAACTTGATCCTCGTCTTGAGCTTGGACCTGTCTTGAGTTGGTGTGACTTGGACTTGGATTGGAGTTTTAAGGTGAAGAGGAGCAAAGAGGGAGGCGCCCAAGGGCTGCCAAGTCTCTTGGGCGTTGGCCTTGGGGCTTTGGGTGTTGATCTCTTGATGTCTTCATTTCTAATGGGTCGATCCAGTTTCGATTTGAACTTTCCTTCGAGCTTTCTCGGATTGTTTTCATTGGGCTTAGTCTAGTCAAATTCGTGCTCGTCATAAGTCTTATTTTTTCTAGTAATAGAAATAATTGGGGAAAAAGACACAATAAGACAGAATAATTTTTGTTATTTATCACTTCCACTCTATTACTCATTTCATTTATACTCAACCTTTGCCCTGATAACAAAAAACCCTTTGCAAAGTCAATCTTTTTATGACCAAACATGAGCTCTCTTGTAGTTAGGGTTGATCATACAAGACAACACCTGTCTAATCATAGTAGAAGTAATAATGTTGGGGGGGAGGCATCACCAAAGGTGACAATCTTAACTTATTATTAATTAATTTATTCATAAATAAATAGGGTTGTCTTATTAATTAATGTGAGTTTTTAATGAATTGGGTAATATGACTCATTTTAATTAAGTGGAATAAGATGAATTACAAGTGAGTACTGATTAACCATCAAAATTACTATTTTATTATATTTAATGATTGATTAATTGCATTTTATTTGTGATTAAATATGTTGAATTCCTTGATTTTTTAGTTTGATACTTTTTCTAGTTGTTTGGTTTATTTTGCAGGTAAATTGGTTGATTTAAAGTAATAATGGATAAGACAAGTAAATCAATCACTAGAGGAAGAATCACAATTGATAAGGATTGAAGAGTCAAGATTGAATAGGAACACTTGAAGATATGATAGCAATTTAATCCTTATAAGAGTCCAAGATAGAAGAAAACTCATTTAAAGTTGGATTAGGAAAGTATCCTAAAAGAATAAGGATTTGATATGTCTTCAGTATTCTGGTCCTAACTTTTGACTTTGATATCCGATTTACTTGATATTTGGGGGCTGGAAAGAAGACTTCAAGAGCTACAAAGGTGTATTTCACAAAAATTTAGTGATTCAGCCTTTAAATATGCAAAATTCAAGCTCTAAGTCTGAACAAATTTTATATCCGCGCCCTAAAGATTTTATTTACAGAATTTAACCTTACAAGATTTCTTTTTGGAAATGAATTTATTCCAAGACAATCTTATATCTTCTACTTATACTTAGGATTTATTTTTAGTATATATAAGGGTTCTCATCTAGGATTTAGGGGATAATTCTTTTTCCCATTTTTTCTTTTCTAATTTTAGTTTGTCATGTCTGGCTAGAAGGCTAAGTTAGGGCTAGGAGAGAACCACTCAATGAAGTATGATAATGTTATTGATTCTGAGTTTAATGATTTATGATATTTTTTTAATTTAAATTTTGATCTTATAGCAAAATTTTTACTTTGTAAAAATCCTTGAGTTGTTGTGTCATGCACATCGATTGCTTGAATTTCCCTGTGAGTAAATAACTGGTTATTCCATACTTGAGGTAATTATCATTATTTCATAAAATAATATAATTGGATGATTATTCAGGTTCCTAAATAATCTTTTGATTATAACTTTAGGTTTTCCTTCTTGATTTGTCACATGAATCAACCGACATCTGATTCTTGTCTCAAGTTAAGATTTGAGTCTTTAATCATTATTGTACATAATTGAGAGGGAGTACCTGATGCTCTAGTATTTTTATTATATTGTTTTAATTACTCCAATCAATATTTTCTCAATTCAACAATCTCTTAAATAAATTGTTCTTACAAGTTTGTTTTTTATTTGTTTTGTGTCTCTTGTTTTTCCAATTCCCTGTGGTTCGACCTCGGACTCCCGAAAAATTTATTACTTCGCACAACCTGCACTTGGGTGATCAATTCTAAAGTTGTAGCAATTACCAATTGAGTTGAGTATTTTTTTTTATATGAAGCGGCAAACTTTATTATAAACTAAATTTGATTGTCATTCCGAAGAAGAGGATCCATAAATTCTGGATGGACCTCTCTCCATGGGACAAAATTAGTACAATGAAAAGCATAATGAGAAATTTTATCCGCCACAACATTAGCCGAACGCCTCACCCAAGAAGTAGAAAACTCTTGGAATTGTATGACAAACTTTTTGATTTGCTCAATGAAGACTCCTTGGCTGGAAAAATTTGGTTCCTCCCTCATGATATCCTCTACAACAGATTTTGAGTCTCCCTCTAATATAACACTTGCCAAACCCATTTCCACTCCTAGCTCCACTGCATAATACGTTGCCAGCGCCTCCACACATTCTACACCCAAGGGACTCTTCACCATCTTACATAAGCCACCTTTGAAGTTACCCCTCCAATCTTTGACCACAACCCCAATTCTCACTGCTTTAATAGAGTGAAAAATAGCCCCATCAAAGTTTATCTTCACAAACACCACGAGGGGGAGTAACCCAACCAGACAAATCAGCACTTGGAGGAGAAGTTTTTCTTAGAATTCTTCTATTCTGCGCCTCTAAAAACTACTCTAAATATGATTCTGAAAAATCAACTACTTGGGTAGGGGATTGGGCAGCCCCTTCAAGACGAACCTTATTTCTATTAAACCAAATAGACCAACAAATAATTAACACCCGACTAACTTCCAGTGATGATAGGCTTCTTATAATAGCTCCCAACCAGTTATGCACCGAAGTAGCTGGACAATCTGGCATCCTTATTGAAGACTCCAGCCACACCTGTTTTGCAAAAGGACATTTTAGGAGGACATGGATAGAAGATTCATGAGCAGCACCACAGAGAAAACAGTTGTTATCTACATTTAGTTTCCTTCTCACCAAGTTACATTGTGTCGGTATAATATCCTGGATCGCCCTCCATGCAAAAATCTTGACCTTATTTGGAATATTTAAACTCCACACAAAATCACCACCCCATTGTCCTTGGTTGCTACTTGATTCTCCACGAGATCTACTATCCATAATCAAATGGTATGCACTCCTAACCGAAAACTTCCCCGACTTTGTATAATGCTATACCTGCTGATCATTGGGAAGATTTGGGCAAATAGGGATTGATAGTATTTCCTCCGCTCCAAAATCCAGAAATAACTCATATAATTTATCTATCTTCCACGTCTTTGAATCATCATCAATCAGTGAACCCACCAATACATTATCTTCTAGCCCCGAAAGGGGGGCTGATAACCTCAAAACTAGTTGGTCTTGGAATCCATCTATCTAATTTTATTCTGACATTCCTCCCGTTTCCAATCCTCCAACGTAAGCCCTCCTCCACATACTTTCTAGAATCCAACAAACTACACCAAGTAAAAGAGGGATTATAACCCAGTTGAGCCTCCATTATTGATGTGTTCGGGAAGTATTTAGACTTTAACACTCTTCCCAACAAAGATGATGGATATTAAAAAAGCCGCCAAATCTGCTTCGCAAGAAGGGCGTAGTTAAAAGCTTCAATATTTTGAAAACCCATCCCGCCTCTACTCTTCGGTCTACATAGCCTCTCCCAGGCTAACCAATGAATTTTTCTCTCAGAACCATTACTACCCCACCAGAACTTTGCCATCAAGTTGTTCAGTTCTGTACATAATGTAGAGGGTAGCTTGAAACACGACATAGCATATGTCAGAATGGCTTATGCTACCGCCTTAATAAGAATCTCTTTACCTGCACTAGATAGGAGTTTCTCTTGCCAGCCTTGTATATTCATCCATACCCTCTCACGAATAGAATCAAAAATAGCATGCTTCATTTTTCCAATCACCAAAGGGAGCCCCGGGTATTTATCATGTTGAGCAACTATAGGAACTCGTAACATACTCTTAATATCCCCTTGAACAGCAGGCAATGTATTCTTACTAAACACAATAGCAGATTTTGAGAAATTTATTACTTGTCTGGAAGCCATTTCATATTTATGAAGACACTCCAAAATAGTTTCACAGTTCCCCCTGGTGGCTTGGGCAAATAGAAGGCTGTCATCCGCAAAAAATAGATGAGAGAAGATTGGCCCTCCTCGTCCCACTGCCATTCCTTTAAGACTTCCCATGGCCTTACCTGTTCTTAGGAGTGCCGAAAGACCTTCTGAACACAACAAAAATAAATAAGGCGAGAGAGGATCTACCTGCCGTAAACCCCGTTGCGGCCTAAAAAAACTGGTTTGATCCCCATTGATTATAAGAGAGTAAGATACTATCGAAACACATCTCATTATAATTTTCACCCAACGATCATCGAAGCCCATTCGACGCATCATTGCTTCCAAAAAATTCCACTCAATCCTATCATAGGCCTTACTCATATCAAGTTTAAGCGACATGTAAGCCTTACCTCCCATTTTCTTCTGCTTTAGGTAGTAATTGAGCTCATAGGCAATAAGCACATAATCCGTAATCAACTTTCCTGGTATGAAAGCACTTTGGAACTCTGAAATTATCTTAGGAAGCAATTTCTTCAGTCTGTTTGCAAGGATTTTCGCTATCAGTTTATACACTACGTTACACAAGCTAATAGGACGAAAGTGTGTCATATTCTCCAGGTTTGGTATCTTTGGTATCAATACTATGTGTGTATAGTTTAGCCTGCAGCATGGATTATCTGAGTTCCAATTGAGTTGAGTATTAATCTTTGTATTAAATAACAAAAGCAATAAAATCAAATACACAAACTAATATACCAAAAAATACACAACACTAATACGCAAAAAATACAAACATATGTACCAATACACAACAACAACAAAAAAAACTCTAGTACACCAACCCGACACATTTGTATTAGTGTGTGTGTTTTTGGTGTATTAGTGTATATATTAACATGTGCTTTATTTAGTGTATTAGTATGTGTTTATATTAAGAATTTTCATTATTTTATAGGTTAATAATGTGTTTAACCCAACTCGTTATAATCAAACCCATTATAATCTGTAAATTAAGCGAGTTGAAAATTGACAGAATTTATTTTGTACTTAACCCATAACCAACTCAACCCATTCATTTATCACCTCTAGCCGTAACCATTTATCACACATGATATTTTTCAAATTTGGGAAGAATTCATAATAACTATTATGAGGTCGAACTCCTGAGAAAATCGAAACTTTAATTTTGAATAAAAAAATGCTTTGACAAGGAAGTGACCTGGTTCTATAGCCTTAATTGATGCTAGTAGAAAGAAAATTTTTGTCCCCCCAAAAAAATAAAAATAGAGAGAAAAATACAGATCTAGAAGTTCTACAATATATATTTTTATTTTTATTTTTATTTTTCCAGTAAATGTCTTAAAGGGCCTCTCTAAGCCCGTTCCGCAATTGAAGCCCAATGTATTTTCCGTCACATGAAACATGTTTTCTCGCTGACTTACGCAGTGCCCATCCCCCCTTCTTTATTGAGTCGCCTCGAAATTCGCACCCCATCCCATCGGACAAGTGTCCATAAATAAGGTTAGGTTGTTGATGGAATGACTCAATTATCCCTCCCACGCCCATACCTCAGGTGTCTTTTTGTGAGAAGATTCGGACAAGTTAAAAAGACAAGTTCCCACTTGGCGAATTATTGAAGACCAATTGGCATTTTCATTCAAGGCCAATTCGGGGTGTGGGGTTGAGTACCATGTGGGGATAGCCAGTGTTTTTTCGACTCTTTTATATATATATATATATCAATCCTAATAATTTTGTAATTACTCATTCGAGGTACAATTTGAGATTAAGTATCGCTAACGATAAAATAATTTATTTTTTACGGTATATCGAATAAGAATCTCGTCTATTCCGAATTTCTTTATAAAATAAGTACTCTCTAGTCTTCATCTCCATCTGGCTCTCGGGATTGCTGAGAGTCGTGCCGGTGGACAATTCAATTCCCATTCGATCTCTCCGGTCAACTCTCATATCTGCCAATGCATCAACACATTAATGATGTGCCTGCGGTTGTCCACAAGATGCATTATTAGTAGACTATCTTCTCCCAGCTCTCGGAGGGGGACGTAATAAGCTTCATATGAATTCGTTAGATGCATCTCTTACTAACTCAACCCATAAAGTTGGATGACCCAACATTTTTAGACCCATCCACAATTGTTCCTCCCACGACCGGATCTTTGACCACCCTTCACCATAAGAGACTCGAGGTAAAAGTGTTTCCCTGTATGAACGATGCCAAAAGCTTATCCCACCATACTATAAGTGACTTCCTTCCAATGACCTCAACACAAATTTGTTCTGTACTCTTTTTCTTTTGATGGCAGCATGTGTCTTTATATGAGCAATGTGTCTTCATATGCGTCTTCTAGTTGTGTGGGGTTCTCTAACATTATAGTTTGCACTATGGCGATTGCTTTGGGGTGTGTTAAGATGTGATTCAAATCTAGGGGATAAGAGTTTTTAACTAGTCACCAATGTCCTAATTTAGAATGTCATAACATTAAAAGTACATTTGGGTTTAAGAACCTTTTAACTTAAAATATCACATCTGTCAGTATAGAAAATAATTCACGTAAATTATTTCCGTTTGAAATTTAAAGAATTGTGCGCAGCATCATGATTTCAAAGAGTTTAAAGTGTAACGTATTCAAATTAATAGTTTAGGGACATAGTGAAACTAAGATGGACAAAGTTTAATAACTATTATCCTCTGTTTAGTATGTTGGAAAATAGGATAAAAAGAAAAGAGAGGAAGAAAAATGGGAAAGAATGAATCATTTCCTATTTTTTAGTTAGAGTAGTAAGTAGGAGAAAAAGGAAAGTAAGAGGAAAAATGATTCTCCTACCATTTTAAGGCCAAAAATGAGAGAAAAGAAAGGGCTTTAATAAAAAGAGCACTTTGACTTTTCTACCCTCCTAAGCTGTAATTAATGCCTTATCTTACTGCACCTCCAAGCCACAAATTTAGTATGTTTTAATCAACATGTGATATCATGTAGCCTGATAGCATCATATCTAAACAAGGTTACGGAAAAATAGAAATAGGACACTTTGGTGTGAGGATAAAATAGTAATTTTATCATACAATTTTTTTTTTATTCCTCACCTTTCCTCTAATATCAAACTGGACAAAATTTATCCTTCTAATTTTTTATCCATCCAAAAAAAAAAAAATTCATACATCCTACCAAACAACAAGAAGTAAAAAAAATATTTCTTTACTTCAAAGATGAAAAATATTTCTCTTACTTTTTCATCCAGTCTTATTTTCTATCATTCTTATCAAACGGATTATTAAAATGTGTCTATTCTTGCTCAGGTATGATCATCCAACATTGGGAATATGGGTGTTGGAACAAATGAATATAGAACTACACAAATATAACTTTATGTTTATAAAATTTCTTTAATAATGCTATATTTTGAACTTGTTTCCTTGTCTTCTAATTATCTTTGTTTATTTTTTATGGTTTTCAAAATTTCATATGGGGTGTGTGGCAAACATAAGGCGAATAAAAAAAAACACTTTATTATTTTTAAACTTAGAAAATTTGGCTCCACCTATCAAATTCAATGCACCGAGTGAGTGGTTGGTTCTTCCACTTCAACCCAAAAATAAACCAATCATTCTTTTGTTCAATCATATAGGCTAGTATGACACCAAAAATCCCAAACAATTAATTATGAGGAAAGCGACTGGAGATGAAAAATGATGTATTAAACTATGGTATGGTTCACTTACGAATAATGATATTAAAACTTCATGTACAAAGTTAGGATGAATAATCCACGATGATATAGATAAAATAGGCTTATTCTAGTTCAATTTGACAAATATACCTTATTCCGGCCACTTAGCATGGGACCTAATCAAAACCTGTTACTGTAACTATTTGATTTATGTAAACAATTGATTGATAAATTAAATTGAAGTAGTAATTTTATATGATTATTTGGTGTAACTATTTGGTTTATTAAAACACATGAGTAACTATTTTGTGTTTGTGTAATTAATTGGTATAATTGTGTCGTTGTAATATTGATATAATAAGAAAAAGAGAAAAAAAAATAAGGAGAGAAGTAGTAATAGTAAGAGAGAGAGTTTGAAAAGAAAATAAATTGTCAACAAGGTGAGAGAGAGAGAGAGAGAGAGAAAATAGAGGATAGATAGAGAGGATCACTCAGAGAGAGATAGATAGAGAAACAATAGGAAAGAGAGTGAGAGAGGGAGAGGGAGAGTAATGAACGGCCTTTTAGTATTTTTTCAAAAAAATACACTTAAAGTCAAATAAGTTTTCTTAATGTAGTTTAACTTAATTAAATCTAAATTTTTGTACCGACTTTCAAATTTTCTTATTACTAACCCACAAAAAAATTAAATTCACTAAATTTTTAACCCTAAAAAAGTCTCAAAAAATAATTTCAATCAAATCTTTTGTTTCAATAATTTGGGCTCATAATTCAATCCATAATATTAGAAATCTAAAAATCAAAAATTAAAAAAATAAAAAAGTACTCAAAAATCAATTCATATTTATCTCTATTCATTCTCTCTCTCTCTCTCTCTCTCTCTCTCTCTCTCTCTCTCTCTCTTTCCCCATAAAAAATAAAAGCAAATGTTAAAACCTCTTTTTTGGCAACACTAACATATCTTTTTCTGTCCCTTTCTCTCTCACATAATAAATTAATACCAAAAAAAAAAAAAAGAAGGCTCATTTAGTATTTTTATTTTAAACCTCAAATTGCCTTGAACTGCCCCTACTGTTGGTGTGTGACTAAATTCAGAATGGTTGTCGCTTGGTTGATACCCACATTGTACAATTTTAAAAAAATTATGATTTTTATTCCCTATTTATTGGAAAAATACTGTGCACTCTATTTTTCCAATTCGACGATACAAGTTGAATAAACATTATATAGTGGAGTATTATAGTCGGAAAGAGAATTATGCAGAACGGTCTCCAAATTAATTATTATTTTTTAATTATCAGAAATTATTTACCAATAAAAAGCTGGTTTTTATTGGTAATAGTATCAAATAGTTTTTCTTTATTAATAGTATTATTTTATCTTTACATTTTTAGGGGATTGACCTTTGGTGCATTGAAGGGGAATGGCCAGAGTGGCTTGAACACGTAAAAAAAGGGGGTCGTAATGGTCGGGTGGGTTGGCACCACGAGACCCAATTGGCAATATGTTTCCATTAAAGGAAGGAAAGATTCCTTTAATTTGATATTCTTTTTTTATTAAAAAAAAAAAGTCAAAAAGTCCCGACCATGTGACTGAGATTTGAAGGCACCCCGGAAAGCGTGTGCCTCACACTCATGTGCGCAAGCGTGCAGCTTGCAAAAGTTTGTGCTTTTCAACTCTTGATATATAAAAGAATAAGCGAAAAAATGTGATGGAGTATTTTTTAAATTATTTAATTATTAGAAAATTTTTTAATTAATTTTTTTTTTAAATAAGTATCTTCGACTTGAAATGTATTATAGTTATGTATTCATTGACAAATTTTTAAATATTTTTTTTCACTAAGATATATTTTATTTATTTGAAGACATGTTAGTTTGATAGTGTCATTTTTTATGAAATTTGATTTATTATAGTAATGATGTCAAATTTTAAGTGATTAAACATATTTGAAATTCAAAATTATACTACATAGAATATACCTTAACAGCTTAGCCCAGATTTTGAAATTTATTTTTTTATATTATTTTTTAATGTTAAACAATTTTGATTGTTCTCAAATCTAATAACAGTGTCACTTTATAATATTATATTGTGATATAACATTGTCATTTATTAAAAATATTATATATGGATGTCACATTATGTGATGCGTACTATTTACATTTTGTATGAATCAGTAAATGTAATTTCATAACTTTTTTGTTAGTGATTAAAGTATTAATGAAGGTGTTACATTGTCATGTATCATTATAATGTCACATTATCGACAATTTGAATTGGAACAGAAGGAAAGTCGGTTTTCAATGGTGCTTCAACATTTGTGTTTTTTTTTTTGGTTGAAAATTGATAGATTTTGTAGCATTTTTTTTTAAAATTTGTAAATCCATATTTTGAGGGATAATGCAAGTGTCGAATTTAATGAGATTATTGTATGATTTATGACAACTTTCTTATCCACTCTTTGTGCTAAGTAATTTTTACCTTGTGGGCATTTATGTCATAAAAAAAAAGTAATCTTAACGTGAATCCAATATCAACCCAATGTACTCAATTTGAGTAATGTCTAAGTTGAATTTGGGAGGACTTATTTCGGATTAGAATTCGGGTTATAAATTACACAATTCAATTAGAACACAACACAGAGAAATTAAATTAGAAGGTCTAAAACACCATAACCATCATAATCACTGTGCAGTGCCACCACACCACAACCACTGCCACCACTTGTCCAATGATTTTCTTTGCTGAGAAATGTGCAAATCTGAGAGAGGTCCTCTAAGTTGTTGTGGTCTTCGCAGATCTAACTATCTAAGAGAGAAAGAGAAAGAGGCTGAGAGGGAGGTCAAGAATGGAGAGAGGCAGAGAACAAGAGAAGGCGCATGAGATTGGGATTTGGAAACCCTAGTTCTTTATATATATTTAATTTGTTGGATTCGGGTTAAACCCGATAACTCGAGGCATCCACCTGAGTGTTGTCCGAATTTAATTCAGGGTGAAGTTTTTGAACCCAGACCCAACTCAAAATTTTAAAACCTCAACCCAAGCCCCTATTTTTTTTCAGATTGAGCTTGAATTGAACTCGGGTTGGACCATTCAAGTTACACCCTAAGATTAAGGACAAATCTACGTTATATATATATATATATTTTAAAATTTTATATGGATTTACAAATTTTAAAAAAAATTTAAAATACAAAATTTTAATTGTAAGTTTGTCCTAAATTTTAAATTTTAAAATTTTATATATATATATAACGTAGATTTGTCCTAAGTAAATATTAGTTGTATTTTCAAATTTTTTTTTGTATTTATCATATTATTATATTTTTATACACATTTATTTGCATAATACTCAGTTTTAAGTGTTTTTCTCTACAAACTTGATACATAATACTTAAAAATAAAAAAATAGTAACATTTAAATACAAAAAAAAAATTATCATTTAAACACAAAAAATAGTAACATTTAAACATAAAAAAAATAGTAACATTCAATATCAATGTTTTTTTAAAAAATAACAATAGTAAGATGTTCAACAAAAATAGTAGAAAATTTAGAGGCCGCTTTTCCTATATGGACTTATTTTTGAGCAAATTTCTTAACTTTTTTTTTTGAAAACCAAAGACAGAGAAATTCATGATGACCAGAAACGCAGTAGTAAATATGACAGTTATTGATGATGTTCCAAACTCTACTGATTTTGATGTTGTGGAGAAAGAAATGATATATAAGGAGAAATGTTTGTTGTACTGGAGTGATGATCTCCTTCTAACAAGAGAGAGAGAGAGAATATAAATTTGAATTTCAATTTATGAGTGAACTAAGAAATAATAAATTCTAATTTAAGAAATTAATTTAAAGTAACTTTCAAGATTTTTAAAGTTTCTATAATTGATCAGAATAACACTGTTAAGGGTATTTTTTAAATTTAAAAAATAGAGAACTTAAGTACTTATTAGTAAGATAAAAAACGAACTTATCACTAAACAAGTTTTCTTAACAGACTCAAGATATTATAAGTCTATTCAGGAGGACTCGGTCTCAATTTTCACAAAGACTCGGTCTCAATTTTCACAATAAGGCAATATACAAATTTTCCCTCAATTGTGGTCAAATTGTATACCAAATGATTTGAGATGGCTTTATTATTGGGTCGGCCCATATTTGAATGTCTATCAAATTGTTGGGCCTGCTTAATTGTTCGATTGACCTGCTTTGGATCCGTTATTCATAGTGGCCAACATTCGTGGTTCGAGGTCTTTTCCTAAGGTCCAATTCTGTACCAGTAAATACTTCTGTCAAAATACGATATGACGCTATCCAAGTTTATGGTCTAGTAGTACGCTGTATTGTTTAGGATTGTCTATAAGTCTTATGTTGTTGTTAAGTACGGTTTGATTTATCAGAGTAGTGTTGTTTGTTGGTCGTCTTTAGTGGCGCTGTGATAATGAAATATCCTTTTGATTAGAAGTTCTCACTCAAATTGAACATTTAACAGTGGGAGCCCTCACATGGTTATGCTATGGGGGTTACTACCTACTCGTTGTCCCTCCTTCACTTTTTTTAATGAAAAAAAGTGACACGATACGATTAACAGACACGAATCAACATTAAATTAAATAAATTTTAAGTGCAGTCTTAACCAATGTATCTGTAAAAGAGTAGACATGTTAGACCCATTTCATAAATAAGTCGTGTTCGGGTAAGATGTGTTAATTTGTTTATCACTCGTTTAAATAAAATTAATATAATAATAAATTAATAATTATTCAATTTTTTAGTGATAATTATGTATGCAGTTTAATGATTATATCAATTTTAAAAAATTTATTAAACAGGTTAAACGAGTAATGCTGTGTAACCCAATTTAATAAATGAATCGTATTTGATTTTTAATTTTTTACCCTTTTAATTAAACAAATCGTGCACAAGTTAAATAATTTTTCATACGAATTTAATTAGACCCAATACGAACTCACTTAGCCTGAGACGATTGACACTCCTACCCGTAAACTCATAAATCTATCGTACCAAAATTTGTTTAGGTCCTACTTGGATCACTTATCATATTGGTGTGATATTTATTATATATTGTTGTGTATATTTGAGTTTATATCGTACTAATTATTGTACATGTGAACTATTTTGAATTGTAGTTTAATTTGTTGTGCACATGAGGGGAAGAAATGTAGCAGCCATTCACCAAATAATTAAAAAACATTGGGAAATATGTAAAAGATATAATGTACACGATACAATTACGCATCATGTTAATGCTTCAAATCGAAGCGTACCCACTATTAATCTTTATTTTTACGAAATGTTGAATTGTCATCGTCTTTGGTGAAATTGAAGCAAATCCTATACTTTAATATTCCGTTTGGTACGATAAAAAAATGAAAAGATGAAAAGTTGAAAGGATAAATAAAACATCATGTTTGGTAAGGAAGGAAAGTAGGAAGGATAGAAAAGTGGATGAATTAACTTTCCTTCTAACTCACCAAAATCAATCCGTCCAAAATCGGAAGAAAAATAGATAAAAAATTAATTATTTGTGTTGAGATGTATCTTATTTATCTATATATCTTATGTATACATTAATTTCATATAAAAATATAATGATAAAATATGTATATATATTTAAAAAAATTAAAAATTAATTTTAAAAAAATTAAAAAATTAAAAAAAAATAGTTTTTCCATCTTAACTAAGGTTGAAAATTTTCGACTCAACACGATAACACGACTCGAACTCAATACAAAAATAAATAGGTCAACTCACAACTCGATACAATACAATTAGTTAAATGAGTTAAGTTAAGTTTGACTAATATTCGACACAAACTCGTAATGACTCAACACGAATCTAACACGACACGGCTCAACTCTATAGTCACCCCTAATCTTAGTCAGCACAAAAAAAAATTGTTATTTTTATTTTCCATTCATTTAACCAAACACAAAAGAAGGAAAGTGTATCCTTCCTACTTTCCATCCTTGAAAGATATAAAATGTATTCCTCCCACTTTTCATCTTTCCTACTTTTCATCTTTTCTACCAAACGGAGCATAAATCGTCTATTTTTACTTGGAATAATCTAGGAATTTATTTTTTAATTGAGCAAAAAAAGAGTATGTTTTAATGACTTTCATAAAAATAGATGGATCGACAAATTTTAGAATGCAATTGTCATTCGTGAAATTGAATACGGTCATTAAAATTTGAATTTTTGTTTTATTTGAAAAAATAGGACTTGTTCTTTTTTTTTTTTTGGGAAAGTAAAAAATTTGAATTTCTTTTTGGGAAAAAATTTTAGTATGTTTTGATGTCTTTCACATAAATAAATGGAATGTACTTATTTTAAAATTAATTACTCTCTCCGTTCTTAAATATTTGTTGTTTAAAGTTTTTACACAGAAATTAAAGAAGCTATTAAGTAACTCTAATATAAGTAAAAATAATTATACAAGATTAAAATAATCTTATTTAATACGTATTGAGAAGGAAAATAATATGAAAGACACTTAATCTCTACCTAATCTAATGCGTTAAAAAGTTAAGGTTAAATTTGAAAAAAAAATATTAATTATATTTTAGTTTCATAAAACGACAGATATTTATAAATAGATAAAATATTATTCTTGAGAAATCTCAAATTTTTTTACGACTCAAGGTACGTCGAACCATCGAGAATTTAGTAAGCTAAAGAATACAAAACTACCCAAATGGATTGGTTTACCTATACATTGGAAAACTGGATTGGTATACCTATAAATTGGAAAACTTGCATAGGCTAAGTCAATTAGGGGTCATAATTTTTGACATAATGTGATAACTTGACACGAACACGATACGAATAAATGGATTTGAGTTGACTATTTTTTGGCACAAAATTGTATATGAGACGACCTGTCAACACGAAGTGTTAATGAGTCGTGTTTGAATTCAACTTACTCAACCCGAAATTGATTCAATTGGCCCGTGTATTTAATCGGGTTGACATGAACCCGCTAAACCAATTTTTCAACCCGAATAACCTGGCGCTATATAAATGCAATTAGTTGTTGGATCCCAACCCTAAATTCATTTCACATCTCAGACCTCACGGTTACTCTGCTTCTCTCTCGCCTTTCCATTCTCCTCCGGGCGATTTGAATCCTTCCTGGTCCTGGGCGAACTGGTTGTCTTGCCTCCCTCACCAGTCACCACCGCCACCCTCTCCCTTTCGCAGGCCCTCACTGACCACCAACCAGACACGTAGATTTGTTCATCTGCACAACTGCATCTCTCTCTCTCTCTATCACACACACACACACACACACACACACACACGTCGATCTGCACTTCTCTATATGCAGATCTGTTGCACTTCACTGCATCTCTCTATCTCTTCGGCTTGCGTATTAGGCTTTCTTCTCCAAATTAGGGTTTGGAAATGATCTTCGAATTGGTTCTTCTCTCTCTTTTTGTCCATATATGTGTGTGTGTGTGTGTGAATGGAGTTCGATTTGGTTTGACTATTCTTATGAGTTAACCAAACGAAGAGATGATGTGAGAAGGGCTGTGATGATTATGTGTGATTGTCGTTCGTCGTAATGGCATATGTGTGCCTTGCCGGTCATCCTGATATATCACCCCCCCCCCCCCCAAAATAAACTGAGGCCATCCTTAATAATTGAGGAAACCATTTTTCTTTTTGTATTTCTTAAGCAAAATAGATCGGTTTTAGATTACATGTTGCGTCTGTGTTCTTTGATTTGTCCCCCCTTTTTTTTTTGGGGGGGGGGGGGGGGTGTTGATTGGCCTATGATTAAAGATTTCATTTATAGACAAGCATATGTCTGAAATATTGTGTGGAGTCAGTCTAATCTTCTCTATGAGGCCAATTAAATTGCTTTTTTATATTAATGTTAATTTGTGTAAAATTGCAATTGTGAAGTCAGTCATATATTATTATTAATGAGAAATCATGAGGCTACAACCATACTACTGCCTTCCTTCTGAGGCTTTCTTCTTTACCACCTTCAATTGTTTAGAAAACAACATCCATAAGATTGCTATGGACTATTTTCGATATCTTTTTTCACAGCATTCATATCTTTATACATGAGTATGTTCCTTCTCTGATATGAGATTGTGGGTGCTGCTAAAATGTTATATATGTATGTATATCTATATGCATGTGCTAAAAGTTGACATGAGGGGATCATATGATGATCAGAAACATAGTTCAGCTGATAATCCATACGATTATAATTTTTGAATGTCTTTCACTCCTTCTATCTGATGAATCCATATGATTGATTTGGATGCACATCCCCTCCATGCTACATTAGGATGCTTTTAATTACTCTCTTTTGTAATTCTACTTACTCTTAAATCTTATTCTCATTTATCAAAAAAAAAATCAAGAATCTAGTTAGCACAAAAATCAATTTTTTAGTATTTGTCCCAGTGACACGACAGGTTTAGTTTCTAACAAGTCTTTTCATGTAGAATTTTACGGGTTGGGTCGTGTCAAGTTGGGTTGTGTTAGGTAGGGCTGTCAAAATTTAACACGACACGAATCGATACGAATTAAGCGGGTTCGACACGATTAACTGACATGAATCGACACGAATTAAGTGGGTTTGGGTGATAAATGGGTTGACACGCCAAACACGTTTAATAAACGGGTCGTATTTTGGTGAAACCTGTCAAATTATTTATCACATGTTTACCCGTTTAAATACAATTAAAATAATAATAAATTAATAATTATTTAAAAAAATTAGTAAGAAAAAAAGAAGTAAAAAAATCAATAAAAAAAAAGAAGTAAAGTAGTTGTTCAAAAATAAAAGAGAAGAGATGAGGAACACTTCAAAGACAAAGACAAGTCTTATTTGTCTCACATTGAAAAATGAGAGGAGATGAGAAGAATTGAGTTGCCTATAAAAAATAATGACCTATTATTTTTTTTTTTAAGTTTTCAAGTCTTATTTTCCCACATTGAAAACTGAGAGGAGAGAGGGGATGGGGAGGGTTGAGTTGCTTAAAATGCAATGACCTCTTATTTTTTTTTTAAGTCTTCAAGTCTTATTTGTCCCACATTGAAAAATAAGGAGAGATGAGGAGGGTTGAGTTGCCTATAAAAAACAATAACCTCTTATTTTTTTTTAAGTTTTCAAGTCTTATTTGCTCCACATTGAAAAATGAGGGGAGATAGGGAAAGTTGAGTTGCTTATAAAAAGTAATGACTTCTTACTTTTGTTTTTAAGCCTTTCAAATCTTATTTTTATGAGATTTGGTTAAAAAATCTTCTTTTTTGAAATAAGTGCAATTGACAATAAAAAAAATGGAGTATTAAAATTTGTTAATATAAATTTTTTAAAATTAAATGGGTTAAACGAGTAGTATCGTGTTACCTGTTTATTAAACGGGTCGTGTTCGTGTGAAGATTTTTTACCTGTTTATTTTACGTGTCGTGTATGAGTTTATATATTTTTCATCCGTCACCCGTTTAACCCGACACGTTTGACACCCCTAGTGTTAGATGAGTGGGTCCTGTTTATTTGGAGACGACTTGTGTAAATCTCGGGTTAGGGGTCGTGTCGGGTTAAGCATATTTTGAATTAGGTCGTATTTGTGTCTAAAATATTCACTTCGTTTAACTCATAGATCGTGTTTGGGTTAATGTGCCTTGAACTCGAATCTTACCCCAAAGCCAATAAGCATAAGAAATTCGCATGGTATGAAGTTTTATATATATATATTTCAATATCAATATCTATTAAAAATATTTGTAGAACGAAAATAGGATGGGTTATGCCACACGGCGGTGTGCAGATTTTTTTATGGCATTGTTTGATATTTTATAATCTATGACACGTAGGGTAGAGAATTGCATATTAGTACAATTTCAAACAATCAATTTTTTGTGTTACAATTACCTTCTTTGTTACCTCCATTGATGTGGTCGTGCCTCTACCGTCAGCTCCATTGCTTCTACCACAATCTCCAGTCCCAAGTTCAACTCATAGCATTGTCTTGAATTTTATATCCTTTAAATGTTGAAAATCTTTAATAAACGCTAATCGCAATGAAATGTTGAAAATCTTTAACAAATGCCAATTGCAATCAAATGGCTCACTGGAAAAAGTAATTGATCATGGTTAAAATCTCTCTCAAATTACACAACATTTGCAAGCTTAAAACTATTGTTATTCACTAAGTGTTTCTAAATTGAAATTTTGGGTAAATTAGACACATATCTCTCAATTTTTTACTCTTTGGATAGCTGTAAAGAATGTGAGTAAGAGTAAAATTTTAAAATTGAATCAGCTAAAAATTGTACAAATAAAATTTTTTTATGTCGGCTTACATATAAAATCCAAATAATAATAATAATTCATAATGATTTCAGTACCTATCATCATATACTAAATTAGTTGATGAGAAACCCCAAAACGCATGGATCCCAAGGAGGATCGAATTAAACTTGTTTAAAGTTGATTTGTATTTTTTTTTTGTCTATATGTTGTCTCTTCTTGCTTTTTGTTGATCGAATTATTTGTTATTTTCCTAATGTAAACACCTGTTAACCAAGTTTTCAAAAAAATAAAAAAAAACACATGTTGACCAAATAAAATCGAACTTGAGTCAAATTCAAAAGAAAAAAAAAGCCATATTCCAACAACGTTGATGGTGATAATGATTACAATTATATTTAAGCTAGCTTACCTCTTTTAAATCATAAGTTGATCATGAACAAATCTATGCATGGCGTAACGAAAAATAATAAAAGGAATTCTACTAATATCAATGTCCACGAACAAAATCTATCACAAAATCAATCCTAAACAGAGAACAAATATGAATTTATTGATCAAAAGTGAACTTTGCCTTATTCTAAGGGACTTGCAATTTGAGATACGATTCCAATTTAAGTGGAAAAAAAAAATCACACTTCAAAAACCAATGCAATCTAATTGGTGGTAGTACACCATAAGTGAGAAACTATTATACTTCGTTTGGTAGGATGAAAAAATAGAATGATGAAAAGCTGGATGGATAAATAAAACATCATATTTGGTAAAGAAAGAAAATAGGAAGGATAGAAAAGTGGATGAATTAAATTTCCTTCTAACTCATCAAAATCAATCCCTCCAAAATTGGAGAGAAAATGGATGGAAAGTTAATTATGTGTGTTGAGATGTATCTTATTTGTCTATATATTATGTATACATTAATTTCAACTGAATTTTTAGTGGTTTAATTCCTTAAGAGGTATAATATTAGAACCGGACCTGCTTAGAGTCTAGTTCATTGGTTTACCGGTTGGACCAATTCAATTTTGATAACACTATTTAGAATTATCATTTTGCTATATACACATACTATTATCATGGGAATAAATTGTCTAACTTCTTTTCAATTTTTTTATTTAGGTATTTGAAGGCTGAATGGAAAGTGAAAGTGATAGAATTTTGTATAAGTTGTGTTGAGTAATTAATTTTGTCTTTGGCATGGAAGATAAATTGTGCTGCTTTCCGGAGAAGTTAAAATAATTTTTCTAGTTGCATGATAATTCTCTCTTGGAAAAGTGACTTACTTAGTTCTAAACATGTTAATAATGCATTGCATAACTTCATGTAGTTTTCACCCTTTTTTGTCCAAGATAAATTTCATGATGATAAAAAATTGCTAGATTCAGAGTTATTTTGCATGAATTGTTTCACTTGTTTTTTTAGTCCATATTCTTAAATTGACTCTAGGAACATGGACCTGCGGGCATTTGTTTTATCTCACTCAAGCATTCATTCTTAAGTTGGCATTTGTTCTATCTTTTATTGGGCACAATACAAATTCAGACCATGGAATAAGTATCAATATTTACGAGGATAAAAAGTGTAAATCACAAAGAAAGATAAGAATCAAATACCTAATTGATTTGTTGATATCTTAAATTAGTCATCATCAATATTTTTAGATTTTTAACGTATTCAGACTTTGTCCTCGATTGCATTCATTTTCAATTTAATATATATGGGAAAAAGTTTTCCTCCATTTCTCATGGTGAAATGGCCCACTAATTCAACACTGGAGTGTCTCCTTAGGTTCACATACATGGACTTCAAAGTCACACAATTCTGCTAAAAAAAAAAAAAAGTCAGCACGACCCTTTTCTCTTAATCATTTGTCATCGCTAGGACAAGATTACATTGGTTTATTCAATTTTTGGATTTTCTTATAAAACATGATTATTAACAAGCTTAATCATCAATATTTATCAAAGATGTGAATTTCTAAGAAAGTGCTCTAGCGATGGGAACCAACCTCTAAATTTTCCTAAATTTTAAAAATCCCATTTAAAACTTCTGCATAGGCCCCAATTTACATCCTTCGGGTAAAATAAAGTTTGCCCTAAATTCTTTCCCAACTGCGTTCACATGACTTTATAGATACAGATTGTCCACTCCAAACGCTTGGACCATGTTTGGATGGAATTTGTGTGAATGATTAGGCTGGTTTTCATGAAACCCTTATATATGGGCTTGATGAACCCCATCCCCTAATAAGGAGAATGCCCAAAGACCACATTGATAGGCCATCACTGGTAAGACTATGAGGCCTCTTACTACTCCTGTTACACCTTTCGAGAACGAACTTAGATAAGTTAGTATAACGGTCAACCACTGAACTCCACTGTGAACTTCAAGAATTGAACCTCTAATCTCAAGATGAGAAGTTCGATCGATACCCCACTAAACCACTCCACTTGATGGTAAAATATAATATATGTGCGTACAAAACGAGTAAGCATATAGATGTAAGGAAGTGATCTAGGGATACGGGTTCACTCTCAGGACTCTATATAAAAATAAAAGCTTGAAGAATGAGGTCCAATGATATAGTGTATTGCCCCCCAAGCTAATTTATATGGACATTCTTGTTTAAGTCTTTTTTGGGCAAGCCTTTGCCCATTCATGCGTGGGCCGCAAACTCCTTCATGCACCTAGATTATCACCTCTTTGGCCTCCCTTTCATCTAGAAATTTCAAAAGAATGTTGTTGGAAGACCTTATTATACAACCTATCCCCATAGATTAAGGACTACATGGTTAGTCTCTGAATGGTCTGCCGATCTCTCACTCTAGCATCGGGAGCGGTTGTTCCTGTCGTACCAATGGTTATAGACTACAAGTCTTTTAGTTTCACAAAATGATTATTTCTATAAATTTCATAGATTAGTGTTATTTTAATCAGCTTAACCCTTGTCAATTGACGGTTGGCTTGTGATATTCTTCTTTTTTAGATAGATTCTATGTTGGTGCCATTGTTTCTAACCAGGAACACACTTTGACAAAGTAATGGAGGTTGATGTTCTACAAACCTAGATTAATGTTATCAATTTTAAACAATTGAGTGTATTATGATATTATTATCTTTTGCCATCAAGCTACCAATAACAATCTTATACTTTGATGCTAAATGTAAGCACATGGTCCGATTATGCCATCAAATTCAAAAAAAATTTATAGGTGTAATGAATCATTGAAGTTGAGACTTCAAATCATTCAAATATACTAATTGGTGTTGTTTGAGATTGTGTTTCTTTGATAAGAGAATGTAGGAATTAGAAAGATGATTAGATGTTTGAGTTATAAATTTCTTACAATATGTAAGTTGGATATTTGAAGGTCTCCCTTAAATTAAAATTGTGGAGTTCATTTGTTGTCTACAATGAAAATATATGCAATGCCGTAGATTATAATTTCAAGATCATTACAATAATTTATAGCACTAGTGAGTTGCCCATTGCAGTTTGGAGTTTGTTTGACATGATGAAACCACATACATGGCCTGCATATATTCTAGTATAGAGCATCATCAGTGCAATTATAATGTAATTGTTGCATAGATGAGAAATTGTACACAAATTCATGGGGTTATTCAGTATCTCATTTAATTTTCTCTCAAGTAAAATGCAAATGGCACCCTGCCCCTTGAAAGATTGAAAATTTTTTAATTTGCACCACAAAAGATTGATTATTTCAAATTGCACTCTCAATGTTATTATTTGGTGACAATGTGGCCCAAGAGTGACAGACATTGAACTTGCCGTTAACCCAATCTATCACGTGAGATGCACGCAATAACCAGAAGGGCATTCATGTAAAAACACCGCAGACCCAAAACCCCCTTTTATCCTGGCACCATAGCTGATGAATTGATTTTGCCCTAATACATTACATGTCAGCGTTGAAGAAGGAAGGAGTAGAAGAACAGCGGAGAATGAATGGAGGGCTTTTGTTACTACGGTAAGAGAGCATCAGTGAAGACTTCATGGACAAAGTTAAAGCCTAGGAGGCAATTTCTTTGTTGCGATAACCATGGGTAAAATCGTTGTCCTTATTTTCTTGATTTCTTAAAAACTCCATTCTCATAGCCAACTTGAATCAGAGCTTTTGGAACACAATTAAAGGTTCCAGTTCAGTGTTTGTAAGTTTATAGAAATTGTGTAACATTAACAATGTAATTGTACAAGGAATTCGACAATTGCATAGGGGAAACAAAATTATGCAACTCCAGCCTTTTCGTCAATGTGAATATCTACATTTTTGCAAAGTTTTGTATTTTCTGAATCATTATATGGTGTTGTGTTTTAATGTATGCAGAATGGTGGATTGTGTGGTTATTTTGTTTAGGTGGACCCTCCAAAGTGTTGTCGAGCTCGACAAATAATACCCGGTTTGTTGCGTTGAGTGACCAAGTTGGAGACAGAGCTGGAGCTTGAGAGAAACAGGAATAAGTCAAAAGCACTGAAAAGATGTCTGATTGCGTGTTTGCTGCTCATTTTTCTGATTACTTCCTACAAGTCTATTGTTTAATAGGATAGTTTAGATGCGAATATGAGTGGTATGAAGGGGTTAATTTGAAGTTAATATGAGTGTGTGGGCACTTGTAACTGAATGTGATGCCTTCATTTTGTTCCAATTTATGTAAATCATTGAATTATGTTGTTCCAATGTATTGCAATGTGATGTAATGTAGAAGACAAGAATTATGTAGTTAAAACATTTCAGTTCATCGGAAGCTTTCCAGTTCATGATGTATGTAATTTCTCAATCATCCAATGCAAATAAAATACGTACAAATCATCCAATATTGTCATACATTCATGTTCAAAAACTGCAACCATAACCTTTCACCACAAGTGTACTAACCAGGTCCAGAAATCAACCTTGCACAAGTGCATTAACCATATACACAAGTGCAATATAGGTGCACTATCCATGTCCAAAAACAAGAACAAAAGTTTGAAGCACAAAAGTCAATCATTATGTCTCAGCTGCCCCTAATTCTTTTTTTGTTGTAGCCTTCTTCCTTGGCTGAAGCGATTAAACTTTTGTTGAACTATTGCTGCTATTGGTTTTGGTACTACCCTGGGAGTGATGAACAGTTTGGAATGATGATGGTGAAGCTGACTTGGTCTGTTGGGGTAGTATTGGCCTAGGACATATGAATAGCTTTACTGGAGCTCTAAATGTTGAATAGGCCTGGGAGGTCTGCTGGGGTGGAATTGGTGGTTTGAACCTAACGTATGCTACAGTTGGTCCTCTTTGATTAGTCCCAACAGTAGTCCTAGCAGAAATTGCTGGTGTTGGTCCTTTTTGAATAGTCCCACCATGTGTTTTAGTTGGTCCTTTTTGATTACTCTCAAATTGTGTTGGAGTTGGTCCTCTTTGATTGGTCTCATCTTGTGCAGTTAAAGGATAATTCTTCCTTCTGACTTGGACCATAGACCACATTGTAAAATATAAGTTAAACCAAGTTTGTAGAAAAAAAAAAAAAAAAAATACCTTATGATGTAATTGGACAACAATAATGCTTATAGGTAACTTGACCCTTGGACCTCTATAAATGACAAAACCTTTTGATGCAATTGGACCTCTTTGACTGATGCCAACTTCTGTTATAGCAGCTGGTGGTATTGGTGCATGAGATGGGCCATTGTCATCATGTTCAGTTGGAGTGTGACACTTTCTCTTATTATGTCCAATTTGTCCACATTTACCACATTTTATGGCTTTGTATTTCCTCTTTAATTTAGTTCCTGATGGAGGTTCATCATTTTCCCTCCTCCTAACTTTCTTGGGCTTGTCAAACATTCTACTTACATCTGGAGGAAGAATAGGTGGATACCTAGTCCTAGGCCACATGTCTTTACCATTGATTGGATTCATGAGATGACTATAACACTTTAAAAAAGTTTGAACCTTGCATAATCAACAACATTATCCTTTGGTCATAACCCCAAGTAGTTGAGAGTAGAAACTGCATGCTTGCAAGGAATTCCAAGTAAGTCCCACTTCCTATAACTGCAATTCCTATCCTTCACGTTTATAGTTTTTTGCTCACCACACATCCCCACCACCTCAAATTTGTGTTCTCCATTCCAAGTAGGTATGAAAGATGCAGCCTCCACTTTAACAAACTCCAATCTCTTTTGTATGTTAGGACATATAGAGCCTCTGTAGTTCTTCAAGTAATCTCTTTGCCTATGTATTTTTTTCATGAGCCACACTATAATTTTCTCAAGCATTGTTATAGTAGGCTTGTCTCTAGCCTCAACTATGCCGCCGTTAAAACTTTCACACAAATTATTCAACATGTCACACTTAGGAAATGTACTAAAGTGAGACCTAGACCAATTGACTGCTGGTCTATCACACAACCACTTGTATGCATCTTCATGAACTCTACGTAATTCATACATTACTCCTTTAAAATCAACCATGCTTGTAGACTTAGCAACTCTCCACAACAAATCCTTTAATGCTAAACCCTTATGCTCTGTTTTGAAGTTGGTGTACAAGTGTCTTACGCAAAACCTATGTGCAACATTTAGAAAAAGATTTTCAATTGCATCTAAAATTCCCTGCAACAAAGGTATACAAATAATGACTCCATAGAAGATATAAATGTAAACAAAGGTCAAAAAATGAAGTCAATTACAACTAAACTTCTGCCTGTCTGAGATAAATGTCCAGGCATGTGAATTAACAATGTTCAAGGTCGTCTTTCACTAGTTGAAGGAACCAATTCCAAGACTTTTTCTTTTCTTTCTCCACAACAACAAAGGCAAAGGGGTACATTTGGTTATTGGAGTCAATCCCCACAATTGACAATAAAATACTAGTTTGTCCCCCCCTTAAGATGACACTCATCCACACCAATTAAAGGTCTACATCCTTTAATCAAATCTCTCTTTAATGCACCAAAACAAATGTATAATCTTTTGAATTTGACTTGATCACCCCCTATAGATTTGGTTTTAATAATACATGTGGTTCCTAGGTTGGTTCTCCTTAGGTCTTCACAATAATCCTATAGAAAAACATATTGCTCCTTATTAGTCCCACTAACATATGTCATTGCTTTAATTTTTTCCCTATACACCGGACTTCTATGCATATTCAGAACATTTTCCGTCTCAATTGTTTTCTTAAGTGATTTCATTGGCCATGTTGGATTTGAACTAATCCTCTCAACATATGTACTAGCTAGCCACTTAGCATATGCAACCTTCACCTTCAAAGATTTGTTGCAGTTGTGATCATTAATGTATGTTTTAACCTGCATTGTTTTATGCCCTTGCATGCATGAAGTATAAATCATCCAATCACAACCTGGTTTACATATGACCTTCACTCTATATTTCTCATTTTTGACAAATTTTATCTACTTACTCCATTTAATAGAATGTTGTTTAATAGCAGCTCTGAACTCACTTGAATCTTTAAATAACATACCTAACTTGAATTATGAATCACCCAAGTCAGTCTTGGCATTAAACACTGGGTATTTCACCCTATCTTCATCTTCCTCTGATGAAGAGTTTGGAATACTTCTTAGTTCATCTGAATCACAGTCTTCACCAATATTCTCATTAGTAGTACTCATTGTTGTTATATTATCTTTCTCAACCCATTTCCTTTTGTTTCTTCCACTACCATTACCAACCACTTCCCCTTTTTCTGTTTCATTCCTTAGTCACACGTCTTTATCAACCATTGTATCATGTAACTTTACTTCATCCAAATCATACTCACTGTCATAGAAGTACTCATCATCTGAAGTCGAGTTGTCTGAGTGTTCCTCATACTGTGTGATGACTCACTGCCTGATGCATTATCAGAAGCCACAACACTACCAGCCCCACATTATTTCTCCCATCAAACTGTTGTGCAATTGGAATACAATTTGACTTTGCTTGGCTCTGATCAAGGACATTTCCTCTGGTGTGTTCAACATACTCATCAAACACTTTGTGCTTGTTGACCCACCTGCCCAAACCCAAAACATCCTCATCTTTATCTAAAAATTTCCATCCATTAGGAATTATAAGTTGGAATCTGACAATCCCGCAATACCCCAATCTCATCGCTTTCAACATATTGTCCGGTTCTATCAAAGAAAGCTGGTCTATGTGACACAAATCAAGGTGATTCACCCTTCCTCCAACGTACACTTAATCATTCCCATCTTCGAATTGGCCACCATGATGCATTCTAATTGTGAAAAAACCATCACCATTGTCTGCAACCAAATCCAAACAAAAAGACAACATTCACATTTAAAAGTGTGACCCCATAAACAAAACAAACCAATTGTTTAATACCCCAGTAATGTATACAACCAAATTCACTCACGTGAATCAAATAAAAACAAAACAAAAACAATATAATACAAAGCACAAACCCATTTATAAATGATATAATATAGAACACATACACTCAAATTTGAATAAAAAATAGCTTTTACCATAAACACTCACATTGAACAATATATCTCTTACCATAATTCGTTGCTTCTTATCTGTATTTCTCTTCACTTACCACGCAAGACATTTTCAAGCTTCAACTCGCAACTTTCAATCAAAGCAGCAATGGAGGCCTTCTGATCTGCCAGAAAGGGTTTTGATTAGCAGAAAGGGATTTGGGTCAGTGGTGTTCTTACATGAATGCCCTTTATGGTTATCACGTGCATGTCACGTGATTGCTTGGGTTAACAGTAAGTTCAACGTTCGTCACTCTTGGGGCCAAATTGTCACCAAATAATAACATTGAAGGTACAATTTGGAACAATCAATCTTTTGTGGTGTAAATTAAGATTTTTTCAATATATTAGGGGGCAAAGTGCCATTTGCCCCAATAAAATTGTCCAAGTATTCCCAAAGTTCGAAGATGACATTTAGATGAAAAGTGTATTTTTTTACTCAAATGTGTCTTATTTTGGATGAAAAGGAATGCTAGAATTTATTTTTTATCAGTTGATTTCTCAGGGATGCATTTAGATGCTTCAAATACCTTGATCTTTAGTTTATGGCCTCCTCATCAAGTGAGTTTCGGTTAATATTTAAACAAATTCACATCAATGAATTAAAACATCTGCCAAAAACAATTTAAGGGCGGTGTGTTACTCGACGACACTCATGGTTATTCAGTTAGTACGTACAAAGACTAAAGCTCTAGTCCTTTCTCTTAAATTGTTTAAGACCACTGACCTGTGACCATGAGTGTCATCAACGAATCAATTGTTATGGAGTTTCAGAAATTACAGTTTAGACCCTCAAGTTTAACAAATTACATTAGCCCCTAAAGTTTTGGGAAATTACATTTTGACCCCTCAAATAATAAATTACAATTTAGTTTCAAAATGTTTTGAAAAATTTCAATTTTACCCCTCAAGTTTCATACATTACAACTTGGCCCCCATGTTTCATAAATTAAAATTTGACCCTTCAAGTGTAATAAATTACAATTTAGCCCCTAATGTTTTGGAAAATTTCAAATTCACCCCTCCAGTTTCATAAATTATAGTTTGACCACAAATTTTTAACGAAATTACAATTTGAACCTAGAGTTTCATACAATTTGAACCCAGAGTTTCATAAATTACAATTTGGCCCCCAAGTTTTAAAAATTATAATTTGACCTCTAAAGTTTTATAAATTATATTTTGACACCTCAACTTTCATAAATTATAGTTTGGCCCCAAATGTTTTGCAAACTTATAATTTGGCGCTAATATTTCATAAATTAAATTTGACCCCTCAATGTTCATAAATTGCTGTTAGACCACTCAAATTTCATATATTACAATTTGACCCCCTATATTTTGAGAAATTACAATTTGGTCCCTCAAGGTTTAACAATTGTAATTTGACCTCTGAAATTTCATAAATTATAATTTGATCCCTCAAATTTTCATAAATTACAGTTTTGCCTCTAATGTTTTGCAAAATTACAATTTGGTTATAATTTGACCTCTAAAGTTTTATAAATTATAGTTTGACCCCTCAACTTTCATAAATTATAGTTTGGCCCCAAATGTTTTGCAAACTTACAATTTGGCGCTAATATTTCATAAATTAAATTTGACCCCTCAATTTTCATAAATTGCTGTTAGACCACTCAAATTTCATATATTACAATTTGACCCCTATATTTTGAGAAATTACAATTTGGCCCCTCAAGGTTTAACAATTGTAATTTGACCTCTGAAATTTCATAAATTATAATTTGATCCCTCAAATTTTCATAAATTACAATTTTGCCTCTAATGTTTTGCAAAATTACAATTTGGTTTTAATGTTTCATAAATTAAATTTGACACCTCAATTTTCATAAATTGCTATTAGACTACCCTAATTTCATATATTATAATTTGACCCCTAATGTTGTGCAAAATTTCAACTTTACCCATTAGATTTCATAAGTGAGAATTTGACTCTCAAGTTTCGTAAATTATAATTTGATCCCTAAAGTTTCATAAATTATAATTTGACCCCTAAGTTTTGTAAATTATAATTTTGCCCCAAAATTTCAAAAATTACTTTTTTACCTTCTCAAATTTCATAAATTTTTACTTGACTCATTCAGTTTCATAGATTTCAATTTGACCCCTCTTGGGTTTTTCTCACAATTTCCTCCTGGCATAAAACCCCCAACACTCATCAGCCACGTCAACCATACGGACAAACAAAATTGGCGGAAAAAAGTTGTTCATCAATCAGAAAGCAACAAGAAATCATTCATCTTCCTTCATAGAAGAGGAAACCATTGGTTTTGGTAACCACAAAAACAAACTAAAACAGAATTTTTTGTCCAACAATCTAAATACAGAGAACAATACTAAAAAACAAGGGTACATAACAATAGTAATGAACAACACCCTGCCCAAAAATGTAAACCCAGACAAAAACTCTGTTCAACACCAAAAAAAAAAAAACCTTAATAATAATAATTGCATGGTACTTTTACCATTAAGAACTGCTTCTTCCCAAACAATAATGTCACAAAATTGTTAAAAATACCTTACAAAAACTCCTAGAAGACAACAAAAAATCAAATTCCTCACCCACATATACACCCAAGTTCAGTTTCAATTTCGATCCCAATTTCAATAAATTAACACTCAACTTCATGAAATTAACACCAAATGTCATTCGATTAAAGCCCATTGTCATCTAAATTCCATTTAAGCATGTATTCTCCATGCCCACAACTCTTGTACTAACATACCAATTACCTAGCTTTATATGGTTTGTCTTCAACATGAAGAAGGCATCCAAAAATGGCGGTTCCCATGCTCACCACTTCCAAAAAGTAGCAGCTCCATGCTCCACCACTATCATGTCTTCCATAAAATAAATTTGGATCTCTGCACAACCAATGAAATTATTGTCAAGTTCAACAAGGAATTCAAAAAAAAATTAAAAAGAGGCAATCAAGAAATAGCGCAAGAAAGAATTCAAGTTTTTTTTTAAAAAGTAACCTATTTCGTGTACGAAAATCTTAACAACACAAATTAGAGAAAGCATCTACACAAGATTAAAAAGAGGTGATAGAAAAGAACCATTTTTATTGTTTTCAAGAAAAAACTAGACCAAAAAGGAAAAAGACTGCCTTCAGCCACTATGTAGCACAAAAAATAATTTTACTACTAAAAGCTATGGCATATACAATACTTTTTAATGACAATAACAAAAAATTATTTGTAGTCATAAACTTTTAATGAAAATACCAGAAAAATGAACTAAAATGATAACAAACACATTCCTTCAGCTTATATGAATTCCTATCTTGTTTCTGTTCTGTCACCGGCCATTCTAACATTCATTTACTTTATATTGAATTTCTTCAATCACCACAACATATCCCCGTAGTAAAATACTTTCCTCCATCAAACCATGATCCACCATTTCAAAACTCCAATTTCTACAACAATAAGCATTTCCACCGAACAATCCTTCATAATGCACTCCACCTAACTCATGGTCCACCCACCATACATTCTTTGCTATCCATGCTTACCCAACCTCTCTAAATAAATAAAAAAATACTCAAAATACCACACTATCCAACCACCTTCACTTCAATACCACTTCCACTAATTTGTAACGGAGAAATTGGAAAAACAAAGATAAGAGGATTCCTTTTGTGATAGGGGATTACATCTAAAAGATAGTGTACATTGAACATCAACTCCACGCCCAAAAAATTAAAAATTACAGTAAAACTTTCGATTGAGAAAGTTTTTTAAACCCGAAAACTTTATAAATTTCAAACAATATAGATCACATTCAAAGTGCTATGACACTAACTGTACACGGGAAACACCACTTAACATATGCATTTTAGCACAATATGCACACCACCATGATTAAGATTGAAAACATATCTAAAAAATAGATTTACCACTTAAAAAAAAAAAAGAAAATGACAAACTTGTGGCAAAGTAAGCACACAATTAAAGATATTCTAATCACTCATATGGCTCCATCACTAATTTAGTTTTTCCCACCTTCATTTTTCAAAAGGACAAACATCAAGAAGCACAGAAGTCAAATTGACTAAATCAAAAATATTCGTTAAATTCAAATGTTCATTATATTGTAAAAATACCAAAACTGCATATGTATAAATATATAAGGTCTCCAATTTTTTGCTCGTTGATCCATCACTTAACTGATCCAAGTGGTCCCACATTAATCAACTTTAAAACCAATACATGACATAAGATCTATAATATAAAACAAGACAGACTTCAATAAACTCATCTAATAATCTCAAATAGACTCATCCAACAGCCACCAACACTCATCTCAAAACCATTCATCGACGGTTCGGATTAATCTAAATTGATCTAACAATGCAAAATCACTCTACTTGAAATAATATCCCGCCTATTCTGTCCCTTCACTCTTCTCCATCTTCTCTCTCTCTCTCCCTCTCTCCCCCCATCTCTTCCCTCTCTCTCTATTCAAACTTCAATGACCACATCTTTCTTCAGCTTCCAACTCCAATAACCACGTACTCCATCAATCTAACAACTCGGCAACTCTAATGTTAATCTTCCCCTCCTCTTTTTCTTTCCCTTTCTCTTTCTCCTCGCTGCTACACAACACTCACACAACCCATACGTTCAACACAGCTGTTAATTTTTTATAATTCATCAAATTAACAACCTAGCTATTAATTTTTAAAATTGGGAGTAGCTCTCTCTTAGCCTTCCAACGCCACCATTGCACCTCTGCACCACAACACCTCTGTCACAACCACAAACATCTCCCACGTGTTTCTCACATACAGCATGTGTTCGACGAAATGCCGCTACGGACACTTCCCCACCACACAACCCATAGACACCAAGTGTATTATATTGCATTGGTTTGTGTCGCGTTTTCACAAATTTGTGTACAAGTTGAATTTATTTTTGGGTCCCATTTTTAAAAGAATTCTGCCAAAAATTCCTTGAATAATAACTATGCACATTCTCTAATTAGTATTTTGTTTGTATTGTTGTAGGGGTTCGATGCAATTTACTAATTATTTTTATGAGAATTCGATTTACACGTTTCATGGGTTAAGTTTTTCCAATAGCCGTTTCGGTTGAAATTAGATGTGTTGAAGTTGCAAAACTTTTTTTGACATGTATGTGCATGCATCTATACATATCGATAGATGTATCAACCCCTAAATGAACTCCAGACAATGAATCTTAATTTATTGAGTTTTTAATTTTTAGGAAATGTATTTGGTGTTATCCTAGGGGTCCCTGCATTTTTTAGGAATACCTCCTTTTGGGATACTTCCATGATTAACATCCACATGTGCTCTGATCCATAGTTCAAAATGACAATAAATTTGATTTTTCATGCATTCCCACATTTTGCAAATTATTTAATCTTTCACAATGAATGAGGTAAATAGTACAAATTGTTAGAAATTGAGTGTGGATCTTTTAGACAAGGCTCTTGAGCATGGATTGTGTTCACTCAAAATTATTCATTGTGCTCATTTTTATGGAGTAACCACTATTCGGCATTTTCTTTTTTTTTTTTGTCAACAAATTGTTGCATAAAAGTATTAGATGAATGTTGTAGACTTTTTATTGTTTACTGTGTATGAGTGTAAAGATGCAATTTTTTGAAAAAAACATGGTAATGAAGTTAGTTGCATATCGTTAAGGTAGAATACTATTTCTTTGTTTTTTAAATCAGTTTTTTATTCTTTATCATCACCAAAAATGTAAATATCAAGTTATATGTGTTGCAATAATTAAGAATTTCTCTAATGATTGTTGGGGCGCCTTTATAGGTCCTAATGCCTAACCGATATGTTGTCCTATATTTAACTACTATCTATAATAAGTCAAACAAAGTGTTTTGGTCTTACACAGTGCCTTCTATATAATATGTCCGACAATAAAATGACTTCTAATATGTTTCCCAATAAATGTAGGTCCACTTGATTCATGGATTTAAATTCATTATATAGATAGAGTTGTAATAGTTTTCTCTGCTTTATAAAAAAGTTCTTATGTGAGTAAGGTTGTTTATATACAATGTTTTAGTTTGATCATTTATTGGTTGAAGTGTGTGAAGAGAACTATTTATTTTTTCTCTGTTGGATGTGGTGTATAGTGATATTCAAGCTTTTGTACTCCTGGGTTAATATTCTTTTTTTTTTTAACGTATGCCAGTACTAGACCCAAGCATATCTATAATATAAAACATGACAGATTTCAACAAACCCATTTGACGGCGTTAAATAGATTCAATCAATCCAATGGCCACCAACATTCCTCTTAACATCATTCACATTGAATTCCTACTCCATCCCCCAAAAAATCTATCACTTCTTACTTACCTCACTGGCATTATCACCAATGACAGAGAACAGACGAGACGGGGCTGGCAGCATGGTCTCTCCTCACATCCATCGCTGCTTTTCTCTCTCTCACTCTCTTTTTCTTTGCCGTCAAAGGCACCGCTACAGTCCCAGCCACAGCCACACACCCAGTATTTCTCCTTCTTTGCTTGCTCTCTCTTTCCCTCTACCCAAACCCACCAAAACTCCCACCACCTCTGTGCAACTCACACACACGAAGAGAACACCCCCTCTCTTCCCTCACGTCAGCCAGCGACCCACCATCATGGAGTGCAGCGATTCAGGCTCCCTCTCTCTTTTCTCTCTCTTTCCCTCTTCTCTCTCATCCACAAATCTCACGCGCATACAGCACACACACTGCACAGGTTCCCCCCCCTCTCTCTCTCTCTCTCCCTCTTCCTCTCTCTTCGACCTCAACTTCACACACTCTACACTCACAACTCACACTCAGCCCATACATCACACACACCGCCCACCATATGTTTGACAGAAGTTCTCAGAAAGTTATCACTCAAGTGTGCCCACACACAACACATACACCCAGAATGAATATATTGTTTGTCACATGTGATTTTTGAGATTTTTAAGTGATAAAACGTGCAACTTTGCATTTTTTGTCACTGGGTGATATTTACAACCATCGGACTGTATGGTCTTTATACTATTTCATTGGTTGTTTTCAATATTTTTGAGGCGGAACATGAAGGAAATGGATATTGGAAGTGTTTCTTTTCTTTCCATTTTTTAATTAGATTGCCATGCTAAATTCTTTGGTAGGCAATTCAGCTAGCTAACACTCAACCACTATGCTATGCAGGTGAATGATGTGAGAGAAATACCTGGGAGAAGCTTCAGCATCCACGGCAACATGCACAACACCTCTCTGTTTTCTTCGCTGTTTTTCTGCAGTAATTTTATAGGTATTTTTAATCCATTTGCAGCTGCTCTAGGGCTCCTTTTATGCTCTATTTTCAAGTCAAAAATCGACCCTCTATGTTGCCCCTTCAGGTTTCTTTTAAGGCAATACAGACAGCCACTTGCAGCCCCTTTGCAAACCAACCTCACTGGACAGCCTCTTCAGGTTTTCTAATGTCATCCAACTCAGCAACTTGATGCAGTTTTTTGTTAATTAATTGTTGAGAAGTTCTCAATTTTTCATCCTATTAGTGTTGTTCTTCTTATTTTGGTTCTGCTGACCAAGAACTATATGTTGCGCAACTTTTGATGAGGTTGGCATTTTTAAAATGCCGAAAACATGGGTTGACGTAGATTTGATTCTATCTTAGAGCATATGATCTTCCCATTTTTTCAAATTTATGCTTCTACTCGCCAAACTTCTAATATTTGAATCTCTAATTTCTCAAACTCATGTTTACCTTTTGCTTTTCTAATCTTACGGTTTCATTTTTCGTAGTGCAATTTTTTTTGTCGTAGTGCAAATCTTAAGATTTTGTTTTTTATGTAATTTTATCATTATCATAGATTTACTCGGTCTTACTTTGTATTTGAAGCTTCTTTTGAATCGTTGAAGCTTCGCATCATTTAGATTGGCGATAACAATGTATTTTAAATTTCTATTTTGACCCCGTCTCTAGAGGTGTTCACCCAACCTTACGGGTAGGAAAAATGGTATTTCATCTTCATATCCAATATTTTGTGAAAGAATTTTTTATTGACCTACTATATTCGATCAAGTGTATTATTCCTACCCGAATTCCGTTCAAAACAATTAGGTAGAAAATCGGATGAACACATATTTCTTAGTTATTAATTTTTAAATCATTTTAACAATTTATTTAAATAATCTGCACCAATTAATTAACACAATAAACTAATACCACTAAAGAAAACATAATAAATTCAATAATACATAAACAATTACAATAAACACAACAAGAAAGCCATAAATATCAATAAAACATTAGGGTTTCTAGATTTTTGGATTTTAATTTTTAAGGATTAATGTGTGTGTGTGTGTGTGTGCGGGTAGGGTAGGATTTGTAGGTATTCCGCATTCCTACCTGATTTTTTGCGGAATACCAAAAAATCTTCTGTTGGCCTATCTGATTATTTCGGGTAACCAATCAATAAAATCAGGTAGGGTAGGGTAGGGTAGGGTAACGTGGAATCAAAATTTGCAAGTAATCAAATATTCGAACACCCTTAACCGTCTCGCCGACTCACACATACATTGGAACAGAGCTACTGAGCTTGGTTCATGTTTGATTTAATTGATCTTAACTAAATCAAAGTTTATTAGTAGGGTTTACAATATCATTCGTCCAAGATTTCTCACCATGCTATAACAAATCGGTAATTTTCTTTTGGTTAATTAATGGGTTTCCTATGCTTCTAAGTAGTTTTACAAACCCTCTTCAAATTAAATTTCTGTAGAGTAAATATATACTTTAGCTTTTCAATGTGAAGGCCATGTGATTTATGCTTGATTTTTTAATCAATGCTCTAGTTGTCTTCACATTCTAGTCTTTTTTTTTTCTATTTCTTACGTAATAAGTGGAATTTCAAAGTGTATCAAGAGATCGATTGTGTTACTGCCAAATTGCAAAAATTTATTTTAAAAAATTATTGCCCTTTAATTTTAGTCATCCAAATGCTTTCTGCAACTATATTACTATTTGTTGAATTTTTTGTTTTGCTTTGGTTTTATTACTACTATGTTGAATTTAACTTTGATCTTTTGTGCTAGCCATTTGTTGCAACGGCACTAGGCGGTGGTTGTTTTGGAAAGAGGTGGACTCGCAAACTATTCAAATAGAACCAAAAAAAAAATTTAAAGTTACTTTTAGTTGGTCTTTTTTCTTCTTTCCGTTTGGTTATTTGTGTGATTTTGAGTGCTTCCTATTTAATGTTCTTATTTAATGTAACTTTTTTTAAAAAAATTTGATGGTCGGAGCATTAGTCGATGGCTCCTATTGAAGGCTACCTGACTGTACCTTTGATAACCCACTTATTTGTCACGGTATTTGAAAATTGTGATTATTGCATTTCCAATTCCATTTGGGGTGCATTATTGTTATCATATTTTGTTTTTTAAATTCATATAAGGAGGCTGATGGCTGAGTTTGTGATTATTAATTGATGGGCATTGGTTTAAGGTCTGAATTCAAGAATTAAGCATGATTTTGATGGGAAGCAACATTAATTGACTGTTTGTTTTCCTTTTCACAAGCATGCAAATTGGGTAAGAACCTATACTATTTTTTTGTCTTATGTTTGGGGCATCATATGGAGCACATTTTAGTGAACAATGGACCATTGATCTAACTAAATTTGTTTTGATGATTTCAAGAATGGATGGATGAAACCAAATTTGGTTTGGGATGCCTAACTTTAGCTTTCATGTATTGATGACAAATTAGACTTCATTATTGTGATTTTTTCAGGCTTTGGGAAAATAAGGCAAAAAAAGATTGTTCGACAAAATGACTATGTGCTTCATGCATGCAAAGCACTTTAGTCTAGGAATCTGATGATGCAGTTTGATCATTATTAATGAAACTTCAGATTATTTTGTTTAGATGTTTGTATTTGTGTTTTAATTGATATATTATATATCATGACGTAGAGCCGTTATTCACTGGTCCTAATTTGCTCTGGTGGAGTTGTTTATATTGCTGACTTAAAAAAAGTAGTCATTAGTGTTTGGTAATATGTATTGGAAATCTATCTATATAGCTTTTGGTCGATATGTGCTGGTTTGAACTCAATTTGTTATTTTTATTATAAGTACAAGTCTCTTACAACAGGTGTAAGGCGTGATGGAAACTGTGCTTAAGAAGATAAAGTAAACTACAGTTTACTTTTTCAGTTTTCATTTTCACGTCTCATTGAGTTTTGTCTGATTTTGTTCATTGAACTATCAAATTTTTGCATTGAAAACATTTTACAGTTAATCTAATAGTATTTCCTTCTTGTTTGTTACATACAATAGTACATATAGTGCACACCATGAAAAAGGACATGTACAGTAATACCCTTCTTGCTCTCTCTCCACTATTTTCTATTCACTCTATGTTTTCTCTCTGCCCTACCAATCAACCCTTTATTTTTCTTTCTTTGTTGTCTCTCTCTCCTACCTCTCTTCTGAACTTGGGATGACCCCCCACTGACTATGCCCAAATCCAGAAATCCCCCCCTCTGGATACTCTACCATTGATTTTGTTTGATTGATATGAATTCAATATATGCATATTTAGTGGGTTGAATTTATGCCTGTCTTCGATACATTTTTGTTTGATTTTGACAACTACTATTATGACATTTTTTTGATTATGTTCCTTGGGTTTTAATTTATTCTTTTACTTTACTTAATTTCGGGTTTGCCACTGATAATAGAATTTTAATTTGTTTATTGGATGGACATTTGATACTTATTCATTTTTTGGGTTTAGATTGCTTTGGATTGTGTAACAGATCATCAAAGATTGTACAATGACGCCATGAACAAGTGACTGAACACAATATAGGTCTCTCTCTCTCTCCCCTCTCTCTCCCCTCTCTCTGTCTTCAACACGCACACAGTACACAACACATCTCTTTGTTGTATGATTGGTATGCATTGTTGCGGGTGTAGTAGGTTGAATTTATGTTTCTCTTTGTTTATTTTTTGTAACTAGTTTTATGGCATTCATCAAATTCTCTTTCATGGGTTTTGATTGGTTTTTTGGAATAATTTTATGGGATTCATTGACGTTAGTTGTTTGAATTTGTAGTTGATGTTGATAAATAAAAAGAATTTGTATGTGTGTGTCTTTCCTTTAACTTAGATGGCTGTCAGGCATGTTTTGATTAAAAGTCGGAATCTAATTCAGCGATCTAATGCTTGAATCACCTTCTCAATTTAGCATATTAAATTTTCCAAGAAAGCTTACATATTTAATTTGGACATGCAGCTTTTAATTGTAAAGCCATAACACTAATCTGTTGTTCTCCTGAATTTATTTGTTTGATTAGTTTGTTTGGGTCCATGATTGTGGGATTCATTCATTTGTTATTATGGATTTTATTTATGTTGTTGTGGTAGTTGTCAAGTGATTTTGTTTTGAACAAGACTGTGACATGATGGTCGCTCCAATTTGATAGCTTTTTAAGGTATGGTAATGAATTGTATATGCAGATTTGAATTTTTTTGGGGTCCTATTTTTAGAGGAATTGTAAATTGTAAGAATTTTAGCCTTGGATGGGGGTCCAATCTTCTCCAATGGATGCATATTTTTCTAACTATCCTTTTTTTTTTTTTGGTGCCTTGGGCACAATAATCTATCTTAATAGTTATTTTTGAAATGACATTTAGGGTACCACAAGAACAGCTAAGATCAATCTAAATTGATCTAAGATCATCTAACAGATAAAAATCATTCCCAAGATTTTACTTTCCTATTCATTAATGTCAACATCGCTCAGGTTGAGATCAATCTAAATTAACCAAAAATGATATTTTTCGTCTTCCACTAAGGGTTGTTGTAGCCAAGTTGTTTTGATTGGTCCATGCTATACCTAAAAGTCCCTAAAGACATTTCAAAAAATCCTTGGGTAGTTCTGCCTTTAGTCAAAAATATGATGTCGTTTTTGAGTTAGGTTGAGTAATGTATTATTGAAATTTGTTATGCAATGATTTGTGTTAAGCAATGATACATGCAATGAGATATATAAGCTTTATAGATAGGTTGAGATTTTCCTTAGCTCCTCTTTTTAGAGAAAATTATATTAAATTTTTTTTAAACAATAATGGGGGTTAGATTGATTTTAATTTTTTTAATTAAAGCAAATGAAGGAAAAACTATTTCGAATTATGTTGATTTTCTTGAGTTACAAAATGCCCTTAGGCATGAGTTTTCTCTATCTTTTCATTAAAATTTGTCTTTACAAGAATTTTCATATTGGTAATACTTTGTTGAGCATGTATGCAAAGTGCGAATGTGTTTAGAATGCAGTTTAGGCTTTCATGTTAGTGCGTGTCCATCACGTTCAATGCTTGATTTTTTTCATGTTCACGATCAATGTTCAAATTTTTTGAATTATACAATGCCTTCAAGCACGAGTTACCGCTAGTTTAAATAATCAAATAGAACCACATTAATAAACTATAAAACCAATACATGGCATAGGATTTAAATAACTTAAAAAAATTTGGGCAATGTTCAGTTTAGTTTTCGAAAACTGTTTTTTGTTCTCAAAATTTCAAAAACACCTAAATCCTCTTTGTTTAGCATTTTTGTTCTTTAAATTTTGGAAAAAAATGAGATTTGAGTCAAAGAAACAGAAAACAAGTGTAACTTGTTTTAAGAGTTTTCTTTGAAAATTTTGGAAACAAGGAGAACAATTTTAGATGTTCAAATATATATATATATATATATATATATTATTTATATCGTTATTAATGAAATGTTTTGTAAATAGTTTTAAAATACCATTCACAATATTAATGAAATGTTTCTCCTTTATGACTTATGTAACTTAAGTCATAGTTGTACAAGTCAAATAAATTTTTTAGTTTTTCAGGGTATATCTTGTCAATAGCACCATGAATTTCCCACCAATCATAAAACCAATTTGGAATTTCCGTACAGGTTTCAGTGTATTGGAAGAATCATGTATGCTTTATATATATAGCTTCATAGAGAAAAACATTATTCCAAGCATCAATATAATCCTCCATATATGGAGATTTTCTTAGTGTTCTGGGGATAGTGAGATTAAGTCCCCAGTCTTTAGCAGGAATTACCCTTAATATGAGGGCCTTACTATATTTAGGATCTTTATAGTCCGAATTATAATTATAAAATCTCTGGAACTTAACAGAGTCAATTTCGATCAAGATATTTTCATAATATTCTCTGTCTTTATTTCCAGAATATAAAAAGGCATTATCCAAGGTCATAAATTTTCCAGCAATATAATATGGATCTGTTAGTCAATTTTCATATTCATAGTCAAGAATCGTTATACTGCTATAAGCAGGAAGAGTGTATAACTCTGTATAATTTAGCTTGGGCTTAGTTATAAGCACCTCTTTAATAGATTTCTTAGATCTGATGACAGTATAACCGTCATTATCTTTATCGTCACTTTTATGTGAAAATGAATCACTTTTATGTGATGAAGATTCACTTTTATGTGAAAATGAAAAGCCTTCTTTAAGAAGTTGATTATTAACAACTTTAAGCTTTAGTGGATTCAGTTAAAGGAGGATAATAAGCATTGACCTGGCTCTGCCACCGGGCCTTCCTCTTTCGCGGCCTCTCTACTACTCTGGTCTCGATTCATGAGAACCCTGCAAAAATTCCCAGAGTTAAAAAATCGGAAAGAATTTAATTCTCCTTTAATATATTCAATTTTAAAATCAAAAACAAATAAGATAGTCTGTCATCGTGCAAAAATTTGTTTAGATGCAATATTCTTTACATATTGTTCAAGAATATTTTTAGCAGAGTTACAATCAATTCTTAATAGAAATTCTTGATTTAATAAATCATCTTGAAATTTACTAACACATTTAACAATAGATAAAATTTTCTTTTTAATAGTTAAATAATTTAATTGAGTAGATCCCCATTTTCCTGAAGTAAATCGAACAAGTAATTCTTTAGTGAAAGTAGGATCTCTTTGTTTAAGAATACCCCCATATCCTTTATCTGAGGCATCAATTTCAACAATTTTAATCCATGTTGGATTTATCAAAGAAAGACATGGTAAATATTTAATATTTAGCTTTAAACTTTATCTTTTTTACTGCTTCTGTATGATCATCTGTTCAAGGAGATGGATTTTTCTTAAGTCTAGAATATAGAATAGCAGTGTCTTTAGCAAGATTTTGATAAAAGTCAGTTAAATAGTTTAAACTTCCCAAAAATCTTTGTAATTGCCTTTTATCTTTAATTTCATCCGAAAATTTAGATGCAAATTCAATATTCCTTTCAATTGGGACTACAATCCCTTTTTCAATATAATGACCTAAAAATCTGACCTTTAATTGAAAGAGTTTCATTTTAATAGCGGAGAGAACAAGACCATTATTTTTAACAATTTGAAAGAATTTATTCAGATGTTTAAAATGATGATCAATAGAATCAGAAAAGATAAATATATCATCAATATAAACAATGCAAAATGCATAATAAGGATAAAAAATATAATTCATTTTATTTTGAAATTCAGAGTGAGCATTTTTAAGTCCAAATGGCATAACATTCCACTCATAATGTCCAAAAGGAACTATGACAGCAGTTTTATACCTGTCTTCTTCATCAATTTGGATCTGCCAATAACCTGACTTTAAGTCAAACTTAGAGAAAATTTTAGCATTATATAATCGAGATAATAAATCCTTTTCATTAGGAATTGGATACCTTATCCATTACAATACCTTATTTAAAAATTTATAATTTATAATGCCTCTTTCCTTTTCGGCTGCATTATTAACATAGAAAGCCGCACAACTCTAAGGGGAATGATTTTTCCTAATTAAAGACTTTTCCAATAAAGAGTCAATTTCTTTTTTACATAGCTCCAAATATTCTTTATTCATTTGGATTGATCTAGCCTTAGTTGGAATATCCTGTTCATTAAATTCTTTTATATAGGGAAGAGTTACTACATGTTTCTTCCTACTCCAAAAAACAGTAGGAAGGGTATCACAAATTTCTCTGGTTATTTTATTTGCATTTTCTTTTATTTTTCTTTTAGTTTCAGGAAAGGTAAGTATATCTGATAAGCTTAAGAATTTTATATCTTCCTTTTAAAAAATTTAATTGATTTTCTTTATAAATCAGATTTTCTTTTATTTGATTTATAAATTTTACTTGAGGTGGAGTTATAAACTCAAATAATATCTGTTGACCATTTATAGTAGTCAAAATTCCTTTAGTATTGATTCTTTCTATAGGTTCGATTAAAGATAAAAATGGTGTTCCTAAGATCACCAATTGATTTAAATTATCGATGAGCATAAAAGTTGTAGGAATACAAATTCCTTAAGTACATACCAAAATATTAGGAAATTTAAAATTAATATTTAATTTTGAACCATCAGCAACACTTACTGATTGAGTGGTTTTCTCAAAATATTTAGTCGAAATTAACCCTGTCTTTATGCAGTTCATATTTGCACCACTGTCAATTAAAGCAATAGTTTCGACAGTAAATTCAGAATTTATAACTAAAATAATTTTAACATACCATTTTTGATAAATTATTTTTTCTAATACATTTATGTATTTATTTGGTGATGTTTTATTATCAAAATTAGGTGGTGATGCTATATCGTCTTGGATGTCACTCTCTTTAATTGGCATTTTTTTAAGGCTAAAAACCTAGCTTTAAAGATTTTTATGTCTTCTTTGACCTTAGCAATTTCTCTCTTTAAGTCTTGAACCGTAGTAGGCAAGTTTCTTTTATTTGGGACGAATTTTCAAGCATGTCACTTTCGGTTCTATTAATGACTTCTTTTAAAGAATATGGTTGAGACAAATTAGGTTTCTTTTCTTTTTTGTCTGGATTTATTTCTAAAAATTGTTCAATTACTTTTCTTTTAGAAATTGGATTCTGAATTTTATCTATAAGATCAAGAATAAAATTTTGTAACTTAGTTAAAGTGTTTATACTTAAATTTTTCATGGCCTTTTTGAAAATATAATAATAACATGTAGAAGCAATATGACCAATTTTTTCATAATATATATATAGGTCATGTTGCTTCCATATAAAGGAAACTTTACCCACTACAGTTCAAGATTTAAAAGGAGAAATTGCTAAAGTCAAAGAAGACATGAAAGTCTTAAAGTCTAGACTATTAGGTTCAAGTGTATAAATATAATTATACACTTGTAATATGTATAATTATATTTATATTACGTATTATATATATATATATATAAGTCAACAGAAAAACCTTTGAGATACCACTATGGCTTTAAACCTATTTAAATTTAAACTTAATTATAAAGATGACTATGTTAAAAATATGGAAACTAGATCCAAGGTCGATAGATACCATGTGAGTCATTTAAAATTATATATATATAATATAATATAGAAGCAATGTGACCTTATATTCTAACTACGAATGGATTAAGTATAAATACTTTGACTAAGTCACAAAATTTTATTCTAGACCTTATTCATAATTATAAGATATATATATATAATAAAATTATCAATATAAAAATAACTTTTTTATATTTTTTTATTAATGTTTGAATTATTGTTCAAATATATATTTAGGGTGTCCAAACAGGTTTTACTATTTTCTGTATTGTAAAATTGTTTTTGAAATCATCTAACCATACAAGTTTTTTATCTCAAAAAATATCAAAACTACTTTTAAAATTCTTCTCAAAAACTATTTTCAGATACTATTTTTTGAAACGCAAACCAAACAGGCCCTTGTACTCTCAAATTTCACTCTTTCCAAGCAAATTCACATTACTCTTCTTCAAAATCAATTAGTTGACATTAAAAATCGATATATATAACCACACTTGATCAAAGATTTGATTTCAATTTCATTAATGAACCCTATATAAGCACAACATGAAAATTCAAAATTTCTAGTGTTTTGAAAATTACCTAGCTATTCTTAAAAAAAAATAAAAAAATTACCTCGCGACTAGAGAGTTTCGAGTGGACGTGATCGCCACTTGAGTTCAACCATAGCAAAAATTTTCTCCCAATTTGCATCAAATTGAACCTAATGACAATAGAAACACGTTTATAAAAAAAAAAACTCGACCCATCATCCCACAAAAGATTTGACAATTAATCAACCTTTATGTACCAATGGAGCAATCTAAGCCCCGCACAAAACCAAACAAAAATAATCAATTTTGAGCTTAAAATCAACTTAATCCAATTCACTGGCCAATCAGATTGCTAGTGCATGCGTAGATCAACTTACTCAATCGCAACTTCTTTCTTGGTCACCAACAGAAACGAAGGTATTTCAACCTAGGTATTAAACATGCCAAAATAAATAAGAGTAATTATTTTTTGATATGAAACGAATGAACTAAATTAATTTAGATATCATTATCTAGAAAACGAACATCTATTTTCAACCTCACAACTCTTCCCCAAGACCATCATAAAATCACATATTTGTCACCATCAACATCACTATTCCAACCCCTACACACAGTTTTTAAATTGCATCTGTGTTTAAAATGCAATTTGAGAAATTTCATTTCCTAAAATATACTTACAAATACAGGTGGTAGTTTACATTGGTTTAGTTGATTAATTCAAGGTCCTTTAAGTTTGGCAGTTTTTTGTCGACGGATCTTCAAGCAATCAATATTGCAAGTAAACAAAATTATATATAAACACCATGACACTCAAATCAATCAAACTCAAAGTTGTTCTATAAAGCCCATGTGAAACATTGAAATTTCATACACCAAACTAAAATCAACCAAGTAACAAATTAAAATGCAATAAAAAAAAAAAAGGGATGAAAATTTCGTGCCGAAAATCATCTCATCTCATTTTCCCAGAGAAAATCAGAAAATCGGTTCAAGAAACACATACCAGCTTCACCTCTTCTCATTCATTTCTTCTCACACTGCCAATATGTTCACAAACCTGCAACATTCACACACACCAATCAATCACTCAATTCAACCAAAAATAATAAAAGAAAAAAAAATTAACATTGAACAAAAGACCAAAAGTGAAAAGAAAAAACAAACCAAATGAAACCAAAATTAAAGTTTTGGCCGTTGAATTTCATCGTATTTCACTTTAATCTTTGATTCTTTATCATGAAATTAACACCAATTTCATACCTTCATAAAAATATGCAAACTTCATACATCAAACATTTCGCAATGTCACCAGAATTTCTGGCCTACAGTCTAGTGCAGTGTTTGTGAATGTGCACCCAATTTGAAAACCCTAACATTCAAGAACCCAAATTAACGCCAAAATTAAACACCCAATTCGGTTGACTCTATGTGTGTGTGTGTTGCTATAGGGTGGATGGGTGTGCGCGTTATGTGTGTGCATGTGTTGTGGGTTTTGTGAGTGGTGAGTGTGTGATGTGTGTGTGTGTGTGATCCCTGTGTGTGATCTGTATGATCTCTGTGTGTGAAGAAAGAGGGGTGTGACTGTTGAGAGAGACAGAGGAACTAAACTAGGGTGTTTTCGTCGCCGGTGGGTTCGTGAGAGGTGGGTTGAGTCATAGCACATTCGCAAAAGTGTAGAGGGAAAGAAGCCACAAGGACTATGGAGAGAGAGCGCGAGAGAGAACACTGTAAGTGTTGTGTGTGGGTGTGTGTGTGAAAATCGTGAGAAAGAGATAGAAAGGGGTACCAGCTGCACGTCTTCCATGGCGGAGGAACAAGAGAGAGAGAGAGACCGGCATGCATAGGTTTTGGAAGAGATGTTGGTAATCGTTGAATGAGTTTATTTGAAATCGTCGAATAGGCTTATTGAAAACTACCATGTTTTATATTATAGAATTATAGATAATAATAAAATATTATACATGAAAATATTGATAAAAAAAGTGAAAATACGATTCCTAAGAAATGTATTTTGGTATCATAATAAGACTCCTCACCAAAACATCGAATAACTTTAGTTTGGCTGATTATTAGGTTGCTCTCTTCTAATTTACCTCAAAACAATCTTGGAGTTAAAAAAATCTTTTTAAGTTGTTCAGGACTCATCTTGAAACTTCAAAGCATTTGGGCCTTCTAAACGTGACTAAGTACTGCGATATGTCCAACTAATTATGAAATATCTTGTAGACCAAGTGAATTCCACTATTTTTGTAATTACCATAATCATCACATCTAATAATTTCTATGTTAGAAAAGTGGTGTGAGTGGTGAATTTTTATTAGACAGTGATATCACATGTCGGTAATAATTTAGTATCACCGTTGCAACTTAATATTTAGTCCTTATACCGATATAGATGTCAACAAAAGAAGAAAATAGACTAAAAATCTTTCATAGTTCTTCTGGGAAGGCTCTTCAACACCACCCTTTCAAGTCAAAATAGAATCCCATATACAGCGTACACAGATTCAAAACACAATTTAACCATCTAAATATGACAAACTCAGTTAAAATATAACGAACTCCATCCTAATACACTTTTCTTTAATTTCACTCAATTATAGATTGTAAATTGTATATTTAAGAAACCACTTATACATAAAATGGTCCACTTAAATTCCTGGTAAATACGATGGATGATATTTTTTTGAAAAAAAATGGATTCCATTCAAATACATACAAGTACAAGCACAAGAAAATTTGCATACCTAGGACTCAGAGGACATGTTATTTGGCCTCCTGAACATTAAAAACTTAAGAAAAGTCATGAGTCACACCTAAAAATTTGCAGAAAAATTTATAATAATTACTCAGGAATTTCCAACACAATCTCACCAAGTCATTGGTCCCAAACATGAACTATCTATTTAGAATTCATAGAAAAGAAGCCATCATAATTAAGGCATAGCTGTTTATACCGCCACTAAATACCTGAATTTATAATTCTGAAGGATTTATTCTCCATATTCTAATAGGGTAGACCTTTCTACTCTGTATTGATCAGTATTTCAGATCAGCTGAAGGAACAACACCCCTCACCCCAATTTCATCACCCAAACCAGAGAGATTAATGTTTTTGTCTATCAACCATATCTTATTTTTGTGATCCTTCAACAGTCCTATATACAGATTTGAAGTTCCTACAGAATAGTCAAGTAGACAGGGACACCCAGGTCTAAACCTTGTCAAAAACAAAAAGTTTGTCTCACAATGTACATAGCTTTTTGGGTATGAAATGATCCCAAAATTCTCTCTCCAAATCATGCCCTAAGAAATATATTCTGCAATAACGATTACTCGTGGTCTCTTTAGACAAAAAAATACGTACAGACAATTATTTCCATGTTAAAAGAATTGACATAATTTTTTCATGATACCTTACTTGTCAATTTTAGGATTCATTTTGGCTCAGGAAGGATATAGCTACGGTCACTACAAAGATCCTAATCATCATGGAGGAATATTAGTGAAAATAATGATTACACTATAAGAGAAAATAAAAATAAAAACAAAATTTAATGATTCACCAGGAAATTCTAGAGAGGCAGAAAAGAAAGGGCGCTCTTGCTGAGTTCCTACCTAGGTAGGGTGATCCAATGTGCATGTTTTTGTGTGTGATGTATAAAGCAAAAAACCAAATTACATACCTAGAGTTACGTCAACTCGTGAACTTGGGGATCAAGCTGTTTGTAATCTACAAATTATTAATCTATGGGCAAAGATAAAAGATAAAATAAAGAACATATTAAAAAATTATGAGAGATATACACACATCAAAAAACAAATTATCCAAGAACACATTAAAAAAATTAATAACAAATCAGGACGAACTCATAACATTAAAATCAAATCAAAAAATAGACAATAAATCAAACCAACAAAAATAACAAAGGAAAAGGCACACTTGCAAATTTTTTGATTACCTAGCAAATCAATGATTTTCCATAGTTAACTCACACCCGAGACGTCAGTCGCCATGGATTACTGTTCTCGCAACATGGCTGAGAGTTGCCGAACTTGGAGTTAGGCTTCAGCGTGAGATCATCTACATCCTATTTGCTCGATTCCTAGCTTGATTCTATGGCATACTAATTGAAAATATGAATCGTTTGTTCAAAATATGTTACAAGAATTCAATAGTCATCAACCCAAATGTCCACATAACTAATGACAATTACTTATAATTTAATGTTGTTTTTAATTATAAAAGATAGGATAGGCATTAGTTATGTTGTTAAAGTTATTTTGGTCAATCAAAAGTTTGACTATTTTTTACATTTAAAAGTAGTATAGATATAGATAGATAAATATATAATTGAGTTCATTTTAAGATTTTTATTGAGTGTGAATACTCGTACCACTTGCTAACTTGACGTAGCATTGAAGACACGCTGTAAAAATTAATTGCAAAAAAATGGCCGAGAACGAATAAAGGTGGGAAACAAATTGGAAAGAGCTACTCATTTCTCTTTTTTTAAATTGTGTGTAATTTTTTCTTAAAAAAAAATCGAAGAAATTTTTTTTGGTTTAACTGTCAGGAGTGTCTAGATTAGCTTACGCACACTTCAACTAATCTTCTCCTCTGTCAAGTCAATGGAAAATTATCCACGCTGGAACTAGAGTATTTATGAAAAATAAATTCCTCATGATCTGACTCTAAGAGATTGTTAAAATTCGAACTTAGAACATCTCATCAAAGGATTTTAATAAGAGTAAATGCTACACTAACAAAAAATATGGACCAAATGATGTGTCATTACCATAATATGACACATTTGAATTTCAAAAGTGTAAAGGTGAAACCAATAATACTATTATGATAATGCCACATCATTTGGTCCTTATATTTTATTTTATTTTTTTTTTTTTGGTCAATCCAACATTACTCTTTCAACAAATATGGGGACAAATGGGTACCCTTCTATTTTCAATAGCACAATTTAATACTTATGAATGGGACAAAATCTCCAACACAAGGAAGCACACAAACAAACTTTTTTTGGTTAATATTATTTTTGGTTTCTAAAGTAGGCATGTTTTATAAGTTGTCTTTATTGTATTAATTTTGTTAGTCACATGATATCGTCTAAAAGAATGACACGTGATTACTTTCGTGAAAAAACTGAGCTGACTACTTACTTAAGGACCATTTAAACACTAATTAAATATTTTATAGATGAAAATGATAAAACGAAGATACTTCAAGGACTAAAAGTATTATTAAACTTTTTTTTTTTTGGATAAAAGGCAAGACAAAGGAAAGGTCATTATCTATGTACAAGAATATCCAATTAGAACCGTACTGATAAATGAAACGATAGTGAACTTATTCATTGAATATAAGATATGAATCCAAACAGATTCAATCCAATAATCACTATTGAATACACCTTAAGGGACCATGATCGGCTACCTCTTGTTGAGCTGGACATTGCATTTTATGTATAAACAGGAGATAGCGAACAAAGCAAGGGTCACTTGAACTCAACGGCCATTTTACGTTGTCCAAACCAATCCGAAGTAGAGAATTTCGTAAATATAACAACTCCTAATGCCTTTGTACTTGTGGGTCTTAACGAAGAACGAAGCAGAGGTTTCTTGGTACTTTGTTACTGTTCTTGTCATCAGGGGAACCAGAACCAGGTTTTTGTCTCTCATGCACATCCTTTTTTTGTCTCTCATGAACCAGGTTTAAGTTTGGCAGGTTTTTGTCAACGGATCTTCACGCAGTCAACATTGCAAGTAAATGAAATTATAGATAAACACAATGACACTCAAATCGATCAAACTAAAACCATGTGAAACATTGAAATTTCATATACCAAACTAAAACCAACCAAGTAACAAATTAAAGTGCAGCAAAACAAAACAGAGATGAAAATCATCTCATCTCATTTTCCCAGAGAAAAATCAGAAAATCAGTTCAAGAAACACATACTAGTCTCATCTCTTCTCATTCATTTCCTCTCACACTGCCAATATGTTCACAAGCCTACAACATTCACACACACCAATTAATCACTCAATTCAACCAGAAATAAGAAAAGAAACAAAATTAACATTGAACAAAAGACCAAAAATGAAAAGAAAAACCAAACCAAATGAAACCAAAATTAAAGTTTTGGACATTGAATTTCATCGTATTCATTTTAATCTTTGATTCTTTTTTTATGAAATTAACACCCAATTTCATACCATTAAAAAAACCCTAACATTCAATTTCATAAATATATGCAAACTTCATACATCAAACATTTCGAAATTTCACCAGAATTTCAGGCCTACGGTCTAGTGCAGTGCTTGTGAATGTGCACCCAATTTGAAAACCCTAACATTCAAGAACCCAAATTAACACCAAAATTAAACACCCAATTCGGTTGACTGTGTGTGTGCTGCTGTGGGGTGGGTGGGTGTGCGCGTTATATGTGTGCGTGTGTTGTGGGTTCTGTGAGTTGTGTGTGCGTGATGTGTGTGTGTGTGTGTGTGCGTGTCTGAAGAAAGAGAGATGAGACAGAGAGAAAACGCGACTGGAGAGAGAGAGAGAGAGAGGAGCTAACCTGGGATGTTTTCGTCGCCGGTGGGTTCGCCATTGGCGGGCTGAGTCATGGCAGATTCGCAGAGAGAGGGGAGGGAGTGAAGCCGCGGGGCTATGGAGAGCGGGAGAGAGAGAGAACCCTGTATGTGTTGTGTGTGTGTGAAAGTCGTGAGAGAGAGAAAAGGGTACCCGGCTGGGACTTCCATGGCAGAGGAGCAATCGAGAGACTGACACGGATAGATTTTGAGAAGGATGACGGTGTTTGAGACTATCAAATAATTTTATTAAAATAGGCGTGAATTTAAAAATTAAATTTGATAATTAGAATTATTGGTTTCATTGTAAATCTCAGTATTTATTGAGACTCAATATCTATTTAATAGTTGAAATTATCAACTTTAATTTTTAAATTTATCTAACATTACTCTTTTATAATTATTATATTTTATGTTATATATACATCTATAATATTAAATGGAATAAATTTTAATAAATTCATTGGATAGCTTCAAATAAACTCATTTAATAATTATCAATATTTATCTTAAAATTATTCATATTATATCATATTTTAGATGCGAATTACTCTTTATAGATATGTAATTGAGATTATATTAAGATTTTAATTGAGTGTGAATACTCGTACCATTTTCTAACTTGACATAGCATTAAAAAAATTGTGGGAACTAATTGCAAAAAAATGGCCGAGAATGAATGGAGGTGGGAAACAAATTGGAAAGGACTCCTCATTTCTCTTTTTTTCAAAGTGTGTAATTTAAAAAAAAAAATTACAGGATTTTTTTTTTATTTAATGGTCAAGAGTGTCTAAGGTAATTTTCGTACATCTCGATTAATCTTCTCTTCGATCATGTTAAAGACAAGTTATTCACACTAGAACTAGAGTATTCATGAAAATAAATTTTTTATAATTTAATTCTAAGAAATTACTAAAATTCAAACCTAAGACGTCTGATCAAATGATTTTAATAAAAGTAAATGCTACGCTGACAAATAATATGGACCAAATAATATTTTATTATCGTAATAGGACACATTAGAATACTATTATGATAATATTACATTATTTCGTCCTTATTTTTTATTTATTTTTTTGTTAATTTATCATTACTCTTTCAAAAGATACGGGACAAATGGGTAACCTTCTTTTTTCAATAGCAACATGCATTACTTATGAATGGGACAAAATGTCCAATACAAAAAAAGAAAGAAAGATATGACAAAATAAAGGCGGTAAACACAAGGAAACAAACAAACAAATTATTATTTTTTTAATATTATTTTTGGTTTCTAAAGTAGGTATGTTTTGTAAATTTAATTTTTATTGTATTAATTTTGTTAAATTAGTCCTTAAAGTATTTTGATGATATCTAAAATAAATTTCAAATGCTAAACTCAGGAGGTTAGTTCAGACCAGGAGGTCAAACACATTAGCAGAGGTTAGAGGTTAAGGGTCGAGTGTCTCTTAAGGCAAGATAACTGATGATACACAAATCAGTTTTGTGCAAGATCAACAGTCATGTATACGAACGGGTGTAATTAATGAACAAAAAATAAGCAATCAATGGCAATCAAGAATAAAAACAGTAATTAAGCAATCAACATAGAGATTTATAGTGGTTCGGTCTCGGATGACCTACTCCACTTTCGGGAATAGCAGCGATGGCCGGTGTTCTTTATTGATGAGTGATGGTACTCCAGAGAGTTACAGTACTTTTGGGGAAGACAGAGAAAAAGAGAGCAATGAGTGTAGAGGGTGCGTAGAGGTTTCAGAGGCGTGCCCTCAATGTTGAGAGGGCTTACATTATATAGTTAGGGTAAGACGGTGACGTGGGTGAATGGACTTCTACTACTTTGGTAAGTGTAGTTATGGTATGAGATCTCTACGCCTATCCCGATGTTTACTCCCTCATGCTCCTATTCTTTCGGAGGAGGACTCTTAGCTGGATTGGATTTGATCCTCGTCTTAAGCATGGACCTGTCTTGAATTGGTGTGACTTGGACTTGGATTGGAGTTCTAAAGTGAAGAGGAGCAAAGAGGGAGGCGCCCAAAGGCTGCCAAGTCTCTTGGGCGTTGGCCTTGGGGCTTGAGGCTTTGGGTGTTGACCTGTTGATGTCTTCATTTCCAATGAGTCGATCCAATTTCGATTTGGACTTTTTTTCAAGCTTTCTTGGATTGTTTTCATTGGGCCTAGCCCAATAAAATTCGGACTCATCATTTGCCCCTCATGTCCCGAGCCTCTGACTTTTTCAGAGAAAGGGGTCGCGGACATGTGCTTCGTCTTCATCGGAGTGAATCGAAACCTTTCCCGTCTTCAGGATTTTGTTGTATTAATCTGTCTTTAGGATTCCGCTGTATTAATCGGTATCGGTCTTCAGAATTCTTCTGTATTAATCGGTATCGGTCTTCAAAATTCTTCTGTATTAATCGGTATCGGTCTTCAGGATTCCGTTGTATTAATCGGTATCGAACATAATTTTTTTTTTTTCACGGCTTTTCCTGGTGCGCGGGGTTGTTGTCTCTCGGTTGATGAGACCTTGCTCAGGTCGTGATTGTCATGGATTGCAAGAAGGTTGAAAGGTAGTAGAAACTTTGTTGGTTCCCACAGATGACGCCAAACTGATGATGCACAAATCAGTTTTGTGCAAGATCAACAGTCAAGTATACGAACGGGTATAATTAATGAACGAAAAATATACAATCAATGGCAATCAAGAATAAAAACAGTAATTAAGCAATTAACATAGAGATTTATAGTGATTCGGTCTCGGATGACCTACTCCACTTTCGAGAATGGTAGCGATGGTCGGTGTTCTTTATTGATGAGCGACGGTACTCTGGAGAGTTACAGTACTTTTGGGGAGACAGAGAGAAAGAGAGCAATGAGTGTAGGGGGTGCGTAGAGGTTTCAGAGGCGTGCCCTCAATGTTGAGAGGGCTTACATTATATAGTTAGGGTAAGGCAGTGACGTGGGTGAAAAGACTTCTACTACTTTGGTAAGTGTAGTTATGGTAGAAGATCTTTGCGCCTATCCCGATGTTTACTCCCTCATGATCCTATTCTTTTGGAGGAAGACTCTCAACTAGATTGGATTTGATCCTCGTCTTGAGCATGGACCTGTCTTGAGTTGGTGTGACTTGGACTTGGATTGGAGTTCTAAAGTGAAGAGGAGCAAAGAGTTAGGCATCCAAGGGGCCAACCCAGGCGGCGCCCAAGGGCTATCAAGTCTCTTGGGCGTTGGCCTTGGGACTTTGGGCGTTGACCTCTTGATGTCTTCCTTTCCAATGAGTCAATCAAATTTTGATTTGGACTTTCCTTCGAGCTTTCTCTGATTGTTTTCATTAGGCCTAGCCTAGTAAAATTCGGACTCATCAATAACAGCTGGATAACCACAAAAGGATCCTAAAGCGTTAGGAAGTTGTAATGAAGGCACTCAATCTCAACCAACTAAGATCTTCTCCTCGAATTAAGGAGAAGCCCACGAAATAAGGGCAAGAATCTCGGCTAAGATCCTTCTTAGCATGGAATGGCCTTATAAATACAAGGTAACACCCCCTAACACAGGGGAGACGGAATGACCAAAAACCTATTCTGTAAACCTTTGGTATGATCAATAAAGAAAAAGGAGCCATAGCCTCCATTGAAGAGTGGATTAGTCGAGTTCTCTAGTCGGTGAACCACTATATTTCCTCTGTGTTAATCTTTCAATTCTCGGAAAACCTTAAGCACCATTCCCTGGAGCCAAGTGGCTCAGACGTTAGTAATCAGAATATTGCTTATCTCATTGACTCCTTACCACAAAACTGTTTTGTCATTGATTTGCACCATTAGTTGGCGCCGTCTGTGGAAACGACTGTTCCTGTTACAAATAAAGCTGATTTTTCAGTGACTGATGGTATCAACGCGAAACATGAGCCAAAGTCAGACCAATCCTCTACGAATGCAAGATCAACAGGTTATCGCAAATAACAGGCAACCTGAAAACGCGTAAGAAGTTGATCCCCCCATGGGGGGCCTTCCCATGAATAATGAGATGGAGGCCCTTCGTCTTGTCAATGAACGTCTGATAAAACAGAACGAAGAGCTCTTAAAGCTCCTATAACACCCACAGGAGGCGCGACCAACCCAAGAAGGCCAGAATAATCCACCACCAAGGGAGCAACCGTATCTTGACCCCCTCAGAGAAGTTAATGAGGTGGGAGAGAATAGCCAGACCTTGGGGCAAGAATCTCACCTACTCCCTAGGAATGGTCACAACGAGGAAGTGCAAAGTCAATATAAGGAAGGGGAGAAGGACAATTTCTTCCCTTATCAACAGGAGAAAAGAGAATACCACTGGGAGAAACGTTTCAAAGACATCCAACAAGAGCTCAGCCAGATGAAGAAGACAGTGAAGAGCAAGGCACCAGTCACTATGGATGCCTTGGTGCATCAAATCGAATCCCTACTCACTGCTAGGGTGCTGCACTTCCCTCTCCTACATAAATTCAAAATGCCACAGGTAGATGCTTTCGATGGGACAAAAGATCTCGTGGACCACCTTAACACCTACAAAAACCAAATGGAGTTGCATGGATATCAAGATCCAGTGAGATGCAGAGCCTTTGCTATCACCCTGAAGGTCTCAACCTTAGCATGGTTTAACAGACACCCCTAGCCTCGATTTTCTTTTTTAAAGAGCTGTCATTCTCGTTTGTGTCCTACTTCATCGGAGCTCGGACCTATAGGAAACCGAGCTACCATTTATTAAATATAAAACAGGGACCTGATCAGAACCTACGGTCTTTTGTCCAAAGGTTCAACTCAGAATCCTTGAAGGTGGATGTCCCAGACGAAAAATTTACTATTGCAGCCTTCATAGCAAGTCTGGGAGTTCAGTCAAAAGATCTGATATTTTTCATCTCAAAGAACCCCCAGGCTAGTATGGTAAAGGTGCTTCCCAAAGTAGAAAAATACATAAAATGGTGAGGAAGCGCCCCTCTCCAAGGTCGGGAGCCCTTCGTCGAGAAAGAAGAAAGGAAAGGAAGAAAATAAGAGAGGACAAAATCTCAGAAAGGAAAGAGAACGAGGCAGGTCTCCAATAAGAGACAGAGAGCTTTTCCCGAAGAGAATAGGAAATGTCAGGGATTGTCTCGGCTCTCCACAACCAGAGCTACAACCAAGGTATGTACCACGACAGCTCACCCCCCTGACTGCTACGGTGTCTCAAATACTGTATGAGGTGCAAAATGAGAAACTCTTAAAGTGGCCACCCCGGATGAAAACAGACCTAGCAAAAAGGGATCCTACGAAATATTGTGACTTCCACAATGACCATGGTCATCACACCGACAACTGTATCCAATTGAAGAATGAAATAGAATTTCTAATCCAGTGAGGGCAGCTGCGACACTATGTGGCCAATGATAATCAAAATCGAGCTCTCCCACCTCTACCCCCTTAGCGTCAAGCACCAAAGCCACACCAACAACCTATGGGGGAGATCAAAGTGATATCTAGAGGATTTGTCGGAGGAGGAGGGTCCAGCTCTGCTAGAAAGGCCCACTTGCGAATAGTCAGAGCCACAGAAGCTCCCGAAGTATATACTGTGTCTAAGTCTCCACACTTAGACACGACTATCACTTTCTCAGATTCAGATCTGGAGGGCTGCTAACATCCCCATGATGACCCTTTAGTGGTAAGAGCTGTGGTGGCCAACAGGACTGTTCATCGTGTTTTGATTGACAATGGTAGCTCAACAGACATCATTTTTGCTTCTGCTTTCAACAAAATGGATATAGGAAAGGAAAATCTTGAACCAGTAAGTACCCACCTATTGGGATTCTCAAGAGAAAGGGTGCTTCCCATGGGGTCAATCTAACTCATCTTGACCATAGGTGACCCACCCTGTCAGACTACAACAACTATGAAATTCCTAGTGGTTGATGCACCTTCAGCATATAATATGCTCCTTGGAAGACCCTCACTCAATTCTATAAGGGTTATTCCCTCTACCTATCACCTTGTAGTAAAGTTTCCAACAGCAAACGGAGTTGGAGTGGTCCGAGGAGACCAGCGCATAGCACGGGAATGCTACATGACATCTATGAGAAATAAGGAGGTTGAGAGCATCCAATTGAATGAACTTGACACGAGGGATGAACTCGAGACCAGGCCAACACCATCAGAAGAGCTGGAACTTGTTCAAATTGATGAGGAGTCAGAGCATCTTGTTTACGTTGGATCCAAGCTGAGCAAGGAGATCAAAGATCTCTTCATCCAATTCCTAAAAATGAACAAAGAAGTTTTTGCATGGAAGCAAGAGGACATGAAAGGGATTGATCCCTCTGTCATCACTCATAAGCTCAGAGTGAATCCAGTCTGTAAACCCGTTAAGCAAAGAGGAGGAGCTTCACCCTGGAGCGTCAGAAAGCCATCAACGAAGAGATCAACAAGCTCCTTCACGTGAAAGCCATTGAAGAAGTGGATTAGCTAGTCTAGCTAGCCAATGTAGTCCTAGTCAAGAAGACAAACGGCAAATGACGTCTTTACATTGACTTTGCAGACCTCAACCGTGCTTGCCCGAAAGATAGTTTTCCTTTACCCCGGATAGATTTGATTGTAGATGCCACTACAGGACACAAGCTCCTCAGCTTCATGGATGCCTTCTCTGGGTACAATCAAATCAGGATGGATCCTAGTGACCAAGAGAATACCTCATTCATAACTGAGCAAGGGACATACAGCTATCAAGTGATGCCTTTCGGGTTAAAAAATGCAGGAGCCACTTACCAGTGCCTGTGAATAAGATGTTTCAAAAATAGATTGGGACCTCCATAGAGGTCTATATTGACTACATGCTGGTCAAGTCACTGAAGGCAGAGCTCCACATTGGGCACCTAGCAGAGTCATTTCAAGTCCTGAGAGAATACAAGATGAAGCTCAACTTAGCTAAGTGTGCCTTTAGGGTGTCAGTAGGAAAATTTCTGGGCTTCATAGTTAATAGTAGAGGGATAGAGGCTAACCCAGAAAAGGTAAAAGCAGTGCTGGATATGCAGCCTCCCTCCAACACGAGGGAAATACAGCATTTAACCGGGAGAATAGCTGCCCTGAGTCGCTTTGTTTCCAGATCAAGCGACAAGTGTCACTCTTTCTTTCAAGTCTTAAAGAAAGTCTTTCAATGAGATGCTCAGTGTGAAGAAGCCTTCAAAGCATTGAAAGAATACTTGAGCTCCCCACCTATCTTGGTAAGTCCATTAGAAGGAGAAGTACTTACCCTTTACCTGGTTGTCTCAGAGTTCTTAACCAGCGCAACGCTAGTAAGGGAGAAGGACAGAGCTCAACAACCAGTTACTACTGCAGCCGAGCTCTGAGGGGGCAGAAAAAAGGTATCCTAAAATGGAAAAAGTTGTTTTAGCCTTAGTGACAACCGCCAGGGGACTTAGACCCTACTTCCAGGCTCATACTATCGAAGTCCCAACAGATCAACCTATGAAGTAGGTGCTGTACAAGCCAGAATCTTCAGGGAGACTGGTTAAATGGGCTGTTGAACTTAGTGAGTTTGACATCAGATACAAGCCAAGGACAGCCATTAAGGGACAGATATTGGCAGATTTCATTACAGAATTTACAACTGAAATACCTGCATAGATAGCGCAGTTAGTACCTGACCTCTCAACGTGGAAACTTTTAGTAGATGGAGCTGCCAATGCTTAGGGCAGTGGAGTTGGTTTGATGTTGACTTCCCCCGATGAGATAGAAGGATTCAAAGCTTCAAATAACGAAGTCGAGTATGAGGCAGTCATAGCAAGGCTCAACTTAGCTCATTCAATAGAAACTGAGTAACTGGAGATCGGTAATGACTCACAACTCGTGGTGAAATAGATAGAGGGTGCTTACGAGACTAAGGGTGAGAAGATGACCCTTTATCTTAGAAAGGTGCAAAAACTGATTAAAAAATTTGTGCAAGTACAGATCAGACACGTCCCTAGAACTGAAAATTTGAGAGTAGACATTTTGGCAAGGTTGGCAACAACTTCACAAGAAAATCTAGACAAGTTGATCCCTGTAGAGCATCTGGCGGAACCATTCGTTAGTATTGAAGAAGAAGAAGTGCTCCCCATACAGAATCCACCAAGCTGGATGGACCCCATCTTGGAGTATCTCCAAAATAGAGCTCTGCCAGAAAACCCCAAGGAGGCTGCAAAGCTGAGAACTAGGTCAGCTAGATTCTCCATTCTGCAGGCAAACTTGTATAAGTGAGGTTTTTTAACACCACTCCTTAAATGTGTGGGAGATGAAGACGTCAACTACATACTCAGAGAAATCCACGGGGGAGTCTGTGGTAATCATATTGGAGCATGAGCTTTGGCAGGAAAGACACTAAGGCAGGGGTATTATTGGCTCACTTTGCTCAAGGACGCAACAGACCTGGTCAGAAAATGCAAGGCTTGTTAGATGCATGCCAACATCCCTCACTGCCCACCAGAGTTCCTGACCTTAGTGATAAGTCCTTGACTATTCCAACAGTGGAGTCTAGATATACTAGGGCCTCTTCCTACTGGTGTAGGACAATGCAAGTTCGCCATTATAGGGGTGGATTACTTTACCAAGTGGGCAGAGGTAAAGCCTTTAGCAACCATTACAGAACAAAAGGTTCAGAATTTTACGTGAAAATCCATAATCTGTCGATTTGGGATCCCCAGAGCAATTATGTCGGATAATGGGAAGCAATTCGACAACCCAAAGTTCAAAAATTTCTATGTCGAGCTCGAAATAAAGAATTACTTCTCTGCCCCAGCTTATCCTCAGTCCAATGGACAAGCAGAAGTCACCATTAGAACTATAAAGTCCGCCCTAAAGACCAAGTTGGAAAATTTGAAGGGCAAGTGGGTAGAACACCTCCCAGAAGTACTATGGGCTTATAGGACAATCACTAGGTCGGCAACACAAGAGACTCCATTTGCTTTGGCTTTCGGTTCTGAGGTAGTGGCGCCTGTCGAAGTTGGGCTCCCTTCACTTAGAACAGAATTAGCAAACGAAGAAAATAATGATAATTCCCTTCTACTAAGTTTGGATCTGTTGGAAGAAAAGAGGGAGGCAGCACTGAACAACATAAAGAACTATCAAAGGAAACACAGCTAGGTACTACGATAGGAAGGTCAAGCATAGGAGTTTCAAGGTTGGAGATCTGGTGCTGAGGAAGCTTCTGCTAGCAAGAAAGGATCTCATTCATGAGAAACTGGGGCCTAACTGGTAAGGTCCATACATAGTCTCTCGAGTAATTAGACCAGAAAATTATGAGTTATAAACGGAAGAAGGGAAAGTCCTGCCCCATTCATGGAATGCAAAACATCTTAGAAATTTTTTCAGTAAGTTGATCTTGTATTATGAACCATTGTTAAAAAAAGTAGCAAGTTTGTGATTCATCTATCCTTTTGAGCACGCAAAAAAAAAAAGAGAAAGCCTTAAAGCTCACGATGAACTCATGAGTTCATAAAAAGAGCCTTAGAGCTCACGACGAACTCATCAGTTCATAAAAAGAGCTTTAGAGCTCACGACGAACTCATCAGTTCATAAAAATGACTTTAGAGCTCACGATGAACTCATTAGTTCATAAAAAGAGCCTTAGAGCTCACGATAAACTTATCAGTTCATTAAAAAGGGCTTTAGAGCTCACAATGAACTCATTAGTTCATAAAAAAGAGTCTTAGAGTTCATGAGGAACTCATCAGTTCATAAAAAAGGGCTTTAGAGCTCATGATGAACTCATTAGTTCATAAAAAGAGTCTTAGAGCTCACGATAAACTCATCAATTCACAAAAAGAGCTTTAGAGCTCACGATGAACTCATTAGTTCTTAAAAAAAGCCTTAGAGCTCACGATGAACTCGTCAGTTCATAGAAAGAGCCCTGGAGCTCACGGAGAACTCACATGTTCATAAAGAGAGACCTGAGCTCACAATGAACTTATCAGTTCATAAGAAGAGCTCAAGAGCTCGGGATGAACTTACTAATTCATAACAAGAATGATAAACTCATTGGTTCATGGTAAGAACCTTAGGGTTCGCGATGAATTCATCGAAAGAGTCATGGAGCTTAGAAATATCAGAGATTACAAAACAAAAGACTTCTTCAAATCACAAATCGTTCATGATGTGCAACAAATATGGGAAAATTGAGATTTCCAGAACATCAGCAGTTACAAGGGTACAATCAAAGCAAAATTCCTAGTCATCTCTCTAACTCAGTTATCCTCTCCTTTAGACGAAGGTTATCCTCTTCAGCTCATCACTTTCCTTCTCAGCTGATGACAGAAGATCCATCAGCTTTTTCCCAGCAGTAGAGAACAAAATTTCTCCCAGGCCAGAGTCTAAGGTAAGGGAGGAAGAACCATCCCTCTTGCGCCTCTTCGAAGGAGCAAAAAGAAAAGTCGGGTTGAGGGAAAAAAGAAAAGTCTCACTCAACCGCAGAAGCACTAAACAAGAACAGATTGCCTGATGTCATGAGCTCAGAAAAGGACATGGGCTCAGTTTGGGTCATTAGTTCTATCCTCATCAATTCAAGCAAGTTCAGGTTAAGAACACCTGCACACCAAAAAATAAGATAAGCAGATAGCGTCATAAAAATTTGATCCTAAGAGAGAGACCCTCGTCATTCTCACCTAGGTAAGAATAGCTCTTCTAGGACCGAGGGACTCTACACTCCCTAGTGCCTACCTCGGAAGACCTCCACGAGTCACTAGAAGCAAAGAAAAAGCGTTGGGCCCATCCCGAAGAAGGAGAGGGGAGATCAAATATTAAACAACGTAGCCTAAAGTCTCTCCACCGAAAGCAGATGAAGCATGAAACTTCATCCTCCTCAAGGTCAAAATAGTAAAGAAATTCTACAACCGTAGGAAACTCGTCATTACCTCGCAGACGCCAGAAGAGGAAGAAACTGGTCATGACAGCCCATCCCATAGGTGAAAGACGAGAGGGACACAAGCCGATATAGGCCAAAATAAATCCAACAGAAGGATGAATGGGAAGACGCAGACCCATCTCTAAAGCTACTTTAAAGAAGCACGTCTCCCTAGGAGGAAGGTAATTACAGGGTTCATCGGAGCTTGGGGCACGTAGAGGTAACTCCAAATCAAGAAAGAACTTCTTCCTTATCCTCTCTAAATTAGAGGACGTCACCACTGAGGGAGTAAAGTAGTGAGTATGCGACATCCACTCAACCTCAAAGGAGGTTTGTTCTTGAAACAGAGCAGAAAAGGGGCAGACATTGCGGATTCAGGCAAAAAGAGAAGAGAAGGAAATAGAAGGCGTTAAGCCCTCAAGAATAACAAAGGGGTGCCTGGAGGGAAGTGATAACCAATATTTATAGGGATCCTTTGAAGACCCCAGATCTTTAGGAATTACAAGTAATCTTAAGTTGGGTCTTTGGGTTTCCAAATTAGGGGGCAGAAACCCTTTTGGTAAGAAGGCAATGCATTAAAGGCAGATATCAACGACACCCTGGGATAAAACAAGCAGACCTCCAAGGAAGGGTCCAAAGCATAAAAGAAAGGTCAAAATAAAACCTTACACATCGGGAGGTCAGCGAGTTAAAAATGAGGAAGTCAATGCACTCAAGCAGCTGCATCTAGGCATGCTCTTCCAGGTTGTTACCTTGCGTGTGGTCCATGACAGTCCAGGACCTCAGCACATCGAAACCACTGGACAGAGCATGATTGTATGCACTTCACTTCACCTAATCAGATCGGCTGAACTCACGAGCAGAAAAGAGAACCTGACCAATGGCTACACGTGCACATGTCTCCTAAGGTTTACCAAAGGGTCCCCTAAAGCCAGCTCGGAGGTTATTTAACTCTAGCACAAATCAGCACTTTGCTAGTCTGTAGTGCATGGAAAGGATGAACCCTCACCCTGAGCTGCGCGCGGTTCTAAGGTTATTTAGCCCTGGAGCAAGTAAGCATTTTGCTAACCTGCTGTACATGGGAAGGATGATCCCTCATCCTGGGGTGAGAAGGAAAGTTCTTCTTCATTCCAACATCATAAATCTTGACCTTCAGATCTACCATACCTAGGCAGCAATTTGACTCAAAGCTGCGTTTACTTTTCAAGGTCAGCTATGCATGTCAACAAATGGAAGTTCCTTAAGGGTAAAACTTCAGGTACTCATTGTCTTATATTTCAAACAGCTAAAAACTAGACCCCTACTGTGTATGCTAAACTGGTCATGCAAATTTTCTATCCATTTGCTGAGAGAGGGAAATAGTTGAGAAGATTGCACTATGCAGTAGAAGTTACATAGTTGCATTCTGATTTAAAATATTACAACCATGAGTTGATAAGTTTAAAAAAAAAACTAGCTTCATATCCTAAGTCTTTGAGGATGAAGTAAGACCAGAGTTCTAGTGGTCAATTGCTGGAGTTTGGACAGAAACAGGTTGAGAAGCTAGAAGCTCAACTAGGTACATCAGCAGTTATTCCTAACCTTTTTACTTCAAGGAGATGTAAATGACCCCCTGAAGCAAAGGGGGGAAGAGTTGAGGAATATCATACTTGATTGATGGTAGAGTAGAGTAACAAATTAAAAGCAAAGGGAAAGGAGGAGAGCTATAAGCTGTAAATTAAAGATATAAAATGCTACAATTCTGACATTTTCATTTCAAAATGTTACAATTCTGAGATAATTAGTCCAAAGCTACAAAATCCTAAGTTTTTGAAGGGGAGAGTAGATGAAGGGTCTTGTAGTGCAGTAGCTGATGTCTCAGTAGGAGGAATGGAAGAAGGGCTCTCCAGCTCAACAAGCGACCTTTCTGGCATAGCAACAGTTGAAGTTTCATGAAGGCCAAGAGCAAGCAAAGAGGTAGGGAAGAAGCAGGCTCAGCAGCCAGGGGAGTAGAGATGTCTAAAGAAGCAGGAGGAGCAAGAAGACTATCCTCCTCTTCATTAGACAAGTCGGCCTCTTCCTCAGGGGGAATTGTAAAGTCAAAATCCAGCTCAGGGTAGGTTCTCTCAGCTATACACTGGAAAGTAATCCACCCTTTAGCCCACCTGGTGAGAACATCATCCTCTAGCTGGGCAATCAGCTCATCCTTTTTTCAAATGGTAGTGTCTCGCACCCCTAGCTCTTCCTTGGCAGCCTCCAACTCCTCCCTGATAGCATCATTGGCTTCTACTAACACTTCATACTTCCTCTTCATGTTCTTGAATGAAGCTAGAGCATCGAGGGACTTCCGGCTTTCCTTGATCCAGTCATCAGTTATTAACTGAAGGTCTTCTTTAGTCTTGTTGAGCTCCTCCTGTCTGGATTTGGCAAGGGAAGACTACTGTTCCACTTGCTCTTGCAACTCCTTTACCTAGACCTTAAGATCATTATTCTCAAAGGTCAAATTGGCATACTTCAGCTCAAAAGCTTTGGAAGCATTGGCCGACCCCTCCAGGCTTGGATTTTCTTTAACAAGCTGCTTATTTGAATGACAGTCTGAAGACAAGCATGGAAGATTAGTGCAAAGGGAAGAGCGCAGGACAACCAAAGGAAAAAGAAAGAATTTGATAAATTAGAATCTCACCGAGGTACAACCATACAGCACAGTGGAAATACAGGTTCCCAAGGGTACAGAAGTGGCTGCATCAATGTCAGACTCTAGGATAATGGAGGCAATGACCTCTACAGCACACTTCACATCAGTAATGAAGGAATTCTCAAACTTCGGGAGGACCCTTTTGCCTACCACAAATTCTTTGGGAAGAGATTGGGAGGCCTCTTTGGTTGACGCAAAGGTAGCACAACCAGGGAGAGTGCGAACAGTGTCCAAGGTCTTCTCAACTTCAGATGCAGAAAGGGAGGACTGGTCTCGCCCAGGAGCATCTTTAGTGGCAGGTCGGGTCCCTTAGGGAAAATGAAGTCTTGAGGTTCATAAAGCATGTAAGGGGGATGGTGGAGCCTTCTGGATAAAGGCAAAGGTAGAGGAAGCACCCATTTTCTGAACCTTAGCTCGAGTAACAAGGCTCCCACCAGAACTGCCCCCAGCCTTGCGCTTGGAACCACCCTTTTTTTTCTTCTTCAATTGCTCGACCTTAGCCTGGAGCATCTCAGGGGTAGGCCTCATTGTAGAAGACCCTGGGAGATATGACTTGAGCTGGTTAGTCAAGAGGAAAAAGAAAGGGAGGAAAACAGCAAAACCGAATAAGGGAAAGAGCATTACCTTCTGCGTACTTAGGTCGGATAAAGGAAAGTGGAATTGGAGCTTCTATCACTGTCTCAGGAGGACCAAACCCCTGCCTTCCTAATTCCCAGGGCTTAATGAGCTCAAAGTACCTCTCTGGATTACACTTCGCCAATTTCAGCTTCACCCTCTCGTCTTCAGCGCTGAGCTCAGGTCGAATACCTAGAAAACCAAGGAAAATAAGAAATAAGTTAACAAAGCAGCCAGACTTGGATTAAATATGGTCTAGGTAGAAATATACCCAAATTATCGGGGGCAGACCACTCTGTAGGGATGAGGAGGGTATCAATTTTATCCTCTGAGTTGAACTCCCACTGTGTACCCCCTACAAAAAAAAATTATTTCTTCCAACCCTTATGGGAGCTTAGGAGGTCAGAGATAACCTGTTTGGCCTTCGTCCTCTTGGAAATATACAGAAATCATAAGAGGAGGTCTGCTTGACATTGAACAGCTCCATAAGTAAGGAAACAGTAGGGACCCCAAGCTTATGGTTCTTAAAGAAGACTAGTAAACCCATAAGAACACCCCAGAAGTTGGGGGAGAGCTGGGCAGGGCAGACATTGAAGTGTTGAAGGACACCTTTGATAAAGGGATGAATGGGGAAGCGAAGTCCGTTATCAAAAGCTGCCAGGAAGAAATAGACCTTCTTGTGGACATGGTGAACATATGTGGTGTACTTATTAGGACTCTAGGGCTGAACCCCTAGGGGGAAACAAAAGCGAGCACTAAGAACTTTCAGGTCAGAAAGGATAAGTCCGCTGGGACCTACAAGTTTAGCGTTCCTAAAGGCAGCCCCTACGTCATAAATAATGACTCCCACACCACTTACTTTGCCCTTGCCCTTATCAGGTCTGTCAGGCATGGGAGAAGAGGTGGAAGGGGCCTCCTCGATTTTCACCTCTACCTCGGTAGAATCTACACCAGAAAAGTTGTCAATCTCGTCACCTACATCCCCTAAATCAGAATCTCTTTCGACAGACCTATCGCCTAAGAGGGGAATAGAGGAAGGAGTTACTCCAGAGGAGGCAGACATGATTGGTAGAGAGAAAGACAGATTGAAAGAATGATAAAGAGGAGGAATACTAATCAAACACCCCCTAATAATCCTAGAGTCAGCATTGTACCCCCCCAATGGTAAGAATTCACACAGTGGAGTTCCAATCCACAAAACGGGGAAGAGGAGATAAACAACAATCTCGATTCCAAAAGTAAAAGAATCGAAAAGTCCAGAAAAATAATGGCCACCTCAAATTCGAGGGCTCCAGAGCGGGGAAAGGTAAGAGAAAAAGGAAGGGGCAAAAAGGGCGTACCTAGACAGGGAAGAGAACAACAAACAGTAATCGAGGATGAAATTGGAGAGAAGAAGCAAAACAAGACTTCGAGATGTACCCGAAAAATGCAGTCTTGAGCAGAGAATGAGTGAATCGCATGTAGGAAAACCCAGGAATTGCAGAGGAAAAGAGGCAGAGGCAGAGGCAGAGGCAAAGGTGAACGGTGTAGAAGATGAACAGGGAGTTTTGAGCGATTTTTAGGTAGCCATTTGAGCATTTAAAGCTTGAGTGACGTGGACTGAAACATGCGCGGAAATCAAATAAGTCATGATTGCTGTAAACCGTCAAAGAGCCCCCCACATGCATCTCACATGCGGACTAAGGTCAGCTAGGTCTAGGCCTGGTCCAATACGAAAGCAGCTCAACCCATGCCCAAGCTCGCTTGAGCCAAGGGTTGGAGGGCAACTGATGATACCAAAAAAAAATTTCAAGTGCTAAGCTCAGGAGGTCAACTCGGACTAGGAGGTCAGGCACATTAGCAAGGTCAGAGGGTAAGGGCCGAGTGTCTCTTAAGGCAAGATAACAGTTGGATAACTATGAGAGGATCCTAAAGCATTAGGAAGTTGTAATCAAGGCATCCAATCTCAACCAACCAAGATCTTCTCCTAGAATTAAGGAGAAGCCCACGAAATAAGGACAAAAATCTCGGCTAAGATCCTTCTTAGCAGGGAATGACCTTGTAAATGCAAGATAACACCCCCTAATAGAGGGGGGACGGAATGACCAAAAACCTATTATGTAAACCTTTGGTATGATCAATAAAGAAAAATGAGTCATAGCCTCCATTGAAGAGTGGATTAACTGAGCTCCGTAGTCAGTGAACCACTATATTTCCTCTGTGTTAATCCTTCAATTATCGGAGAACCTTAAGCACCATTCCCTGGAGCCAAGTGGCTCAAACGTTAATAATCAGAATATTGTTTATCCCATTGACTCATTACCACAAAACTGTTTCGCCATTGATTTGCACCATCATATTTAATTCATATTTAAATGATCCATATGCAGACGACCTTTTAAGTTTTTAACGGAAATGATCACATGTTAATCACATAATATCATCTGAAAGAATGACAAGTGGTCACTTTTATCAAAAAATTGAACTGACTACTTACTTAATGACTATTTAAACGCTAATTAAATATTTTATGGATTAAATTAATAAAACAAAGATACTTCAGGGATTAAAAGTATTATTAAACTTTTTTTTTGATATAAGGCAAAACAAAGAAAAGGTCATTATCTATGTGCAAGAATATCCAATTAAAACTGTATTGATAAATGAAACGATAGTGAACTTATTCATTGAATATAAGGTATGAATCTAAAAAGATTCAATCGATAATCATTATTGGATACACCGGAAAGGGACCATGACCGGCTAGCTCTTGTTGAGCTGGACATTGCATTTTATGTATAAACAGGAGGTAGCAAACAAGGCAAGGGTCGCTTGAACTCAACAGCCATTTTACGTTGTCCAAACCAATTCGGAGTAGGGAATTTCGTAAATATATCAACTTGTAATGCCTTTGTACTTGTGGGTCTTAACGAAGAACGAAACAGAGGTTTCTTGGTACTTTGTTACTGTTCTTGTCATTAGGGGAACCAAAACCAGGTTTTTGTCTCTCATGCACATCCTTTATTTACCTATTGTTACTGTTCTTAACTCTGGTGAGTAAACTAGAAAGTTCTTTATATAGCTATCGGAATTCTAGTTATGTGAATAATGGATCTAAGAGTGACTATTCCTACTATGATCGTTACATGTATGATACTTGCACGGGATAATTTCTGCAATAGTATGAGACAGCGATCTCCAAGCTGGCGAACTTGAAACAATAGGGTCAGAAAAAAAGGTGCCAGGCGAATGGCCGGTTAATCCCCTCCGAAGCTTAAGTCAGTATAAGGTTGAAAGGTTTTGCTCAATTGACTATTTTTCTGATTCAAGTTTGTGTACCTTTGTCCATTTTTCTGAGGAGTATTTATACCTGAATTAGCAATGATTGCCAAAGATCTCTAGTCTCATCTGGACATCTTACATCTGACACACCATTCCTCGTGGAATGAGTGTTTTCTACTCATGTCTCCTCCTATTGATTGCTAGAAAAATGGGATAAATGCTCGGCCAAATGCCGAGCATTTATGCCACTTCCCGAGTACCCAAATCCCCCAGATTGACATTCGACATCAACTGAGCATTGAATACTCGGGGGGAACAGTTCCTTCGGAGAGCCGATCGCATCGTCTTAGCGCATCAGCCATTAATGCTTAGCCATCATGACAATAGGCTTAGACTCCCACAGGGCAGGTGCTGACAGACGCACATTTATTTGTCTTGTCACTATCACTCATTCCGTCATAAATAAGGGGTCATATCGTATTAAATACGATGCCAGCTGTTGTACTCAACTGTTCCATTTCACCATACCTCGGTTTACCTCCTCGACACCTTTTGAATATCCCAATGGCTTCATTATTCCACGTGTCAACCCGGGGCTGTAGAGCCACCTAGAGTCCCGCTAACTGCCCCCCAACCGCCATCCTTTTCGCAGTGTAAGACAAGTGGCGTAAAGAGATTATGGGCTCCATCATCACGCCTTGTTAATAACGACGGTTACTTGCACTTCTGGTGTTGCCCTTTTCAAATGTCCTAATGATGACCTAATTTTTTGATTTTTCATACCTTCTCAGAACTTTTGCATCCTCAACCTCTCCTCAGCAATCAGACCCCGAGTGCTTCTCTGTTCTCCTCCGAGTTTCCTTCGTCCTCTGAGCTCTCTCTTTGAAAACCACCTTCTTGTAAGTACTTTCACTAGAGCTTTTTCTCCCTTCATTTTCTCTACATTTCGTCCTTTTAGTGCCCACTAATGACTAAAACTAGTAGAACCAGGGGGGAGACGTCTGTTAGGGATAGGACTACCCACAAGATGAGGAGAACCCAAGTGACTGATGAGAATATCCAATCCTTTAGGGTTAGGTACCACATCCGTGAGTCTGTCTTTGCTTTCCCCGTCGACCCCACTCACCATAGGAGGGATATGGGAAATGTGGACATGATGCCTTTCTGGACGAAGGCCATCATGGAGGGAGGATTGACCTTCCCCCTCCATCCCCTGTTGCTAGGAGTGTTGATGCAACTGAAGCTTTTTTCCCTTCAATGTTGGGTTAACTTCTTTAGGATTATGATGGGCGTAGTCGCCTTAAATGCTCGGCTGGTGACCAACTTAGGAGTATATAAAATTTTATTCTGCTACGACCTGAGGCTAGTCGCCGGGGGGTGATATTACCTCCAGGCTTGAGACGCCTCAATGTATCTAGTAACCCACATGCCCGACTCAAACAAGGGGTATGTAGACAATCTGATCATGGTCGACGAAAGTTGGGAGAAAGGGACTGAGCCCGAGTATGACGGATTGTACTGCCCCAAAGTGCCGAGGGATGAAGGTGTGTTTTCTTTCTGACTTCTTGATTTTGCTATTCTTAGGTCCGAGGGATGCACTGATTTTGCTTTGCTTTTGCAGAAGGATATCACCGGGACGCTGTTCAACCCTTGAGGTCCCAAGTCTGATTTGCTGACCTGCTAAGGGTTTGGTCCTCGAACCAAGTTGAGCGAGCAACGCATACTCTCCTCGGCTACACGCCAACTTACAGTCGATTCTCCCAGATCCCACTTCCTTTCAACCCTTCTGTTTGGGAAGACCATTCCTCGTCGGAAGAGGAAGAATCCGAGGGAGATTCCAAAGAAGAGTCTGATCATCACGCTCTTGAGCCCCTTGCGCCTGAAATGTTTAATCCGCCACCAGTCACCACTATTACAATGAAGGCCGCCGCCGTGACAAGGAGAGCCAGGCTCGTCGGGTTGGCCGGGCCTTCCAACATTGCCCCCATCATCCCCCCGCCTAGTTCTCCTCAGAGGCAACCGTCGCTACCGTCGTCAGGTACGCAATAATCCAAGGACCCAGTCGTGTCGACCAGGCAAAGGCCCCAATCTCAACAAGTCCCCGCTCTGGGAGACCAGCTGAGGGATAGGCGTGCCTGGGACGTCGAACAATCTGAGGAGCGCCGTGTGAAGCGGCGACATGATGCCCCAACCTCGGGCCCGTCTGTATTGGGCGAGTGGGTTACTCGGGCCGAGACCAGGAGCGGCCGCTCTATTCTAGAAGCCGACTCTATCCTCCAATCCCCCGAAGTGGCGTTTGCCGTAGTGGGGAAGCTTCAATTTGACGCCGATATGGCCGTGTACAAAGGTTACTCGGACAATCGACTTCTGATGAGCACTATCCAAAATAACCTGGTGGTAAGTTTAACATTTTCCCGAGTATTCCTCGTACCCTTTTGGTCGTTCCCTAATATTCCTCTTTTTTCAGGCCATCCAGCAGGTGGGGCCCATAATTGAACATTTTTGGGAATATAAACAAGAGATGAAGAACGCCGAGCGAGCCAAACCAAGCACATCGCCGAGCTCATCTGCCACCGAGACGTCGTTCATGCCGAGCTGGAAAAGACCAAGGCGGGTGAAGCTGCGATGATAAAGAAGGCCGAGGAGTACGAGCTACGAGTGTCCTCCTCCGAAACCCAGCTGCAAGAGTCCGAGTCTATAATCAATGCTCTTACTGCCAAAGTGGACTCCTTGACAGTAGAGAAAGCAGGGGAGCAGGAAAGACTACAATCAGAATGTCAAAGGGTGTGGGCGGCCACTCAAGACCAAATGGTCCCTGCTTTCGAGGAAGCCAAAAAGAAGGCTTTCAAAGAAGGTTGGGATGCCGCCCTTCACGCCTGCCACGTCGAGGTAGGCTCGGACTTGTTTGCCACGCACAGCTTTCGAAGGGAGGCCAATGACAAAGCCCTAGATGAACAAGTTCGATCTGACCTAGGTGAGCACGTGGGGGCAGAAGGGCCGGTCGGGGCTAAGTCTCGTAAGTGTATGTTCATAGGCTATGATACTAATAGCTATGGGTATAGGCTGTATGATTTTGAGAATCGAAAAACACGCAGAAGTATTGATGTGGTATTTAATGAGTCAATTTTGTATAGAAACAGACAAAGTCAACCCAAGGAGGCTGAGGTAAAATCAGACTTTGTAGAGTTTGAGGGGATCCCTAACAGAAATTTCTTAGAGCCTCAGGATACTAATACACAATCTACTCTACTGGTAGATCCACAGACTTCTCTTCCTAGAAGGACTACACGTACGGTAAAACCACTAGCACGTTATTCTCCATCTTTGTATTATCTGTTGTTAACTAATAGCGGTGAACCAGAATGTTTTGAGGAAGCGTTACGGGTTGAGTCCAAAAAGGAATGGGAGCATGCGATGGATGATGAGATGAATTCTCTCTTATCAAATCAAACTTGGGAATTGGTTCAATTGCCCAAGGGGAAGAGAGCTTTGCACAACAAGTGGGTTTACAGGATTAAGGAAGAATCTGATGGGATCAAACGGTACAAGGCAAGGTTGGTAGTCAATGGTTTTGGGCAGAAAAAAGGTATAGACTACACTGAAATCTTTTCTCCTGTTGTTAAGATTTTTACTATCAGATGCGTCCTTAATATTGTGGCTGTTGAGAACTTGCATTTAGAGTAGTTGGATGTTAAAACTGCTTTCCTTCATGGGGATTTGGAGGAGGACATCTATATGTATCAGCCAGAGGGTTATGTTGTGAGAGACAAGGAGAATCAGGTGTGCAAGTTGAGGAAGAGTCTGTATGAGTTGAAACAGGATCCGAGGCAATGGTATAAAAGGTTTGATACCTTTATGGCAGCTACGGGGTTTAATAGATGTCATGGGAACTATTGTTGTTATATTAAGAAACTTTGTACATCATATCTCATACTTTTGTTGTATGTAGATGATATGCTTATTGCAGGTTCAAGCATGGATGAGATTGTTAATCTCAAGGCACAACTGTCAAAAGAGTTTTCAATGAAGGATTTGAGCTTTGTAAAGAAAATTCTTGGGATGCGAATTAGTAGGGACAGGGCAAATATAAAGTTGAAGTTGTCGCAGGAGGAGTATGTTGAAAAGGTGCTGAAAAGGTTCAACATGGAGAGTGCTAAACCAGTTAGCACACCTTTGGCAAGTCACTTCAAGCTTTCAAAGGAAATGTGTGCAGTAACAGATGAAGAGCAGAACTATATGTCAAAGGTTCCATATGCCTCGGCGGTAGGCAGTTTGATGTATGCTATGGTTAATACAAGGCCAGATATTGCTCATGCAGTGGGAGTTGTCAGCAGGTTTATGGCAAATCCGGGTAAGGAGCATTGTGAAGCAGTCAAGTGGATTCTGTGCTACTTGAGAGGTACTTCAGATTTGGCTTTGAATTTTGGGGGTTTTGATGTTTGTTTGTAAGGGTTTGTAGATTCTGATTTAGCAGGGGACATTGATAGCAGAAAGAGCACTACAGGGTATGTTTTTACATTGGGCAGTGCAGCAGTCAGTTGGGTCTCGAGGCTACAGAAAATATTGACTATTTCAACAACAGAGGCGGAGTATGTTGCAGCCACGGAGGCATGCAAAGAGATGGTATGACTGAGGAGTTTCATGAAAGAGTTGAATAAGGAGCAAGACAATTCTAAATTGTTCAGCGATATTCAGAGTGCTATACATCTGGCAAAGAATGCAGCTTTTCATTCGAGAACCAAGTATATCGACATAAAGTATCACTTTATTCGCTCTTTGTTGGAGGATGGGGAGTTCACTTTGGAGAAGATTCACACAAGGGATAATCCAGCAGATATGTTTACGAAAGTGGTTACTGTGGAGAAGCTGAAGTTTTGTTCAGCTTTTGTGGGTCTCTCAGCTTGAGGACAGGAGGAAAAGCTGCAGGGGGATGAGAGATTGTTTTTTGGAAGGAGTGCAGTTTGATGTTGGTATTTGAACTAGTCTCCAAGTGGGAGAATTGTTGGTTGTGTTGTGGAGTCTAGTTTGTATATGTAATCTGGATGATGACCCGACCCGAAGTAATGTTGTGTGGTTTTTTAATGAAAATTTTTCTGAGGCTTAGTCCATGGATCGGCCCAAGCCATAGCGCTTATGGACAAGCCTCGTGGGGGTTTGTGGGCAACGCCCCCGAGGAAAATTTTTGGGTCCATTATATAGCCCAGTACGTAGGACATATAAAACTCGTTGTTTTGGTGATTAGGGTTAATATGGTGGATTGTACAACCGCTCTCTGTATTCAACTTTCTCAATAGTAAAATCCCTGCAGCTTCGTAGACGTAGGCAAATTGCCGAATCACGTAAAATCTGTCTCTTGTTCTTTCTTGTTTCTTATTACTTTATATTCTTAATTTATTCTTCGATTGTGTGTGTTTGTTAGTGCATCTTTTCCTGAGCCCATGGATTTTTTCTTCATGACTCTGTTCCAGCACCGTAAGGAAATCAACACATTTTGGTGAGCTGGGGGAGTCTTGCACCAGCTACCTCTTTCGATCTGAGATAGTGGAATGTTCACTTCTTCGACATAATTATGGGACCAACTTTGTGGATCAAAGAGTCTATATATAAGGACCTAAGTGATTCCACCAATAACCGAGGAGCTTTGGTTAAAGGATCATATTCAGAGCAGGTTTCGGTAACAATCTGATCGCTTTTGTTCGTTGATGCTGATTTTTAGTCGGTCAATAAACTGATCCAATTCATGAGATAGATATTCGGTCTCCATCAAATTGAGATTTGACGTCGACTAGTTCCTTCACTAACACAGAGCATTGATCTTCTCTAGAGATGCCGATCAACAGTGTCTTGAGTCTTGACTGTGTATGTCATGTTCTCTGGGTATTAAGGGATATTGTTGATTGAGTCCTCTGATGTGCGAGGCCGATCATCTTCCAAGTGCTGGGCATATGTCACCTAATGTTCCCAATCGAGTTACTAGGTGGCAGATTCAATTTGCTTGAATGTGAGCTCAAAGATACCATAGGAGACAGAAAAAGCTCCCTCTTCTGGGAGTGATATTCAATGGTGGTAACCACTTTTTTGATAACGCCGACAAGAGGAACTTAATATAATAACCCTTGACTATGCAGGTCATGGCCATGTTCTTTAAGTGCTGTGGGAAACCCTTCATATATAGAAAAAATGTTTGGAGATAGATTGATTATTCTCCGACCTTTGTTGACGAAATAGCCCCCTCAGGGTTGATAGGTCGTCATCACCTAGCCGAGATGAAAGACCACCATGGAAGCTTGTTTTCCTGGATTCGGACCCATCAATTGGGAAATTTTTTCCCTTGAGCCATAAACGGTGGACCGATGCTATGACAGTAGCTTGCCTAATATTTTCACACCCATCGATTGTGAAGAGGAAATGGGCTTTGCCCAATATTTGACAAAACTTGGCTGGGAACATCAAGAAGAGAGAGAAAGACAAGCAAGATGGTTGTGAGCACTTACTGCTATGTGCTTATTCGAAGATGTCGAATAATTCCATAAGTTCTATTAATAGCACCGGCTGAGAACTCCCAAATGCTTTAGGCCTGCAATATTACACTAGGGCTGAGAAGGGTACCATCATGGGTTGGAGGGAGGCAAGTAGAATTATTAAAATTGTATGAAAATATCTTTACACATGTGTCAAACAAAAGATGGTGAGTTATTTTAAAAGTTATGTATGTGGGTGGGTGTATGTTAAGTGTTTGTGTGTGTCTTAAGGTGTAGTAAAGTGTGTGTGTGTAATGCATGGAACAATGTATATGTACTTTAATATGTAGTAAAGTGAATGTATTTAAAAAATAAACAAGTGTGTGTGTGTGTGTGTGTCTGTGTGTTCTGGCTATATGAAACTGTGAGTGAGGGAGAGTAAAGGAGAGGAAGAAGAAAGAAAGAAAAAAAAGAATTTGGGGGACTCCATGCCAAACCAAAAGTAAGAAGAAAACAAGAATAAGGTAAGTGTACGTGTGTATTGATTTTAGTGTGCGCGTGTGATTAATTTTAAGTAATTGTGTATATGTGTGGAATTGTTTTAGTGTAATTTCAAAACAAATTTTGGTGAGTTTAAATTAAGTGTGTTAAACATAATTAGTGGGTTATTTTGTATTAAAATAATGGGATGTTTTATATTAAGTTCAAAACATATTTTATTAAGGGTGTTACACAAAATTAGGAGATGTTAAGAAGAGGTATTAAATGGGTATTCAACTGAGTGTACAAAAAGTGTAGAAATAACCATTTGAGATATTCGGGATACATTTAGTGGGCTAGGTTGGAAACGAAAATTTTGGGAATGAAATGGGTGGTTTAAAGGCTCAATTAGGGGTTGTTTTACATTGATTAAATGTGTATGTGAATTTAAGTATAGTGGTTTTAGAAAAAAAAATACGATAAAAATTGTAAATGGGCGCGGATAATGCCGAAATCCTGATTTCTAAATATTATTATTACATGCGTGAATTTTAAATCCAAAAGATTTGAAATTTTGCGTGCAACATTTTTAATTAATGCTTGATGTGATAATGTAAATTTTAAATGCAAATGAATATAATATCCGGTGCGGAATGTACAAAATGCTAGAAGTACAATTTTTGGGATTTGGGGGTCAAAATGTGTGGAAATGGGCCCCGATCAATGTGTTTAACCTACTAAATCTTAATTTGTGATTAATGTGAGTGATTTTGAAGATTTGAGGAAGAAATATGATCCCTAATTCTAAAGTGTCAGACTACCAGTATATGAGTGAACAGTGCGGTAACCGGAGGGTTACTGAGGCACTTTGGGTTGAATCATCTTGCATGCATTAGTGCATGATTAATTATTCAATGTGATAAACATATTAATATTGATGTGTTAGGTGGAACAGGTAGGACAATTGGTATAGAGACGTCTATGAAAACATTGGAAGGATCCATCGATAGAACCGAAGGGACGTATATTGGAATATTTGAGGTGGGTGTATATCTTTATATGTTTTGAAAATGCTATTATAAGATGATGTTAGATAATAGAATTTAATAACATTTCTCCAGGATTATGTGTTATGTGCTTATTTGATCGGATGATGCTTTTGTATTGTATATTGTGTATTGTAGAATGTGGCGCACTGTTTGAGACAAGAGCGTCGATGTCTGATCACTGGGCGTGCTAGCACTATGTTGTTCCCGGGAGGTTCAGGAGACACAAATTCATGTGGGATCGTTTACCCGATGAGGGGTAGTATGGATGTGTTGTGGTTTGTGAATTCTTTAGAATTGGATTAATGTTGTTGTTTGATACGTGTATTTACCTACTTCTGTGTATTACTATCATTTTCATTTCATATATGACATGTATATTCACTGAGTGAGTGGTTTAGCTCACACCCCTATAATTTTTCATTTTCAGGTATAAGAAAGGGAGACACAGATCAGTCCACTGTCAAAAAGGTTGAGTTTTGTACAACATTAGTATAATATTCTGTTCGTTATATATTTAGTTTTGAATGAGTAAATGATACTGGTTGAGAGACTTTATAATTATTTGTTGGGTTGTATATTATGTTAAATGAGAGATTATTATAGTAGGTTAATAGTATATATATTTGTAAATAGACTCAACATGCATACTTTTGTGATGTATGTTATGTGGGTGTGAAATTTTGTATCTATCTATAACCTCGAAAAGAAACAACTGGTACAGGTTTTACATATGGTACAGGTTATGAGACATGTTTATCATCATGCTTATTAACAAAAGATGATGAGTGGTATTATTGCACTTGTGAGATTAATTAGTGTTTTTATTAATCTAGATTACATATACGTAAACAGGTGTATCAAAAATCTAGTCACGTCTCATCCTTGGGAGACCAGGATAGGGCGTGACAATCTAACTTTAAGAAATTACTAAAATTCAAATTTAAGATATCTGATCAAATGATTTTAAGAAAAGTAAATGCTACATTGACAAAAAAATATGGACCAAATAATGTGTTATTATCATAATATGACACATTTGAATTTCAAATGCGTAAAAGTGAAATCAAGAATACTATTATGGTAATATTACATTATTTGGTTCTTATTTTTTATTTTATTTTTTTGTCAATCTATCATTACTCTTTAAAAAAATACAGGGACAAATGGTACCCTTCTTTTTTCAATAGCAAAATTTAATACCTATGAATGGGAGAAAATGTCCAATACAAAAAAAGAAAGAAAGATATGACAAAATAAAGGCAATAAACACAAGGAGACAAACACACAAATATTTCTTTTTTAATATTATTTTTTGTTTCTAAAGTATGTATGTTTTGTAAATTTAGTTTTTATTGTATTAATTTTGTTAATTTAGTCTTTCAAGTATTTAATTCATAATTAAATGGTCCGTATGCAGACGACCCTTTAAGTTTTTAGCGGAAGTGATCACATGTTAATCACATAATATTGTCTAAAAGAATGATATGTGATCACTTTCGTCAAAAAATTGAGTTGACTACTTACTTAAGGACCATTTAAACGCTAATTAAATATTTTATAGATCAAACTAATAAAATGAAGATACTTCAAAGACTAAAAGTATTATTAAACCTTTTTTTTTTTGATATAAGGCAAAACAAAGAAAAGGTCATTATTTATGTGCAAGAATATCCAATTAGAACCGTATTGATAAATGAAACGATAGTGAACTTATTCATTGAATATAAGGTATGAATCCAAAAAGATTCAATCCAATAATCACTATTGGATACACCGGAAGGGACCATGACCGGCTAGCTCTTGTTGAGCTGGACATTGCATTTTATGTATAAACAGGAGGTAGCGAACAAGGCAAGGGTCACTTGAACTCAACGGCCATTTTACGTTGTCCAAACCAATCCGGAGCAGGGAATTTCGTAAATATAACAACTCCTAATGCCTTTGTACTTGTGGGTCTTAACGAAGAACGAAGCAGAGGTTTCTTGGTACTTTGTTACTGTTCTTGTCATCAGGGGAACCAGAACCAGGTTTTTGTCTCTCATGCACATCCTTTTTTTCTCTACTGTTACCGTTCTTAACTCTGGTGAGTAAACTAGAAAGTTCTTTATATAGTTATTGAAATTCTAGTTATCTGAATAATGGATCAAAGAGTGACTATTCCTACTATGATCGTTACATGTATGATACTCAATATTGTATAGATAGTTACTTCCAGTCTCAAATCTGTATTGATATGTGATGGCGCTATAGTAATTGGCCTAGCTGGTAAAGAATTTGGATTTTCTCCCGTAATACTTGATTCGAGTCTCCGTAGACGACCGAGTGATTGCAAATAATCTGATGCCAGAAAAACTCCGAAAGGAAAAAAAGCATTTAATGAAATTTTCCTTTTCCCGTTTGAGTCTTACCTGTCCAAATCCATCCTAATCCCATCTTCGGCCTTTTCTTTCTCTCTCTTTCTCTCCTCATTATCCTTCCATAGACAAAGTGATCAATGTGGAGAAATATGCATTTATGTTCAAATCATAAAGCAGACCATCCCAGATGTCATCATTTGAGATTTAGGTAAGTAGGCCTGATGTTTGTCCTGAACTGCAGCAATATTTATTTTTGATAACTTCATTCGTTATAGTCTGGTCATACTGTGCTTCTTTGATACTTTGATTTCATGTAGAGGTAAACTAAATCACTTCTTATATGTATATAGAAATTTGCACTACAGGATTACTTTATTTGCATTTTTATTAGTGTGATTATTAGGACTTTTACCAGAAAAAAAGTGGAAAAGAGAAATGGAAAAGAAAAGTTAACCCTGCAACATACAAGCTCTTATCAATTGTTGATGATACATGTCTAACTCTTCGATTCTCATCGTTGTTTCGTTTCGTATTATTATTTTCTAGCTGAAATTCTGGCACGTTTTCGAGTTCCAGGCTTGAATGAATCCCTAGAAGAAGACGATCAAGAATCAAGCAAAGTACTCTCTTATGGAATCCATGGCAGAAGATGATATCTACACTAAAGATGGCACGGTAGATTACCGAAAGAATCCTGCTAATAAAAAGGAAACAGGAACCTGGAAGGCCTGCCCTTATATCCTTGGTACACGTTATCAAACTCTATATATACGAACATTGTTGAACTTGTGCGTGCATGATTGAACAAAAACTTATTGATAAAAGTAATCTTTCTTGACAGTAAACGAATGCAGTGAAAGGTTGGCATACTATGGGATGAGCTCCAATTTGTTTCTCTATTTCACGAAGAAGCTCAACCAGCACAGTACTACCGCTTCAAAAAATCTGTCCAATTGGTCAGGAACATGCTATATCACGCCGCTGATTGGAGCATTTCTTGCTGATGCCTACTTGGGAAGATACTGGACCATTGCCTGCTTCTCAATCATATATGTTATTGTAAGTCTAATTTGTTGGAGTTCGATATGAGCTATTTTACAATAAGTTACAAGTCTTGGCTCATAAGGGATGAATTAATGAATTCCAATTGACTTTTTTTGCATGTGCTAGTAACGGTAAGGTGGTGTTTGATAAAAATTAAAATTGAACGTTGAATTCTCAGAGTACTTCTGTTCTGCCAGTTCATTTAACTTCTAATCCGAAATTTGTGAGCACACTTTGGTTTGATATCAAAGATTATTTGTTTGGAAAACTGAGAATCTCCTGATTTGGTTAGGGAATGACACTTTTGACATTATCAGCATCAGTCCCAGGCATAAAGCCAAGATGTTATGGTAAGGACTATTGCAATCCAACAGAAGCTCAAAGTGCAGTGTGCTTCACAGCACTGTACCTGGTGGCACTTGGAACGGGAGGGATTAAGCCTTGTGTCTCTTCGTATGGAGCTGATCAGTTTGATGATGCTGACGAGGTGGAGAAGAAACACAAGGGCTCATTTTTCAATTGGTTCTATTTTTCGATCAACATTGGTGCACTCATTGCTGCTTCTGTGCTGGTATGGATACAAAACAACGTTGGTTGGGGATGGGGCTTTGGCATTCCTGCTGTGGCCATGGCAGTTGCAGTATCGATTTTCTTTTCAGGTACTCGGTTGTATAGAAATCAGAAACCTGGGGGCAGCCCTCTGACTCGCCTTTGTCAGGTGGTGGTGGCTTCTTTGAGAAAATATCGAGTTGGAGTTCCCGCGGACAACTCCCTCTTGTATGAGACTGCAGAGGCAGAATCGGCCATAGTTGGAAGCCGCAAACTTGATCATACTAATGATTTCAGGCAAGTGCCTGAACCCAAATGACTTGCGCAGCTGATATCTGTCAAATTGCAATGATATGAAATTAAGATGGTGTTCTGTATTTAGTCTATGGTGTATGTGATAGTCACCTGATCTGTGTAAATATTATTTCCTTTTCCTCTCGAAGCCAGGATTCCTCACAATTTGATGCAATTTCAAATACAGAAGATAATTTTGTTATGATATAGTCCACATTGTGTCATAAACCAAGCTCCTCAGTCCATGCATCGAACTGCAAAAAATAGAACTTTAATAATGTACTTAATGATCTATTTATCTTACCCAATGTCATGATTTTCAGTTTCTTTGACAAGGCGGCAGTGGAGATACAATCAGATCACATGAAGGGTTCAGTTGACTCATGGAGACTTTGCACAGTGACCCAAGTTGAGGAATTGAAAGCAATCATCCGATTGCTTCCTATATGGGCTACTGGTATCATCTTCAGCACAGTTTATGGACAAATGGGCAACTTATTTGTATTACAAGGAACTTTCATGGATGCTTATGTGGGCAATTCTAGTTTCAAGATCCCAGAAGCGTCGCTTAGCATTTTTGACACCCTCAGTGTCATCTTTTGGGTCCCAATCTACGATCGAATCCTCATTCCAGTCACCAGAAGATTCACTGGCCACAAAAGTGGCTTGACTCAACTTCAAAGAATGGGCATTGGCCTCTTTATATCAATCTTTGCCATGCTCTCTGCTGGGATTTTAGAGGTTGTTAGGCTTAACATTGTGAAAAGGCATGATATCTATGGAGTCAAGGAAGTGCCCATATCAATATTTTGGCAGGTTCCACAGTATTTCATTATAGGCTGTGCAGAAGTGTTCACCTTCATTGGACAATTGGAGTTTTTCTATGAACAAGCTCCTGATTCCATGAGAAGCCTGTGCTCGGCTCTCTCGTTAACCACAAACGCCCTCGGAAGCTATTTGAGCTCTCTACTGGTAACCGTTGTCACTGATATTAGTACTCGAGATGGGAAGCCAGGCTGGATACCGGATAACTTGAATTATGGTCATCTCCATTATTTCTTCTGGCTCTTGGCAGTGTTAAGTGTGCTGAATTTAGGAGCTTTTCTATTGGCAGCTAAGTGGTACACTTATAAGAGGTCGGTGGGGACTCTCCCGGCTATAAAGAGCGAAGCCGATCACACCATATAAGCAAGTCTGTCCTGCACTTCTACTTGAAAATTCAGTCTATTGCAGTTATTTTCTCCTTCAACTTCAGTGAAAATGAAACTTACAGTTAAATTCCACCACAAAGACAGCAGACTATTTATGTTTGTGTACTTACTGTAAAAATGACTCACTTGTGGCAATGGAGGTAACTAGATGCAACAATAAGTGTATACAGCCTCTTTCATTGTTTGCTTAATTTCTGTGGGAAACACCGAGTCTCTTGTTAAGGTCTCTTCCATAGCCCTGCTTCTTATTATGTGTTTGCAGTATGCAATTGAAATCCATAACAATAGAGAACAAAGGGAGAGGGGGACCATTTTTTTTTTTTTTTTTTTTTGGGGGGGGAGGGATTAGATCAGAGAGGTTTTTGAAAGTGAACCAACCCAAAATGGCCAAATTTCAAATGCTTTTATATAGTTCTCTGACTATGTAAACAGGGTTTCTTGAGTCTACTTACCTGAATAGCATTAGATGTCCTATTCCTAATGCATTTTATTTCAATGTTTTGTCAGTTGTAGTTACTTGTCATGGATTTAAATGGAACCTATTGTCTATAAGAAGAGAAGTCTCCACCCATACACCGGGATGATCTATCAGGCTTTCTATTCGGATCTATTAAATTATTCGGATAAAAGGATGTCGCAAGACCTACTTGTCTCTAAAAAAATATATTTCTTTTTTGTAGATTATCTTCAATTTATTAAAAATCAAATGAAAGAAAGTAAGAATTTTCTAGCCTATCCTATGTACAAAAGCTTTCTCATTAGACAACTACATCTCTTTATCCAAGTAGCGTGTTTATCATGGAAGGCCATTTTGTCATAATAAATTAGTGATTTAAATGTAAGAATTAAACTGAAACTCAATTAAATTTTTAAGGAATTCATTGTTAAAATTAGAATTTTAAGAACTAAATGGGAATTAAGTACAAACTTTTAAGGGTGTAAATGCTTTGGGTGCCAAACCATTGTAGATTTGATTGATTTGGGCTGGTCAGCCCGCCGAGGGGTTCCATCAAATTCTTAAGCCTCACCCATTCTTCTCTCTCTCTTTCGTACATTCCTTTCCATGGCTCGCAAACGGCTTCAAGAAGCTAAAACAGGTAAGCACTCGAAATTCACTACTTCCACAACAATCAACAATCTTTGTGTCGGAATTCATTCCAAACGATCAATTAGATCAAAATTGAAATGAATCCTATGATTTCCCATTCGATTTTGTGATATTTTTTGTTCTTTCGAATTTTTGCCTTTCAACCGTTCGACGAAAAGTCTGAACTGTACAAGTAATGTATTTGAATATATTTTAGGGATCTTCTTCGCCCAGAAGTACCTGAAGAAAATAGGCTTAGGGAAAGAGGACTACCATTTCTGGAAGCAGGTAGGAAAGGCCTTACTATGCACATACACTCTCTTCGGCGCTGCGTGGTTATACAACGAAACTTCGCCGCTTGGTTGGTTTAACCTAAAGATAAGGCCAAAGGAAGAGAAAGAGTTGGCACATCTCTATGAGCGCCGGAAGTTTCCATACCCGGGCGACGAGGAGGCGATGAAGGAGTTCATTGCAAAAGGTGGGATGATAGGGACGACCATTGGCCCCAAAGGGATTATTGAGACGGACAAAGACGCTTATAATTATCAGAAGGAGTTGCAAGACAAAAAATTTGAGCAAGAGTCTTTGAAGCTGTGGATGAGGATGAGGAATGAAGTCATTTCTGAGATTCAAGAAAAAGGGTATGATGTTGAGTGATTGTTGTTGTGGAAAATGCTTGTTATTAGGTGAAGGATTTTGTGGACAATAGTCCTGCTACTTGTAGTTAATACCGGAACTTAATTTGAAGACATAATTTGTTACGCTCAATTCAACTTTATTTAATGCTAAGCTTACTACAATTAAGTCTCTAAATTAAGTCTATTATCCCGTGTTCTAAAAGGTTTACGAGTTTGGCAAGTTTCTTTTTCTTGTTTTTTTTTTTTGGGAGAATTCCTCGCGTGTAATCTGTCTTTGTTCACCTTGTTGCCGAGTGATTATGGTTCTGCTCCAAATATGTTTCGCAGAGAAAGAGAGAGTCGAGTTTGTTCTAGTGAAGAAACAACGAATGAGAGTCATCTATGGGTTTCATTGTTCCTGATGAAAGCGATTCAGTGACTAGTAAAAACATGATATCTCAATGACCAAGAAGCACCGGCCTCTAAATGGTGTTGCTCTCGGAGTACTTCAAGCCCTGGAGAAAATATTGAACCCTCGTACTATGTTATTATTGCGACGTGGTATCTCACCAACTAATTAAGGATAGGGTGTTAATTAAGTCGAGTCTTTCAAACTATTGGATGCTTAGGCTTGTCTCAGTCTGGTTTGTTGGTGTACTACGACTACGAGCTTGAATTTGGGTCCAGACCTGAGGTCAAGTTCTAGTATATTCAAAAAATACATGTATCATAAAACTCGTTTAAAATTCAAAATATTTTTCTCCCCTAGTTTGAGCCTATCAAGTTGAGTAACACATACCACCAAGTAGGGTGGTCTAATCGAGTACCGATTTTACTCCTTACATTTTTTATATATTCATCGACTCTAGATATTTATTGTTATCATTATACGCACCGCTTTTTTCTCTTGTTAATGCTCATTTTTATTAGTTGATTTTTTTCGCTTGCAATAACTATCTATATAATAAAGTAGTTTACAATTCAAATTCCAAAAGATAAATAAAATGACTTTGGTTATTCGCGGTTGAGATCGCTTTAAATTTTACTTTAAAATTAATCTAACGGCTAATATTAACACCTTAAATTTAATAGAAAAAATAAGTCTCTAAGGATGTGTTTGGATTGACTTTTTAAAAGAACTTTTAAAAATTATTTCTCATAAATATTTTTTAAAAAAATAGTATTTTAAACCGTTCCACCACTACCTCTACCATCACCACCGCCACTGCCACTCGACACCACCACCACCATCATCGTCGTCGCCGCCACAACTACCGTCGCTGCCACCACCGTCGTCGTCACCTTCACCACCACCACCGTCGCCACCGTTATCACCACCGCCACCATTGTCATCGCTGCCACCACCACCACTATCTCTGCCGCCACCACGATCATTGTCACCCACCACAACCATCACCGTCTCTTACCACCGTCGCTCACCACCTCTCACTCACACTACAAACTGATGCTTAAATTTTTTTATCTCTTCTCTATGTTTGTGATTTAATTTTGAATATGAATACAAATATATTTACTGTTTACCATTTTTTATTACTCTGTGCCTTTAGATATAAATAATAACTAGTATCTAAATATAGGCAAAAAATAATTTGAATAACTCTTGACCAAAATTTAGGTAGGTCTTGACAAAAAATGTGTAATATGAGTAGCTTTGGACAAAATTTTGGATAATTAATGATAAAAATTGTGTAATTTGGGTAGATCTTGGATCAAAATTTGGATAAAAATTTGGTCACAACTTATCCACATTATTTTTTTTACCCATATTTAGGTATTACATAACAAGTTCATAATAAAAAATTGTTAACAATTTAGACTCTGTTTTCTTCAATGACTAAAATAATGTAATTAAAATATTGATAACTAAAACGAGACAAACTTCATAGTTTAGGAACTTTCATATTTTAAGAACATGAATTAAATATGAAAAATACTTTCAAAATATGATCTAAAAAATTCATGCAATTAAAGACACACTTGATAATATAGAGCTCACAAGGAATCTTTTAAGATAGAAATTATATGTTAACACGTTTCTATTGGTAAAAAAATAAAGTTACAATACTAAAAAATATATTTTGACACTATAAAACTCCACGGTCAAATGCTGCAGGACTGAATATATTTTGAGCTATTTTTTTTTAAATGAAAGTTATTTTTCGACACGACATAGAAGATGATTCATGCTCACCACTAGACTAATTCAACAATTACACAATCTACTAACAAAAAAAATTGATGGATTAATTAGAGTTTTAATTTATAAAAGAGCCATATGTGGTGGATTTAGTTAAAATAAAGGATTCATAATCTTAGGATTTTCGAATCACGAGATCATTCGTGTTAGTTCAAACATTACATGACTCAAAAATACACAATGCAAATATGCCATGAACACAAAATAAAATAAATTTGTATTGACAAGACATGATTCGAATATCACTCTTATGCAAAATTAGGTTGAGTTCAATCGAACCTCAACTTGACTCATTAGATTGACTGAGATATAGGATAAGACTATAGTACTGAACCTTTTTCCCGAGAACGTATTGAAATTCACCATTGCACTTTACAAAAGAGAAGTTATGTATATTCTTGATCTATTATTACTGTTCAAAAACAAAAAAGAATATCTATTACAACTTTATGATGAATCATAAAATATTGTAAGAATTAACCATACAAAATAAAAATGTTACGTGGGCTCTCTAAAAATTTGACTTAATTTACTGACATAATGATGTGACTTCACAAGAATTATTGGATTAACACCAAGTTCAACATGTAAACTATAATTTCGATCAAAAGATGAATCAAACCGTAATTCCAAAATGTAGAACAATCATAATTTTCACATATCAATTATGCGGAATCAAAAATATCATAATCAATATACCTAAAGTTATAATCACTAACTTTGAATTACTTGATAATTGATCCATGAACCCTTTTGATGTAGCACAAAAATTAGTTTCTCTCTCGTGACTTCTATTCTTATAATACACAACTCGAATGGTCATTTGTATATTTATAGGCAGAGAAACGACCAGTTTTCATGTTCAATAAGTCTATTTGCCATCAAAATAGGAATCTAAGAAACTACTTCTCTTAATTTACTAGTCATAAACTATTAGTTATACCAATTAGGCTAAGATTGCTACCCTTATCGTTATCTGAGACAAATTAAAAATCATATGTACCAGATTACGTGGGTCACATTAATTCTTCCGTTAATAGCACTTGTAATCCTTAAAATATGTATTTTTTTGTCAGTTTAGTCTTTAATATATTAATTTTGTCAATTTTGTCTCTAAACTTTTCATTCATGTCATTTTGATACCCACATAGATGGAATATTAAGTTTTTGACAAAATAATCACTTGTTGGACACGTGATACCGTCTACAAAAATGACACGTGATTACTTCTGTCAAAAAACTTAATGGTCCATTCATGTAAGAACAAAAAATGACACGTGGTCACTTCTGTCAAAAAATTTTACAGTCCGTCATTTAAGGAATAAAATGACACAAATTAAGTACTTTAGAGATCAAATTAACAAAATTGATATATTGAATACAAAACTAACATTAAATATACACTTCCGAGACCAAAAATACTATTAACCCTTACTTTTTCTTTGTAAGGTATAACTTGACTTCTAAAATTTATTTTTTATGTGATTATTGGCAATATTTTAAAATCGATCATAACTTTTTAATTTATAAATAATTGTAACTCCACCTTAAAATATTATAACTTTTGGTACAAAATCATCCTCTTGACAATCATATCCTTTACCATCGCTTCTCTTCCCCTTATAAGTTGAGTGCCATGCCTTATGGCCATCACTATGCAAACTCAAAATCCACTATAGGAGCATTGAGGTTGGCTTTCACTTGTCTTTGGACTCTTGAATACTCCTCCTTTGTAAAATATTTCAAATTCCCCATTTCTTCTTGCAAAAATTAAACCCAAAAAACAAAAGGTTCACCTTCTATATTTATTGCTTCTATGGATTTGGTTTGAACATCTTCATTTGTTATTTTCAACAGGGTGCTAACAAAGGAGAGAGACAATTGATTCATTTTATATTTTGTCAAAGATACAAGAAATTAACGAGGTGAGTATTGCTCGTAATCTTGTAACTACCTTGTATTAGTTTGCTTGTTTTCGAAATTTAAATTATTTATTTTGCAAAAATAAATTATTAAAATTATAAAACATGTGGCATAATTATTTGAATTATATTGTGGATTTATTTTGCATTTTCCCCAAAAAAAAAAAACAAAGATATTTCCCGGTTTGATCTTTTTTCTATTTTCTGAAGATTTAGTGCAAAATCATCCGAAAATCAAACGTTCCGATGAATTTCTTTATCTTTACGATCAGATTATGCACCTATTTCCCATCTATATAATAAGTTGAATCAGTCGCAAATTGCAAACTTTCAATTCGATTCTAGGGTTAGTGTTTCTTATTATTCCAATTTTTGTTTGTTAATAATCTTGAATTTATGAATGATTGGGGGAAAAAAGAATTGCCCAAACCCTAAGCTATCGCCACAGATAAAACCGCAATTTCAGACATTCGAAGAGGAAAAACTGAATTTAAAACTGTTTCCTTCAAAATCGTCGCGGATATACGAAAAAAATTCTAAACAAAATTTTGGTCCGTACAAGAAACGGGAAAAACTGTTAGATTCCGATGAAATAACTAATTGGCAAAAGCTAACCGTCAGTTTCATCGGAATCGTTGATTTCTGCGAATTTCTAATTCCACTCCACATTCGTTTCTTTCCACAGCAATAGTGGCAGAGGTTAGAGTGGACATAGCAGATTTTGGAGTGGACATCTGTATCTGAGGTTGGCAGTTTGTGAAGATCGTCTGAAATAATCTTCGAGAAGAAAAATGATTTTCCAGGTTATACAATACTCGTCGTTACTTGGTACTGTTTGGAGTTATCGTTACTATTAGAAATCGAGATTTAATGTAACTGATTTTGATTTGCATAGGAACACATATTCTGGATTTATAGTTGGGTATTCTTATGATGTATGGGATCATTAATATGATTTTTTTTTTTTTTGGGGTGATTTCTGATAATGGTGATTTTTTTTATGAATGTGGTGGTCCATTGCAATGTCTGGTGGGGTTTTCCTTGAAAGGGAGAATGATTTTGTAAATAATGTAAATATGCATAAGACGTCAATGTGCTATAAATAAGCCCTTCTTTCTGAATTTATCAGAGTTCTCAAGACGTTATTTCTTGTTAAAGATTGTGTTTAATTGGCCATTCATTTCTTTATTTTCCTATTTCTTGTTTGTTTTAACTTATAGGTAATAAAATAGAGGATACCGACACAGATTTTTTGAATAGTTAGTTATACAAACATGAGGCATTTAATGGCAACTATTTGCTGGAAAAAATCAACCTAAAGGTTAATGGCGACTATTGTATTGTAGCCTTTTAGTGGTGGTATGATTCATTGTGCATGTTTATGTCTATCTGATCTAATAAGCTATTCCCATCAAGATTCACCTTTAACTTTCTTTATTTTTTCAGGAAAAACACAAAATTGATCAGTTGTCTCAGGGGATATGATGTCTGAATCATCTTCAACTTGGATGAATTTTATAAAGGAAAGCACCACTGAGCTGATGATAGGATGATGTTCCATTCATTTCACTAATCCTTTGCATTCGTAAGTTTCTACGGGGTCCAATTGGCATCCTCACAGAACACTGAGTTCTCTCAGAGATTTAGTTCAAATACACTAGCTAAAGATCCAAAGTTGTCGGGTGGTAGCCACTTGGGTACGATCTTCCTCTCTGTTTTAGTAACTCCCAGTAACCAAACTCATTAGATATGCAGAAGTCAAAGCCAGTGAATATTCAAATATTTAAAAAGCCAGTATCAATAAACTGGTTAGAATTCATCACTGAAGACAGTGTCAAATTGGCGATTCCTGTCGGGCCCCGTTTTCAAGCTGATGTGCCCAATTGGAATGGCCATGTGGGTGACAGTGAATTAGAAACTTCAAGGTGGCTGGGCACCCGAATATGGCCGGTCAGAGGAAGCTGCCCAGAAACAAATTGTAATGCTATTGGAAGAGGAAGACCTGACTTTTGTTCATGCATCACTCCCGGATCTATAGAATGTGTTAGACGGCATGTTATTGACAAAAGGAGCGAGCTAGAGTATGATCTAGGAACCGTCTTCTGGAAATGGAAATTTGACATGATGGGAGAATCTGTTTCCAAGTTGTGGAATTTGGATGAGCAGAAAAAGTTTGCTCTTCTTGTCAAAACAAATCCCATATCACAGGGTAAAACCTTTCTGAATCCAGCCTTGGAGTGCTTTCTTTCCCATTTTAGAGAAAGTATAGTGAGCTACTACTTCAATGTATACATTCCAAGGCGTATTGCTGTGCAGACCAGATCAGGCTTTACAGAAGTGGATACTGATGAAGATGAGCCTTCAGAGACCTCTTATTCCAAAGGTTGTCGGAAAAGATGTCTAGCGGATAGTGTTGCCCCAAGGAGTTCTGAATATGTGAAGACTAGGTACTTGACTAGAAGACGATGATGCTACTAGTCTGTGCATGCGCAGTCATCTAACACCTTCCTTAGTTTCCGGTGAGGCTAGGAGGAGGCTTATTTTGTGTTCTCTCTGTGAATATACAATTATCTACCGCTCAGAATTTTTTTTAGCTTTCCTGAGAATGCACCTCAGCCCAACTTTTGTATCTTGACCATGTCTTTTATGTCAATCTGGTACTTTCTGTTCTCCACCTGGCATTGAAATTATTCAGTAATACCTTGAGTAAGCTGATTTTTCCTTTTTGGGCAAGAGACATTTGTGACTGTTTTTCGGTATCTTTATCTATCTACTGTTTTCTTATGCGTAAACTTATGTCTACTATTTTTTTTCATTGACATCAATTTGTTGTAAATAAATCATTCTTTCTTAATCTATCATAGTTCTCAAGAAGTTATTTTCTTATAATTGTTACATTCTTATTAAACTACTGGAAGTAGAAGTGATAGGGACACTGTCAACCCAAGCTTCATTCTAGTGCAGTCTATTCTTCTTGATCTTGTATTGATCCACAATCATCCTTTGTATTCCTTGTGAATATCCCCATATAAAATTTGCAATGAGGGTTCCAAACGTCATCTATCCCACGTAGGGATGAGGTGAGATCATTTAGAAGACAAAAAATTAACTTGATGAAAGTCATGACTTCCAAGATAAATAAGCAAGATGACCAAAGATAGTATTAAAAAAAGGTAAATGCTAAGTAGTACCTTAGTTATGGCTGACAATTTTAATGAAGATTAGCTGGTTGGACATGTAATCGACACTAAAAATAGAAGATTTGAGTTTAGTCTAAACGGTTTTGTCTGGTAAATAAAAGGATCCATAAAATCCGTTAAATAAATTGATGAACATAAATCATATTAAACACAATATAAACAAGCTAAATATAGAACGGAACAAATCGAAACAACATAAACCCCTATTGTAAAAGATTATAAAGGAGTCTGAGATGATATAAATAAATTTTCACACAACATGATATGATCTATTGTCATGCCCAATCTCAATGGCAGCACCAATTAAGCAATTACTAAATGACAGAAAATTTAGGAAAAACGAGAGAAAGAGAAAGTGGGAGAGAGGTACAGAGATGAGAGAATGGGGCAGCATGGTCGGAAACGTATTTAGATAAACGAGTGAGTCCGCTCTAAATCGCTCTAGTCAGTTACCCCACACAACTCCAACATTCAAAAGTGCTTATTGGGCACCGTTAAACAAACCCAATATGAATCATTTGGTCCAACCCCTTGATGACATTAGGTAGAAATATCATTTTTTTTTTTGAATTTTTTCCTTCTCTACTGTAGAGATATTCAGGACTTCGAGGTCACCACACACACTGGACAATTTAACACCGAAATAAACCTGCTTGAAGGCTAGCCTCAAAACTTTATATAATGGAATTAATATAATTGATCTTAAACTGAGTTTGAGCCATCTTTTATTAAAAAAATTATATATTTTTTTGACATGGCACATAAGACGGTTCATACTCAACACAAAACTAATTCAACAATGACACAATCTACTAACAAAAATAATTGATGGTCGGGTAGTGTCATATATGAAAAACTCAATTCACATGAGAGAAAATCGTTATTTTATTTATTTATTTATTTATTGTTCAATAGTTATGGATGTTTGAGTTAGCTTACATGTACCTTAACTAATATATTTTTCAATCTAGTCAGGTTAAAGGCAGATCATCCACGTCAAAATTAAGGTATTCATAAGGATAAATCCCTCGTGGTCTTGGCCCCAATGAGTTGCCAAGATTCGAACTTAGAACATTTGAGTTTACAACTTGTCTTTGTTACAACTTGAGTTACCAATTGAATTGTTATTTTATATCTGTATGAAATGTCATCGGGCTAAATTATTCATTGATTAACCATCAAATGGGTTATTTTATTATATTTAATAATTAGTTTATTGCATATTATTTGTAATTAAATGTGTTAAATTTCTTGATTTTTTAGTTTGATACTTTTTTTAACTGTTTGATTTATTTTACAGGTAATTCGATTGATTTAAAGTAATAATGGATAAGACCACACTATAGAGGAAACACATTTAATAAAAATTGAAGAGTCAAAATTAAGATATGAAGATAATGTAACAATTTAACCCTTATGAGAGTCAACGTAAAACTCATTTAAAGTTGGATTAGAAAAATATTCTAGAAAATAAAGTTTTTATACGTCTTTAATATTTTAGTCATAGTTTTTTATCCTGATATTCGATTTACTTGACTTTTGCGATGTTGGAAAGAAGATTTCAAGAATTACAAAAATGTATTTGATGAAAATTTCGTGAATCAACTTCTAACTATGCGAAAATTGAGTTCGAAGTTTGAGCAGATATAGTACTTGTGCCCCCCAAAAATTTTATCCACGAGATTTAACCTAAAAAGAATTCTTTTTTAAAAGGAATTTCTCTCGAGCCAACCATAAACCTCATACCTATACCAACACATTTGTATAAATAAAACCTCTCACCTATTGAGAGATCATTTTTTTTCACAGCTTTTCCTTTTCTAGTTTTTGGTATATTTTTCTTATGGCTTATTAAAAGTCCAATTAAAGTTAGGAGAGAAACTTTCAATGAAGCACTGCATTATTTTTGATTCAATATTCGTTTAATGCATGATTTATTCTTTTAACTTAATTCTTGTATTTTAGTAATTTTTTGTTTTGTATAATTTTTTGATTCGCTATGTCATGTAATTGAATATTTGAAATTCCTTGAGAGTCAAATAACTAGTTATTCCATGCTTAAATTAATTAACTATATTTTTCATAAATCAATATGTGCGTGTTGGATCTTGCACAATATAAACACGAGAACAGATCTCTCCCTTGGTGAACTCGAGGGAGTTAGTCGAGTGGTCAACCCTGCTGCTTGGAACAGCCTATGAGGTCCGGTGGTAACCTGAAACGGTAATGAGAGACCCTCGTGGATCAACGGAACGATCCAGTAAGGCTGAGGAAGGTTATTGGAACAAAGAAAGACAAGTTAGAAGGACGCCGGAGTGTTTTCCGGCGTATCTCCTCCGACGATCAAATCAGTTTTTGAGAGAGAGGAAGAAGAAAACACTGAGTATGTATCGTAGCAAAGGTTTTTTGTTGCATCCCAACTTGCCTTTTGTGAGGAGTATTTATACCTCAAATACTTATGATTACTGTTAGTGTGGTCAGTAGGTGATCATTAGATACAGGTAACGTGCGCACTAATTCCTACGAGGAATGTCTTTTCTTTTAACTACTCGGGATTTCGAGCAATCAATGCTGTGTCATCGGGCTGTCGATTTTTTAATGAGCTCCTCTCGGGGAGGATGCAATAAATGTCCAGCCTTAGAGACATTTATTGTCTTTCACTTCTGAGCCTTACCGCATTGAATGCAGTCTCATCAAGGGAATAGTGTAATTGAATGCTTGTTTTCCCAAGTCGTGTGTCAGCAAGGGCATTCGGTCTTTCTGTCTCTGATGTGACACAATATGCCATGCGTCCATTCCCCATTGGCTATGGCCCCTGCCTTCCTGTGTCTTCTGACACCAATTGTGTAAGACGGGTCATGATAGCTAACCTAGCCTAGCCTAGGCTAGTGACCTGTACATCAATAGCCTCTGTAGGAGCAGAGAACGCCACCCTGGACGGAGGTACATCTCGGACCCGAGGGGGAAGTTCATCTCGGACCCGAGGGGAGGTGCATATAGCGACCGATGTACCCATATCAGACCGAGGAATACGTGTCGGTTCGTAAACGTACTAGATGTCACTTGATCCCTATGACAAAGTACCTCGGGGGAGAGGGACTTGTGTACCGATGGGTACGTGATCTCAGTAATAGGATTTAATGACAGCGAGGACACGTGTCTTCATCTTAGAGTATTTCAAAAATGTCCCATCAACTGCCCCCCAGCCTTCGATCTTCTGACGCCGAGGACACGCGTCGTAAGGAGATGAAGGGTTTTACAACAACCCCAACTGCTTCATCATTGCGTTTAGCCGTTTTCCCCTACTTAGGACGTTGTGCGCATTAAATACGCCTTTTTGTGCTTCGCGCCCAATGATGGGATTGGTACTATATATAAACGGGCTTCCTCTCCTCTTTTCTCATTTCGTCATTCTGAACTTTCTCAAGAGAGCTCTCGCCTGAATCTTCGCCGGAGATCTCTTTCCTTCCGTTGTCAACTGCCCAACTTTTTCACTGAAGTCTTAAGGCCAGCAGACCCATCGTTGCTTTTGAACATTCTGGAAGGAGTCGCCTCAAGTTTTCCAGAAAAAACTCCGTTTTACATTCTAGTGAGTCCCAGTATCTTTCCTCTCTTCGTCCTTCTGTCCCTTTTGGTTTTCTGATAACTGGAGGTGTCTCTGGTTGCCACTTAGCGAACAATCCTCGGGAAGCTTCCTTGGGAATCTTTGAGGGAAAAACACCCTCCTTCACTTTTTTTCTCACTTTCTTGGACATGTCTCGTCGTCGCCCTGCCCCCGAGAATCATCAGGCCAGTTCTTCGGGGTCAGGGAAGTATAAAGTAAAGGGTGGTGAGCAAATTAATAGGTTTAGGGTCAAGTACAACATCCCTCCNATGCCTCGTCATCGCCCTGCCCCCGAGAATCATCAGGCCAGTTCTTCGGGGTCAGGGAAGTATAAAGTAAAGGGTGGTGAGCAAATTAATAGGTTTAGGGTCAAGTACAACATCCCTCCGTACGTAGATATAGAGGATTATAACCCGGCTGTGCACTCTCGTACCCTCGGGGCCGAGGATGCAATGCCCTTTTATACCAAAGCCATCATAAAGGGCGGAATTAGGTTCCCTTTGCCCCATCTACTTCTCCAATTCCTCTCCCATTTCCACCTCTTCCCCGGACAGTGATGCCTTAATGTCTTCAGGATAATTATGGGGGTCCTAGAGCTCAATAGGAGTCTCAGGATAAATGTTGGGCTGAACGATATCCTTTTTTGCTATTCCCTCTTGAGAGTTATGCCTCAACAACATTTCTACCTCAAAGCCGGGGACCCATCTATGTACCTCGTAACTCATCTTCCCGACTCGAACAAGGGGTACAAGGATGACCTACTTATCTTCAAGGGATCTTGGCAGAGAGGTGTCGGTCCCGAGTATAACGGCTTGTTATGCCCTTTGGAATGGAGAACGACAAGTACGTCGGTTCTTTCGGGTCTATTATTTTGTTCTTGAGATTTTCTACGTGTTCGTGACTCCTTTTTTGTTTGTGCAGATGTCCCTGCTCGGGAAACAGCTCCTCCCCCTCGGTCGTTGGTGAACTTTGCTGACCTAGTCACTGTCTGGAGATTTACTGGTGACGATGGTTTTGGCCGGGCTGCCCAAGTCCTCCTTTATTATACTCCTGAATATAAAAAGTTTTCACAGCTTCCCCAGCCTTTTGAGCCTTCGCGGTGGTCTGAACTTTTCGATCAGGCGGTGAGGCAAGAAGTCGAGGAGAACTTGGAAGAAGACCCTGACCGGGTTTCGGAGGCAAAAGTAGAGGGTAAAGTTGAAGAGCTTGGGGTCAGAGAGGACTTGATTCCTTCGCACGCCGAGGTGGGGACTTCGGGGAGAGATTCGTGGCCAGACTTCCAAATCCTACAATCTCTAGACGCCGAGGACGCCCTCGAGGTAGCCATATCCAGCACTCCCCGCATTGATCTAGGATTCCTGAGACAGAGGCAAACCTTCGCTGCCGGGAGGAGACGAGGATCGACCGGTGGGGCCCCATCTGTAGGGACCATCGTCACCCCATCCTCAAGAGTCGTCAGTCGGGGGCAAGTGCGTAATCGGGATCCTCAGGTAGAGGAGGAGAGAAGGGTCAAACATAGGCACGACGGCCTTGGCAGGGGATCTAGGGCCCCCTCTGCTCAGCAGCAAAGTGGGAGAGGTCGTGGGTTACCTCCCGCTCCTCAGCAACAGCAGCAACAATGGCAACAACAGACTCCTCTTCCCCTTCCGCAGACAGTGAAAGCCACAGAGTGGAACCTCGAGCCACTGATCACATGAACCGAGTGATCAGGTTCGACGACTCTATTTTTCAGGACCCCCATGTTGCCAATGCAGTAAGTGAGACCCTGCATTTCGAGGCCGACATGGTGGTTCACAGGGGGCGATTAACGAACGTGTTGTTTCGCTCTATCATCCAGAATTCCCTGGTGGTAAGTTCATCTTTGCTTCAGTCTTTTTAGCCGCTTTTCTTTTTAGTGACATGCCCTTTCCTTTGCAGGCCTCCCAACAGATTTCTATAATAGCGACACGGTATCATGGGGCTAGGATGAACCTTTAGCGGATTCGAGAGCAGAAGGAAGAAGCGGAGGGAGCCCTCGCCAGTGCTAAGGAGGACGTAGCTGCCAGGGATTCCACCCTCGCGGGGCAAGCTGCTCAAATCGAGCAACTCCTCAAGGATGCCGAGTTGGCGAAGGTCGGCGCTGAAAACCTAAGTGTTGCCCTTGCCGACGCTGAGAGGAGGATCACAGAGCAGACGCAGCGGCTCTCTGCGGCAAAGGAGAAGGTTGTTGGTTCAGAGGAAAGCTGTCTAGCTCTGACCCAGGAGCTGGACAAGATCAGGGCTGAGGCACAGAACCGGAAGTCCGAGGAGCAACTCCAAGAAGAGTTCGCCGATGACGTGTTCCCCGCTCTTGAGGAAAATAGCAAAGAGTTCTTCAAGAAAGGGTGGGACGAGGCACTCCAGTCTGCTGGGATCCCGTCAGACTCCCCGTTCTTCCAGATGCACAAATACGTGCCCTCGGCGGAGATGGAACAAGCCGAAGCCGAGATTGCTATCGAGGGCGCGATTCCAACGCCGGTGCAAGTTTCGGCTGATCTGCCCGAGGCGGTAATTGTGGATTTGTCTGATGATGGCCTGCCGGACCAGTCCCCTAACCATAATATTCCCCAAGCTCTCTCTGTTGTCGAAGTACCTCCCACTCTGCCTACTCCCGAAGCTGCTCAACCTTTCTACGCTGATTCGCCCTCAGGCGATGTTTTGGAGATGCCTAGAGCTAGATGAAAACTTTTTCCTTTTCGATTGTACTTTTTTCTCTTGTAGCTCTTGGGGACGCAAAACCCCTCTTTTTGAAATAAAACTTTTTTGGAGTACTTATACTTTCTTGCGTACACTTCTTTTTTTTTTTTTTTTTTT